>OY284416.1:2561210-3161210 GCA_958301585.1 Merodon equestris | reverse complement strand
TGCCAAAAAGGTAGAGCGTGTAGGTCTGGTCAAGACAAGAAAAAAATCGTATGAGAGGGGGGGGGGGGGGGTCTATTCCCCCCCGTTTAGCCGGGAATAAATTTTAAATTTCTCAAAAACTACAAGACATTTTTGCATCCGGTTTTCTGTTTTTAACTAAAAACTAATAAGAGAATTGAATTTTTAAAAAAAAATAGTTCGAATTTTTTTTTTTTTTTTTTATTTCAAAATTTTGAGTTTGAAAACTAATTTCTCAAAAACTATTCCTTAAAACAGCTTCGTTTAAAAACAAGATGAAAGAAGACATTTCTGGCTTTACAATAAAGTATATTGCGGTATTGTGGATATAACTGTTGATTTTTAATATTTTTTTTTCCAAATTAAGTCAATTTTTTAGAAAATTGCCCCTCCCGGCTAATCGAGGGGAAATAGACCCCCTCCCCCCCTCCCATACAATTTTTTTCTTGTCTTGACCAGACCCACACGCTCTAGCTTTTTGGCACTGCTCGTGGGACACCCTGTATAAGCGAAGTTAAAGTTTCATTAAAGGTGACGAGATGTGGGTTTGCTCCACGATAATACAGGATCTCAGAAATCCATCCTTGTGAGCGACATGACCAAAAACATTGAGTGAGCCTCTTGTTCTCCGGGTATGGCCTGTGAGATTTTTCTTTTTCCGAAGCTCAAATTACCACTTGGGAGGTCCGTCTTTAATCGATTCAAAAGATAATAGAAAATTCGCTATAGGAACTAATGGCAATCTCGGAATATGACTATAAAAATTGTACATATGTAGGTGTATAAGCTCCGCTGTTTGCTCATAGATGGAGTTAGTGAGCGTATTAAGCTACCACGGACAAGCTATACTTAACAGTTAGATAGTTTAACAACTATCGACATTAATCAGTGCATAGCATCAGCAATTCCATACGACAACATACATTTTGTTTATGTGAAGGAAAATGTTTCCTCGCTTCGGGTAAATAAAATTTCCCACGTAAATATGTCTTAAATACCTAAGACCACAGGTCAAAGACAGCAAAGACGAACAGCTATAGTAGCTGTCACCACCGTTGACAATCCCACAAACAGGCGAAATACCAATGACGACTAAAGAAATGTCGTGCGCATCGTTTTCAAATTTGTCCTATAAAAGGGCGAGACACTTGGCTAAGCGACAATTAATTTTGAGTCCTTAAGCGGCACAAAATAAAACAAACTACAAAGTTAGGCGGAAGAAAAGCAAACAGCAGACAGTCACTTATCATTGAGAAAAGACAGTGTGAATTAACCCTAAGGGTGACATCACACTGAGCGGAAAAAGAAAATTCAATCACGTCCATACGAAGTAGTGTAGCCAACGTTATTTAGAGCTGTCGATCAGTAGGTATTTATAACACGAAGTTCAATACTTCGGCTCGGGTTTTAACCCGAAGATTCTGAGTAGGCGTTTGAACGCTCTTCGGGACCCAACCCGAAGTCAGTCAGAAACCTCAGCTTTTAACTTATCTGGTTTGGCCTTAAACTAGCCTCAACTATTAGCTATCAGTCAGTATGCCGATTCGGGTTTTAACCTACAAGGGCCTGACCACATACTGTCAATGCAACAAGGCACCATTACGTACAAGTATTCCGAACGGATCATAATTCAGAAGAACAGAGTAGGTGCGAACGCTGCGCCGACACAGCTAGTGAGTCTGTGGGTGTCACAAAAGTAAATACATGTGACGATCCTGGAATGCTCGTTACAGCTAACCATGTCTAATTCTTTGAAAGAAAAAGAGCATATGCAGGGCGCTATTCTTCTTTGTTTCAATTTGAGGAAATTACCTACTGACTCGCATAGAATACTTGCCTGTGGTGACAGTGTTTCAACGTAAACAACGAGCAGAGCTTGGTTTCGTGAACTCAAAAACGGAAACTTTGACCTGAGCGACAAGAAGCGTGTAGGTTGATGATTAACTTTTGGATGAGGACTACGAGTATATCCAAATGCAAAAAATGTTTGCCGAGCAGTTGAGTATTACTTAACCAACCATTCTCTTGCGTCTACATACCATGGGAAAAGTTCAAAGTATCGAAAAATGCGTGCCGCATGAATTGAACGATAGCCAGACGGAGCAACGCCAAAATAGAATGAATCCTTACCCGCCAGACAAAAAAAAAGTCTTTCAAGCATCGGATTTTCATTGGCGATAAAATGGGGATATATTCCATCAACATTTTCACCAAGACCAGATCGCTCCGGACCACCGGTACCATCAAATAGCACCGTGTTCTAAAGGCCAAATTATCAATAAAGATATGATTTTTCTGTACGACAACGCCCTATTGCACACGCCCAAAATCATTCAAAACTACTTGGAGGCACTCAACTGGGCAGTGTTGCGCAGTGTCGCTTATTCATTAGACGCGCCTCCTTCTGTACTTCTTACGAAGACGTCCGAAATTCGTTTGATGAGTCGTTTGCATCGAAAGAAAAGAATATTTTTGGCGTGGTATCTACAAACTCCCCGAGAGATGAGAAAAATGTGTACCTAGCGAGGGCAAGTACTTTGAAAAAATTTATTGTTTCTTTCTACGAAAAAAGCATGTATTTTTCTGATTACGCAAATAGCGGATATAAGCCTATACACCTATATGACTGGATTGTTCGTTGGAAGAAATGTACCATGTCAAATTGAGCCTAATTTGAAAAAGACAAAATGAATTTTCATGATAAATTGATTTGTGCTGCTGTTCGTGGGGCTCATACTCTGGGTTATATCTCGATAGAATGTACTTGAATCCATGTAATGAGGCTTAAATTGAGTAAAAGGCAACTCAGGACGTTAACTTATTATTTAGTTGCTATAGTACTACAATACATATGTATGAACCATATGTTCACCCCAAAATATAAGGAAGACATGAATAGAGTTCAGAGATTACTTCCGTGAACGAGATAAGCAGTTCCTGCGCACGTCTATCGTCTGAATCTCCGTACATTTGTTAAAGTTTCCAGATGAAATTTTCGAAAAGGGGTATTATACGTACATCCTACAACAATTCGACTTGAATTTTCCAACAGATAGAGTTTCACATTCCCTCGTTTGTACATCTCGCTTTTTCATGTCCTTGGCAACACGTTATTTGCATAAAATTATCGTTTTTCCTTCATCGTCACTTTTCTCCTCAGCGCTGTGATGCGCATTCATTTAGGCACTTCGTTACCATATTCCATCGTCCTCCACTCACTCGGCATCGTTTTCTGGTAATACTGGAGTTAAGTGCATAGAAGACCGTGTTAAGTCGACATTATCGTTAGAAGGCACGTTCTTTTCTATTAAATTTTCACTTGTATCCTGCTCCTGTACCTGTATCCTGGACAAGAATAAATGTACTTTGGAACTACTTATCTCTTGTTCATCCTGATGGGATGGATGTAATTAATTAAATTCTGCTTCGCTGGCCGAGTATACAGCCCTTTCTCTAAAACGCTTACAGCGGCGAATTTGTCAAGTCGAATTTAAAATCGTGTAATAGTGCACAAGACACTTTTATTGAGCTCAAATTGTGTCAAAGATACAAATGTGCCGACTTTCAAAACTGTCTGGACTTTTATGTTCACTGTACGGAGCCGGGTACTTGTGCAATAAAACAGTTTAGCGAAGGTGCTATAGGACTTGACAACAGCAGACAGTAATTGACACAAAGCCGGAAGCGGACAGAGGCATACCAAGCCAACTGTAATGGCCAACCAGGCAGGGAAAAAAAGGAGAAGCAAAAAAGCCCATAAATCCAATTAATGTAATAATTGCGGTCCGGGCTACGAGATTCTGGATTGTAGTTTTGGTGTTTAGTAGAAGAAACTTGTTTGCCACCAAGCGACAGAGACGAGAAATGGAAAACGAAATCAGAATTGCAATCAAGATTACATTCGTATAGTACATATGAACGAACGGGTGGACGTACTCATGCAGACACTTGGGAAACGACTGCGCTTGAATTGAATTCAGTGTTATCTCTTAATCAGTACAAGTGGTTTGTTACGTTACAAATCGATTCGTATTCATTGGTTTCCTGAGTGTATTCAAGATCATTGATTCGGCGAGTGGCTTTAAATACTTGGCATTTACATTGGAGTATGGGTCAACCGGGCTGGCGTGTGGTTAGGGGGGGAGCTGTGCGTTTTAAGTTGGAATGTGAGGTGTGATTAGAATGGGCGAAGATGAGAGCTGGATAAACCGCGTCTCTCACTTAGCAAAAGCTGATTCACGTAGACAGGTGTCAGTTGTACTGTCAAGTATCGGAATATACTCAAAATTACCGATATATGTATGTATGTATGTATACGACATAATCTGTGAAGACGGCTTACCCTTTCTGTTGAGTGAATATCCTTTTCAAGTCCTAAGAAATACGACATGACCAGCCAATAGATAAAGGATGTAACAAATTTTATTTTGAATTAAGCAAAGAATAATTGACATATCGGGCTGAGATGTACTCCAGGTGTAGTATACGTGTTAAATCTAGAAACAGAATTCAACTCGGTCATAAGTCAGCGCGAGCACGTTTGCGGCGATCGACACTAACCGGCCGGTACATTGGAAATTTCAAGTTCGATATTGTTCTTGTACTATTGCTTCTTGGCATAAACCAACAAACCAATGACTTAAGGTAATACAATGAAAAGAAATCCAACCGGGTTAAAACGCATGAATTGCCATTTGCTTGGACTATATCCCTGTTCTCTATTGTCTATAGATCAATTGTTTGACCAGCTGTGTGGCATGTGGCACCATTTTGTTGGAACCGCATTTCACCGATGTCGAATCCATCCAATTTTTACCAAAAATAGTCGGCCAACATGTCCATTGTCATCATTTTATCGACGAAAAAATACCGTCAAATAACATCTCCGGCATGATGTCATATTCTAGTTATGGACCAGGCCATTAAGGATTTTCTTCTTAATCGATACCTTCTCTTAGGAACATTTAATCCTAAATATGTTGACTCGAATTTATTCACATTGGCAGGTACAGCTTGAATAGTGGGACGATTATTACGACGTAAAATCGGAGTAAACCGGAGTCATAAAGTTGCGACTACCAATATAAAATGTCGGTAGAATTTTTTTTATAATTTTATACATTGACGGATCATAAAATAAGTTTGAAGGTGCCTGTATTTCTTACTAGGAGCGGCATCCATAGGCAAAATGGAGAATCATTAATTCTTGTAGTGACTAATGCATTTCGGCCTAGCAATCCAATAATGCGATTGACATGCCAGTGTTCTGCTGTCAGTAAGCGGGAACTCTTTTTCTCACATCGGTCACTTCCAGCTCATTACCTGAGAATATAACTGCTGATGTCATTCGGATGGACTTAAGCCCCACGGGGTGGCTGTCGTTAATCCCTACGGCAAACTACTCTTAAAACTGACAAATCAAAGGGATTCTCTATAAATATGTACAGGTTGACAGACATGAATTGTTACTAGTTTGAAAATTATTGAAATTCAAGTATCTATGGACTAAAAATAAAGATGAAATTAAAGATCCCTTTGCCGCGATTAGGACCTGGTAAGGAAACCATCTCCACAGACGTCTCTGCGACTCTGATCTCCTCCAACTCAGGAACATCACCAACAACTTGAGCTGATCTTCTCATCTGATGCCGAAGACTACGTTATTCCCACCAGTAACCATCTCGTCTCTAGCTTAGGTCCGCTTTTACTCGACAATCACCTCACATTCTCTACTCCGAAAACTTTTCATTTCCGAAAAACAGACTTTGCGAAACTAAATAAATTGCTCAGCGATATTAGCTTTCATTTTCTCCTAAACCCTAAGATACACATGTCCTTCAATAATACACTCTTGCCTTATTCTACTCCAAACTCATCAGCTGCATTATCATATCTGTCCCATATTCGCTTCTTCTCCCCCCTGGTACAGCAAGGAACTAGGCTCTGTGCTGAACAAACGGTGGCAGTCCTATTGTCAGTACAATGTTATTTTCAGATCCAAGTGTCCAAATGTTACCAAATGTCGTTTTCACTTACTCCCGTTTCACTTACCAGCGTTTCTCTTCACCTACCGGAACCCACGTTATCTCTCATAAAGCTGTTCATCCTGTCTTTCATTTCACCTTCATATCGACAACATTACCGTCCTAATTCGTGCTAATTTCGCCTCCGCCTTTGTAAAACGTTGCTCCAAGGAGTGCTTAAATCCTTACATCTCGAAATCCCTATATACCTATGTTACCTTCGTTAACCCTCTTAAATGCTAATCTGGTCTGGTGACAATCTTACGGTATCCACACTACTCGCATTGAGGCTATCCAACGTAACTTGACTTTGTCTGAGCTGGTACCTACAATAAACGCTTAAAACTAATCAACCTACAACCCCTAGAAGAACGACGCAGGATCGTAGACTACTTACGGCTACTTATGGGTACTTCAAATGGTTCCTCTTAACACCAATCCCTGAAACATTCGGTCCATGCCCCTCATCCACATCAACTCCCATCGAACGAACTACCATGAGCTAACTTGAGCCGTTGACTCCGTTTCTTTGTTTTTTTAGTTTCAACCTTGGTCTTCAAAATCCAATCGACAGAATTCGACAACCATTGTGTCCAGGATATGAAACGCGGAATATTCTGTCCAAATCATTTTTGATTTGCTCGGGCTGTGCGGGAGTGCAGAGTTCTGTAGAAATATCTAGGGTCTTTGAGCAAAATGTTTACATGTCCTATGCTTAACCTACGACCGTCGGCAATCAATGCGGACCACGCATCAAAAACGGTGGCGCTTGCTTCCTGATGGCCATTCCTAGATCGATATTATCGCATAACCTCTCTAGCAAGTAAACTTGATCATCAGAGAAGGAGATAGTTGGCGGACACAACACAAGCTCAGTACAACTTCTTTACTTTTTACAGTGATTCCATGTACTTTTTGGAAGTTTAGGGCCTTGAGTCCCAGCTCCTTTAAAAAAAAAAACGAGCTCCTTGCATCGTTTCTCTGGATATGCTTAGCTCAAAAACCATTGTACTTCTGTTTCGCTGACAATTTCGTTCGACACTCCATCCTTCACACTCCGAATTAATTTTGACGATGTTGCTATCTTTTTTTGACCACCTCCATAGCGTTTTGAAATGTTATCGATCTCGTTGCAACGCGATATGGTGCGATGCACAAACCATTTCTTCACTTTGGACTGTTTCACCTCACGATCCATAACCGACTGTGATTTTTCCGCACTCACATGCGCTTGTCAACAATGAAGGTAATTAACAACTGTCAAAGTTTCAGCGCGCTGTCATTCAAACACAGCGACGTGAAGTTGACAGCGACGGAAAATAACTTGGATTATACTTGGAAGTGGTGATTACTTTTTCCAACAGTCGTAGTATATGCTTTAACAAATCAATCAACTATTTGACACAATAAAGCTTGTTGAAAGAGCACCAGTTGAATACACATAACATCAGTTCTTGGTATGAAGCACTCAACTATCGTTGGAAACAT
The DNA here is from genome assembly GCA_958301585.1 of Merodon equestris. NCBI lineage: Eukaryota > Metazoa > Arthropoda > Insecta > Diptera > Syrphidae > Merodon > Merodon equestris. The sequence continues at coordinate 3,153,681 of OY284416.1, read as the reverse complement.
CAAATTCAAAAAACCAATATTTATTTCAATTTTCTTTAGTTGCCCATCCAGTCGTGGAGACAATAGACCTCTTGTCGCCTTATCGCGTCTTCTTTTTCTCTTTATTCGTCTACCCAAGACGTCCGTGGTATCAAGCTTACAAGTTTCCAAAAGCAATAAAATCGAACAGAGGTACGGGCACCCATATTAAAAGCCAACTTTGCTCTTCTCCGTTTACGTATTTTCCACTCATAAGCATGCTGTTGCTTTGTGTGCGATAAGAAACACTCCAAGTCGCGATCTGTAATAAAAGTGAGGCTTGCAGCAGAATTAATGCTCAACCACAGGGGAGATTAGGACGAGATAAATCGAAGAGTGTGGCAAGACCCATCAGCGCTCAAGGAAGATGTTTTCCTTTAATTTTCAACGAAGAATAGTTATTTTCCTATGCCATGTCCACCGTGACGCGAGCTATTACTATTCATGTTTGGTTTTCCCGAGTGCTCGGCTGCAACGGGCAAACGATTTTTTTTCCGGGTTCTCCCGCACTCCATTGTCGTATGAAAACAAACTGCAAGCGGTAAAAAGTGCACTGCCAACGACCTAGTGGCATAGAATTGCCAGCCCCACGGAAAATGGGTCCGACGACGTGTGTACTGCACTTTTCGTTCATAAATCACGTTCCACATTTTACAGTCTTGCATGCCACTGCGCACTCTAGTTGCCTTAAGTATTGTACCCGCAATAACACACTGATACGTATGTTACGGTGGTAGATGCCAATCCGCTCGTCGTTCGCTGCCTGCCATTTGCTTCTTATTGCTCGGTGCTCGGTATACATGCCGGCCGGTCGTCTGAATCTGTTTATTATTCGACTCGATGGAACGAGTGGGAGATTCTGGGCAACGTGTGGAGGGCGATGAAATTCCACCCACTATACCACTGCAACACATTGCAGCTGTGTAGCCGCAATGCAAACAATTTACCGATCTCCGTCGCCCCGCAATCTCTTTTGGCAACAACCACTATTTGCAGCTTGTTAACTGCATGCAGCAGCACTTCCGCTCGACTCTAAAATAAATATTATTAAAATGATATACTTGTAAGTGGACTGGAAAATGGAGCAGGTGGGGAGCGGACGGCGGTGCTCCGGAATTTTGGTAAACGAATCGGAATAAAATGATGCATTTGCACGAGCTCGAGGAGGGGTGATTAAGATGTGGTGTCAAGTGTTTTATTTATGGGCGAAGTGCTTTAAACATGAAGACAGTATCCGGAGGGCGAGTGTCTTGTCATCTTGTTTGCCGGTGGTTTATGTAAAATGAATTTATTGCTGTTTAGGGGATCGCTCAGAGACAATGCCTTTGTTTACAATCTTCATTCCTCTCGTAGATGCATTCAATATCTATGCTTTCACTCGCACTTTTACTGTTCTGGGAGAAAGATATAAAACATAATTACAAATTTTTACAACGACCCCAAGCACATTATGCACTGCATCTGGCTTGGCCTACAAATCTTTCAACCATTGTGCACGGTCCAGATCCCATGGATACCAAAAATATCTCTTTTTTTTTGTTGTTGTTTTTATTCCTCGTATTCTCGCTCTGATTCATATCATATAACAAAATTTATCGCTTCGACTGGCAAATGCACCGATAAAAAAAATGCTCAAATCGTTTCGAAAATACTATTCTTTCCAGTCGTCTATCCTCTATCGTCAAAATGCAATCAAAATTTCTGTTTCCAACGCCCATTAAAAATGGGTGTGGACACCATTAGGGACTCCAAATGGGTCCCAACTTAGCCGTTTGTATGTGTGTATTCGTTCAAGTTTGTAGTAATTGCGAGCACTTAACTACTTCCCCATGTGCGGGTGTTTCGTGATTGTTGATCGTTCTGTTGGCTGCTAGTGGAGTGGATTGACCTAGAAATTTATTTTTACATCTTTCCGTATGCACATGTAGACTGTAATCGGATTCTGGTCTCATAGGACTCGGAGAATGGCTTTAAAAGCTGGAAAAGATACAATTCATATTCGTACATGGATGGGTGTTCATTTTGCGTTTGTGTACATTTGTTTGCTTTTTTATTGCTTACTAAGTGCGACAAGTGTCGTGGTGATTGAGAGGCAAATGACAAGGGCTTTGAGTGCATGGTTTGGCGATCTCTGACGGTTGCTATGTAGGTTACACATTCATTCATTTAAGTGTAAATATTTAGATGTTTTTGAGCATTTACTGTTCTGATGGAATGTGTTTATTGTTGACGGAGATATCCACTTGAAATTTGTCAGTCATTCATCTGAATGCTCCGCTCATTGTCCGAAAGTGGGAAACAAGATGTATCAAGGAATTTCAAATTTGTTAGTCATGGTGAAAATAATAAAAGAGCAAGTTGGACTGAGCTAACAATGGTATTCATAGAAAAATGTGCGAACAAATTTGTTTAAAGCTTTATTGGAAGGGTTCCCTGAAAAAAATTATTTATTTTATTTATTATTTATTTACTATGTTGCTCAGTCTCGGTTACCGTTGATGTTGACGGTTAGTCGTTCTAAATTTTCTTTCCATTCTGCCGTTGAATGGACGTCTTTTGACGTCCCTTGGTTTCAGTTGAGGGAGGACCAGCTTTTTGATTTTTAACATCGACTATTCAGGCAATTCTTGAAGTGTTTGACATGAGTCTTTATCGAGCAATTTCTCACATTTTTAACCTTAACGGCTGTCCAGTTCATTCCTTACTGTGAAGGAATGCTGCAGACCACCTCCGACTCACTTGCTCAGCTAGACTATGGTTTCCATAAGCTTCCACTAAAATATTAGAAGTAGCAAAAAGAAATTCATTATTTCCATTATTTTCCAACAGATAGCTTTAGTAATCTGTACCTCGGGTCGTATAGGCTGTATAGCTACTGAAGACAAACCTTAGATGGCGTTATATTTAGATATTCATACTCAAAATACCTCTGACAGTTTTGTGATTGGTTGATTCAGTTTTGTTTGAGCGCGGATGGCGAATGGTGATTGTCGAATCACTTACGACAACTTCAAACGAAAATAATCGTGGTAAAATCGCGGTGAGACAGCCAGGAATTTTTCGCTGTGTGTATGGTGGGATTGGAAACTAATCATCTATCTATTTGAATCATTCCAACGTCCAGCCACATACATCGACAATGACTCGCCAGAAGCCCCAAGAGCTTGGTTTTGAGGTTCATATGCATCCACGATTTTGCTGGTGAAAAATTCACGATTTAAAAAATCTTGTGAAAAACGACTGTCTGCGACTAGTTTCGCCAATAGAGTCAATTACCTTCAAAATGGCAACAAGTCATCGAAAAAACACGATGCATATTTTACCCAAATTAGATCATTCTAAATAAAGCCTTAAATTTCATGCAAAAATAATGGATTTCTTTTTACTACACGTAATATACTGACTTTTGATAGTAAATTTCCTTCAATAAATGTGGTAAGGTAGTTTAAGAAAGCTTCAATGGAACCAAATTTGGAACCAATTTTCCGTTCTTAAGAGACCGAAAGAGATGAAAATCTGCAGAACCAAAATCGGTGAATTCAGCGGAGAAGATTTCCAATTGAACTCCTTTTGGACAGCGCTGATTGACATCTTTTCTGGAGTTATTGTGGATTCTTTCTGCTTTTTCGATTTTCTTGAACCTTGGAGAGTTGCTCACAGTACTAATTCGCAATGAAAAAAACTGAAAACGAAACAAAAAAGAATACCTAGAATACAATGAGTATAAAACGGATGGTACTACCTTCTTGAATCCCAGCCAACTTCTGCGACGAGCTTATGACCTTCGCGTGCTTTTTTCCATTTCGTTTTTTTATATGATGTTTTATATGATCCACTTTTTGTCACCAATTAACTGGATTCAACAGAGGTTCAATTCGCGCTGTCTCAAGAGCTATGGATACGGCGACGTGGTCCAGCTTATTATTTCCATCAACAAATAGGGCATCAATATGTGTGATTGTCGAGCTCTGAAGAGAGTTCTAGCTTCTTTAAACAGCGTGATCTCCATAGTTGAAATCTTTGGGTAGCTTTGGCCCGCCCAAAATCATAATTAAGGCCGTTCAGAAAGGGGTTTATAGTCCAAAATCTGGCGAACCACCTACATATTTACTGTCCTAAGAATAAGAGTGTTTTGTTTCAGTACCAATATTGTTTCTTTTTCGAAACTCATATAGCACTTACTTGGCGAGAGTACACCTTTTCATTCTCTATTTAATTTTTTTTTTTCACACTTAAATTGTAGTAATTCAACGAAGGCATGCCATAATACATATTACTTTTAATGCCACGACCTATTTACTGGTATACAACAAATTTTTAAATCAAACACTACACACATCATACAGCTAATTTTCCGTCGTGTAGATGGCGTTACAATCGGCCAAGGACCTAAGCCGAAACTTTTCTCAGTCACCTATGCCTGATTAATTTTTCCCATAGATATTGCCAACTCCGATCGACGAATTTCGAGAAGCTTTCCTCAGACACCACCAAATAGTTTTGCGATATGTTGTTGGACCCTTTGTCATCGTCGTCAGAGACCAATACACCAATTATTGAGCGCCGGTGATCTTAGTGTATCTGAAAACTAAAAATTGACACGGTGTCCCTGACCTTTCAGAATCTCCATTTGAAAAGGAGAGTGGGTAAATAGTTTTTCTTGGAATTTCTAATTTAGTTTCGAACCAATTGAATATTTCTCAAAGACAGAGAGACAAACGTTCTCATTTGCAAAAAGTATGTAAATTAGTTACAAGAGGAATGGGATTAAGGTTAAATAGATAAAATTTTAAATTAATTTAACCTGTATTCGAAGAAAATGGCGACTTATGCTAAGGATAGAAACCTTTTTGAGTTGAATTGATAGGCACTACAATTTACTGGAATGAAAACAAGACCTTTTCAACTGACCTTCGGTGAAGACGGACGGAAAGAAAAATAATTGATGAATGTCAATTTAAGTTTCGGGCCTCCCTAAAAAGGCAATCCCTAGGCTTTTAGGATCATATTCATGTTCTGCTTTTATGGCAATCATAAAGGCCTTAGCCCCAAGATTTATCATTAAAGTGAATAACCCGCGATTCGTATAAGAAGATTACGTAAATATGTAGCTTCAAATCATATGATTCATTGAAACAACCGCGCCTGTCATCAGACCTTCCACATTTTATCTTTTGACAATGATCTGTCATTTAAAGGGTGTCACTCGTTTGACATTCAATGATCTCTCATTTCGCAATCTCACATATTTCAACCATTCATATGTATCTCACACGTCCAACGCGCTTTCCTGCCATACGTCATGTGTTCAGACACTATCTTTTCCGAGTGGCAGTCTTATGAAATAACATATTGAGAAGCGTCTCTATTATAGCTTATGAATATGTTTATTTATGTTGCTTCGCCTCGACATTTCTGATTTTTATGAAAGTTTCCAAGTCAACATTTAACATTCAATTTGAAAGTAAGATCAAAAATACAAAACGGCGATGACACGGCAGATATGCACATAACATATGCCGTCATATGTACCCAATCTATGTATATCATGTCTACCAGCACCAAGTGAAACTGTTTTCCTATTCAATTATTGCAATTTTGCTTTTGACCACTAATATGCAGTAACAACAAGGTCGATTCCGGCGAATTACACATAAGATAGCCTCTTTAAATAACCGAAAAGGGGAAAAGTTTTTGTTCGATTTTCAGCTGAGCTGAAGCTGAATGATGCTTAACATATAAAATCATTTCAGCCAAAAAAATACTCGCATGCGATGATTACTCTTATAGATTTAATTACCACGAATAAAGGCATGATTAATTGCCGATGCAACAAATTACCAAGCAGAAACGAAAAAATTGAATTAAATTTCATAAACGATACTCGACCATACGCTCTTATTTTGAAACCAGAAAAATCATCCTCGTGTTCTAACCGTGACTGATTTTTAACGCATGAATGCATTTCTGTTTCACTCTTTAAAAAATGAGTAATAGCAATAACAGAAACCAGTTCATTTTGCATTTTTAATAACTTTTGATAATACACATGGCATGGTTGTTTCTTAGGGAATTTCGGCAGATATTCGGTGTTGGTTCATAACAATCTTTGTTCTGTGTTTTTGAATGTTTTGTTTCTTTGGTACTTATGAAAGGCTTACAGTTCAAAGTCCACTGCTAATCATTGATCGAATTATTAATTTTATTTAAGCTACTGTACTCATTTCTTTCTAAGTCCTCGCGCAAGCAAGGAATTGAAAAGACTATGTGACAATCTCTTTTCTTTCAGAACGTGGCCTACAGGCTCCCAAATCTAATAATTGCAATAAGAATCGAAGTTTTTCCGTTGACCTGGTATATTTCGAAAGCAGATAATATTCATTCGACTTTTATTAACATAACTAGTGAATATCTGGTAAGGTATGCAAAAAATTTAATACGAGGTTTGGTTTTTTGAATGAAAAATGTTCCCCGCATCCAATATCTCAAGAAACAAAAAAAGGTTTGAGGAAGTACTTCTCTTAAGTAAATTGAATAGGGCAAGTGTCCGAGCGTGTAATAGGTACTTGACACTATTACATGGCTCGCGGGCTTGACATGTTACATGAATGTTGCTGTGTAATCTGTTGTGTCGGGGCCAATTTGTCTTTTTGTAGGGTAGGTCCCACCATGCAACAACATCGTCGGCAAAGTCAAATATCTATGTTTCGAAGGTTCTGCTCTATATTTGATGAGATCAGTAGGCTATGATTTATTATAAACTGCTTAAACCGAACAAAACCATCGCGGCATCGCCATCGACTGCAATTGATGTGTTTGAGACTAGCATTAGGGGAAAATCGACCGCTATACGAGCAGAGACACCATAAGGTGGTTTCAATCAATGAAAACCTACTTGAAAACCCTTGAATGAAAAGTCCTACCCCACCCGTCGTATTCAACAGATGTTGCCTCTTCCGATTATGATTATTCCGTCCGAGATCACATGAAGAAAAATGGAAAAATGGATCAATTTTGGGATAGCCTCAAGCTATCTATAGCTAACAATAGGCAAAACTTTGAGTGACATGTTTTCCATTTACTTACTGTAATGTCAAAAAACAGCGAGAACTTATTTAAGGTTCTGATTTGGTGGAGCTAGTGCTGGCTGTCTACTGCAGATTTCAAAAGTCTGTAGCGCTATCAAAGGACGAGTAATCTCACTTGGCTTTTGTAGGGCTTGTTTTACACTTTGACGAAGAAGAGAAGCTTCGATAATAATTTTTAAGCTGATTTTTGAGAGCTGAATTCAAGCTTTTTCCTATTCCCTGAGAAGTCTTCAGTCAGCATGAACAGAACTGTTCAAAATAATAGGGAATATCGCTGATAGCCAATATGCTTGTTTATTTTGAACAAGAGATAACTCTTTTAATCATTTAGTTATTTGCACAGCTGCATTGTTTTTCTCTTATTCGTGCTGTAAAGTGTAAAAAATAATAGGGAATATTTCTGTTTAGTTGTTTTATCGTTCGTATTTCTGTTTAAAATCATTAAAAAGGTAATGTTGTTTTTCGAATACGTTAGAATTATACAAATTTTACATTCTTAAAATCTTTGCAGTGTTAGAGATGGGACGCAGTAGACATTGCACTTGCAGAAGAAAGTCGCATAATTAAACATTTGGCAGACCAAGGGAAAACCCTTCAACTCATAGCCAATGCATTGGGAAGGTTAATTAATTCTGTTTTAAATGCGCTCTCAAGAACCCCAGCACAAGAAACTAAAGGTAGACCAAAAACTACTCCCAGTGATGACTCCCATATGGTAGCGAAGAAGATTCCCTGTTTATGTCATCAAGGGCAATTGCAGCGTAATTAAATAATGCAGGAACGACCAACTCTCCGGAGAAGGTTGCTCGAAAATAAACTGCCCGGTAGAATTATTCACCAAGTTCCATTTCTAAGTAAATAAAACTTAAAGGCGAGAATGAAGTTTGCTTTGCATTTTAGAAGTCAGTCCAAAGAAATTGTTCGTAACATTGTGATGTGTGAGTGATGAAACTAAAGTAAATTTATTTTGTTCCGATAGCGGTAGAAATGTTCGTCGTCCTCGGGGCAAGGAGTTTCACTGACGGTCTACTAAAAAAAACCGCGAAAGAAGGGGCGTGGTAACGTCACGGAATGGGGCTACTTTTATTGGTTTGGTATTGGACCAATATACCAAATAAAAAATATAATGAACAAGAAGACCTAAATGATGTCATGCTACCGTATGCCGAATGCTTGATTGTAAGATCATCAAGTGTCAGTGCTACAATGACCCTTTAAGTTCCCCGATTACAACCCCATCGAAAATTTGTGGACGAAACTAAAAAAATCTCTCCAACTATCCAAAATAAAAATTGGAACATCAGTAAATGCAAGAAACTAATTGATTCAATGCTTGCTCGAATAACTTCTGTCCTAAAAACAGTAACGGTCATTCGGGACACTGAACTTTTAATTAATACTCTTACGGACTTTTTAATTAATAATCTCAACAAAAATTAAAAATTCTTCGGCTGATTCCTTTCCCTATTATTTTTGAACAGTTCTATACTGTACTGATTATCCCTAAAATGATCGTTGTGGCGCTTTTTGTATGGAAATAAATTGAAAATAAAATTTAATTTATTTTAAAGAATGCAGTTTAATGGCGGTAAAAATATATTTTAACTATTACTTTGTCAAGTTATTTTTTTTCCTTACAAATCAATTAAAAAATAGTGGCTACGTACGGCGAATGAACATTTCCCTAGAAAATAAGCAAAGAAGCAGACCAAAAAAGATTTTCTTAGAATGGACTTTGTTAATTTTGAAATAGCGTTGTTTAACTTTACACACATCAAGTTCATATGTAAAGTTCCAACAAATAGATATGTTCTAATAGTAGCGGAATTGTGTTATTTTACAGAACGTTTTAGCCTAAACCACTCGGTGTTAACAAACATGTCTGAAATATGCAAGTAAAAACGTCTGAAACCTTTACGATTCAGTTTTAATCTGCATTCAAAGAGGTTATATGAGGCTTTACAAGATTGGCTACCTTTCGAACTTAACTTTTTTGCATATTTTCACGTTTTGAGTCTTTTGAGCCATTATCTGTTGATTTTATACATATATGTACTTAAAACTAGGTATAACCTTAAGATTAACTAAATTAAAACGAATTAGCAATAAGAGTCAAAAAACTTAAATACCTGATTAGAGAGACGTTTGCTTGTGAAAGCTGATTTGGTTTTCCTTAATGTTAAAATTAGAAACAAAACTGCAAAACTGTGACTTTCCTGGCTTAGTATGCGCACTTATTTCTAACTTTCATACGAAATAAGAAACTAGTAGTTTGGGTAGACCATCTGTGCATGAAAACTTATTTCTTTCAGGCATTGAGAGTATTTTTACTCTTGAAACAAGTCCTCTCATGAAGATTTACCTGAATGCAGTTGATATAGAGTTGAAGCCGACTCAACGCTCTATAGCTGTCATCAATTATATATCTGAGAAAGAATTTTATATAGCGAACATCTGTCTTCCTTAAAGCTATTTTAGTTCCGTGTTAGTATGAGAACTGGTGTGAGATCCAACATTTGTACATACCTCTCCCATATTCTTCGCTGTCAGTTATCTTCGTTCCTCGCTGACAGAGGCTTAGTGGTCTTATCAATGTTGCTATTAAAGATTTATTCAAGTCAATAAAATCTGACAGGTAAATAGCTCAGGTTTACAAGAACCACACAATTAGTATTGTCCCACGGTTACTTTGTCGCCACAAATTTAGATCAACAAAGGGGTCATTGCGCTTCTACGATGTTCGAGTTATCAGAAATCACTGATAAAAGAGCATCCGAGTGTCGATTACCAGATGTGCTCTGTCGTTCCGGTATTAGTCTCGCTATACGAATAAATTCATCAGTAATTCTTACTCAGCCCAAAATTTTGCTAGACATACAAGGAAAACTCAAATATTAAAACAACATAATAACTTAACTAATTTTTTAATGAACCCAAGTCACCTAGCCTTATTTAAAGAGCTTCAATGGAAGCAAAACGAATTCAAATTTATGTAAAACGCACCACAAGCAAATTCCATTGTACGGTGTGATTCCCATGCTATTGCTCTTGCCACACTCCCCAGGCCATTTCAAAGCGATTCCGCATCTTTAACGAATAAAGAAACACTAGGTTTACATGATAATGACCTCGCATTGTCTTCAGACTAAGGTCAAACGTATTACCCAACTAAACTGTCCCACACTCTTATGTCACTCACGGCACATACACTGACGCAAGCATTACCCGAATACCACTGACCTGCTTATATTTTCATGCAACTCACCGCAGTAGCGTTCGTGTCGTGGTCACTCTTTAGATTACATTTGGACAGTGCAACTCCCAATGGTCTTGTTGGTATCCAAAGCAGTACAAATAAGCCAAGACTCTTCCAATCTCAATGAACCATGGAATTACACAAGTCAGCAAACCATAGTCTGCAGCAAAGGCAGTCATCGGCAGGCAATTTCAATAATTGGCCTTCGGTATTCGGCCAGGTATGGAAGCGAACGTGCAAATGCTCCACAATTAGCTGTGTACGGCACCTCTTGCAAAACTCCCTGCATTAGGACGCAATCAGACAATACACATCGCTACCATGTGCCACTGCTATACCACCACCAGCTGACGGGTATTACTGGCACTCATCTTTCCATAACGAAGGTATAGATAGATACTTTGGTAATGGTACGACTATGTGCTTTTTTATATAATAATTTTCATTTCTCCTCGCGTAATTAAATTAATCAAAGAGTGGTAGGCAAAAGCATTGCATGCCCTACTGGTTGGAGATGAACGGGTAAACGAAACCGATTCCATGGGTTTGTTGCAATTCTGCGACTTCATTGAGCGTGAAAATTTCGCAAAAAAATTATGAAAAATGGCATAATGACCATTTTACTGAGGTAGGCGAAACTCGGCAGTCGCTTATCTGTGTTTGCGAATCGATAAACGGCGAGATCAGAGTGTTTTGTTTTTTATTTTTATTTTTTTGTTTTTTGTGTACCTAACGTACTAGTTGCACGTGTGCGGAGGACTGTTTTGTTGGACTTACGAGTACTTTCATTTCGATTCGATTCGGATTATTATCTGAAGCAAAGCGGGGCGCTAATTAAATTTTATACAACAGTGGTGATAAGCAACGCGCAATCGTGTCTTATTTATTGATTCGCAGCACTATGACTTCATTTCTTTTATTTCTATAAGCTTGCGCCGAGATTTTCTTTCTGGTGTACTATAAATGAGAGCCTATCGTTAGCACTGGATTCGGAATTAACGAAGGAATTTATAAGTACGAGCTCAGAATGGCAATGATGTTATTCCCAGCCATTCTCCTATGATTTGTGTGACTAGTTCTAAATGACATTTAAGTTATTAGAACCGAAAATAACTTTTTTAAAAGGCCCGAGAGGATTATTTAGAGCAAACAATAAGGTTGCTATTCGTCATTAATCTTTTCGCTCTGTACGATTTCTGTTAAGAAAGTCTGTGGTGCTAGTGTTAATATTTCAATGATGTCGATATCATTTTTAGACCATGCCTTGGATTTAGGGTCAGGTAACCTGACTCAAGGGCTCCCTGTTAGACCAATTTCGGAAGATTCTTAAGAGTACGCGTGCAAGCACTTAAGGTCACAAGGTTGTGTCCTTTGAGAGATTTCACTTTTGGGAATAAAATAAATCGAGCCGAGTCGGGATTGTAAGAGAATACCTTGAAACAGACTGGATGCCATGTCGTCCAATTCCTGGCAATAGTTGGTCTCATCCAATAGTTACTCTACCCCACCTCTTCAGTTTTCTTATAATTTTTAGGTAAAAGCATATACTTAGCCAATAGTATGAATTCGTCATTTCACGCATACGTTGCATGTCGTCATCAGTTCTTGACGGCCGCCCACCGCGGGGCTAAACTGGAAAAATATATTAGCAATATTTATAATACAAACCGATTTCTGGTTTCAATACAAATTCCACGTTGGAAAAACTGCATTTTTGTTGAGGCGACCTATCGATCGACTCACTTATTGGCTTTTTCGAAAGATGGAAAATGCGGAACAATGAAGCTAGACGTCATCAATCGAAATAGGTGGTAGTTAGAAAGGGCGATCCCTGGCAAATAGGACGAATTAGGTAGAATGTTCCATATCAGTCGTTCCAAAGATTCAATGACCTGAGGAACATCTGACGGAGTAATGTCGTACTGCAAAATCACTTTGTCGTGTGTTTGGTCGTATTTTAGCCCTTTTTCTTTCCATACTTTTCTCAAACGCATTAGTTATGTTCTGTAGTGAGCTCCTGTGATGCTTCCACTTACTTACAGTATGACTTCGAGCTTTTTGAGTTACGGCCAATGCATCTGCATTTTCTTGTTCCGGCTAGGTTTCCATAGCAAGAGTTCCACTGGTGGAACCAATCTTTGCACAACCTCGGTGAAAACAAGATCGTTGCACTTGATATTTCTAAAGCATTTGACAGAGTTTGGCATGGAGCCCTTTTTTGTCTCTTCTTCTATGGATTAGAAATTACCTTTCAGATCACCTGGATAGTTTCAAGTGTGATATTCATCAAATAAACGCTGGTGTTCCTCAAGGCTCCTTTCTGTCACCGGTATTCTTCCTCATTTTTATAAACGACCTTCTGTCTGTTATTTCTAAACCAGCCTATTTTTTCGATGATGACAGTACGCTTAGCTTTCCATTTCCTTCCGACAATCACGTCTGAGCTCTTCGGCTCTTCGTCCGTAGTTGTCGAACGGAAACGTATGTTAAGCGCATTAAATTCGACACCGAAATTAAACTGGTTATAAACGAATCGAATTTAATGCTTCTTTAACCCAATGCTGTCATTATTCATGAATGCGCTTGTGTCGTTAAAACTGATCTTTGATATGTGCGTTGATGAAACACTTTGCTGGAATGATGGCATATTCGAGATCGCCAAGTACGTTGTGAAATGCCTGAGTTCCTTTAAACGATGCAGGAAATATTTCAACCCGACTAATTCGGCTTCAATCCATAAATCTTATATCTGCCCCAAACTTGAATACAATGATCATATTTGGTCTGAGACTTCTGCATCTTCCAGATAGTATTCAAACGCGGCCGATAAAGCCTATATGAGACATTGATATTGCGAATTAATTTGCTATTTGCTATTTAAACAAACAGTGCCCCTGGGAGCTAGCCCATTGCCACCCTCCCCTTCAAGAACTCAAACGCAAAATTTGTCTCGCTAGAAATATCCATCAGTTTATCCTTAAGCCTCTTTTAAATTTGGAGACTCATTCCTTAAGCGAACCACACGAATATGGAATGACCTCTCCAGCCCGACATTGACCGATATTCCACTTGCTTAAAAGTGCACCGGAACCCCTCGCTTTTCTCTCGCTGTACCTTCGGCATGTGCTATGTCACACTTAAAGGTAATTATAAAGTTTTTTAGAGGCGTTTATTACTAAAGAAAAACAACTTCAAACTTTTAAACCGATCCGTGACGCCCCTTGTCTTCTACATCGAAATCACCAGTTTTGTAGCATTAGAAATATTAGAGGATGTTCTTCACTAAAATAAAAGAAGCCTCACAGTAAATTTCTCTTATCATTCCCCGCGCCTCAATTGCAGAGAGAATTGAAGGCGAAAGGCAAAATAATTCATAAATGTAAAAGTCAAAATGTAATAGTTCAAATCTGGTATTTCTGACCAGCACGTACCGCTAGCGCCATCTATTGGACAACGGTGGATTCCCATGTGCACTGCTGTTTGATCCTAGATAGTTTTTTGTTTCCTAAAAAAATACCATGAAACCGACATAAATAATGTTTGCTAAAACGTACTTTCAATTTTGAATGGCATCACCATCAAGAGCACTAAATCACAATTTATATTTACACCCGGGGCACTGAACAAACTACTGCATTCAAAGGGCAATTAACAGTGTAAACGACCACTTGTACATCACATCCACACAAAGGTCCAAAACGCACTCATATCGTATGTCGCATTTCAAGTACCCGCAAATTTCGTCTTCAGCAATCGTTTTGTATCGAATTACACGTTCATCTTGAAACGTTGCAACTTATAACTACCAGTTTCCTGCAAAGCATGAATACTTCCAAGATCTTATTGTGCAATTATTGGTCTGATGACAACGCAAAGAACGCCCATTTCCGTTTATTATGTCTGAGAGATGCAAATTTCTCGAAACCCCCCGACCATTAGCTATTCCAAAAGGTGCGCATTAAACATCGGTTTCTTTGACGGAGTTCCTTCAGCATTATAAAGGGCACAAACGTGTGTTTATGACACCCTGGGGTGCTTCTAAACACGTCAATTTTGTCGCCATCATAATAAAAATGAAAAGAAAGAAAAGGGTTTCAGGATATCATTCCAGATAAATGCTCACACCGGCATGCACATGCTAGCCAAACCGGATATTATCAGCAGTAACGACGATCACGATCATTGTGTCGGGGACCCTTCCGACTCTGAGGTGAGGTTTAATTGAATTTCAATGGTCATCAGCTAGGGACGGGGTAATGGGATAAAGTGACCATAACGGTTGATTTGAGTAATTCATATTGATGTGCGATACGACCTATCTATTTAAGCGATACAAAGGGGTGACGTAACAAATAAACTTGGATTGATGGATGCACTTTTGAGTTTTCCATTTTCATTACGGCGCGGCCGTGGCCAACAGCCACGCTGAATGTGAATATTGATTGACCCTTTAGAAGGACTGGCTATATATGCTACGAACGACTATTAAAACGTTGCGGTCTGTTGTAATTTGCAATGCAAAATCGCTATGAATTAAAGCCGAAACACAATGGCATGAGATTAACCTAACATCAAACCAATCTCCGATAGCGGTTATGAAACGGATGATTACACAATCAATTTTGTGGTTATGTTATAGATACTTCCAATGAATTTTTTTTCCCTTACTTTCACGAACTTGCACAAAATCTAAATTTAAGACGCGTTTAATGTCATGACAACGACAGGTGTCGCATTACAACTGCCATGCGTTCCTCGTGATTCGTTTAGCTGCATGTGGCCTCACACATCAAAACACGCCTAATTTAATTAAATATTTTATTTATGGCTCGTAAAACATGGGGTTTATTAAAAACGATCCTGTTAAGAAATCTTAAGCGTTTTCATTAAAGTCCTTCCGCACAAATTGGTTTTCGCAAGTGTCGGTATTCACTGACACCTAGCCAGCTCCCCTCATTAATCGATTACCATAAACTGGCGAAATGAGCACGAATAAAATTTATGGAAATTTGATAGGATTCAGCGTGTGGGACTCGCACGCAAGAGCATGTAACTTGTATGGTGGCACGGGCCATAGGAGTTAATACGTGCAAGGTAATGACTTTGGTCCTTCGGATTTAACGCTGATTCGAATTTAATTTATGTTAAATGGGATCTTAAGAATGTGACTATTAGGGTACCCTTTGAAAAGGCTTAATGCGAGGACATTCGAAGATTTGCATTCTAAACGCGTAGACTGCCAGTGATGTTCTCTGGCGGTTTCTGCGGATAATTCCGATTTAATAGTCCTCGACCAGGGATTGGCTGTATTGGTGTAGGAATGAATTAGTGAAGACTTAAAATGTAATTCCTTGTAAATGTGTCTGCAAATGGATTCTAACGTTTTATTAGTGCTGTTAAATGACTTTTAATGCATATTGAATTTTTGAAAATACTGCTTTTCACCTTTTACATTACTGCCTATTATAAGGTGAACGGAACTGCGATTAAACATAGCTTTACAAACAGTCAGTCCTGCGCAGCAGTCACGTTTTTCATCATTCTAAATTGTTTTAAGGCATTTATTTGCTTTATTTGGTTTCATGCTGCAACACACATGTTCACCGCGTTGAATTCCATTTCGACAAAAAATTGAGGCAAGAAAACCTTCAAAGTCCCAAAGAAAACAAACGTTTTCGTTCATTCGCCAAAAAATTTAACAGTCAGTCTGTTCGTCAATATCCACACTAATTTACCACAACATATCAAGTGTCACACTCACGGGCAAAGCCAACGTGCTGCTTATTTTGGAACCAGTTCTCAGCTACCAATTTGTACTCTGTTTCCACTGTATCATGTCAATGCTAAAAAAGGGTACCGGCCCAATTCCGCACCCGTACGGTCTTAAGATTTTATAAATATTAAAATACATAAATCTCCTAGTCGAGATGGCATTTCCCTCAAAGTCTGGTAAGGTATTCCTTAACGCTGGCGAAAACACTGCATAAGCTCTAGACTTGCCCTACTCACTAGACTCTTCTCGAGCAGGTGAAAAATGTCATTTGATAAAAAAAAAAAAACGGAAATCTTCACCGACCCATTATAATAATGCTCTCTCTTTCTAACGTCAGCTTATGATTTTTTTTTCTTCAAATGTCGTGGAAACTTGATGAAATATCTCATCGAACTGTGACGCTGTCCACTCCACTAAACGGGCCTGATATTTATAATAAAATCGATTGTGTTCCTCAGGGTTCCACGTTGTCTACACAGTTCATTCTCATTCTCAAGACCAGATTGGTCTTGTTAGATAAATTCGAAAATTGGACGATAAAACCCCTCAAAGACTCAAACATATAACAGAATCAATTAATTCGTAATAATTCGAACATCGCAGAAATTCGTGCTGTTTGACGGCCACTGTGGGGCACAAAAAAAGCAGGGGAAAACAACTAAACCTACAATGAACGGCCTCAATATGCGTAAGAAGTGGACCAAATTTGACTAACTTTATAAATAGATGAAACTAACAAAAAAAGACTTAAGGGACTTCGTAACGTAAGATTTCGAGAACTCCTTGGACCAGCGTCCCCGAAAGTGTAAAGAGGAAGACGAATTTGGCACGTTTGATAACATTGTCGATGTGAAGTCGAAGGTTAAGTTTCTGGTCGCAAATAACACCTAAGTCAGCCAAATTGTGAAAACAGCTTCATAACAGATTGCATAAGTTCTGGAGGAGGCACAAGTGATAGCGTGACATTGAGGACGAAATGTTTTATTTTTTGGTACCAAATAGTGAGCCTGCTTATGAGTAGATCGGATTGGAGAGCAGGAAGTCAGCAGGGGAGATATATGTTTTAAAATGTTCATATCATCACCGTATACGGAAAGTTGAGAGTTTTTAATGTCACAGTTGACATCGTTAATGGTTAGGATAATAAATAGGGTGCCGAGATGTCTCCCTCAAGGTAGACTCCAAAGATTTCATTACGTGGATCAAAAATAAAATATCTAAAACTAACGTTACACTGACGATCTTTTAGATAGGATTTGATTCACAGGATAAAGTGCAAAGTATTAAAGAACACGAGATTTAAGAAGTATGATTTAAGGCAAAACTCTTTCGAAGGCATGGCTGAAGCCGGTCGCAACAACGTCTACTTCTTTGCCATCCTCGAATTCACACCAAGATTGTGGGTCAATTAGGTTAGGTAAACCCATGTTTACGTGCGGAAAAGATGGGCTTGCAATGCAATAATATTGTATCTTAGGCAATACTCTCGGAAAGTTTGGGTATGCATGATATTTTAGCAATATGGCGATTAGTGGACACTTTATTTTCCAGTTTTTTTTTTGTTGATTGATTATTGTTATTATTGATTATTATTGATTTGATTATTATTATTATTACCAGTCATTTAGAAATTGGAAGTTCAGAAGAAGTTCGTTGACGACAAGCCTCCCTGTCATGAGTGTGTTCCTTCCATGTTTCGCATTTCTGTTAATTTTTTTCTAGATCCATCCTTATATTGCCCTCCCATCTATGGCGCAGTCTTTTTCCTACGGGTTTTCTACTCATTATTCTTTCAACTGTTCGTCCACTGTCCATTCGTTCTTTATGTCCCCCTCTCCGCCCAATATTAGTCTTTTCGATATTATTATATTACTCGGACAATGCTTGGGACTGAATAGAATTCGTCGAGTTCTTAATTGTGTAGTTTTCTCCATTCGCCTGTTTCTTCGTCCTGTTTTCCGCCATAGATTCCCCTTGAGTTCTGCTTTCAAACACCAAGACCAAGTTAGACATTAATGGATTGGGATGATGTTAGTTCCTATGAAATGGAGGTTAGAAATAAATACATGAGGGGTAGAAACAGTTGGTTCGTGTGTTTTGTTTTAAAACTAGGGCAGGCCGAGCGGTCATCCCTCAAATCATGTATTTTCACAATGACTATTATAGAATTTTAACTAAAATTTGAGATGTCGGAGGGCAGTCTCTCATATAAGGAAATTAGTCATGATTAGGTGGAAGGACTTGGTCGACGATCAATTGGTTGAAGAAATGGATGAAAAAGTTATCATTAGAAGACTGGCTTAGTTATCTTATTTTTTTTTTTGTTTGTTTTTGCATCTCAAAACGCTTAGGGCCGGAGATGTATTCGGTTAAGGAATTTTAGGTGGAGAAATTCACAAATTATACTGAATTCGCGATAAGATTGAAGGTAATTTGGAAAGTGGATGTAGAGCCGGATTTAAGGTAGAATTGCCACTTTTATTTTTCTGCTTGGCGCAAAGGTATCGCCTTGATACTTTTATTTTATCGTAAAAAAAAAGAAAATTGTAGAAAACTAGACAGCTTCACTCCTCCACTTCAAACTATCACATTAATGTATCCTGGCCTCCATGGACTTATCCTCTATTCCTTTCCCCTTCAGCCTTAAATATTGTATATGCGTCCTTCAAATAGAAAATAAAAATAAAATTGAAATTTTTAGAAATGAACCATATTCCTGAATTCCCAAACTCCCTTTGGAATTTTCGGGTCAAACCTAGCAAACTCAACCCTTTTTAACCTTTCTTGGATAATATAGAATCAATGCTTTGAATAACCTCCGAAGGAGAATACATTGCTATTCTGGTTCATTGCATCTTCGTACTGAAATACGAGGATGGTCCGATAAGTACTTAGCCTACAAAAGAAAAACAAAAATGTTGGAGAAATGGCGATTTATTTTTCAATATAGTCTCCTTTAACTCGATACACTTGACCCAGCGATGCTCCAACTTCTTTAACCCGTCTGTAAAATACGTTTTCTCGAGGTCTGCAAAGTAGGCCCCCGTGGCGGCGATGACTTCCTCATTCGACTGAAATTTCTGCCCGGCGAGTGAATTTTTCCAGTTTGGAAACAAAAGGAAGTCGCACGGAGCCAAATCTTGATAATACGGTGTTCGTAGCCCAATTTGGCCGTGGCGAGGGCGGAGGTGTGAGCCGGTGCATTATCATGATGGAAGAGCACTTTTTTCTTCGCCAAGTGGGGCCGTTTCTTCTTCAATTCGGCATCGAATCGGCCCATTAATTTGATATAGTACAAGCCTGTGACCGTTTTGCCCTTCTCTAGGTAGTCGATGTGGATCACACCTTGTAAATCCCAGAGAACGGTGGCCATCACCTTTCCGGCCGATGGGACAGTCATCGCCTTCTTCGGAGCACGTTCGCCGGGTGAAGTCTGTTTCGACTGTTCCTTGGTCTCTGGTGTGTACCAGTGGATCCATGTTTCGTCGACTGTCACGAACGACGCAGAAACTCCTTCGGATTGCACTTAAACAGCGTCTAACACTGCTCTGAAGTGGTCTCACGGTTGCGCTTGTTGTCCGGAGTGAGCAAACGCGGCACCCATCGCGCCGACAGTTTTCTCATGCCCAAAATTTCATGCAATATATGACCCACGCGATCTTTTGAAATGCCTACTGTCTCTGCTATCTCGCGCACCTTCAATCGGCGGTATGGCAATACGAGATCGTGGATTTTTGTCACGTTATCCTCCGTGGTAGCCGTTTTCGGGGCACCTGGACGTGGCTGATCAAAAACCGACGACCACGTTGAAACTCGTTAAACCAATTTTTGATGTTCGCCATCGAAGGAGAAGAGTCACCGTACACAGCATCCAAACGCTCTTTGATTTCGCTGCGCGATTTCCCTTCCAATAACAAGAATCGAATCACCGACCGATATTGCTCTTTTTCCATTTTTCTAAAATCCGCGGACACTCCCGCTTCCACACGCGGTCAAAACAAAACTACGAGTCCGATCCGGCTGAAATTTCGATACTGGCGCCATCTGGCGGTGAGGCTAAGTACTTATCGGACCACTCCCGTATATCAACCGATATTAAAATATATTACGTACTTTTGGAATATATGTAACCTTGTTTTTAATCAATTTATTGAACCACAAGTCTCCATTAGGAATAAATATTTTAAGAATTATTTCGTTTTTTTTGTTTTAGATATTAAAAAATCTTCAAAAATAGAAAAAGTAGTTAATGATAGCGCAATGAAAACAAATTTGCTTCAAAACGTATGTGTTGAATGATATTCGACTCTACTGTCTAATTGATACTATAAAGTGGAAAAATCCGATAAACACTTTAGTAATACATGCAATCAAACAGAAAGAAAACCGTTTTAAGTACACATTCAAATGCCAACCTCGACGAAACCAAGTAGTCTGTTTGCAAGATTACCATAATAAAAAGCAAATACTGCGGAATCTAGTTACCATATTGCTGCCTGTTTGTTAAATACAGCTAATTTGCCTAGATACACAACTGTATGAATTCTTGTAGGCGGCGAAGTAAAGATAGATTTAGAATTACCAGTTCATTTGTATTCATTTAAACCAGATCGTAGGAATATTGACACTTACTTTCAACTTGCTTCGCACAGTTGCGGCAACTTAAGACCCTGTTGACGTATCAAGTTCAATGACATTGCCAAAACCGTTGGCAGCACTCCAGGTCGACAGCGTGTCGTACTCAGTGAGGAAAACTTTGTAATGAAGTCGACACTGTGGTAAGACTAACAGTCACGTGTCCTAACCAGACTATCAGCAAATCGATCTCAAACTGTTGTCAACGACTTAAACATATACAATACAATTAGCAACTTTCATTCTGTTGCATATCACAATTTGCACCTTGTACCACAATTCACACCATATCATCAATCTTCTACTACGACACTTTGAATCGTCTATACACTATCGAGTCCATATGGTTGGACTTTGTGAGGGGATTCAAGTCGATACCAGGCAAATGCATCAATTTGATTGGGGTGAATCAGGGCACAACGATGACAGCGGGATATCCGAAAGGGTTTCTATTCCTCAATGTGTCAATGGCAGATGTCTACGCATAATTTATAAATTCAATTATTGATGCTGTCTTTTGTGGCATTACTGATACATAGTTTTCCATTTTTCAAATACAGTTGTTGTCGAATTCATCAAGCGCAAAAGGTGAAGGAAATAAATACTTTAATAGGGCTTGTTTGCTTTGCCACAATTTTACTGATAATTAACGCAAATATTGATAAGAAAATTGAAATAAGAAGAGCACAACTGATGATTGCCTTAATGAAAAGAAAGCAAAATAAAGGTAAAAACAAAGCAACGTCGAAGCGATAAACACATGAGGCACTATCGTAATTCGAAAAACAAAGCAAAAACGAACAACTATCTATCTTATTACCTGATGACATTGCCTGTGACATTGGAAACCTTAATTAAAGAAATACTCACACACTTAACTCACCCCATCGATCAAGTCGAACAAATTGCCGCGAGGAAATTACACTTCGGCAACTCGCTTCAATGATCTTGATACCTAATTTGGTGATCCATTTCTTGCACGCGTACCCGTCGGTTTACTTTTTCCGCCTTCCCCCTCCTGTGAGATAGAAACACCCGTCCACCAACTCATAAGTTACGGATCATTAGTGCAACATAAGAAAAACAACTCAATTTCTTACCGTCCTGAACGCACTCACAACAGATGGTGTCACAATCTGTCTTCTTTGGATAGGACACTTGTTGGTATACGAATACCGGAGATATATATCGCAGGAGCAGACGTTCATAAAATATAAATTCATTCTCTGCTCCAATGAATGCACAACGAAGTTTATCTTTGGAAGGCGAAGAAACAAGCCGGCTGAACTCGTAAGTTACAGAATGGCATAGAGAAGGCATGCAACAGGGGGATTGTACCTTCTAGTGATGTGCACGTCGAGTCATAGTCATCGTGGGCATATACATAAGTACTTATGTTTAGATGGAACATCTTGCCTAAGATATCAGGTATTGTTATATTTTTATCCTTCTACCATAGAATCGTGCTGGAGGAGCAATTATCAACTCCATTAATAACTTTGGGAATAGTGTCAACGAACACTTATAAACGAGAGAATGAGGATAGCTGCTGGTAATGGCATCCTTCGGGGTACCTCAAACACTCCAACAGAAACTACCGCACTTTGCATTTGCATTGTGCATCCCCCCGTCGACTAATTCCTATTTTGCCCTACTTTTCGGTAAAGAAAGAGAGAAAATTCATTATCCTAGTTCCGTTCTAGGTTAGTATCTATAAATGTATATGATATGAAAAGTAGGGAAATATCCTGTCAAAATCCTTGACGAGAAACGACTTTGCTCAGTTCATGTTGGAAACAATAAACTCGTTGTACGTGGATGCTGATGAGTGTTCTGAGTGCGTTGCAGTTGATGTCGAGATATATCTGTATCTAGATCGTATTCGAATTTAGAAGAACTTGCGAAAATTGATTTGCATTGTGCCAACGGAACTGACAACTTGTGTAACCAAATACGTGGTGGCTCAAAATGTATCATCTTATTGGAAGATGCTATAACATTTGCACATGTTTGTTGACATTCGTAAACAGTTGCAAACTACACGCTGATAAGCCATAGAGTGTTTTACTTACCCCAACTGGTCAAACGCTAAGGCCGCTCGCCTCAAAGGAATAGTGGTGGTTGTTTCGACGAAAATATCAGCGCTGTGGCTAAAGATGGGGCGGATGAGCCATCAATATCGACCTGACTATGTACCAGGCAATTGTAGACCGTCAACCGCGTTTTAATTTTTATTTGGAGTGTTCGTCCACTGTCCATTTATTCTACGTATCCTGCCGATCTCAGTTTTTGCGATTTTATTACTCGGACAATGCTTGGGGTTTGGGACTGAATTAGAGTTCTTGATAGGGGAGCTTTCTCCACTCGCCCATCTGAACAAATACGTGTACAAAGCACTGAGGCTCCTATGAGGCTATCATGAGCCATTACATCCACTCACTGTGACTTACCACCAAGCCACTGGATAGTATGCCATTTACGCCGGATGTGTCATCGGGCCTCATTTCGTTGAGGAGCCAGTGGTGAAGAACCAACATCAATAGTTTTTATTGCCTCATATTGATATATTAGGATTGGAGGACATGAGGTTCCATCAGGACAGTGCCACTGCACACATAGCTTGCCCGACAGAAGACATTTTGAAGCATACGTTTCCGAGTTGCCTTTTCTCGTTTAGGCCATTCATATTGGCAATGGTTCTTTTGAAGTCACGAATCTAACAAGTCAAGCCACAGACCCTGGAAGCCCCCAAAGAGAATACGAGGGTAAGGTGAAACGTTCTCAGCCTAACACAGAGATAGTGTTCCAATCAGCAAAAAATTAGGCTTCCAGCCTGAGTTTGCTCAATTAATTAGTTTACACCAATTTTTGAGGTAGCAAAGGTATACGGGGAGTCTGCCCCTTTGATGTCAATAACTTAAAAGTGGGCAACTGAACCAGGTCGCGCATCACTCGAGGAAGATTCACTTAAAGAGGGGCCAAAAGCCACAACCAACCCGGAAACCATCATCGAAAAAGTGCATGATATTGTATTGGACGATATGGGAGTGAAGGTGGATGTGATAGCTGAAGCTGCGGAGATATCGGAAGAAAGGGTGCAAAATGTCTTGCATAAAAAATTAGGAATGCGAAAGCTTTTCGTAAAATGGGTGTCACACCTGCTGAATGCCGATCAAAAGCAAATGCGCAATCAATTTTCACAACATTCTTTAGACCGTTTCAATAAGATCCGTAGGATTTTGTACGGCGATTTGTCAACATGGATGGATCCACTACTACGTGCCAGAAGCGAAGCAGCAGTCCAGGCAGTGGGTGGAAGCCACTTCCACTTCAACTTTCAGTCGAAGGCCAAAATTCGAGAGAACATGCCTTGCTTGAAGAAATAAAAAAAACATCTTTCACCTACGATTTGATCAGCCATCCCCCCGATTCTCCTGATTTGGCACCCTCGGACTTCTATCTGTCCCAAACTTTAAGAAACCTGTTTATGGGAATCGCTTCGTTCCCGATGAAGAACTTGAGAGGGCCGTAGATAAATATTTTCACAGTCTGTCACTTCCGGAAATTAATATTAATGTTGGAGAAACGTTGGGCCAAGTGTGCTGTAGTCAAGCCAAATTATATAGAAAAATAAAATCACTTCTTAATCGCAGTCTTTCATTGCCAGTCCGAGAGTTCTGAATGCGAGAATGTTTCTCGTCGAAATAGCTAAAAATACGGAAAGAATTCAAATGTTCGTCAACAGTTCTTGATCGACATCATCTTCAGAAAATACTAAAAATAAATCAAACACATCTCACATTAAAAAAAATATATTTTATTGATAGTGCATGTTTATGGGCCACCCTGTATCGATGAGATGACAACTGCTATTCGCATTTGCTGACTAAATAATAAACACTGATGAGCCATGAGTAATACGCTTCATTGCTCTTCCCATCTTTCTTTCTATCATTTGCCAGTTGTCGAGACAAATATAAAAATCTCATAAATCGTTAAACAAAATTTATTTATAGATCTTTAATTAAATATTATATAATAACAGCCTCCAGGGTATTGCATAACAGTCACACATTCACGAAGCGAACATCGTTCGCAATATAATTACACGTAATTGGTAATTAAAATTCATAGTTCGATTAGAATATCGGGAAATCGACACATTAATAGAATTTCAAGTCTGACCCTTCCACTCCGGCTACCACTATCTTCCTAAGCATATCCGCTCAAGTAGCAATACGGAAAGCATCATGACTCAACCCGGACCAGGAGCCCTTACCGATTAATTATTCACGAGAATCGAATATCGTCAAACACGTCACTGTCGCCAGGAAAACATGCTTGACAAAACCCAAACAGATAACAATTGGGCTTAAATTTATTTATTTATGCACAACTCGCGTGAGCATTGACAAATTAAAGTGTAGCCGCCATGTCTACGAGAATCTCAGGTTCTAAGCACTCATTTGCATACTCGGTATTGAATTTCTCTACACGATTGCGACTGTCTCCTGGTCCTGGATCGGGAAAGGTTGTTACGGTGCAGTTTTTTCACCCCAACCCACGTAGGCATGCGAGTACACATGTTCACTGGTATGTGAATGCAAGCCCATTGCCATCAAGCAGAGATACCATGCAATGTGCATGGTACAAATACTCGTAACACCCATGAGCACACTTCGGTGTTGCTTTGTTTTTGAGGGCCGTTACAAATCAGACACAACGAAATGAAGATTTTGAAAAATGATGCAAACGCAAGCACAACGAATCGTTCTCGATCCCGATTAAAGAGTGAGAAATGGATGTCATGTTATGCGCTCGACTCTTGTCATGTACCAGCACCCCACCCCGTTCCTTTGTGGCACAGCAATCCATCATAAAAATAAAATTTTCGTTCATGGTATTTTATGTTGTGCCGTCACCTCTTGAAAGCAGTAGGCTTGAACTTGTATCTTCCGCTCTAACTGTCATGTCAAAATGCAAAGGCACATGTCAAAGTTTTACAATTTCAGTTGCTGCAACCCCTTCAGTGCACATTGTTTCCCCTAATTTCAAGCCCACTCGGGACGGTTCATAATCAAAGCGATTTGTTATAACTTTTGAAATGTAAACGCGTGCCGACCGTCGGCCTTGGGTTTGATCAATATTGGTTGTTAACACCTGCAACTGGAGCGGGTAATGAGTTTGATCTTTATAGTGTAGCCAAAAAGCATTTTACGATTAATTAATGTTTTCGTTTATGGTAAATTTTTGCAGAACTCTGCCAGACACGAGCACACTTTTTTACTCTTTCAACGTAAACAATTCGAAACTAATTTGGAAGCGATGAAAGTTGGCGTCAAAAGATATTTAAGCATTCTTAAAAATAGAGGCAACTGTGTATACGAGAATTAAATGTTGACGTGATATTGTCTTGATCTTTGGCGACCTTCAATAAATTTCAAACAAAAATGTATTCAATGTGCGTGGTGTCTTGCTAAAAATCGTTTATTTACGATTATCCTAATGCTTGGTTTTGACCTAAACTATGCGATAAATAGAAGGCTAAAGGCTTCATGAATATTTCTGGCTTTATGGCCAAAACCGTTTTATAACCACCAATCTTGTCTGGGCGTTATTACGCTTATTTTTTATGTGAAAAGTTAAACAACGCTGTTTCAAAAATTTACAAAGTTAAATGAACTGTCTATTTTGGGGATGATTGCCCAAACTTCGGAAAAGTTGTTAATCGGTAGGGGATAAATCTGGCGAGTAAGGCAGATGAGGTTAAATTTCATGTCCTCATTGTGCAAGCTTCAGGAACGTTGAATGATGTGATGTATGTATGTCGTTTTGCATTATCATGCAACAGTGTGGGACGAGGCCTATTTACCATTGGGGTTCCCATATATCGGGTGTATACATTATTTTTAAAAGATTTTTGGTGACAAAAAATTGGTAATAAATGATTCATTTAAAATATTGTCCATCGCTAGCTGTGCTTTTTTCCATCTTCCTGCCAATTCATGTTTTCCAATCCAAAAAAACTCCTCAACCTCAACACTTTTTTTCGAATCGAGCCAACTTTTGATACCTTCGACTAAAGTGATGCGTTTTTCGGAAAGCGCATTCCACATGGATCGAATAGCGCAAGATCAGTACTATATGCCGGGTGTGGCCAAAATTCTCATCCGATATTTTACAAATAAGTTTTAACTGGTTGCGCAACATTTGGTCGAGCATTGTCATGATGGAAAGTAAATTTGTTGTCGGTAAATTGGTTCACCGATTGTCTGACCGATTCTTAGCAGCTCATAACAGACCACTACCTTCTGATCCCACTAAATACGAAGCATTACCTTGGCATCATGGTATTTGGTTTTGCCGTCGATTTGAGTGGTTGACAGGGTTTGAAATACGATTTTCTGCACTTGGGATTATCGTAATAGTAATAATGCGTCGCCGTCAGTAATATTGCGATGTAAAAAAGACTCTTTTATGGCGATTAAGCAGCATTTCAACGTCTTGCTTTTGAATCATTCCCAAAACCTTCAACTGTCTGAAAATTGTTGCTTAGTCAACATTTAATGATTCTGCAAATTCCATCCAATTCGCTTCTTACCTTCCGTGTCAAAAGCGACAAAACCAGTACTCACAGGTCGAAATCGATGGAGTATGATCACCATAAGTTCCCAATAGCAACCGATGATTTTCAGGAGCACTTTCCTTCGAAATAAAGAAATAAAATAAAACTTCTCGCAAATGCGGTATACTTTCATACTTTCGTACGTTCTTACACGGTAGACACAAAAATCTGCTGGGATTGTGAGTTAAGGAATCTCGATCACGTTTTGAGTAACCTTAGAGTATGTGTGGTTGGGTGCTTTGTCGTTGTTCAATGTTCATAGCTGGTCTCTGTCGATTGAACCATTTCTTTAGTCTTCCTAGCGCCGTTAGGTAAAAAGCATTATTCAGTATCTGCCTCTGAAGTATCAATTCGTAGTGGACTACCCCCATAGTGAGGAGTTGATCCTCCAAATTCCCTCGACCATCTTTGAAGAGCTTGTGTCAGTTAAAAACTGCAGTTGGTGACATGCTTCCATCCTTGAACACTTGACGAACCATGCCAAAGGACCTAATTGACCCACCCCAACACAACATTTCATGGTGTATCGCTGTTCTATCTTTCGCTGCATTTGAGCCTGCACCGATTCATTCGATATGAGTTCACTTTAGATGCTTTTTGGATGCTTTTTGGAGACTAGACCCTTCACTTGGGCGCGCTGCGACCCAATGGCGTTGTGAAAATTCGTTTTCAGTACTTTTTATACAAACTGTATGTTCGTAAACTGTTTTCGTCTTGCGTATCTCATTAACAGATTAAGATATCAACTTCTGATTAATTTTATTCGCTTCATGATGACATAGTAAGCAGC
Organism: Merodon equestris; assembly: GCA_958301585.1. Classification (NCBI taxonomy): domain Eukaryota; kingdom Metazoa; phylum Arthropoda; class Insecta; order Diptera; family Syrphidae; genus Merodon; species Merodon equestris. The sequence goes on along the minus strand of OY284416.1, from coordinate 3,125,496 downwards.
TGGTTTAATTTTAATAAATTTATGATTGAAATTTTTTTTTTAACAAAGAAAGGGAATGAATCACATATTAGTGAACTTTTTTCATTTCGCATATCTTGTGAACGAAACTACTGCTTATATTTGTTCATAATGTTAATGTTAAGTTTCAGTTACACCGCAGACCTCCTTCTTTATAAAACAATCAAAATTGATATCCTCAAAAACAGATAAAAATATTTTTTTCTTTATTTTTTGTATATATGAAAAATAAGGCAAAAAAAGTAAATTACAAATATTATTTCCATATTCCTACCAATTAGCTGATTAACGTCATCCGCACCATTCGAAGTGCGCTGGGTTAACAATTTATTCACCCTTGTCGCGTAAACCATTGTGGTGTGGTGCACGCAAACAATTTCCTCGGGGGCATTTGTCTGGGCCCTTATGGCTCGTAGATACATTATGTTACATTTCTGTTTTTTGTGCATCAAGCTAAGAAAAAGGTAAAAACCAAATATCTAGAGGTGCTCAAGTACAATAGATACTTGAAGCAAAAAACCGATTTGCATAATTTCTCTCATGGCCAAGCCTTTCGCGTTTTAACGAAGCAAATAAAGCTGACATAAATGAAAGATTTTAGATAAAAGGTACTTGACTGAAGAATCTCATTTATTCATTAACATATGTAAGTGGAAGAGAACCAGTGCAATTATTTTAAACTGGTTTCAGATAGCAATATTGAGGCCGTTGAAACTTTTAAATACTGCCCTGCCTTGAAACGAAGAATTATCTTATAATAGTCTTAACGGAATCCTCTACTTTAAAATATTTATTTTTCAAGTAAGATATTAAAACCAACGTTGACATGGTCTTGTGTCTACTTAACTGTTGTCTATGTATATTTTCAGGGACAAACCTATTGAACTGTTGTAATCCTGCCTAATCAATCAGTATTTCACACCAATGTCACATATGTACTCTCTGCTGATTCAAGATTAATGTCATACTTTTTGTCTGATTAGTCAAGCAACAACTGGGATTTAACGACTTAAATCGTGCTTCAAGCATATTCTAATTCCTCCAACCACCATGACATTAAAAATTCTCTCAGGGCTACGCAGTTTCCCCCATGAATAGGAGAACAGGGCGAAAGAGAGAAAAAAAATCGCATCCATTGCTAAAATGAACAACCCTTAACCATAGAATCGGATAAATGTTTGCACATAGCCATGATTAAACGATCTTTTATGCAAATTTCATTCGTTCAGGGCAAAGGATATTAAAGACTCTCGGAGATACATACATATACTCGCTCTCGTATGTTGTTTGACGACAGAAATCGGTTAGGCTGAAGTGAGAAATGGAAGGTGTTGGAAAACATCATTTAGAAGGATTAACTACAACTGACCATCAGATGGATGGCCCCGCACCCTTTACGAAGATGGATGACTGTTCGTTTATGGGTGCAATGTCTGTCCATTTGGATGTTGAAGGCATTGCATCATGTCTCAACAACGCTTTGAGTATGTTTAATATATACTGACGGGATAAAGGCAAGATTTAACGCTGGTCACAGAGCAGGGCAGCTGACAACAATATCTAACAAAAGCATTCGCCTATTTTCCATCATAAGTTGATATATTTATGAAAGGAGCGTACTCTTACTCCGTGGTTGGTGTCTAACGCTTATGCGACATGATTCGAATCCTACAATAGCCGAGCTTATGAAATCAAATTTCGCGGTGTTTCTCCACAGCGGGGTACTGAAAAACCTCTCAGTAGTAGACGACCTGTCTGTCGTCATGCGGAGTTGGCAATTAACATTAAGTTTCGATCCTAGTCCTACATGGGATATAATAATAATATTTATAAAAGTGTAATAGCAGAAAGCAAATTCGAAAGTATTATGAAAGGTTGTTCATTAATTGCGCCCTAACTTTCAAATTGAATAAAAAGAGTCGTAATGAAAATCTGACAGGGACGTCCACTACCAATTAAAGTACATTCAATATTTTAATATTAATACATATCATTCGAATGACCTATGTGATTTCATTTACAGGACTCGGTCCGAAAGATCCAATTTCGGATGACTTGTTTGTATAAGTCTGACTAATGGTTTTAATGATGTTGTTCTCTAGCTGATCAACTGTTGCTTGCTTGTTGCTATGAATCAGCGACTTAACGACACCCCAGATAGTAAAGGTTAAGGGTCTTAAATCGCATGATCCTGGGGCCCATTCCACATCGAAATGGGTAATATTCTTGCAACAGCTCTATTCCCATGCCTGATATAGGATACATTATCTTGTTGGAATAACAGGTGCTGGTCCAGGTGGTCCATGTCATCAAATTGAGACTACCATTGGCAGTCAACGTCGGGCCATTCTCGTTTCAGAAGATATATGACGCCTTCTGCCCAAAATCCACATGAAACAGTGAGTTTGTCCTGAAACAATGAAGACTCTTGGACCGCTCTTTAGATTACTCTTTCCCGAAATGCCTCAATTTTACTTGCTCACAAACCAATAAATTTAATGCTTCATCAATGAAACATTTTTTTGTCAAAATTTAGAGCCGTTGCCAACTGCTCCCCAAACAGCAAACGTACGAAGAGCTTGATGATCTTGGGGTTTTAGTTCTTGTGTCATTTGGATCTTATACGGATCCGTATCCATGGCTTTTTGCAAATTTTGCCAGGTTAAAGTCACGGAAAGGTAGGTTACCTCCTTGTGTAAAACGAAGGATCAAGGTCTTCAGCCACACATGCAACAACAGCAGTAATATCCTCGCTTAGCTGCATAGAATTTCGTGGCTCGCGAAAAGTTTGGCGAACAGAACAGATTTTTATAGTAAATTTAAAAAATGTCGAGATGTTTATTTACGTTCCATGGTACAACAACAAACGTTAAAGAAAGACTTGTTGTACCAATTAACTCCTAAAGTTCAGACACAGCTGCTGAAAAACCCTTCAGAGTAAGTTCGCTTGTAAAGTATATATCAATCGTCTAGGAAAAAAATTGAAGACCTGGCAATGCTGCTTACCCGCTTACCGTGTCATGCAACATGTCCATCCACATGAATCCAACGAAGCGATCAAACATAACACAACCACCCGAAGAACCGAATAAAGAACATAGAACTAAGAACATAGCACACAGAACATCGAATGTCTGCTGAATGTCGACCGAACCGAACAGCGAGATCAATGGAAGACCAAGAAACTCATTTCAGTCTACCGGTTTCCTTTCACAGTGAGGGATGTGTTTCTATGCGGCGTGTATTTTTTTAATTGAAACGATATTTTTACGAAAATCCAAACATACATACTTGTGAAGCAAACTGTACTAGAGAAATTAAAAAAAAAAACCGAAATTTAGTACAACAAAGTGGATTTTAAAAAAGTTGTCACAAAAAGAAAACAAGTGCTCGCAGTGCTAGTGCCAGTGCCCTTGAACAATCGAAAACTCCAACAAACCACACTGACTACCTGCGCTTTCAGGATATAAAAAAAAAATATATTCCCTGTCCGGCAAACGGATATTATTTGTTTGGATATTCCACAAAGGTTCATACTCGGTCGCTGCACCAGAATCCCACAAGAGGGCAAAATTGAAAACACCATCGAAACCATGAAGTACCTCAACAGTGGGCACCGGGAATCCTACACCCTGGTCGCTCGAAAGAGGTATATCAAAAAAATGCTGTATGTACCTGAAAATCTCATGTTTTTCTTTGTCCGTTTTTTTTTTTTCAATTGGGAAAATCAACCCAGGGTTGCCACTTTGTCAGTCTAGTCGCGGTACTAGAAAGTAATATCAAAGAATCAGAGCATCATCTTAGAAACAATTGATTCATTAAATCAACATTAAGCAACTGAACAGTCACCTTTATCTACTACGGCATGGTACTCGTAATTAGTAATTCAACTTTCTCCCTTAGAATCCCACTATGTCTAACTTCTGTAGTCGGAAGTTGTAGCCGAACAGGAAAGGCGAAAATCCTATTCTCTACGCATCGGGCGTGCTAATTATATCTAACGTTTTCGTATTCTTTCTCATATGTATGCACGTAGTCTACTGGAATAATTATGTAAATATGGTCCCATTCCAACTCACAACACCACCTACATTCTCATAATTGTTGTGCGTTTAATTAAATTACCTCATCCATTCCAAGCAGCACCTTCCATCGTCATCGCCATCGGCGAAGCTAATTGAGCGAATGGATCAAATGTAAACATGTTTCTTCGTATGGCCATCTAACATGTGTCTATCTATCTATCTACGGTGTCTTGCTTTGTGACTAGCTCATGCATGCCGCTTAGAAATCACGCAACGAAAGCAATCCAAGAGTCCAACGTCGTCCGTTCCACCTTGCACTAAGAATCAAAATGCGCTCTCAACAATCTGATTAGATATTCAATTGACGCTTGTCATATGAGTCGTTTTCGTATGCCGGTTTGTTGCCTGTGAATCGGCATGTCATCCGCCTCCAACACCGGACAGCTTCAAGTGATCACCACCGCCACCGGAGCGGTGTTGCGCGACCAGACATCGGCCGATAATAGCGAGGTCTTTACCTAGTAAAGAGCTCTTAATCATATTTGGCTGACAATGGCAGCTCGTCGTAGGAGTCTGCCGTGCCATGCGTTGCAAATTGCTCATGGTGTTGTATGACCTGTCGTCCTTTAGGTGGAGGCTTGGCGGATAAGTACGCGATTATTTGTAATTAAACAATTGCGTAATTCTTCATTGCGAGCGAGTTTCGAGAAAGGCAGAAATGATCGCGAGAGTATTCCCACTTGATCGACTTGTATTTGAATTTCACGGTAAAAAAAGCGGTTGGCATCTAATATAAAAAAAGAAAAACACCTGCTGCATGCTCCTAAAAGGACGATTTTATATTTATGAGACGCGTGCAACGATATCAACACGATCTTTAAGGTACTTAAAATAGACATGACAGCACACATCAAATGTTTAATACTTTATTACATACACCTGTCCGCCCTACTTCCCAAGGAAAACCGAAGCACTTCATCTCTCCGCTTTGAGATTCCGCACACTTTACATTCATATCCATTTCTAATTCGAATCTCCGATTCAGTCGAATATATTATACCGACTCCATGTCGAATCGCTATACAGTTTTGTTAACTTTCACAAAATCGAATCATCATATCGGCTGTTATGTCACATTTGAATTTGTCAATATATTTGACGGACCAGTTTTATTAGTTGTAAGTCCGCTTCTCACAGTGATGACACATCTGTCAATGATTTGCAAATTAAAGAGTCCACAATCACCGGATTTCGCTGAATGTCGTCGCACTAATTGAATTGAGGCCAATTCATGACAATTAATTTCAATCAATTTATCATTCGAAAACCAGAGCAATTGGGGATGAATCAATGGATATGTAAATGGTATTCGGACTCATGGAAACTAGAGCACTTTCTTTCCTGTAGGAAAGTGCGGGAATATCTATCAATCAGTCTGACTGCGAATGCATTTCGTTCGAATATACTCGTGATTTATTTTTAGCGATTATGCTAAATCCGAAATAAAGTACCTACTAACGTATTAGCTGGAAAGCTTGTCATTAGACGACTGTCGAATTTCTCATTGTATTCAAGTCACCTGCCAAACCTTAAGCTCATTACCATTTGTAATTAATTATCTGTCAGTTTTATGGAGAATCGCACATAACATTCGCATGAAAATGTGTTCCTTTCCTTCAAAACCTATCTGTCACCTCTCGAAGCACATCACTTTAAAGTACATTTTTATCTTCAAAGGCGCTTAGGGCATGGCTGTATACATATATGTACTTGCGAATGTGCACCTATCATCAAATGTATGTTAATGTCACGTCGAGCCACGTACTCAAGAATTAGCAACAATGTGAGTGATTTCTTGACAAGTGTTTGACATATTTGAATCACTTCATAGCTCGTTACATCTTGTAAGCAAATGTCAACTGCCAATTGGAATGACTAATTTCGGTATATATAAATACCTTATCATGCAGCTAAAAAATGTTGATTATAACCTGACCCAGAGAACAATATCCTGTATATAATCCTCTTTTAGAACTGAGGCTATTTGTTTAAGACAAAATAATAACTCAACTTTATTAGATTCTCTGCCAAGAGCGGAAATATTAACGAGGGATGGGGTATTTTTATAATAAAAACCTAAACTTAAAGTTTCTTCATCTGTCTATGTCAAAATATCAGCCAAGGTTTATATTTTTAACATTTTTATAGTAGTTCATGAACGAGAAATAAAAAACATTTGGAAATACATAATTAAAAATTGCTACTGAATTCGTGAGTCGGTGATCGTAACTTTAAGAGCATTTACTCCAAGTTTAGATCGTAATAACCGTTCCGTTATACAGGCTATCCCATCTATAGAGGATAAGTTCGAGGCCTAAGATGTCTCCTAGGTACTTGCCAATACCAATATTTGTCCTCCTTACAGTGAAGAGAACATCAAGCTTAATAGGATTAACCGACGACCCATTACTCGTGCAGCAATCATCGATCACATTTAACGGCGCCTGTGCCCTACACCCACTATGTACAAAATTATTGGACAGCAACACACGTACATGTAATTCAAGAGGTTCCATTACATCCACAAAAAGTGTCATATGACCACGTGGTATGGATTTCATGCCGGAGGTGTGATTGGACCTTATTTTTTGGTCGATGTTGTAGGAGAAATTCGGTAATCACGAGAAAAGGTCCATTCGAATGGCCACCTCACTGATGTTATTCTTGGACTTGTTGTAATGGCGAGCATTAAATCGTCGATTTATGTCAAAAAGTCAACAACGTTAGTAGAACTCAGGAACATTATCGGACGCGAAATTGCCAAAATTTCTTGTACGGGAGACTGGTGGAAAATTCACTTAAAGGGTCCAATAACTGCAAACATGCTCGCGGTGATCGTTTGAACAAGATCGAATTTCATACTTCAAATTAATATGTGTTCTTAACCTGGGATTGATTTCACCTTGATATCTCAATTATTCTATATTTTATTTAAATATAAAATTGTTATGTTGTTATTGGAAAATCCATTAGATTCTTGTTGGTTTAATGCAAAGCCCGATCTACTCGTAGAACGAATATAGCCTGCTAATCAAAAGAGCACCAGACACAGACTTTAACATGAACCTGAAATAATTAAACCTATTAACCTCTCCGGACCCTTTCGTACTGGAATAATTGGCCCTTGTGCTCCGCATGTAGTCGTTCATCAGACGGTTAAATAAAAACACATAAATATGGGTGGACTGCCACAAAAAGGAGTAGGCTTAGCTCAGTTAATGACCCACGCACCTGGGATACCATTTGCCTAAAACCTTTACTACACTATTATACATAAAACAAACCCTATGTAAATCAGCGACTGTCGTTAAATTTTACGACCTCGTTAGGATTGACGAACTGATTGAATTGATGCTTTTGCAACCATCTAATTACCTTCGAAAAGAATTTTCGCAAAAATGCTTGTCCTGTGTCGAGACAACCTGGTGGACATAAATTACCACTTCCTTTCCCTTCCACTTATGGGTCTAACGGGCAGAGGACTATGCCGATCTTCATTTGCATATCTGAGGTGATTTTTTATTCACTTTTTTATATCTATTCTCGTATTTCGTAGGTTCAGAATGTTTCTCATTTGTGAGGCGTGTGATAAATTTTAACTACAGAATAATACGACCTTGGGTAGGATGCGCAAAAGTCTGTCGGGATGATCATCATTTGGATAGGTCTGGCGGCAGACTGGACATCTCTTGTCTGTCTAGTTTAAAGGTTTATCTTAGGTGCGTTCGAATGATTAATGATCTCAACACTGAAATGATCCACATCATGGACTAGATTGGAAGAAGATTTACTACTGCCACCACCTGGACCCTGTGCACTATAATGCATGTACTTCCATGATCATTGGTATGATTTACGGCACATTTTTACACTCAAACAGATTTTTGAAAAAAACTTAAACCCTTTTCCATCCATCCAACCCAGGAATGCCCTTACGCCACTTCTCTTGATTTTATTTACTGCTGAGATTTTGTTTTTTTTTCTGGATAAGTACAATCAGCAAATATTTTTCTTGACAGTCTCGGTTGGATTTATTGCGAAGGTGTGTCACAAAGGAAGAGGAGAAAAGGGCTTCTCATTCACCCTTTTTCCTTTTTGCCACCAGTTCATTGATATGATGCCGGGATTATGACATTTAATACGGGGCATTAAATTCGCCTGCGGACTTGCTCGAGCGTTTTTGAAATCTCACTGCGGTTCCGATTGTGGTTTCGGCGAAAGGAAGGGTTGAATCCTTTCGATTTTGTCGTGCCATTTGTGCCGAATAGGTTCAGTGACTGGTGTTTAGATGCAATGGGTAGTCGAGTGTAATTAGCAGTGTTGGTATAACAATACGATTCAAGTGCGTGCACTTGAACGAGAACATATCAATAGACGGAGTTGAAACCGAACTGGCAAATGAAGAAGAATTCATGAGTTGTATACTATACGTCATTCGAGTTCGTGGACATTCATACAAATGAGTTGCATGAGTCAGACCGTACGGCACAGGAAGTTATTATATAGCTGGATTAATCGCGCATTCAAAAATGTGAATCGGGCATGTGGAAGATTATCTTTCAGATGATGGCCTCTTCGATTTTACGACTTTTTGTTTTTATTTACGTCCTCGAGTTGAATCATACGAGCATGCTGTGCATAAGGGCCATTAAATTGCCAAAATGTTAGAAACATTCAGACTCGTTTGATTTAGGTCGCCGGAAATCTAAAAATAAACGGATGTGCGGATTTAATTTATTGTCACAAATGTTCTGTACACTTTTGGGCACCATTAGAAAATGACGCGGGTAGCCGTTGACGGTTGACGGTTCAGTTTACTCTAGGGAATTAGTATTTGAACTATAAGCATTTTCCGATTAATATTTTATTGTTAAGACACATTTTCATTCGTTGACCTAGTTCAAGTCCACATCGGATAGTCATACGAGGAACTTCCTTGAACGTGATGCATCGAATCTTCCTGTTTACAATCATTGGCATATAATGCGGCCTTCTTCTTGAATGTCGCCGCATAGCAGAGATTACAAACGAATTTCATTTCCGCTCAATCGTATCAGCAATGAGGAAATAAAGTCATGCAACACTTCTTTGATGCACATTGGCTTTTCTTCATCGGCACAGATCATTGCACGTTTCGATAGAATCGATCAAACGGCCTCTACACTATCCCCTTCGCTTTATTTTGTTTTTTTTCACTTTCCTCTTCTCGCCTACTTTTTATCTTTTTTCAAATGCCTTGACGCAATTCAATTTGTACTGCACTCACTTGTATTCGTATATACATATAGAAGCTATCGCCTACGCGCGATCAACGATGATCATGCAAATGTCACTCTTTCGTGCAGAATCAATTAATCGCATCAGATCGAAAGAAGTCCGATGAATGACGATATCGCAAACAAGCAGCGAATTAACACTCCGGAAATTATGAAGGGAACCGGTTCGCCTCTGTCCAGTTTGCGTTTCACCACTGAATCCCTTTAATATTGCCGTCATTCCTGCTCTCCAATCTAATTGAAGTAACTTCATGCTTGTCACATTGATTATGTAATACCCGCTTGCGAATTGGAGTAAATTACTCAACAGCACCGCCGCGCCGCGCCGGCCATACGGGATACGTAGGGAGTAGTTTGTGTGAAACACTTCCCATCGTCAGGCCAACGACATATTCATATCTGCATTGTTACTTGCCTATCTGACGATCAGGAATTTCGATGAAAAACAAAGAACGATACCGAGCGCAATCAAATTGCACGTGGTGCAGAGTAAAACTGGAAATGTGTAATTTAAGGACATTAAATCACTTCGATCGGACAATTGTCGCCGAGGTAAGTTATTGTTTCACTCCTGGGAAATCATGCAATGCACTCATGGGACGGCTTTTGACTGTTGTTTGCTTTTGGAGCTCAAGTTTCCAGCGAACAACGTTAGTCTTGTAATGATCATTCGACTCTTAAGACTTAAATCCGATTATGAAAGTATTGTCTTGTCGATAACTTTTGTGGGCTAGCACCTAGCAACATCCTATTTCGATCGAGCGCGACCGATTTTTGTGTCCAATTAAAACGTTTTTTTTTTAGGCTCAAGTGCCTTTTAATAGAATAATTACGTAATTATCGTCAGGCAGGCAAAGAATTATCTTTTTTGTTCTGTTTTATCGATTACAGTCATTTTAATTGAATCGCCCGCATGCACGCGTGATTGAGACGTGTGTAGCTCATTCTTGACATGAACTCCCTATTGCCTCCTGACGCTTTTCCAATTTGATTATTCCTACTTAAAAACTATTACAATCTGGATGGAGTTGCGCACGTCCGCGTCTCGTTTACCAAAGGCTGATTACTTTACGATACTCAATGCATCGTCTCAAACAACTTGCTTACATCAGATCCGATTTATCGAATTAAAAAGATTGCCATATCTCCAAGGTCTCTAGAACTCGAATCGGTCCTTTTTAAAGTAATGTATAAGTGTGCGTGTGGACGTACGTTCTTTCGTCTCGTATATCTCGGGAACAAATAATGATATCGACTCTGAACCTGTTCGTTCGACTCATAATTACGTGAGGAACACTTGATAGAATCTGCAAGACATTTGAGTGGGCGATTTCATTCTTTTATAAGAAAAAAATTGCATAAAAATTATAAAGAACTTTATAGGATTGGTGATTTAACTAAACTAAACATACCCTCCATCCAGGCCTACCTTAATCTATCTATACCTTCTCTAACTTATGTAAGCCTGCCATTGGAATTCGACAAGCTTTAGAGACTGTAGGAACCAAAGGTACTACTGATGAAGTCCGCTCCAGCCACCAAAAGCTATAGTGTTTTCGGACGACGTCTCCTTAAGCTCGACGTCAAACCGACCAATTGAACCTGAGGCTCTCGGAGCATGACTTCATGTTCGTATAGGAACCGTAGCTCCACAGCATTTTGGGCTTTCTTGAAGATTAGCTAATCTATCCCGGTTCAACCCACATTGATACATGTAGGTAATAGAGGAATGCCTCTGGTGTTACATAATTAAGCACAAACCAAAGTTAAGGTACTCCCTCTGGTAATATAAGTTATTGGGGTAGTAAGCCCCGGGGTTCAGGTTATTGACCGAAGTCATTGCCCTTGCAACGTGACTTCAAATCACTTTAATCAAAAAATTGTCCAACTGTAATAGCCTAAATCAGTGTTCAGAGTGTGCAGAGTGCTTTAAGTGGACTCTAACAATGGTTCATATAACTAGTGGCAAAGATATTCTTTTATTTTCCAAAACCTATGTTAGGTTTCGACTGTCTAAAAATAGGAAAGTACCTTACGTTGGATTTTTCAAAACAGATTATTAATCTTTGATTTGACAGAAGATTGTCCATCTTTTTTTTAAGCCAAAACTCTCTAAAAAAAAAACTTCCTTAATCTTAGCCCTACCAAAACGCCTCAACAGCGACCATAAAGTCCCTATTGTCTACAAATTTCTTGCCTCGGATATGTTCCTTGAGCCGAGTAAAGACCTAGAAGTCACTGGGAATTGCTGTAGATCTGGCATCACAAATCGCAACTGCGGCTTTGTGAGACGGTGCGTTGTCTAACACAGCTCATAGTTTACAGCGTATTTTTTCTTTAATGACCTCCCGCAATCTTCTTATTTAATCCGCGTGGTCCCGAATCTCGAAATAGTACTTTTTTTTCAAATATTCTGCCTTTATTTATTATTATTATTTATTATTCCTTCATCGTCTCAAAAAACGGATACCATAATCTTTCCCGCCGGACTTGACACTTTGAATTTCTTAGATGGACAACCTCCTTCCAAGATGTTTATCTTCAGTGGACGTTCTGCCCAGCGTAAACTCCCTAGCTACTATGGAATATGGAGGAGCAGAGTCCCCCAATGCCTTCTGTTTATGTTTTTGGCTCTACTTTCGCTCTTCTCCATTTTGATACTAACCCTTCACCGGTTCTTATTCAAATAAATGTACCCTCTATTTATATGATTTTTTAACCTAATTTAATATGTAAACATATGTACATAGAAGCAAGCAAATTTTTTTTTAATTTTCTTTTCCGATTATCATTACTTTTGGATCACGTATTTTACAGATTTATTCCTAAAAAAGTGTTGTCTAGCGGCAGCTAACAATTTACGCATCTTTCTGGCAGCATACCAATTCAACGTTGGAAGAACTGCACGTCTTTTTTAGAGATCCACAAATCGACCCAATTTTTAATTTCTTCAAAAGATCGGATTTATTTTGCTTTGCCTTCAATTCACCGGCCCGGGACACTCATTGTCTTCCATGTGGAAATCACCGCAACGTGACGCGTTCTTTCACTATAGCCACGCCATACATTTTTATAATCATTCGCGGCACCTCAATCGCAGATTTTTTGCGAATTTAAGGCAAAAATCAAAACTTCCCGCAAGTGAAGCTTATTTGGCACGTCAATGAAAATTCACAAAGGTAATGATTACAAGTTGTTGGCAGATACCCAAGCTTACCATGTGACGTTTCTGATCTGACATTTCTGACCAGCGTGTGCCGCTAGGGCCATCTATTGTGTACCTGATATATTCATATGAGCATGCGTTCAAAAAGTAACAGGAATATTATAATTTAACTGCATTGTGTTACCCCGGTTCACTTGAGTTTTTTCGATTCATCTTATTGAGTATGCTGGTAACCATATCCGAAACATGTACCTGAATATTGCTAGTCAAAACGGTTGTTAAGTCACGAGGTTATGTCTGTTCTCATACCATCAACAATTTTTTTTATTTAATTTCTTTATTCAAATATCTTCATATTTTGAGGCCTTTAGAGTACTATTCTCTCATTATTAGACAGTTGTGTATATGAATGTCTGTCTATAATTTTTTATATATTCGTCTCAAATCGCTTGTTGGATTTGGGTAGATCAATCGCATCAAAGGCCCAATTTTTCAAGGCAAGAAGATAGTGGAATGTTAATTCAACGTAATAGTTTACCTTAATATGCATGATACTATGCCTTCCAACTCTAGAGATGCATTTTTCACTTCTCGGATAAAAGGGTTCCAACTCTCTGATGCAATGTAGCTTCTGGATCAATTACAGAATAATCGTATTAAAGTCGTTATGATTGTAGAAGGAATCTGGGGATCATAAGAAAGAGGATGAAATTTCGCTTTCATTCTTGGAACAAAGGAAATTTGTAAATTTTTTTATTTTATTTTAATTTTTTTATACGTTTTTCTCAGAATTTTTTTTGCTCTTAACTAAGCTTAACAAGTAAAAATTAGCTGAATTAGTTTAGTTGACTTTCTGGCGGAAGTATAAAGAAGGAATATAAAAAATGAGAAAATAAAATAAAATGATCAGTGGATCCCACAAACTCATCACTATTCAGGCTGTTCATGCATCGAATATTCTCATTGTTTCATGTGTCGATAATCAATCATCGCTCCTCATGGTTTACGGTCCTTATACCCTTGCATGCATATTTATGTCCGAGTATCACCAAAAAAGACAAAAAATAAAAAACACCAAGTCATCACCTTCTCGCTTCGCACACTTTTTGAATTTTTAAACAGAACCATTTCCCTCTGGACTTTTTGAGTGAATAACACCATACAACAAGTTTATATGGTCGTACTCGTTATACGGAATTGCTTTTATTACTCCCGTCTATTTCGTTTCGGCAATAAGCCGAGTACAGCTCAAAAGGAAATCCGTTTGATATGTGCTATAATTTTTTTTAAATTCATAAACCGCCTACGCACATACAAGATTTATTTGATTGTAAATTTGAATTAAAAAAAGGCGACCACTAAATCAAAATGTGGAATAAAATAAATAAATTCGAGCAGCTTATACCAAGTTACAGAAAAAATCTTTGAAAAAATATTCAAAAAAACCATAAAAAAACGTTTGAATTGCCTTATCCGGCACGATCGCTTCCTGACAAGCGGCACATGCACCCCGTGAATCTAGATAGACGCACACAAACCTGCAATCAGCAATAAACGGGACGGCGTTCCTCTCAGTGTGTAAAATATCCACGGTCTCCGCCTCCGTTAACGCCCGTTTCTTTTATGTGAATGTGATATTCTAATGAGCTAGTGTGACCGTGGGGATTGATGATAACTACCATTGTAATTGAAGATAAAATATTTGTTTCTCTCCTTCGGCTTGATGGTGTCAAATTAGTTTGGCGGCTAGATATACTTAATATACGAGTATGCTCGTTCTTCCGGTATTCCGTGTCTTTGTTTTCATTGATGAAGATAAGCCTGTCTCAGAGAAGTATAGTGAAACGTAGAGTTTTGCTTTTAGGTTCGAAGAAGTCGTTCTAGACTTAATCTTTCTTTTGGCTTTTACCCTTGGAATAATTATACACCTCAATAAAGAGAACTTAGATCACATTAGCACCTTAAAGGTCACACATTGCTTATCAAAAGGGTATATCCCGAATAAAATGTTACAACGTTTACTACTAGTCGAGGATCATCCATTAAGAGGTGTCATTTTATGTTCCGCTCTATTGTTTTCACACAACGTGTTCATAGAAATTGGGTTGGATTTATTACAAAGGCGTACAAGGTTCAGTTGAGCCAATAGTTGGAGCCCAGACCATGCACGACGTCAAACTTTCACTGATTGAGTGCTGTTACTACAAAATGATACTTTACACACAATTATTCAGAGTGATGAGGCTCATTTTTATTCGTCTGGGTACGGCTCCGATCGTCTGAGAGAAATGGCAGAACAACATCGAGTGACAGTTTGATGCGGTTTTTGGGCTGTCGGAGTCAATGGGTCATATATTTCCGAATTTTATTCTAGGGCGACGGTGTCAGCGTTGGATTGCGTTGTCGAACTTTGTTGAGTGACAATTTTTTTTTCGGCCTGAAACTAATGTTATGGATGGTGACAACATTTATTTTCAACAAAAGAGCGTCAGGCGCCGCACAGCTAGTGAAGCAATTATTATTCAAAATTAAGAATTCAATCGGCTTCCAAAATCATGTGTTTTAAGATAGTCTCTACCCAAATGCTTCACCAAGGATTCAGAAAATATCAGAATTGATTTCTCGCGAAACAGCTACGCGCTTTAAAATGTCGTCAAAAGAGCGTTTTTATAGGCAGAGTTGAGGCGAACTGCATTTGTTGCATTTTGCTACTGATTTAAAACGACACCTCCTAATGAATAGTATCATAGGTCAGGTTTCCCTGTCTATATCCTATTTCTGGCTGTGAAAAGTGGGGCATGTCAAGCTTGAAATAGATGCATTAAGCCATAGTTAATTTGTCTAAAATACCGGCTACCTTCAAGAACATTAACATTTCATAAAATTCCTGTAAAATCGCTATCATTAGGTGTGCGTTTCAATTGTTTTAGCCGGGAGTTTTGCTTCATTACTTCAATAGGAAAAGTGCTGACGAAAGTCATCGTATCTTAGTGGAAGTTTATGGTGATCATGCTCTAGCTGAGCAAACCTGTCGCAAGTGATTTGAAGGTTTAAAAATGGTAATTTCGATTTAGGAGACAAGGAGCGACTTAGACAGTCGCATAAGTTGGTAGATGAAGAATCAAAAGACATGGTAGAAAAACGTTCCGAAGCCATGGCCCAGAAGCAATCAAGCTGAAGCAAGAAGCTGGCAAGCCTGTCTTAAATTCCACTCTCGACCTTCACCTCTAGTCTTATACGCACAGCTAGGACAATCTCAAGGGTTTCCAAGACGTTATAAATGCAAAAACAAAAGCTGATCACTATCTACCTTATTTTAATTTTCTTAATACATACTTCCTGCAATGATCCGAAAATAGTAACCAATTTTTTGCCATTTCTTCAGCCAGTCGTTTACCGAACAGGTCCTTCAGTCCAATCATGACAGCTCGCAGACTTTTTTTTTTTTTTTTTTTTTTTTTTTTTTAATTCATTTTTAATATTAATTTCTTACAACTATCTTACGCGCTAGACAAAAATGATTAAACTAGCTTAAATAACTTATAACTACCTTACTGGCCCTGTACGGACACTCTAAAGTAGGAAGAACATTAAATTATATACCTTTCGGTCTTACGAAAACAAAAATGATGACAATTAAAATAATTTTAAATTTAAGCTAAGAAAATATTTGTTAAAAAAAACTTAGCATCTGATTTTTATTTTTTTTATATTTAAAACTTACACCTAAGTAAAAACTAGCTTAACCTACCTTAACTAAAATATATATACAAAAATATATACATGATATATATTATATATATATATCTTTTTTTGTTGTCTTTATGTTTTTTTTTTTTTTTTTTCTTTATGTTTTTTTTTTTTTTTTTTTTTTTTTTTTTTTGAACTAAAAATAATTCAATCTACCCACCACCCTAGCCTACCTTAGCTTACCCTAACCTACCCTAAACTACAATAACCTATGTAAGCCTGCCATTGGTGTTTGGCGGGCTTTGCCTTGAAGAGGCTGGCCTATTAAAATGTACCACTGACGTAGTCCGCTCCAACCACCAAAAACGTTGATGCTGTCGGACGACGTCTTCTCGATCTCGGCGTGAATTCGACTTACTGAACCTGAGGCGCTCGGGCTCGCGGAGCGCGACGTCACATTCGTACAGGAACCGTCGTTCCACGGAATTGCGGGCCACGTGGAAGATTAGCGGCACCGCCAATCTATCTTGGATCAGCCCACATTGGTCTAAGTAGAGGAATGCCTCTGGTGGGACAAAGCCGTTAAGGCGCACCCTCTCGTGGTACAGGTAGTTGGGGTAGTAAGCCCCGGAGATCAAGTTATTGGCCGAAGTCATTGCTCTTGCAACGTGGCTTCGAATCAGTTTTATCAGAAAGTTATCCACCCGTACAATCCTGGCCCTATTGTATAGGACCTCGTTCGGGTAAAATTTCGTGTACTCAGATTCAGGTGTCCTATGTAACCCGAGACAAGTCCTGAGACATTGCCTCTCAAACACCCGAATCCTTTCCATTAAGCTGGCTCTCACATTGAACCAGACGGGACATCCATAGGCAACCATGGGCCTGATTAAGGCCATGTAGCAGATTACCTTCACTCTAGAATCAAGTTGGCTGCTATGAAACAGCCATCTTGTCAGAGCAAAAGCGCCCCGGGCCCTCGCCAGAGCAGCATCTATATGTTTGTCAAAATACAGATACTGATCTAGCACGATCCCAAGGTATCTGACTACACTTTGTCTCGCCAGTGGACGCCCGTCCGGGCCAAAGATAGAGAACCTGCGCCAATTTTTTCTAGTGTCCCGAGAGGCCCTAGACAAAGGCGTTCTGAATAAAATAGATTCTGATTTCTGGAAGTTGATTTTCAACTTCCAGTCATCACAATACTGCTGAATTTTTTCGAAGTCACGTTGCAGAAGAGTGACAATGACGTCGATCGTTGGACCTGATCTGTACGCAATTAAATCGTCTGCGTACGCTATTGAATGGTGAAGAGAAGCTATCAGATCACTGAAGTAAATGCTGAAAAGTATCGGCGAGTTCACCGTACCCTGTTGCAGTCCATTGTTAATGTCAAATGTTTGAGTAGAAGTCACGTTGGCAATTTTCACAACGAACTTTCTACCTGTTAACATGTCAAAGATCATATATAGCAGTGGTTTACTTATGCCCAGCCGACTGAGCTTGTAATACAGCTCTTCTAACCATACGGTGTCGAAGGCTTTTTCCAAGTCAATCAGACAGGCACCCGTGCATTGGTTCTTGCATTTGTTCCATTGGATATCCGATACGAGTTTCGACGCGGCATGAATAGTGTCATGCCCCGCTCTGAAACCGAATTGGTTATCCGGGATGATTTTATTGTCCTCAACCCATTTAGACAGGGCTCTATGGATCACCTTCTCGAAGACCTTGCTGATACTCGGAAGCAGACTTATCGACCGGAGATTTGCCGGGTTAGAGGTGTCTTTACCCCTCTTGGGGATTGGTTGCACCACCGCTGTCTTCCAGTGCACCGGATAATATGCATTATTCAGTGCATTGTTGAACAGGATGGTGTACATCTCTACAGCCACTGGTGGGAGGTGCCTGAGCACAACATTAGCTATTCCGTCGGTTCCCGCGGATTTTTTTCTTTTCAGTGATTCGAAGATCATCTGGAGATCCTCCGTCGAAATGAACAGGGTGTTAGGCCCTTCACTGGCGACGGCATTGTTTGCCATAAAATCATCATTGAACCTGGTAAAACCAAGGTTCTCTGATCGCCAATGATCTATATCATTTTGAAGGTAGAAGTGATGAAGTAGGACTCTGTTTTCCAGGTCGCGGTTTGGGCGAATGCTGTCATTCACCGTATACACTTCCTGGAATAAGGCTCCCACTGTCGCCACCTTCTCCTGGGGATCCTCGATCACAAAGAAATCATCATCCAAGACGGCGCTCTCTGGATCGATGTTAACTGTTCGTAGCAAGCGTTCGTTGTCTGACGTCCTCGGAAGCTTCAGATCCTGAATGTCATTCTGATTGTTTCTCCGAAAGATTTTATTTATTTGCGGGAACATACTCGCGCTGTTGGATTTTACAGCACGAATTCTGTTGTTCCAATGCAAACTTACAGATATTCTGTAATTTTCCTTGATCAACTGTTGGAGATTTTTAATCAGTGACTTCAGTGTCCTGACCTCCGAGTTTTGTCTGTCGGTAAACCGCCTGTACAAGAGTTTGAGTCTTGTCAGGAGTCTACTTTTCTGTCTATGTAGTGCGTCGATTGTCGCGTTTCGGTACACGTTCCTGGTATCGTGCTGTCGTTGGCGTGGTATCGTATTGTTCATTGTCTGTTTAATGATATCGTCCATTTGTGTGAGGTACCTGTCAATCTCATAGTTTGACAGGTTCCTATTAGACGGTGGAAAGGAGGCGCTCGAAGTGAGCGCTCTCGTCAGGGCATTGGCAAAGCGTGGCCAGCGCGCCCTATTGTAATCATAGGGGTACGTTTGGACGTACTCTGCCATTTCCGCGAATTCGTCTGGTAATTTGATTACGGCACTTAGTCCGCAATGGTCACTGTCGTATATGAAGGTCCGTAGACAGTTAGTAGACCATTCGTTCGTGTCAGCCAGTCTCAGTCGAGAGTCAAGCAGCAAGAGATCCAGATAGGAGCCGCTCCTAGGATACGACGGACTATCCGTTGCGAGTATCTTGAGTCTATACTCTATGCTCTGCAGAACCCACCAATGGCTTAGTAGGCTCCCCCTAGTGTTGGGAATGTTGTTTCCCCAATCACTATGTTTGGCATTTAAATCACCAGCCAGAATGTAGAAGTTTTCTACCGAGTTTAAGCGCAGAGATCGAAAAAGTGTCTCGAGCTCTGCGATGAAAACATTGGGTTGAGGTGCTTCAGGTGCATAGGCTGATATAATGTACATTCTCTTTCCATTTCGGAGAGGAATGCACACAATACAGGCCTCTAGCACCTGGAACCTCCGCACTTCACCGCTATATATAATTTTATGTTTAAAGCTATTTCTAATGAAAATCGCAACTCCTCCACCTTGTCTGGCGTTGGGTCGGTCTCTTCTTATTACTCTATAAGAACTGTGCCTTATTTTGTGCTTTTGGCTTAGCTTTGTTTCGCTAACCAAAAGTACATCGGGGCTTTCGTCCTGCAACAAGTTGAAAAGTACAGTTCTTCGCTCAATCCTAATCAGTGAATTCACATTCACCGACAGGACCTTTAAGGGACTCTCTACCGGCGTACCCATCACGATTCTAGACGCGCTAGGCCCGGCAGAAGCGAGTAGATTCTGTCCACTCGAGTCGCCTGCTCATGGATCTGCTGTTGGAGCTGGCCGATCTGCCCTTGGATGGCGAGCAAGATCGAACGCAGGTCCCCCTCGGCTTCCGGTGCCTTAGTAACAGGCACTGGGGCTTTAGTAACAGCCACAGGCTTTTGTACCGTCTGCCGCAGACCTGCCGCCATTTGGGCGTAGGTCATTGTGGGTGTAACGGCTGATGTTTGTGAGCGACCTGCGGGACGTTTCTCCTCAATCTTCTGCTTACGAGCCAGATTTAATTTAATGTCTTGGAACTTAGGACAACCCCGATAGTTTGCAGGGTGTCCACGGTTCCTACAGAGCACGCACTCGAGCTGCTCCCTATCCGCGACCTTGTCTTGTGTCAGATCGCATTCCTCGTTCGTGTGGTTCTTTGCACACTTAACACATCGAGGCTGCATCTCGCAGTTCGACGCGGCGTGCCCGAACCTTTGACAGCGGATACATTATATAATGTTTCCGTGTCTTCTTAATTTTTCCCATTTTACAGACTGGGATGCTAAGGAAGTGATGGTCCTTAGCCTCTCCAGTTTGCTATTGGGTGCGAGCTGAACCAGGAAGAAAGGTAAAACACGCTTCTCCCGTCTGGCCCGCGCCGTGGTGAACGACTTGACTCCCACGAATTTGAGGTCGTCGCTCTCGAACTCTTTGAGCTCTGAGAGCATTTCCTCGGGGTCAGTAATTGAGTACACACCTTTGAGGAGCATCGTCTGCAGCCTCTCGGTCTTGGGGGTAAATGAAAAGAACTCAGTCGTGGTCTCTTTCAGTAGTTCCTTGACCCGCTTATGCTGTTCCAATGTGTTACATTGGATAGCATAGCGGTTCTCACCTATACCTTTAAAAACGAAATTGCCAACACCAATAACGTACTTACATAAGTCTATTGTTTCGCGTAGGGCTGTGGTGTGAGTAAGGATTGGTGGCACCTTCTCCTTGGGACGTAGCTGCTGCTTCTGTTGTTCCTGTTTCTGTTTTTTCGGCTGTTGTTGTTGTTGCTGCTGCTTCTGCTGTTGCGACTGTTGTTGTTGTTTCTGCTGCTGTGGCTGTTGTTGTTTCTGCTGCTGCTTTTGTTGTTGCGGCTGTTGTTGTTGTTGCTGCTTTTTTCGCTGCGGCTGAGGTTGTGGCTGCTGTTCAGCCGTTTTTTTCGGCAGCTTCTTCTGCGGCTGCTGTTGTTGTTGCTGCTGTTGTTGTTGCTGCTGTTGAAGTGACTGCAGCTGGGAGGCTGCTGCCCCCTCTTTCTCCTTCTGTCGCATCTTGTTTAACCTGTCAACTACGGCCTTTAATTTGGCACGTAGGACACGTTCCTCCTCCTCGAGCTCGCTAAGCTCCTCCTCCGTACCCGAACTTGAAAGGGCGGCGAACGGGTTGTTGTCGCCCGTGTAGCGGCCTTCCCTACCATCGGAGAGGTAGGCGATATTTGCTTCCACGGGTAGCACTGATTGTTGATGTTGTTGTTGCCCAGCTGCTTTGGACGTTGATGGTGATGATGATGGTGATGGCGCCCCTTTCCTCCCTTCGACCCGCAGCTTTTCGGTCGAGGTGTTGAGGGAGGGGCGCTTAATTACATTGGGCCTCGGATTGACCCGTTTGCGTCTCTTCATGACGGCGGCCGGTGTTGCGAAATCGGATGATACATCATCCGATTCCGATTCCGTCAGACGTACGGGTCTTCCCCCGTCGTCTCCCGACATCTCTTCCTGCTACTTCAAGTTAACTTTAGAAGCAGCAGAAAGAATAAGGAAAAAAAAAAGAAAAACGCACACGAAAAAATTATTCTCCCAGCTGGAGATTCGAACTGGCGACTTCCCGCTCGCCAGCCGTGCACTATACGATCGCGCTGACTCGGGTTCCGCGAGCACCTTGTCCAAACGCGTACTTATAATTTTTATTTTTATTTTCTTTTACTACTCTAGCCGAAGCACTTCCTTCTTCCACACTGGTCTGTGAACGACTCGAGCTCGCAGACTTCTCTAGCGTCGATGAACATAACTTCTGTCTTAAGTGCGGCACACACACGCCACCGATCCAATCGATCTGCTGAAACTCACCGCCGAGAAATATACATATAAGCAAATATTTCAATACGCTTCCTGAAAAATTCGTAAAACAGAATCGTCAACCGCGCCAGACACACACTTCCGATTCCAGGAACGATAAAAATGTTTGTTAACTGTCGAACTGTTGTAAACTGAGCCACACACATGCCGATCTGTCTACCCTTCCATTCCTGACTACCCCCCCTTCATAGTTTTAAAAATCCCCCAATAATCTGTTCCTACCCGGACTTATTTCAAAGTTGGACTATTTCATAAGCGCTCTTTCCTCAGTTTTCGAAAAATGCTTACATCATCCGAATCCACAAAAAAGGACAAAGGAATGAGGTGTTCAGCCATCGCCCCATTGCTAAATTCTTTTGCCCGTCATCTACTCAAATCAATATGGGTTCCTAATAGGCTGATCGACAACCGCTTACCTAATTAAATCTGTCTCACAATCCTTGTGTGCTCTTGAGGATGGCAAAGAAGTAGATGGCGTTGCCACAGATTTCAGCAAGGCCTTCACCAAATCTAAAGGGTCCGCCAAATAATTTTTTTTTTTTTTGAAAATGCTATAAAAAAAACTACTGAATATTTTCTCAAATTTCTGTTTTTATTTGAAAGTACAATCCTTCCGGTTAATAATGGAAAATAAATTCATTCAAATGGCTGCCTCGGCTGGCCATGCAGTAGCCTACACGATCGGTCCAATTTTTAAGCACATTATCGATTATGTGCAGCTGTATTTCACCAATGGCTTCACGAATATTGTCCTTTAAAGCGTGGTTTATCGATGAGGATGCCAGTTTCTTTCACTTTTTTCACAAGATAACGAACATACGGAGCTGACGGTGCTTCTCTTCTTCCAAAATCCGTACGCAATTTTCGCACACATTCTGCAACATTACCATGATTTTCAAAGTAATGTCGCAATATTTCCCAGCGTTGTTCAAGCGTATACACAACCATATTCGTTCAGCGGAAGGATAAAACTAATTATCTGTCAAATCAGACATGAGCTAAGTGTTACCATTCACGAAATAAGCACTACTTGAAAAAAAAAAACGTTAGATGGCGGGCCCTTTAGCATCAAATTATACTTCTTAAATTCATTCTTCTTAGTTTCTCCCCTGGTTTTATCCTATGGATCAAATCCTACCTCGTAAAGTTGTTTTCAGACTTCCTATTTCTGATCTCATCAATGCCACGTCCGAAGTCCCCCAAGGCGATAAACTCGGCCCAATAATGTTTATCCTACGGGTTAACAATGTCAACTGTGTCATGAGGAACTCTCGCCTTTCAGTATTACTGACGTTAGGAGAGTCTCCAAATACGAGTATATATCTTCCCCTGTTGATATCTGCTCCCTCCAACCCGACCTGTAGAGGTTCACTATTTGGTGTTAAAAAAAAAACTTTTTGTCAAACAGGTGTCAAGCTATCACTTGTAAGCGCTTTCCTTCAATTCCAAAGACCTATGTTATCTGTCATGAAGTTGTTCCTCTTGTCAACTTTTTGATTGACTTACGTCTTATTTGTGACCGTTCGCCTTCATATTGACAACATTATCAAACGCGCCAATTCCTCCCTTGACTTTGTAAGGTTAACAACCAAGAGCCAACATTGCGCAAAGCGAACCCGCTCTTTTCGATCTACATACATCCCACCAAACATTCAGCCTTTCCTTAATCTTTTCCTTCTTAATAGATATAAAGCTTACTTAAGGTTTGGATTGTTTAAGTTTTTTTTTCTTTGTTAAATTTGCATTAACCCCCAGCTTAATTTAATCTAATTCATCTAATTCATCTAGTTTTATGAGGTTCACTCCAAAAATGGATAATCCACAGTTGACCGTGGTGGTCTAATAACTAGAGTACGTAACCTATTGCGACTGTTATCAGTATACAGACTCATTTGAGACTTGATATAAGGTCAGAATTAGGGCCCATATTATTTAGTGTAGTGACACGCCTACTTAATAGCACATGTTGAGTAGAGTAACTATTAAGCATTCAAATTTACCCGCACTTGTGAGCTATGCAAAGTAATTATTGACAGCTTGTTGTAGTCCCAAGAATGTTTGACTTTACGTCTCAACGCCTCGAGGCAGATCTGCATACAATTTCCGATGTGTGCTCGAGCGTTAACACCCCATATGTCTCACAGCTTACACTAGTTCCTAGTTCACAAGGCAATTCCAGAAAAGGTCATATCCTGCTGATCCGAACCGATAGGCAGGCAAAGTATGTGACTCTGCTCTCTGCACGTCATAATTAATGCAACAGACAATTACTCATGCATTGATTGCTAATTGACGTTGATCAAACACATAAAACACATTTTCTTCCCGGCACGTTGAAAACCCAATTGCTTTAGGGAAGCACGTTAAAAAAGTCGCGTTTCCTCAGCAGGGTGGTAATGAAAAATTCCTTTCCTTCTCGCGTATAATAAATTTTTTTTTTTTTTGAAAATTGAAAATTTCCGTACAGTACACGCAGGTATACAGCAGTTAAGGAGGTTTTCACTGAAAGATCGTTAAGAAAACGAAATATACTCACGTCATTCCATGTTGCTGTTGCAGGACAATAAAGAAGAAAGAAGCACGAAGACGTAATGGTAGCGTTCTTCTACAATATCGCGACATGAACAAGCTTTCGTGAGAAAATTTTCTTACATTTTTCCTCGTTAAAGGGTTGAATCCTTAAATCAGCGAATAAAACTCAATGTGCCTTACGTAGTCTAGGGCATATGTATATGGTCGTGGAGGGCGGTGACCCACTCGCGATAACATTTCATTTTTCATTTTCCATTTAACAATCGCTATTGTTCCAAGGATGCTACTCTTTCACGTTGCGCACGGCAGCCATTCCCGTTTAATTGAAATTATTCTCTAACCCCATTACAAGGATTTCCGATCGAGTTCATTTGTCCAAGGAAGACGTGCGGTTATCTTTAGGATGAAGCGCAAACAGGTTTATCCTTCTGCCCTTTTTCTACTTCTTTGTTTTATTACCCGTACTTCGGCTTCCGAGTGATTTTGTGTCCTGTTCGGATTAAATGTCACCCAATTCCAGATCCTTGATACATATTGTGGAATGAGAATGACCGAGCAATAACATGTTTGGTTTGGTGGTCAAGGCGTCAAGGCGCCTCGTAATTTAACAAAGATTAATGGGAAGGAACATTTTTATTGCCGAAATGTTGAAATGCCGAAGCGAGAGGAAGTAGAAGGATCACCTTGAGCAGACATACCCGGTGTGGATTATATCCGGTGTATTCAAACGTTTTATTTGCATTCAAATTTATCGCTTGGTGAATGAGAAATTCCTGGGAACGGTTTTTGGGTGATTTTATGGCATTTTAGAAGGAATATTTGAGTGCAAATTTATGGGTAGGCTGAAAGGGAAAGTTGATCGGCAAGAATATTAAATGGCGAAACGTGAAATTTGAAAATACAAATTGAACGGGTTCAAAAGCGAATCGCCTGTACTGCCATTTGGAAGTATTTGAATATGAGAACAAGTCTTTAATCGTTTTTTTTTCGGGATTTTATTGTAAGCATCCATCAGGGCCCTCTAAGACGGAATAAAGGACGAAAAGGTTGTCCGCTTTCTCGAATTTTTTCTTTTTGTTTTCTGGCAATTTTGAGTAAAGTGTTAATCTTAGAAGTATGAGGTTTTGAGTCCGTACATTGAGGCCTCTAAGACGGCGGGACATTATCTTAGAATAATTCAGGTGACAGCATGCACCGCCATGGCAGTCATTTAATTAAATGTGACAAATATAAAGTCATCCAATAAAAGGTTTCGTTTTAAATTAATAGAAAAATGGACATTTTTCACGAATGTTGGTAATATTTTTATTTTAATCTTATAAAAACGGCACGATATCTGCCCAATGTCCGTTCGACTCTACCTACAAATATATCTTGATACAATGTTTCATAATATTTTCGCATGACTGCGAAACATCTCTGACTGTCTAGTATACTGGCTTCTAATATCGATAACATGGAGTTCCCACCATAGCCAAGAAATTGAAATTGTACTTCGCAATCTTTCCTGTCAGTGGGTTGTCTGTCGGGCATTACAATGTCCAGCATTGTTGCTGAGTGCGGATAGTAAAAACCACAAAGAAAAAAGTTGATATAGCTCCAAAGGAGAAAGGCTCATGGTTTTGAGTCCCACGGTCTCTGCGGCCAATCATTTCAAGAAATCACGAAATTAGTTAAGCAATAGAGCCATTTCTTCACTAACTGTGTGACGCCTGCTGAAAATATACTACCAAGCATCAGTTTCAAGCAAAAAAATGTGTCGACTTCGTTCGGTACGATACGGAAAAAAATTTGGTCCAATGACACAGCCAGTTCAAAAACCGCGTCAATTTAATTTCTCGTTGGGGCAAACACCCCCATTTATTGAGCTTAATGAAGCTAAACTTAATCTCACTTAATAACTAATGAGAACGGGTGAGGGGGAGCGATCCTTAGAAACTAAGACTGGAAGGAGAGAAGGCTATTGAGGTGGGAATGTTTGATGACAAACTCAATGTCGTTAATGGTAAGAATAAAAAGAAGTGAACCTAGGTGTCTGCCTTGGGGAACACCGGAAGAAGCTAAGAAGGGCTTGTAAAAGGCAGATCTAAATCAAACACTGTAGTACCGTTTTTTCAAATAAGAAGATATCCACTTCAACGCAGTGGGTTCAGAGCCAAGGGAAGACAGTTTGAAGAGTAATAATTTGTGGGAGATTTTGTCGAAGACTTTACTGAAATCAGAAATGAGAGTGTGAAGGACACAAATTCGACAAGGTTTGTGGTTGTAGACCTGCATTTGAGGCCAAAATCACTTTCCAGAGATGGCGAGCTTATTTCACTATTTCTCTTGGATTTTAAGTTCCTAAGCAAACATCAAATTTATCAAATATATTCAGGTACAGTGAGCTTTTGAGTGATGCGTCAGTCGGTGATGATATATTTGATTTTTGTCAAATGTTTGTGTTTCTCTTAACTGCAATATTTCCTCACTATCTCCCAGGAGGTTCAGATCATCAGCGTAAGCTAAAGCGAATGTGATTTCATCAAGGGTTATCCCCCTCTTCTAGTGATCATGATACCAAAAAATAATAATAACTGAAGCCCAGGTTCCCTTCAATCTACAGCTCTACCTTAGAAAGCATCTTACTGTACGTACCTTACATACTTTAGGAAAGTAAGGTGGGTTGAGGTGGCTACCCGACTATATCAGTATAAATTTAGCGCCGTTTTGATGTTCATTTATATCTGTGGAGTTAAGAAAACTGGTTGTATTGGCCAAGCTGAAGTTTGCTACCTCTAAAAGGTCATCGAGGAAATATTTGCCATTTTGCCGGAGGCGCAGAACTGTTGGCAGGGTTTGTTTTGCGTGGGTGTTGTAACATTTACCTATTCTGTCAGCGTGAGTTCCTGTAGGCCAATGGCCCATACTGACTGCCACGATTCTAGCTATTTTGGAGCGGTATCTTGATATGTCTTGATATCCTGTATCTAGTTAGACACCTACGATTGGCTATGTTGAAAAAGTGTTGCAGGATGTTGCCCTTGATGACGTTCAACGACCACAATTTTTGGCTAATTCATCCGCCCTCTCATTCCCCTTTATCTTACTGTGTCCTGGAACCCAAAGGAGCGTGATATCAGTCCAATCCCCAGCTCGTTTAATTTCTTTCTTGCATTGATCTACCAGCTTAGCAGACGAAAGAGCTTTAATAGCTTAGCTGTCACTATTAATAGCGGTGGACGTGTAATTGGGGCGGGCTACACTGAGTATTTTGCATGCTTCCCGGATTGCTAGCACTTCAGCTTGAAAGATGCCCGAGTGATCGGAGAGACGGAACGAATTTGAGATATTCAGTTGTGTCGAGAATATTCCCGATCCTATATCGCTCTCCAGCTTGAAGCCATTAATGGAAATCAGAAGTTGGAATTTCGCGACTGGGTTGCACCACCGATCTTGCTGGGAGTTGCTTTCCGATCTTCTGTAGAAAAAAAGTGAGATTGCACCACACTATTGAAGTCGAGGGAAGGTGTGTTGTAGTCCATAGGAAGCGAGGTCAAATTCGTTGGGAGAAGTGACAGAGCTCTGCCGCGGCCACACGGTCTGTGTAACTAGACTTCCTAAAGTCTGAAGTGAAGACAACGACATAGCATCTTAGTAAGCTATACTGCATTTTTGAGTTCCAATTTGTACACCAAAAAGATGCAACTAAAGTCTGTTTCAATAGCTATGTCCGAACTTTGACAATTTATTGCTCTAACAATTTAAGTGACAAATCCATAATTCTTTTATGTTTGTATTCCGCCATTGTCGCCATTTTATCTTGGAGCACTACATATATCATTCAATAACGCCTTAAAATTGCTAAATTTATAATAAAAATTCATGTTCTTTTCGTGAGCTACGAATTATTTACGGAAGAAATTATCGTTCAACCGAATAAGCAATTCAACGAATTATTGCCAAATTTAGAAAGCAGTTCGTTGATCGAGTAATCCTGGCATTGCCGGAACTCGTGGTCAACCGAGAATATAACTGATTGGCGACTTCCACGCATCCGCATAAGATCCTATTGGAGCAAGTATTAAAGCCCCAAGATCACCGAGCCAAAATTTTCGTATTTGGGGAAAGACTAATTTAGAGTAGTCTTTGAAGTGGATTTTGGACAGGTGGCGTCGTTGGGCCATACGTCTTCCAGAACGAAAACGGTCAGACGATGACTGTCATTATCGTTATCGCGTCATGATTAATTACATTTTTGTGATCTTAATCGGATGATATGAGCTTGGACAATATGTGGTTCCAACAAGACGGTGCAATGTGCCATACAACATAAGTTCCCAGAACGTCAAGATCGTTTGATATAACGCCTTTAGATTTTTTTATTTGGGGCTTCATCAGTCTTTGGTTTATAACAACAATTGACCAACTGAACAATAACATAATTTAAACCATTGGTGAAATAAAGCCTGACTTATGAGACAAAGTCTTACAAAACCTAACCCTTCGGATTGAGTCCTGTAAACATAGCCACGGATCCGCAGTAGAGGGTTCTGTAATATCTCTAAAAAAGCAATGCCATGGACATTAAATTCCGACAAAATTTGAGTCGTCGAAATTGTATTATATTTTTCGATGGCTACCCTCAATGGCGTTATCGATAAATCCATCAATAGTATACTCATCTAGGGGGAACTTCTTGAGTTTCATCAATCGTCGGAGTCACACACAAGAGACATTCGTCCCTATCTCCCCATTGGCTGTGGTAACGTCACCCTTAGGTCAATCGAAACAACCTTGACTGGAATGAATCTGTGTCAACAACACCTGTGAATTGTCATTCAACATCAACCAACAATTTTCATTCTCGTAAAAGCGTTGTCAACTAAAAATAAAAGGACCAACAACCCAGACTCCCCAGAGTGCCCTTACCCCATTCACACGCATACATATGTTGGCATCATCGATGAATGTCGATTCCTCTTGATGCCACACGTAATTACTCGTCTTTTGTCACGTCCTTCGCATGAGTGGCTAAGTGCGAGGTGTCAGAGTAGGAGTTGATTTAGTCAGGATTCGACATTGTCAGCGACAGATGGCGAGCCTCCAGTCCCTCCATCCTGCAAGGATACTATTTGTTCAGTGCTATGTAATCTGTCATCGACTAGCGTGTAGTGGTGCCATTAAAAAAACGAAAACAAAAAACCCACTGCCAAGAGGGAAGTGGTGACGTCGAAGATGAAAAATTTCGCTTCCCAGGAGTATACTCGTGCTCGAACTTGCCGACAGACTATTTATTTTCTTTCTCTCGGGTTTGTTTTGTCAAATGCAACGTAACAACGGAAAACGGAAACATAAATCCCCCTCGACTACGCTCGATGCCGATTAAGGAGTACCGATGAAACCGACGACAAATCCCGGTACAAATTGTTTCGTTAGAGCGTAAGGAAGGAACCTAGTCTCGATTCATATTCCTGTTTCTTGTGTTCGTCTTCAGCTTCGTGCAGAATTCAATAAGAGGAAATCAAAGGGTACACTTCCTCTGTTCGAACGACAACTGCTATACATGAATGATGGTGAAACAAGCCGGAGTCACTTTGCCATTGCTTTACCATAATAGCGTGCACACAATTGCACACTGGGCTTCCCTTTGCGGCTCCGTGGTGTGTGGTTTCTTATGCTTTAATTGACTTTTGATTGATATGTTGAGGGCTCTTGATTGCGCAGTATGAATGTGTCTCAGAAGAGTGGCCACGACGCTCTTGCTATTAATTAGTGAAAAAAATGTTTTTTTCCAAGTTTATTGTATCCAAACAATAAAAAATGTTTTTTTGCTTCTTTTGTTTCAGACGACAACATGCTTGGGTTACGCAGAAGGCGAGTGGCGGCGGCGGAGGTGGCAGTGTGACCCATAGTCCGGAACGTTTACGCGGTGCAACACAGGATTTGTTCGAGTTGCTCGAGAGGGTTCAGTGCTCACGGCTAGACGATCAGAGATGCGTTCTTCCAGCCTACTTCTCTCAGGTAAGCGTACAAGCGTACGTGATGTTATGTAAGATTTGTTAACTTGGGTAAGGGCACGCGAGAGTCATTGCTGTCACCCACTTTGACGCACTCTTGAACCTTGAAGATAATTTTATGTCGCAGACAAGGGTAATATCACCGCACAGATGTCTAGCATGACCCTGTATCGCTCGGGGGTGGATATTTATGGGTCGTAGAAAACCAGCTGTCACGGCCTCACGTCAATTAGTGGGGAGTCTATTGAATCGCTTTAAACGGGTGTGTCGTTTTGTGAACGCGATCGCATCCATGTGACAATGAGATTAGGATTGACAATGGGCACTTGTACCAAGGCATGTTGTCCTTCATCATAGATCGTCGCTATACCACGCTGGCAACACCTACATCAACCGTCATTGAAGTCGATTTCAACAAACGGATAGAGTTACTTTTTGCGTCCGCACTTTCTCATTAAATCATATTCGATTCGATCAAAATCTTGTTTACGCTATCGTCTGTCCATCTGACGCATACGCAAGGGATTGTAATGAATTGCTTAATGGTAACGCGAAGTCAACGAATCAAGTTGAATTATGGAATTGATTTAATCTCCCTTCCTTTCCCATAATTCATTGCCGTTAACGTGTGGAAAATATTTTTTTTTCAATCTTTTGATGATGCGTCTGTGACTGATTTGTTTATTGCTTTGCAGAGTTTTTCTTATAAGTTGCGCTTACGGTTTAAGCATCGTTAACAATCAAATCTTAATTATTCATGCGTCGCGGCGGTTTTACTAGTAAATGAAATATTCGGCAGCGCCATCTAGTGAGCGATAGTTTTGTGACGTATAATGGTGTGCGCCTTGGCTACGTTCTCTCACCCTGGTTTGTGCCGGTAACTTGTTGGAATACATTTAATTGTCTGTGCTAGGTTGACAGCAAGCAGTTGAGCCAAACGGCCGTTGGCGCGCTTGAAATTAAAGAGAAAAGTCGTTTTGTACTTCCATCCCCCACTGTCTTTCGAACATGATATCTCCAGCGAATTTAAGTAGCTAGCGTAGAAATTAGGCATCTACGAATCCACATTTCATACATCTACGCCCCCAGTGCAGTTTGATTGAAGTTATGACCACCACACCTCATTTGCATTCCAAACGAATCCCTAATTGACCTTGAGTGCATTCGAGATACTCGTAATCATCAAAGGACTATAATGCGACAGCCCCACTTTGAATTTGGGTGCATCCCGGAGGGTCTTCATACATCACTGACGATAACCAGACTAATGTCTATATTTAGCGTGTTTGTATCATAAAATTGTCGCCGAGAGTGCATCATCAGCTTTGGTTAAGGTGAGGGAACGGAACTGCAATGTATGGTAAAGCCCACATGTGTTATCGAAATCCATCAGAACGAAAACGTACACCTTCGGAGTAGCTTGAAGATACGAATATTTTCAAAGGCGTAGCCTGGGTTTGATCGGTCCTTCCTACTGACGACTATGACGTGCGTTCCCGATGAAAGAGGTGACATCGGAGATAATCAGCGGAACTGGCATTGTCTACCTGCACACACAGGTTGCATACACTTGAATCCAATACATAAAATCACTGAAGAGTACTCGTCTGGGTGGGTTGTTCTCAAGGAAAGACAATTCCCTATCGTCGCCCATTCACCATTGGATGTCTTTCACGGCCGTTGCATGTACTCCAAAGCCACTGAATGGCTTTTTGTGTGGCGTGGCAAAGCAGCAGCGGGTGATAATGGCAGAGAAGTGGAAATGATTAAAGCAACCGGAAAATGGTTTTTCTTTTACTTTTTAGGATATGGTAGTACGCGTACCCAGGTAGATGCTATCAGGGCTGGCCCCTTCACGAAAACGAAGACCGAATACGGTAACAATTGTTTCAGTAACTAATGTGCGGTTCGCGAAAACAATGAAACTAATCCGCTGAACGTGAATGCATGTGGCATGCATTAGCTCCCATTCAGTCTTGGATTTAGGTTCAGATTCAAATTCAGACACTTCGTTTTTAAATTGCTTCCTGCCTACCACGACCACGTACGTACGGTGAGAATGAAAGACCTTCTTTTGCTAATTAGAATTCTCTTTTTATACATTTGCGGGATTTTTACTGCACCATTGTGTGCTAATGGCACGTAAAGTCATATCCCGTGGGGCGGCGGATAACAGACTCTTATCCTGGAAATGGAAATCTAAAAATCTTGATTTCGAATTGGATACGTGTTACTGTAGCTAATTAAACAACGACTTTTCAATGCAAACTTGCAACTAATTGCTGCACTATTTCCCTAACTCTTCGTGGAGTTTCATTTGTTGGCATTGCGAGTGGCGCTTGAGCATTGGGCAAACAAAGCCAAAGTCAATACTTAAAAATTTATTTGTTTGTGGGTCGTGGTGGGTTGCAAGGAAACTCGTTTGTTGCTGGGAGTGGATATCCTTGAGAGTACCTTGAAATATGGCCTCCTATTGTAACCGACTTCTTTGATTATTCCGTTGCACTACTTGTGTGTTTGTGTTTCCTTTTGACTTTTTCTTTATTCTTCCTTCTTACAACGTATTCATTTCATGTCGTAGCACCGCTTTACTGGTGGGTATTTATGTGCCATTACCTAGGCCACAGCCATAGCTTTCCTTTCTTCTCCCGGACAGATACTGGTGTAGGCTAGTTGACTTGGTGTCCTCGTTGCAACATCTTCTTCCTCTTCGTCGTACATTTTTTATGTAGTGAACATGCATAGAAATAGGAAATCATCTACATGGGAACAGGAGAGCCTCCCTATCCTGCAGTATATGTACCATAGAGCTGGTTATAACGTTTGGTTCACTGGCCTGGATGTCATGCTCGTACGACAAGCACGGAGCACGAAACACTTGAATCATGATATCCTTCCTCCTTGTTTCCAGACTTTCCATCGCCCGTACGTGTGTACTCGTAATACGAATATGACTCAGATCCCTTGTGGCTCACCACCACGGTCTTTTTCTTGCAAACTAACTTCCGTTGCAGTAGAATCGGCGAGAGGATGTGTCTCGTTAGAGGCAATTTTCACAACGTATCCGGCGTATGCAAAGTTTGTATCATTTTTTCTCGTGCCTTTGTGCACGGCTTTTCGTTTGTTGTCCAATCCAGGACACTCGCAAATGAATATTCATGAGCTCTGTCACACATTCACGGTCTCATGGTGGTTTTATTGAATTCCATTGTTTCAGCGTTAATTCGAGTCGTTTTATCACATGTGCTGCATCTTAAACTAATGTATTGTGTACTTGTGCATGTACCCGTATCTCTCTCGGATCTGCTGCCTGGGTGTTTAGCTGTCTCACACCCAATTTGTTCGTGGCTCCTCACTCGGAGCACACGATGATTGTGCAGAATCCAAAGAATGCTTTTCCTGTAGTGTGGCTCTGACTGTGCGAGTATTGTGCTTGTGCATGAAACGTTTGTGGTCGTGCAGCGAACAATTCTTTTATCTAACGTGCTTTTCATCCAATTCACAAAATGATTATAAAGTCGGAAGCAGTTGTGAATAATTGAAATCGCAGCAAATATTCCGTTTGGAGAGAATCTAACCAGACCTTCCCTAGATCATTATGTACTCTTTATCCCTATTGTGATAAAACGGGGTAAGCCTGGAACTCAACCTACGAGCCTGTCCAACCATCTTTAACTTTTATACAGAGTTTTTCAGTAAGGACATAACAATTTTGTATTTAAATAAAAACCAGATATAGTACACATGTTAAATTTAAGGATGGAATCCAACTTAATTCATATGACCATCGCGACCACGTTTGCAGCGATTAATCCTTTGAAGTCAATTTCCCACCACTTTTCCACGCATATATTGTAGGACCGAATTTATTTCGCGTTCTATATTGTTGCTGAGCTTCTCTAATATCAACTTTTTGATATAAATCAACGACCTAACGCGACTTTATATAAAAAATCGAATGAGAGAGGTGAGAGTATGAGAGAGGTCGCAATACCAACGAACTACAATATTTCTCGAAATTACACCATTAGCGATCTTCCTGTTCAATAGATCATTTGTTTGATCATCTGTGTGACAAGTGGCACTATCTTGTTGGAACCACATGTCATTGACATGGCAAAATGGTGAACGGACTGTAAGATGGCGAACTCATGTTCGTCGACGAATAAATATGGTCCAATCACACCGCCGACACGAAATCCACACAACACGGTCGTTGGTCGCTTTTCTGGATACAATAGTCGATTTTCTTTAAACTTTTGCAGAGCCCAATCGAAAAAATTTCGGAGCTTCAAACGGTTGAGGGGCTTCAGTTCTTGAGTTAATCATCATCTTCGGGACGGAACACTGGTTTCCATTCG
This sequence comes from Merodon equestris, assembly GCA_958301585.1. Lineage (NCBI taxonomy): Eukaryota > Metazoa > Arthropoda > Insecta > Diptera > Syrphidae > Merodon > Merodon equestris. The sequence goes on along the minus strand of OY284416.1, from coordinate 3,090,659 downwards.
CTCTACATGGCAAAGCCATTTTAGATGATGGAACCATATGGGCCTGAATAAGCCGATAACACTGAGCACCTTAAAAGGAGACCGGGATGATCATAATTTTGTAAACCTTAAACTTCTAGCTCTGAGCAAGAATTATTTTGCGTCTGATCTCAGAGCCACTTGTCATTGCCACTTATCACTAATGAGTTAAGGTTGACGAAATCATTTTGTCAAAGGTGCCTAGACGTCTGTGTTTGGCGTCTTTCTTTGATGGCAGTTCACTTACCCTTAGACCCACTTTAGCCACTTCTTCTTCAATGCTATCAAGCGCTCCACTCACGTCCCGCTGTATCTATCCACTAACGTCAATATTGTCTACGTTTACAAGTAAAGTAATTGTGCAGATTAGACCGAGGCCCGTGCATTGGCCAGTAAGCCCCACACGAGCAACGAGAATTCTCCATCGCCGTCCTGCACAACCTGACAAGTTCGGCAGGGATGTTAAAACATGACTGGGTCTACAATCTACATAGCTCATTTCTAAAGGTGTTGTAAGAGATCATCAGTTATGGGGATCCCGTTTCTTATCTATCTGGCAGACGATGCTAACATTCCCTTTATTAGTTATACATTCCTCTAACCATTGATGCGTATTCCTATCCAACTAATCTCCCACTGCTTAAGCAGTGAGCAGTCCGTCAACACCAGCAATTTCCTTATAATAGATAATTTATTATGTGTTTGGTTTTTAATTGCCAAAAAAATCATAGGAAAATTGAAAAAGTGTATAAAATTTTTATTTGAGTTGATAGATCAAAGCTTACCATTGTACTGACTATGACTCCGTTTTAAGTGGTCCATACGATGAATGTAATTTCGATTCACTTCTTAGGTGGTATTTCGTTAAAAACGCGTTATGTTGTCTTCTACTATTGGCACTGGCTTATCGGTATAGACGAGTGGCTTAATATTTCACCATAAAACATAGTCTATGGACCTCAAATCGCACATCTAGCCAGCCAATTTACCGGCCCAAAAGGAGAGATAAATTTTTCACCGAACTCATTTCTCAATTGGTTCCTCGATTAGCGTGTTGTGTGGCATGTAACGCCATTCTGCTGGAACCAAATGTCGACCAGGTTTAGCTCGTGCATTTGGGTAAAAAAAGTTCAACCATCGAGGGCGGAATTGAGGCACTATCACCGTTAATGGCGACGAATGGACAAATCACGGTTTTCATTAATACTGATGGACACAGCAACAATAATTTCCTCTTAGCACACGCTATGTATTTGGGTAGGTGGATTGATGTCCAACAGCATAAAGTTGGTGCAATATTTGGTCAATACGGCTTGAATTGCTTGCTTAATAGGTCGATGTGACAATGATCGCAATATGCGAAAAACATTTTTCACAGAGCACGAATTTTAATAATAAAATTTAATTATTTGCAAACGTTGTTCGGGCGCAAGTCTTTTCATGACAAAAAGCCAACCAACTGAGCATGTTTTACTTTTCCACATGTCACGAATCGCACGTAATCTTTTTTTTGAAAAGGAACACTAAAAAACCAAACAGCTAAAAAATCACCCTTCTTTGTAGCTATCTTAACCTCATCTAAGTGGAATGGATGGGTTTCCCTTTCACCTTAATCCAGTATGAATGGATCGTTCTCCCTTACAGCGGTATTTTGACTATCATTGCCATTATACATAACTAAGTCTTCAGAATTATTCTCTCCCTATTTTCAGCATCGACTGAGATATCGACTACAAACGGTTCAGTTCCATTCCTTCAGGCCTCCGCTCATGCTGTATAACCTTGGCCTCGTTTTAACTTTTTTTTTTAAACTTTCGGATGTTATTCGGACTCTCTTCAGCTCTCTGACTTCTCGCTTTTCGTGCCCTTCTTATCCTTTCATAGAGCTCACGAAAAGCTGTCGTCCATCGTTCCAACAAGGCCTTCCCCAAATGGACCTGACTGCACGCATCATCAAACCATATAAATATCAGGCGTCTCCCACGATAGCGCTTCCACAACGTCTCCATTGCTGCTCTATGGTTTGTGCAGATTGCATCCAGTCTTGAGAGAGCTTTCTTATGATGCAGCTCTCCGACTTCAAATATTACTGATCTTACTTTACTCCGTCAATTTCGTGAGATCCGCACCTTGGCTGCAACAAAATAATGATACAAACCGATGTTGATTCCTCGCACGATTCAGGCATTCAGGAGGAGTGTCTAATGTCGATCGCAACGTGATCAATTATCGATGGATCAGGAGATTACCAGGTTACGTAATGGCTATTACTTAATGGTGTGTTAATTTTTTTTTTCTAATGTGGCGTAGACTTTCTTCCGACTCGTACTGGGTCATCCTAACCCAGCATCGTATTAAGATCTTCCAAAACGATGTTGGTGTCGTAGCAGGACGTCGAATACAATTTTTTTTTAGGAAGTCATAAAAGTCACCATTGAGTAATTCGTCTTTCCCTTCTCTGGGGACGTTAGGGCACGTTAGGCGATACGAATTTTTATAAGACGTTCGTACACATGCCAGAAGCTTAAGAGTTTTTGCATACATCGAGTCCAACTGTGGTCCATTCGATAACACCTCCTGGAGTGCAGTAGAACACATAACACCAACGTAACACAATCTCGAAGTAGTTTTCATAGTTACTTAGGATCATTGTAGCTGTTTAAAAATCAGTCATCTTAACCTATTTCGGCCTGGCAAACGCAAGCCTAAATTTGCATTTTTTCTGCAAACACACAGCCCACAGAGGGTGAAATCGGCGTTGCTCCCACTTGATTACAATATACTAACAAAATACATTTGTTTTCCAACTGTATCACCCACAATAACCCGCTTTTGAAGTAATTATGTCCGCTCGTGTACTCTACTAATTCAACCATAACCTAAAGCGTGGTAGGTGACATCAGACTAACAGTCGACAGCCTCTTTACATCCACGCGCCGGTGTTAATATGAATTGTCAATCATATGCAAAACGCATTCTATATTAAATGGCTTATGTGTAGGCACAAAAATGAAAAAAAAAAATTCTTTAACGAATCGCCGACCTCTTCTAACAACCCTGGACGACGTTCGACCAGCATTACGTTACGTCAAGCGGCAGCGGCATTGAGAGCGCGCTTTGCAGACAACTCAACTGTCAGTTCCTCTCTCAGTTGTGCTCTTTAATGGTTTGTTTTTGTTGATTTCTCCTGAAACTTAACCACCACACCGTCCACTGAACGTGATGATTCTCTCGCTCTGCACTGTAATCGACCTGCAGATTGCAGATTCGTGAATCGTGCCAGGTTGGCTGTTGACTGTTGGCTCCGTGGTCTTCCCAGTCTCCTCAGCTTCTCATTCGTAAGAAAGAAGTTGTGTCGTGAACGTGTCTTATTACCAACTCTCGTCGTTTCGGTTAAGAAAATCATTACAAAGAAACTTTGTTTTGTATATTTTGTCTTCGTCTCACGTTTCCGTTTCCTATCACTTGTGTCTTGTTCATTCGATCCTACTGCATGACTCCCTACACACTGTCGACTGGAATTATGTGTAAAAAGTTAATGCAAGTGTCACAAGCAAAATGATTTGTTTTAGTGAATTATAGTATAGTCGTGGCTCAGGGGCTCGTAATGTTCGTTTGGTCGTTCGGGTACGAATAGCACGAAAAGACAACAACAAAAAAATAACACAAACGACCCATGAAACACTTGCGACCTGTCCCGCTTACGAGTGAGTGTAATTACCAATTGGCAGGAGAACTTGCAAAACTAGTTACTTTCGGTTTGGATGGATTTAAGTTGCCAGTTTTCTTTCTTTATTCATTTCGTGAATACGACGAGTACGAAAGCGAGGACAACGAAACGTCGTCGTCGTCGTCGGCGGGTATTGATGTCGACCAGACCGGGTAACAACTCGTTTCGAGTCGCAAAATGTCGAGGATTACTCACACACTCGAACCACTGAACGTGCGGATATACTTAGTTTTGCTGTGAAGTAGTAGGTGTGCTGCACTTTTAGTGACTGTCTGCCTGCAAGCCGAGTAATTCAATGCGAATATAGTTCGGACTATAGCTTAAAAGCCAAGTCTTGAGCGCGCGCCTACACAAATCACGACCGACGCACACGAACTGCATAAAAAACAAGTGAAACACCAAACGACTTTCGTGCAACGAATTTTTTTTCCTTTTTTCGATTTTTATTTTTATTTTACACTGACTCATAACGAACTTCGGAAGAATCATTTCGTTCCGCTTTTTGTTTTTGGATACGCTGCTCCATTTCGCGGGATTGGAGATCGGTCGCGTTTCTAAAGGTTAAAATCAGCCAACGGTGGCATTTATTAGTGAAGGTGCTGAACGGCGGTGGGTTAGACAGGCCGTAATGGGGGTACTAAGGTGGCGCGATCTGCCTGGATCGCGGGTTTCGGTTGGGAATAATAACCACAACAACAATAATAACAACAGAAACGAGGTAAGCCGAATGGTTCCAATGAAGCGCAAAACTTAATTAGCGCTAATGCGAATTTGTATAGCGATTTTAGCAGGAAACTAATGAGGTGCCGCAAGAGTGTAGAGTAGGGCCGCTACTTTTAAATTATGCAGGGATAACCACATTACCTTTGGCTTATTCCATTTTTTTTTCTTTGATCAAATAACGAACTGATTATGATCAGAAGGAAAAAATAATTATCGTTAGCTCTCATCCAATTATTCATACAGACAGACACGACGCAAACCTCGCTTATTATCGTCCTTACCATACAGATTATCACCTCCAGGCATTATTGACATTTTTATCTGAATTATTACAGTCAAGCCAAAATCACTATCTGACTCATTACCCTATCTACCTATACACATTGCAATTTCCTACAAAAGGTATTTGTTTGGGAGCGCTAACTGATGACAGCCTTGAACGGCTCGCTGTGTGTACGACAACAATTAATCAAAATCGTTTTTGTGTACAGAAAATATCTAATAACATCGAAGGGAGAAAAGAAATGTGATTGGATCTGACTGATAAGACAGCAAACACTACAAAAAACGTGAGCGATTCGGTATCTTATCTTCAACGAAGCGCACCCTTTGTTTGTTCCCCGCATTGGTAAGTCATTTGCACTCGGTCCGACACTCCCTCCTCCCATGCAGTCATGTCAGTCACAAACTTTTCCAAAACGCACTCGCAACCATGCGCTCTTATCAACGATTACAATATAAAATATGAAAGAACTATGACCGTCACAATCATGGTTTTGAAAGTTCTTCGAAAACATGACGTCATGCGAATGTTTGCGATAAGGCACGAGTAGCCATACGCTGCCGCCACTGTCAGCCCCCTATGGCACACAAATTAGGAAAATCGAAAATGTGTGTCTGGCGATGGAAGCGACCGACAAACAGAATCCCATCATCACACACATAAAGCGTTCAACTTATGTGAGGTTGGTGTCAATTCAAGGGTCTGGCGTCGTCGTAGGTCCACGGTGGAATAGTGCTCCTGCCCCCTAATCTGATAAGAGCGCGAGAGGTTTCAAATGTTTTCGGCGACAAATGACAACAGCGATAAATAACAGGAAAAACACACAGCCAACGTTAATGTACAAGATGTTTGGGACGTGACTCTGCGCCAAGCCCGAGTTTAGTATTAAAGCAAAACAACATTGCTTGAACGTTTTATTTTCTGTGCCCAGATAAAGCTGCAATTGGGCAATAGTCGCATTCGTACATTGTTGTAGAAACCAAAGCTGAGAGTCTTGCTCCCTTTTCCTACGAATACGTTAGGTATAGACGCGTTAAACGTGACTAAATATCAACCGAACCTGAAGCAGAGCGTTCGGAGCAAATGAGGTTGGGATTAATTATTTCTTTCCGGCATTCTTTTTATTTTTTCGCAAAAGTTTATCTGAGGACAACACGTCATTTCAAGGAAATAATTATGAACTCTGTTGAGTGGATTGTTTCTGTTGGATTTATCTTAAGGCCCAAGATTGCACGGGTTTTGGTGGGAAGTGTTCTTATCTTGAGTTGTGTTTTTGGCAAAGTTTGTTTTTGGCTTATCAGAGCTTAGGGGAGAAATACTTTAACGCGATATGATGGATTTTTGTGATCCATGGGGTTATTTTCGTTTTATTGTGCTTAAACTTCCGCTTGATTCTGCTCTGTTTGCAAAGTTAGACGTGTGTGCTCCGGTTGAAGGTCGAATTTTTGGTTTAAGGACAAGCTTTGAGGTAATGTACTCTGATGAAATTCGTATGTTTGGAAAACTGTTTTTTTTTTTCATTGATAATAGAAGGAACGTAATCAGTACTACTTCACTATGAAATTGGATAGAACTTGGACAGAGGATTGAGCTGTAGAACACTGCATATATGTAGCTGATCAACCAGTCCAAAGTAAATTAAAAAATTTAATTGTAACCTAACAAATAAAATGGTAAAGCCTTTGTATGTATGTATTTGCAAATTTTTTTTCCGAACTTTATTGAACTGTCATTTCATAAGCACAGAAGACTTGAAAAGCAACGTTGAAACAAGGGTTATTGGTGTTCTAAATGTTGAATTCCAGAAGTCTTTGGAAAATTGGAAAAAGCACTGATATATGTAAGTAAGTGTATAATCCCTAAATACTTAGGAATAACATTCAGGTAGACAAGTTTCTGATATTTTTTTAACAGCCTTTGAATGTATGTAAGTCGCACAATAGGTCCTCCGGAAATTAAATAGATTGCTTTGAATGGGTATCACTTCTTAACCGAGAACTGTTAAAGTTCTTATGATATCCACAATTGTGGATATAGTCTACTGAAGCAACAGAGTTCTGTTTTCTATAAAAATAAAAAAAAATCGAGCCGCTTAAAAGGCTTAAGAGAGTAAAGCTCATGATGCATCTGCGCTTCTTCGATTCGTCAAGTGGAAGGAAGCAACTGCCCCCGAAATAATTGACAGAGCCCACAAAGCGTTGCATCGATTGAACTAAGAGTCAGGGGCCAAGGAACAATTTTCAAATAGAAAAAGAGAAAATCCTATTTTGAATCCTTGCAACTCGTGTGCTAGAATAAAAAAATATTTTAAAACTAGCTTAAAGGTTTTAACTAACTTGATAATATCTTACTGGCCCTATGCGGGTACTCTAAAGTAAACATTTAATAATAAAAAACTTCGAATTATTTTTCAAGGCCTTAAGATTAGGTTAAAGACAAATGAAAGAACGATTTTATGGCAATCAGGAGAACGCACAATTTGTGTAGTTTGGATGGCCAAAATCATGGAATTAAAGTTTGAATTAAAGGAGTATCTACATTCATCAGATTGTGACTTTTTTATTTCTTAACTTGAACTTATGGCTCGACTCGCAGGGGTCTGAGAAAGCCTTTTATAATCTACATAGAAATGATATTATGACTGTAAAGATTGGGGAAGGGAGAAGAAGTAGAAATGTTAGTCTGCTGACTTAGACTAAGAGTGCATAAAAACAAAAATAAGCCATGCTTACTCAAAATATCTGACATCTTGACTGGAAATCTCAAACGGTATTCCCTTCCGAACCTTTTCTTCTACAAAATCTCATCACGTTTTCATCTATGAGCATTCTATTATCTCCAGAGATACCCGTAAAGCCTTGCACAAAAAAAAAAACAAGGTGACCATTTATTTGTCTAGAAAAACATTAATTTATTCATCAATATTTATTTTGTACCCTTTAAAGTAATTCCCCTCAGATTAAAAACACTTCCGCTTTTTCCAATCCTCGAATCACTTCTGATATGCGCATATTTGTAAAGCCTTAAGCTCTTCTAGCGATGCGGTCTTTATTTCCTCAATTGTGGCCAATCTTTACCTCCTTCATGTTTCTTATCCATTTTGGGGAGAGAAGAAAGTCGTCGAGTGATTCAAAAGCGATGCTCATACAACGGTTCTTTTAAACAAAATTTGGCTATTTCAAAACAATTCTGGTTGAACAACTTTTTATGCCCAAAATATCTAACAAAAATCATGGCCAATACCTTGAGCAACTGACCTGATGAACTATAAGACGATTTTCCATCACTTTTTCACGGTTTCAACGGTTTCATTCTTTGTTGACGTCTGTGGCGTCCTTAACACCTTCTCAGCCGTTTGTGAAGGTCTTATATTGAAGCACTTAATTTTATTTTTCACACAAAGCTTAAAAACGATGCTTTGATCGAATTTTTCTTCAAAAGCAAAAGATCGCCAAGCACACAGATCTGTGAAAAAACCTTATAAATATTCAAAATGGTAAGAAAGAAATAAAAATGCACTTGGTTCGCGAAATTCAAAAATTTACCTTATTTTTTGAACAAACCTAGTAAATGACTTGTTTTCATATTTTTTTCAAATAATTTTTCAATTCAGTTCGATACCATGTCAACATTCTCTGTTCTCTATTATGACCAACTTTCTATAGAAAGTAACCTAACTCTCTAACCGTCACATTTAAGGATTTCAGTCCGATTAATTACATTTGTTTCCAACTAGCACCATGTCTGGCACCATAGAATGCGCGCTTACTCAATGCTGATGCTAATAAAAAGTATTACTACACTTAGCATGCTTATAACATATTCACTCCGTGCCTAAACAATCGGTTAGAATCTTCAAGTAGAGTTGTCCTTGGTTTGACTCGGATATCATTAAAGCAATAAAAAAATGAATATTTTATACAGATTAGACCTTTTATTTCCAATTGGCTTGTAAAATTGCTAAAACAATATGGAGCTACTTACGTCAACTGGTATCTCTAGTTGGATTAGCAGGTTCAAATGTAAAATACTAGATCGAAATGGGTAGATTGACATTTTTTTTTATGGCAACTTTACAAGTCCCAGTGTCAATCTATCTGTTAGTTCCAGCACGAAAATACCGGGATAACTTTGAAATTGATAACTCTAATTAGGCTGTCATGAGATGCATGAAGTTGGGTACTAATTTGATTGATAAAGGTTCGGCCACCAAATCCACACACTATTGACTACTGCTTGAAGACATCAGCTCACAAGGTCACCCAATACTTAAGAAACAATCTGCTCTTCGTATGTTTTTAAAGACATATCAGTATACTTCCCTGTTTTTCAAAGCTCTATAACTAAGGCACTTATAGCTAGACAAATACTAAGCCAAATGTCTGCTTCACAGCTAGACGGAAGATTCAAGATTTTGGTTACGGGGCTGGGAAACTCCATAGTAACTTTCTCTCCCAAATATTGCGAAATGAATAGTTGTCACTGAACAAATATCAACAAGGAGTACCACAAGGATCAATTCTGAGGCCAGTATTGTTCTGTTATAAATGATTTACCAATTGTGTGTTAGCATGCATCAGTATATCTTTATGCAGACGATGGTTCGTCCTAAGCAGCATGGCGAGAATATTATCGCTTCTGAATGAATTTCTGTCAAGGACTCATGATTAGCAGTCCAAAAATGAATTGTTACTTAACCCATCTAAATCAATGGTAATCCTTGTTTAAATCGGTTTTTCGAAAATTAGAATAAGGTTTTGATCACCAGCTCAGGATCTGTCGTAAACCGTAGCCTACAAAAAATGTTAAGGTTAATGCTTGGAAAAGTATACAGATCCGAAAGGAGACTCTAAAGGCATCACATGTTTGACGGCTCTTTGTTCCTGAAAGTTGTGCTCTTCTCCGCTTTCAACGAGAAAAAGTTGGGTGCCACGAAGAGCCCCAAAAGGAACATAATAAAGATCACTGTTTTCGCCTTCACTACTCTTAACGCTTATTTTAGATCAATAAGCACGACAGTTGTTGTAAAAAAAGTACAAACCTACACCCGTGCATATCATCAACGATAATCTAATCTGGTGCATAAGTAACCTTATTCCTACCCAACTCACGTTTAATTTTCCGACATCTGAGATCCTGAGTGAATCGTTTATGAGCTCGTATGTCATAAAACTGTTTACACAATGAAAGAAAAAAAAATCTTCGCGGGTGCACCCTTTCATCGGCACTATTTCCTACAGAACTCTGCCGACAGCTTTCCTTATTCCAAACAGCTGCCTTTGTTTACTTTATCTACAATATAGCCTCTCGTTATATCTTGTAGGTTAAACCCGCTATTTAATTTAAGAAGATCAATGGGAAAAGGATCAATATTTGAATCTCATTCCTAATATAATACAATAGCCCGTATTCAGGTGAGATGGGCGCCTTTCAAACCTATGCGGTCATATCGCTTGGAGCCCTCATACTTGAGTGAATTAATCTCATCTAAGCAATATAGAGATAGAGGACCAACGAGTTGCTGCTTAAAGTGGAATAATTTAGAGATTATTCCTACGTTCATCCCACGCATCAGAAATCCACACATCTCAGGGGGAACATGTGGCCCGTCTCGTGAGTGCTACATACTCTCTGTCTCCCTCTCTCATTATGACAAGTCATAATTAAAGTTGAACAACATCCCAAGGTGTTTTCTCTTTAACAAACCGGTGCGCGTGTTTTGCAAGACGCACATTATACGAATTTAAAAACATCATTAGAGCGTAATGACGTTCAATTGGACGCGGAGTAGCGATGCGAGTACTATGAAAAGAAAGTTTTGACAGCGACCGTTGAACATAGTCTCCGAGTCCATTTGATGAGGTACTCAGTGGAATGCACATGAATGCTATTTGTTTGGTCAGTTTTTAATCAACAGCAATAATCCCGTTCTAGGTCAGTTAGATATGGAATATAATTGCATAAATCAATTTCGGTCCTCAAGTTCCAGTTGCACCAAAACACGTTTCACTTGCTCGATTCACGTATACGAGCGGCCATGGTACTCGTATCTCTGCAACTCGGCCGAGCGTGGTGTTAATGTATCTCCAACATCATTTCAATTTAAATATTTTCCCAGGCATAGAGCGGAGCACATTTGGCGCGGTCATTGCGCTAATTGTGCAATTTTAGAATCCAATATGCGAATATTTCGCCAGCATAGTACCATTTTTCGCGTTTATTTCATTTTAACACTTCTCGTATCCAAATTGGTGGTTTATAATCGTATCGATGTGCTAGTATAGTACTTTGGAATTTTGTAATTCAAGCCTTAATGACCGCTTAGGGGCGGGCAGTGGCGCAATTAATGCAATTGAATTACATTTGTTTACATTAACCACTTGCTTGCATGGAAGCGACTACCTCTCGACATGACAATAATGCGATACTTTTGAATGCAACTTGAGAGGATTTATAAGATGTGTTGACGGCACAGTACGAGTATATGGGTTTGTTTCGGTACAACTCCTCTTATTCGAATTCGAGACTCACGAAGCACTTAAGTGTAAAAAAGTCGTGCAGATTGCCTACTACTGCTTCGCCGTAATATTTTTTTTTTTACAAAATTTTTCCTCAGGTTACTTGCGTTTTTGTTTTCTGATGAAAAATGCCTGTATCACGAGCTCTCGTTTGTTTGGTGTGTGTGTCTCTCGTGAATCTTTTTTTCCATTTTCTTTTCGTCGGAACCTTGGGGCAGATTTATCTGTGAAATATTAGGTATTTCTTAAGAGGATGAAGAGAGAGGAGGAAAAGTATAACAAAATGAATAATAGCTGCCCCCAGGAATTAGATTGTTTCGCAAGACCCATCCACACTAAGTGGATGTCGATCAGTAGCGATCAGTAGGTAGACAGTTTGTATTTTTCATTTTCCCTGACGAAGCAAATATCAGTGGTCGTGACACATTAGTTTTCATTAGAGAGAAATGTGATTTATTTATGTCTATTTGGTTGTGTTGCGCCGACGATTGGTGAACGGAAGTAAGCTTCCTTCTCAAAATTCAGTTTGCAATAATCATAAAAAGGGTTTACTTCACTGGCGACATCACGATATTACCAAACAAAGGTTTCCCGAGGCTCTTTTATAATTCTCTTCATTTTTTGTTTTTGTTTCTTCTTATTGTTATACCTGAGACTGTCTGTCAATGTAAGGGTAAGGAGGCGTGCCATGAATTATTCATTGCGGAATGAGAAAAAGAAATATGAGGCATACAGCATGTAGCTCGTCGTCGTACTTCTCTTTGGTCATACCTTGGTGGCTTAGGCAAAGAAAAGTAGAAATGTAAAACAAACTTACGATCAGCCATCCGGATATGCGGGACGCTTATGCTCACAGCAATTTGCGCAGATTGCTGAAGATGACGCATTTAATGGAGAATCAGACAAAAGAAAGCGATTTAAGAAAAAATAACAATAATTGTGCACAACTAGGCGTGATGTATTATACACACAAGTAGTTGCGAACAAATCATAATTGTTAACCTGGTTTGATCGGAATGTGTGGTGAGCGGTAGTGGTTTCCCTCCAAGACCATTAGGAAATTGGAATATTTTTTTTAAATGCAAATTACTACAAGATATTGCGCTTTTTAAATCAGATATAAATCGATCGAACATCTGAAATGTTGTCAACTTGTGTGCCACAAGTGTCTATACTCGGACCCAGTCTTTTCTTCAATAAATGTATATGATCTCCTTAACATTGTGCAACAATGAAACGTTCGCACCTACGCAGATAATGTGCAATTACATATGTATGTATAAATGTCATTCTGATTCGGTTGAATCAACGACATTAAAAATAAAGTATTTTTGTATGAAATGGGCACACTCTTATAACCTTTGCTTAAACTTGAACAAATCAAAAGTGGTTTTGGTTACAAAGCAACAGATACAACAAATGTTGCGAAAAATAGTTGTCGCTGAGAAAATATCAGCGCATAAGCCTCTAAGACAAAGAGTACCACAAGGATCAATTCTGAGGCCAGTATTTTTCTGTTATTAATGATTTACCAATTGTCTGTTAGCATTTTCGGTACACCTTTATGCAGACGATAGGCAACCATGACCAAGCGAGATTAATATTTATTTATTATTCAGCTTGAGGGATCTTTCATGCAGACGATAGCATTACAAGAATTTACACAATAAAGTAATTAAAACAGCTTTCAACGATTTTTACAAAAAATAAGAGATGGAACAAGGTTTTTTTAAGTTTGAGGAAAGTTCATTAAACACTAGTGGGACGCTATAGTTTAGTTGTCTTCTGCCTAGATGGTTGCATTGATAGTCAATGGGTCAATGGGTCTTTTGATGCCGTCCGTCGTAATGGTAACTTGAAAATCTCGTTTAATTGTCAATAACATCCAGTGCTTGATGAGTGTTTTCTGTTGACCTTTCTAAGAAGTTTTTGTAATGTGCTGATGTGCATACTAATATTTGGCTCGATGAATGCATGTAAAATCATTTTAGACCTGATGCGTGGAATGATTTCTGAACGAAGTTTTTCTGGCAGAGCTTGTCCCAAATAAAATGGAAATCTATGTTGACCCTTAGGTATAACTTTTGACCCCTTCGACGGGCTGATTCTAATATTGCTATGATCTCTTGAGGTAGTATATAATGTGGTTCGCGAATATGCATCATCTTGGGTTAAAATAGCCCAATATAATCCCATTGTCACGACACCAAGCAACATATGTCATAGCAGTATCAAGAACTGACTGTGTCAGACGACTAATGCTATGTATATCAATTGCAGATGCAAAAGAAGTACTGTTTTCGAAGACGCAAACAGCTCGTTTGTAAAAATAATAAATAATATTGGCCCCAATTACGATCCCTGCGGTATACCGAACAGAACCGGTGTATTATTTGGTGAAATTCTCTTCCTAATTTGTCACTTAAATATCCCTGCAAGCCTCGGCTGCCTAGTCGATTTAACACTCTCTTTTTGTGGTTCAATGTCTTTCTGTAGTCTATGAAAAAAAAAAGGACGGATACATCAATGGCATCCGAAAATTCTCCCATACGTTTTTCGAATTGTTTTTTTTTAAACTAAACTGTTTTTTTGTGGATGAGGGCATGGTTCTTGGCAGGGGACTTGGATATGTTGAGACTGTTCGAAATCTAGGCATTTCCCCGAATAAAAATAAAAAAATGTACGGCTAGGTCCGTCTACTTTAGTCTACTGCCAATTTTTTACTAAAATGCTATAACTAGGCTATAACTCTAAGAAATCAATCGAAGTCCACTACTACTATTCAAACGCAGCAACCCTTTCCAATAAGCGAAGGTTTCCGTCGTAGCGAAATTAATCGTTTATAGAACTTCTTTCCCAAGGAATGCAAACACTTCAGATAAACGTCTTATACCGACGGCCTTCAAAAACTTTCAAAAAAATATAAACCTAGGCTTTTTCTACAGGGGTTGATCCAAAAGTAATGATAATGAAAATTAAACTCGGTGATTATAGTTTAAAAAAAAATATTTATTTTTCTATATAGTCTCCTAACGAGTCACTACTTTTAATCCACATTTTGCTGAACTCAAGATTCCCTTGGAAAAAAAATTCTTTGTCTTTACCCTCGAAAAGCGCCTCAGCAGCGGTCATAACTTCGCTATTCTCTTCAATATTTTTGCCTCGGATGTGTTCCTTGAGCCTGGCGAATGGGGCGGGTTTTCGAGTGGATCGAATTGTGTTTATTGATTTATTTTTTTGCGGTAACCCAGTGGGTGTTACATATAAGAAAGCAACAAAATACCGGACTGGAAATAACCGATTATCATTACTCTTGGACCACCCCTCGTATCTCTTACTTTTGCTTTCCTTTTAATCGTAAGTTACTTAACCTCTTTTAAAATATTTCACAAACTTACAAGATTATTTTTTAAACCTCACATTACTTCTTGGCTAAACAAATATTATAAAATAAATGTCAGGAAGATTCTCTGCTTTTGTTAAAGAAAGCTCATGCACCACACCTGTATTTAACATAGCCTATAGTAACTAATTGTATGTAAATTAGTTATTCTTGCATATCGCGATCAGGTCAGCTTCATTAGCATATTTTTGACACACAAAGTGTTACTAAGCAGGAAACTGAAGCAAAAAGGTGTCAGTTGATTTCCATTCTAATACGAAAGATCAATCAATGGATCTATTTGAAGAAAAAACCAAAACACCGCTGTCAATCTTCTCTAACAAAACGACGTGGTTTTTGTGAGTGGAGTGGAAAAAATGAAAGTGAACATAATCGTCAAAAAGGGAAAGAAAAAAACACATTTTCTCCATTTTCGCCTGTTAATTGCGTCTCGATTTTCACCAGTTTCGCGATCTCCAGTTCACACAATCCATTCTTTTCATTCCTGCTTTCAGCTATCCGTTGAACGAATGCCGAAACACCTACGACCGACCGAAGGAAAGTAAAAGTTTAATTACTCATTGTAAAAAAAAATTATCAAATACTCGTATGTACGTGCGTTAAATGCTGCAATTTTGCAGTTTTACAATTTCTATTCACGAGCACAAAGCACAGTAAATTGCTCATGCCAATGAACTTTGAAGCCATGCATTCTGGTACACACCACATTGTGCGTGGAAAGACGCAATCATCGCAGATGATACTGTATTCTTGTACTCGTATAGATATGGTGAAGATTAACAATTTTCCCCGAATCTTTGATGACTTTAAAGCCTGAGACTCTGCTGACCTAAATGCGAAAGGAGAAAACATGTTTGCGTGGTTTGCTTGATCACCGATTTACTCGTAGTTTACATGCCACCTATGAACGAGCTAAGTGCTATGGAGAGTTCCTTCGTTTCTTGCTAATTAGAGAAGCAGTTACAGACATTAGTAGCCTTGATAGTAGGGTTAATTATGTTTCTTTTTGATGTCGGTCATTAAACTCGTTTTCATAAATAATTTTGTGTTTTTTACATTATACTCGAAGAAGGAATTCGGTTTCAAAACACTAACTTACGGAAATTATTGAAAACACCTTTTAATTGAATTTAAAAAAAAAAATACGATTTTTTCCATGAACTTTTCTATCATTAAAACCCGCTCAGGGCAGCTTTCAGGAACGGGTAACCGGGTGTAGAGCACTTTCAACGTTTCATTATAACTACGTCATTCATCAAACCTTGCCTTCCATACTTAACGGATCGCAGTCACTTAATCTTAGAGTAATTGACTTCATATCAATTTATGCTCTACCGTTTCATTTCTACCCGTACTTTTCCCTTAATTTTCTTATATCGATCAACGAATATTGAACGAAAAATGAGTTGCCACAATGTCTACACATTTTCGGTAGTTTTCTTTTTTAATCAGGAAATGGTATACAAGCGTAGGCTGAATAATAAATTTGTAATTACAGAAAACGTTTATCACGGTTGAGATCTAACGGTAGTTCTATAGTAGGTGATTGTTAAACCTGAAATAAGTTTGAGCGACGAAAATAATTGTTTCTTTTTCCTATTCCAATCACGTCCTAGGAATTAAAGTACCTTGAACTTCACACCGTGAACAATCAGGAATCTTGCTCGAAAAAACAAATTTCGACAAAAAAACATTTTTGGCTATTTAAATACTCACATTTACCTCAACTCGTTTCCCTAGGACCACTTGTATATTCAAAACGTATACTTAAGAGCTTGCTTTATGATTGTTTCTAATCATCATCTAACGAGTTTCTATTTTTGTCGAAATGCCATTTGATGTTATTAATACCGAAGAAAATATTCAAAACAAACAAAATATCTGACAATGCTCATACGTGTCTCAGTATAGTACATTATCTAAGTTCTCTGACCAGCGCACAGGAAAACAAATGAGAAACCATTGTCCCTGTCGAATGACGTGTACATTTTCCAAGCCCTCACTGACTATTAAAATCAGATAAAATACGAGCTTGTCGATATGTTAACTTAAAGACTAGAGACTAGTGCACCTATAACAGTTTTGCAATTGCAAGTGATTAATTTTTAGTCACATTTCCATTACGGAATAACGTTTCAAATAGAATTGATCCGATTATAATTTGGTTACTAGATAAGCACAACGAAAAAAAATCACGAACGCACGTATATCTCTAAAAACTACAGATTCGGATAGAGACATTTTATAAGTAGAGACACTTACTTATAAAAAGAAAACCGTTAATTGACAATTCTTGCAAACCTTATCGGATGTTCAAAATGGAATTACGGGTTGATTGTAATCAGTCCGAAACAGATATTACCATTTGTTTTTTGCGAGACGAGAAAAATTGTATATCAATCTCTTAGTAGCTCTCCGTTAAAAAAGGGAACAACAATTAATATTTCTTACAAACCGTTTTTTTTTAAATTAAAACGCTTACGCTACAGTCAACAAAGAGGACACTGCGTCCAGAAATTTATATTGCACCAAACAAGCCAATTAGGCAAGGATGTCCTCAACTAATGAAGCAGAGGATCGATCCTGTAGAAATAGAGGTAACTTGTTGAAAAAACACGATTTAGGCAATGCAGTCACATAATATGTGTTCTTTAGTCTTATTATCCTTAAGACAGAGTCTTCACTCTACCCCGGTATATGTGTACGTTCATTTGATGAGACTATCTACACCCGCGTCTCTTGAATTTTAGGTTGCTTTAGAAAATCCGTTCTATGGTTTAAGAGTCTTCTTAGACTGATGAAGCTCTTGATGATCTCTGTTTCAGTGAGACAGATGTGAAATGATTCGGAAATTTCACAGAAGGGTAGGCAGTTCTTGACTGTCTTTGCCAGTTACTTTAGCATGTCACAGCAGTTTTTTATCGGTTTTGAGTCACTCCATGTGAGCTCATCGCTTGAAGAGCTGATTTGCAATTGGTAAATTTATTTATAAAGAGTGATGCTAATGACTATTGATTATTAAATTCAATATAGCTGAGCTTTTTGACAGATGAAAGTACACTTTCTGACAAAACATGGAGTTGCTCACCACACGACAACGTTTTTATATTATTAAAATTTATAACGAAAATAGAAAATCTGTGAAATTATTTAAAGTAAGCCGTGAAAGCATGCGAATCAAAGTATTGTCCGCCGCTAGCTACAATTTTGCCTATTTTCTGCCAGCACACAACTTTCGCTTTTTAAGAGCGTCTTCTTGAAGTGAGGCTTTAACCCTTCGACTTAAAACTTTGTCGTTGCCTCACAGCGTTCTTAATCTCCAAAATAAAAATCAAGTCAAAAACAATGTCTGCATGTCGATTCCTCATCGTAAGTCTCAATAAGAATTCTGTTTGCTTCAGCTGCAGAATTTTTTAAGCAAAATAGAGCAATAAATAGAATTTCCCGCAAATACTTGTCTACACTTCTTCGTTCAAGCTTGCCTACAGTACTTCCCTTTTAGATGCGTTACTATCTTCAAATACAGCGCGAAAGTAATCAAGGTCCCAATACATTTCATAAATTTTCATAAATTTCGAAGAAACTCTATCAACATGCTCCGGCAGCAACTTCGTCCTAAATTTAATGAATTGGGTCTAGAGGATCTCTGTTTTCAACAGGATGGTGCTGCCGCGAACGAAACTTAAGACGACGTTATATCGAATAAAAGAGAAGTTGACTGACCTCCGAGACCATGCGACTTGACATCTTTAAACTTTTTTTCTGTTGGGTTATTTGAAAACTCAAACCTTAATCATAATATTTAAGCTGAAATTGTGGCCATTGACCCACTTATTCTTAAACAGCCATCGATAATTTTGACCTTCGGATGATCGCCTACCATAGAAGCCGTGGTACTCCCATGAACTACATATATTGTGTCACTTCCTGTTTAGCTATAATAATAAGATCAATATTGATTCCATAAAAAAAATGCACACTAGTTGTTGGTTACATGGTGAACCATCACCTGTAACCATGGTCAGAATGGAGATTGCGTAAAGCTCGTCTTGGAAGGCTAGGGAATATTTGGGTCAAAAATACCAATGCCTAATTTCATCTTGAATTTATCTATCTAAGACCGAAGAACTTGGTCGTTTTCAAGGAATCATCACTCTCCAAACCTTACTAGGTTTACGAAAAAAAGACCACGTACACGCACGTGCATACATCTCTCGAGTTCTAGAGACCTTGAAGCGTGAAGCCAAATCAACATTTTGAATTAAAAAAATCAGACCCATTAACATATCTTGGGCATAACCAATGAGATGTTGATTAAGACTTCCTTCAGATTGTAGAGATGATTGAGTTATATTCTGGTTGTTAAAGACTTGTGGCATCACTTGCATGATTTATTTATTTTTACCTTTTTCCAAAATACTCGTTTTTCTGCCATAATATAGCCATCATAAGCTATGTACATAGCCGTAAACAAAATATGTTTTTCTAAACATTTTTTAAGATGGCAATAAATAACCAAACGTCAGAGGTATGCGTTGTCTGGATTGCTCATCCAAGTACAAGTTCGACGGAAAATGTTCAAACACGTATAACCAGATAAAAAAAATGGTCATCGTACAAGTGTTCTAACGGCTGTGATTGTCATATCGGCTGAATCACATCGTGCTTATAAGGTACGTTCTCTAGAGTCCCGCCACACAAGTACGCTTTGCTCGCCCACAAAACACTTCTTAGAAGCGAATGAAATTGCATTTCCTCCTGTCGTTGGAGGTTTTCCCTGAAATTACCATTATTACAATCGACAGTGTGTCACCTAGATATGTATAACGGTAGCATAACACCGCTTGGCTACGTATATTGTGCATTGTGGAATGACCCAGAAAGATTTTTCTATTTCTTCACATTGCGTTCTTAATCGTGTTTACGGTTTGTTCTTTCTTTTTCTGTGTGTTGATGTTGAGTTTACTCTACGAGTATTCATATGTGGGTGGTTTGCACTCTCGCTTGAGATGCATGGACAACTCCATAGAATGACCATTCATTGGATCTAGAGTTCATGCTCTAGTACTTCGAAACGTGAAGGTGTAATAACTACTTTCCGTCACTTGTTTATTTAAACCCACAACATAGTTGCATAAGTTCTTGAACAAGAACAAATATATATGATACCGTCAAAAGATAGAACAAGAAATGCGTAACGCGTGAGAGATGAGGTCGACACACCGTCTAAACCCATGCAATCGGAACATCAAACGTAACCACATACATAGATCCATCTATCTCATCTGGAAAGACGACCACAACCACTCCACTTAACTTTGTCATCATCGAAGTAGAGCACCATGGAGCTTTTGTCCACCATGTCTACGTGCATCTACCTGTTTCTTCTATTACTCGATGTGCAACCTAACAACCAGGGAGTAGTAAAATAAATCGATAAGCCTACGAACCGTAGGCTGAGTGTATTCACTTGCAGCTTGCCATCGGTAATTTAATCTTTATCATGAGATGAATCTGAATGACGGCGATTAAAACGATGAAGACTGCTGCACACGCGCACGTACATCGTTCGATATCTTCAAGTATGCATGAGATTGTCAAAGTTTCTTATCTAACCGTTAAGATACACGTACCTGTTCATTAGACTTGGGATACATACAATACTTCCTCTATTTCATAACATAGATGAAAAAATTTACAAAAAAAAGAGAAAAAAATTCACAACAATAACAACAACTCGCTCTCCTCTTCGTCGTCCATGAGGCTGAAGTCGGAAAGATGTGAAGGTACACAGATTTCAGTCAGTCAGTCAGGTTGTCTTTGGATGGAGATGCAATGGTATTGTATTTGCATTGCATTGGAGAAGTCGCTGGTATGGGTATGTACAGACGTACGAGTGCGCTACAATCATGCTCCATGGGTTGATGCTGTGCCCCCTACATCCCGCACGTAGATGAATCGTGTATACTATATAGCCTTCAGAGTACTGAGCGTAGGTATACTCGCATTATGGTTTGATGGAGAAGCACAAAGTTCAGAGTTTCATAAGAAACCGCTCCAATGCGCCTGTATCCGTAATAGTTTACCCGAAAAGGGTGCGGTATGTAGTAGATTTCATCTAAAAAAAAAAAAAAAAGTTTTTTCACATCATTTTAATATTTATACGTAATTAAATGAGTCAAGCAATCTGGGTTATGAAAAGCAAGAAAAAAAAACGTTAGATGATTGGCCGTATATAGTAGGTTTACATTTCTATTCATAACTCGGGCCGTAAACGTGGAAAGTCACCGCACTGGGTTTGAATGGAAATCTTCGCCTCATATCTGAATTCAGTAGAAAAACTTCGTCGGGTGTTAGGTATGACTTTTGATAGTTAATAGTTGGGTTAGGTCCTACAGTTTGTCACGTTATATTCCTGAGATATTGAGATAGCGTGCGTCCATATCCGTTGGTTTATATTTTTGCCCTATGTCTCGCCGAGGCCACCAACCATCCTTTTTTGTTTTTTTTTCTTTCATTATTTAATACCTTGTCTCCCTATTACGTGTCCGTTGCACTGTCGCCTGATGAAGAGTCAATTGTTTAGTCTTTCAGTTAAGCCAATGGCTTCAGAACCAGGTAAAATAGTCGACGTCGGCGTTACTTCTCATTTCAATGCTGCCTGTGTGCATGCGAGTATACCCATGAGTATGCCAGTCACGCATATCTCTTCAGTGACAGACCAATAAGTATTGTTGTGTCAGACGGCTGCCATTTGTTAATACGTTTGATCGCTATAAAAGGACAAAACAAAAGACAGTCAAAAGACCCATTATATGTCGAACATCTCACCGAGCTAAAACCATTGCACTTTTCCTTCATTCGTATCTTATTCTATTTACGATGCAATCAGCGGTGTAATACTCGTATCAATTCGGTTCTCGACGAATAAATTTGTTCACAAGGCATTGAGAAATATTTGTTGTCCACGCCGATAGTGTGATGCAAGAAGCCTCTCTAACTCCATGTAATGATGTTCTACACAAGTACATACATATTTAGTTGATAGTTGGGAAATGACATATATTTATGAGGAATGATTTGTCAATTAAATATGGCTTGACTGTCGCCACCCTCCCCCGCTTTACAACCAGACATTCAGCTTACATACTCATGTATCTGTGCATCTGTTTTGTCTATGACCTACTAAACAATAAGTCGAGGACTCGAGAAACGAATTTGTTCATTCAACAAAGAAGAAACGAAATGTAATCAACCAATGAATGACGTACTTTAAGAGTTGTGGTACAAATGAAAGCCGTTTGACTGGTCCACATGCCACAGCAAACGCTACATACAAGCATACAATCGTGTTCGGTTGTCCGTCATTCGACTTTTATATTCGTTTTATTTAAAAGTATGAAATAATTGTGCACATTGATGATGTCATGGAGTTACATATAGGTACAACAGTTGGAAATGATTTCACATTTTCAATCAGTCCAAGTCGTTCGTTGGTAAAATGAAATCTATCTTTTGATATTTTATCAGCAACGAATGGAGTGGAAAACAGATGATTGATGGAGCTACCATGTCCGGGAAATTTAAATTGCCCTTTAAAGCGTCACGTTTCCAATCGAAAGTTGTACTTTTGAAGATCTCTTTTGATTACACTATCGATCATAGAATTACATGCATGCATTACCCTACATTATTTCATCCCTTCGTTTTGATTTCCTGCCGAATGAATTGTACTTTTTTGTAGATGTCTAAAATGTGAAGGTAATTTGTCACCAAACGCAAGGTTAACGTTGGCTTCATTATGTGGCTTTATGGTAATTGATGGTGCTCCGGGGCTTATTGTCGACAAACATGTTATAGGATAGACGTCGCCTTACATCTGTCGTTTTTTTTAGTCTTTATTTTAGACTGCCACAGTTTGACAAATCATGATGAATTTAACAGTTCGTTACATAAGAAGTTGCCACTTTTTATATGTAAAGTTAGGCAACGCTATTTCAAAAATTAACAAAGTTTATTCCAAGAAACAATCACCATTTCGTCTACGCTATTTTTAGAAAATATGCCATTTAAAAAAAAATTGGAAGTCGTCTTGTTTTATGGCGTCTGGGCTTATGTACTGTGTTTTTTGGAGATAACTGCGTAAACTTGGAGGAGGTGGTCAACCGATTACTACGTCTAATGTACTTAAAAGCCGACGAGGCAAAACCTCAGATCCGAAATCCGCCGGCTTCAGGAACAATGTGTGTACTGTGCGTCGCCTTGCATTATCATGCAGTAATATGGGACTATGCCTGCTAACTTGGGACCTGCACTCTACCCTTTTCATCTTTCCAATGGCAGAAAGATGACTGCTTATGGTTGCAGTTTAATCTTAAACTCCTGCAGCAAAACAAAGAACAGTTCTCCAGGACCTACTTCATTATCAATAATTTCTTCTGGTCTACCCCTTGGCTTATTTTGTGGTAAAAAATCTCTTTCGCTGAATTTCGAACCGTTCCCTTGCTACACGTACTCAAACCACAAGCACCGTCAATTTCACCAACTGTTTCGCATTTGTTTGGTATTTTCCATTTTATTTAAAAGAGAAAAACGAATTAACTTAATGAACCCATGGTATTAATTAATTTTTTTCCCACTATACTCTTAAAAATATATTGAAACCTTGAACAAGCTCTCATTGTTTTCTAATACATGTCGTTAGAAGAACTACATGCGGGTAAATTACGATGGTAATGCATCCACAAGAAAGACAGGCTTGAACGCCGAAGTGCAAAAAAATTTTAAATATGGTTTTAAGCACGTCGGATTATGTTCCATGAAAAAAGAAATATTTGCGGGGAGTTTTTCACTGCACTACTTTATTTTTAAATAAATCTGCAAATGAGACTTACGGTGATCATGCTCTGTCCGAAATAAAATGCCAAAGTTGGCTTCTGATTGATTGGCAAATGATTTTAATGATTCAGACAAAAATAGCTTTAGTGCACCAAATAAGTTTGAAGAATTGCAGGCATTAGTTCATGCTTTCAGGCTCATATCCAATGCTGCTTGAACTTTTAAAACCCTTGCAAAAAGATGACACAACAAGATGCACGATTTTGGGTGATTTTGTTACATGACAACGCTTGAGCACATTTTGCTCTGGTGGTTAAAACCTACATGGTGTACTCTGCAACCAACAGACCTTTCGACTACTACATGTGCCCACCGATGATATGGTCTGGCTGAGCTGCACTTACGATCTTTCGGAAGCTAACAAATTAGTCGATTTGTGGATCGCCTGAAAAGATCTGGGAAAATGGGCAGAGTTCTAGTTTGTCTTTGGCAGTGCAGTGCTTTGTTTGGCATGTTTCTTAAGACAGTCATAAAGCATTGTTTAAAAAAAAAACCGAGAAGGACTTATTCAGTCTATCCCATTTCCATCCCACAGCCATCTCGGATTCATCTATTGAACTTTGTAGAACCATCTCTCATCTTCACACCGAATTGCGTATCGTTCCCATTGTTTTGTCAATATTTATTCATTCCTAAGAGCCTATCGAGGATTTAGGCAAGATAAAGATCTGCCCGCGCGAAAAAACCTAT
Source organism: Merodon equestris (assembly GCA_958301585.1). NCBI lineage: Eukaryota > Metazoa > Arthropoda > Insecta > Diptera > Syrphidae > Merodon > Merodon equestris. The sequence goes on along the minus strand of OY284416.1, from coordinate 3,066,396 downwards.
ATTCAAGTTATCCATCGTAACTGGTGAAAAAACGCTTCCAATACGAGCCACTCACCAGTTGAGCTGAAAAAGATGAAGATGTGAAAGTAGAAGAGTCGAATCAAGACGATGTTTACAGTTTTCTTCGACTTCAAGGTTATCCCATAAGGAGGTCGTCGCACAACGTCAGATTTCGTTGCTCAATATTATTTCATTGTTCTGGAGAGTCGTTTTGTTTGACCGGACTACAAGGACGTTTGGCCAACAAAAGCGTCACAGCTCGACCAGCCGTCATACTCGTCTTTTATAACGTCAAATTCGCTTTAAAGGAGAACACTTACTCTATTATCGCTACCGCTCAGAAGGCATCGACCGACATTTTCAAGACTCTTCCGTCCTCGAGTACTAAGCATCTTCGACAAGTTTTACGATAGCTCACATTGCTATATTGACTCGGAGAGTATTGTTTCGAATAAATATAGTGAAATTAAAGAAATTACTTTAGAGCAGTCTCATAGAAAATTGATAGACTCTATACATATTTTCATGTTCTATCTACAATCTCACGCCACCACGAACATCTTATGAATGATCAGTATATCGGCAATTCCATGATTAGCGACCTACCAATTTAATTTTAAATTTAATACTATTTCAAAAATCCGTCTTTACTTGTGCAAACTTAAAAATAAAAATTGTGCACTTATAATCGAACCTCATAACTAAAATGACATAATCTTGACAAGTGCCAGAGATTCCCCATTTGGCCTCTTGAGCAGACAGAAATTATTGAACTCAATTAAAACAAAACAAATTTAAGTTGTTGCACTGAAATCCCATTAAATTTTTTTTTTTTTTGTATTCAAAATGACTTTTATTTGAGTATATAATGGCCAATATCATCTAGAAACTTTTGCCATATCTTGAGCATCCTTAATTCCATCAATGTGGAACTGGGATCTATTGACCAATCCAGGTCAGTAAATTGCTAAAATGAAAGATTAGAATCAATATTTTGAGCCGATTCTAGCATCTCTTAATGTATGACACCCTTCCCAGCCCACCATATATGGTACACAATTTCACCTTATGAGGCATCAATCAATCAATGGCTTCGAAGTCATTTTTGTCGGATCTCGCTATTTACATGATTATTTCGTTTTGTTTCAATAGGGCTTAGTTCGGTTCATCATTTGATGTGGCACCAAGACATTTAGTACCCAGGTTTGTGCAAATATTCAAAACTGATTCTTAGTCAATGTTTAGCCCTTTAGCAGTACCACTAGCGCTTATCTTTCAATTTTATGGATTTTTCGCAGTATTTCGTCAACATTTTCCTCAATAGATCGACCAGAGCGAGGTGCTTCTTTCACATCCGAATTCCAAAAACGGAGGAGGACAAATCACCAACATGCTGTTGCATTTGCTTGATCCTTTCCGTAAACACTACTATTTCCCCCGGGCTTGCAAAGCATATTTTTCCTCTTTCCTAGTGAAATAACAAAATAGCGATTTTTTTCTAAAATTTTAGTCAATTTCACAATAATATAGCTTTTGACGCGATGCACTAAAAACAAAATTGTCTACATGAAAATAGTAGATTGATATGTCACCTTTCAAACACGCGCCAGTATCAGTATTAATCTGATTAGTGTTGGCCAATATGTGGCACGAAACACCATGTGGTGAGAGATATCTCTCACTGCTTTTTGCCCGAACCAATTTACTCAGGCAAACTTGTAGTATTTACTTTAACGTCATGTCAATTTCATATTATAATAAGTTATGAACGCAAAAAAATTGTATGTCAAATTGATACACCAACTCGTAGTTTTAGGTCCAACTTTGAATCCAAAGTCACGGTTCGTTATTTATTTAACCTATTTTGCATTTCAAAAAGCCGAAAGTGCAGCCTAAATTAGGTTTAACATATTCAATTTATGATCATGAATTTTATTGGACCAAAGGAGCGGCTCCAATTCATCGTCTCGTTGCGGGCACACAACGCTCAAATGACACCTTCTCCATGTTCTCCAGTCGGATTGCCCTCTGACAGCTTTCAATGAAAAATAAATTTATTAGAGCGTCGACGGAGATTTTTTTATGAAGTATACTTATGTGTATGCCTATTGCTATATAGTTCGTTCTATGATCCTTTTGTCCCTCGTTTTCTTCCATTTATATTCCTTTCTTTCAATTGCACTGCATTGTTCTATGCCATGCAATGATTCGCGAGAGGAAATATTTATCATTCAGCCATCTGGTGTCATTTCCATCTGATGTCATTCTGTAATATCATCAATAATTGAATATATACATATATATCAAGGCAAAGCTACCGCTTTGCAGGTACTCTCAGAACTGAGTTCACCCGTACGTGATTCTTTCTAATCCTCGCCAATTAATTTCAATTAAATGCCTGCCCGTGGCGTCTGTACGACTCTGCCGATTACTAATTTAAAAATCTAATTTATTACTTTGATTGAGCACTATCAATGACTCACGCCAAACATAGATTGTGTATCTCAAGAGAAATAACAAATAGACATTGCAATATACGGAGGCAAAGTAAAATTAGTTCAGGGACTCGAAGCAAAAAATACAGACGTGCACTGCATCGTGTGTATTTACAATGTCAAAGCAAAGTAGAAAGAGGAGCGAGTAATTCCCAAGAGAATCTTCTTAAAACTAAAACAAAATGAAAACGAGACACTTGAAGAGCAAGTTGTGAAATTTGGTGTTGGTGTTTCGCTTATTCCTGCAGAACAAAAAAATCCTCTTCTCTAATCCGATTATGTACTTTCCTTTTTTTTTGGAACTTGCCTAGTTATAAACAAAACAAGGAAATTGGCCTTAAAGGTATTAGCAACAGAATGGAAGTGAGCATGTGTCTTCATTTAATTTTAAACTCAAGCTCGCACAGAATTTTAATGTTCGCCCGAACATTAAAAATGCGAAATGAAAATTATTTTTCTTAAACATAGTTTAAAAGAAATTCTTCTATTTATCCCTTAATTAAGTCGGTTCGAAGAGGGATTCTTGATGGGTGTAGTTACCCATCCAACTACATGTATATAGCACCCATACGCTTGTGTTTTTGTTTAAACAGACGTTTTAGAACTTCCAAGGTATTTTTCAAATTACTAAATTCGAAGGAATGGAATAAAAACAGAAAAACTTTTAAAATGAAACGTGGGCTAAAGTCAAGGATATCTCGAGACATATGTCTCAAAATAAAATGCTTAGCCAAGGTAACGTGCAAGAAGTAAGTTGATTGCCAAGAAAACTGGTATTGAAATAAACGCTTTGTGTGGTATATTAACAATTTGACCCAAAGACAAAGTACCAAAGGTTGTTAGTTATTATTACCACTAAACTTGTTTTACAAGTTAATGCAGTTGCACGTCCAAAATCATAAAAATTGTTCTTCCGGCATAACCTAAATAAATATTTACAGTAAAAACACTATTTTGTGCCTTGAGAGCAGAGAAAAGGGCCATAATAATGTCGGAAAACAAGTTTTTTATTTTGTATCTTATAAAAACTATTAAAATTTCAAATTACCGTAAACATTGACATTATTTTGCATATAATTTCATTGAAGACGATTCAATACAAACAAGTTTTAAGGTAACCCTGAATAGGGATAAGCCTTTGGTTTTGTTTACAACTGCCTGACTTGTTAAGTTATATAAGCTAACGAGATAGCTCATAGGCATCGCACACAAATCATATATGTTCCTACCTCAATAGAAGGGCTAACGTATTAACAAAGCTGGTCAGCGAGATGATTTTATCATGTGATTGATGATTTAGCGTTTATACCTCGATTAATATTCCACCGACGTATCCATCATAGTGTTAGAAACATCATAGAGTGCGAGAGTTAATGTACGGACAGGGTGGTCCGAAAACATTCAACCGACCGTTGTTTTGCTCTAACTTTATGAAACTAATGAAAAGACAGATTTTCATAATTTTTTCAATGTTTATTTAAACCATTAAATTCAAGTACTTTTTGAAAATGAGATAGGTCAGTTGGGCGTTGTCTTGGTTGCTGACCGTTGGGGCTTTTTGTATCACGTTTTCGTTCTCGCACTCTTATCGGTTCGTCTCTTTGAGGCCTTTCAGAGGCTGAGGCTGAGGCTTGTTCTCATAGACATGTAAATTCAAAAAAACTATAAAGAAGTCTGGAGCGTCAAAAGCATCTTCAATAGAGTGATACCATTTTGACCACCTTGTACAATAGTGTGTACATACCTGATAGTGGGTCAATTCTACTTTGCTTATCGTTCCTTAATCTCCTCGCATGTTGTAGCTGCTACTATTCCTTATGTACGAAAGTAATGTAAAAACGACCTTTGTCCATTTAACGACGATACAAAACATCTATGGACATGTTCTCATGTAAAAATGTATGCAAACATATGTGGCACTTCTGTTGTCCTGGGGTCATGTTTCATATTCATTTAGGTTAATTGTCGTCGTTTTCGTCGTCAAAACAGCTGCGCTAACCATCACGTTGTGCATGAACACTCGATGACTCATCATGACATGAATCAGAAAATAAAACAGAATAAAAATCGTTGGATAATTTTAATCTTGCTGAACCAAAGGACGTTAATGAGAGAACCATTTCTTCCTCTGGCACAATTAATCGACCACCACCATGTAGTCGTACAAGCAGGCAACTGAGTTCCCTTTGTCACAAGGTGGAGTTGCTTCCATTTATATTCAACTTTGTCTACTGGTCATCTTTCTAATTAGATGACTAATAACTACCTTTCTGCCTTTGATGAGGTGCCCTCTACGAATATAATGTGGTGTCCTAACTCTATTTTACGAAAGAGTTCATAGTAAAAACACTGCTATTTTGGAGTAGCAATGTGATAATCATTGTTATTTAGCTGCGAACTTCCGGTCCAAGTATTTTTTTTTTTGCCTTTTTTGCCTCTTCAGATTTATACATACCATGCATGTATTAAGACATACGATAGGAAGAGGATGCAGCTCGAGGACAGCAATGAAGCAAATGATTGCTACAATCAGAGTGTCTCAAGCACATGTCCTATTCCTTCATGACTGCGCAATGTTTAGTTCCTAATCCGTAGAAGGACATATGCACTTAGTGTGACGAAGAGCAATGTTTATATACCACCTGCCCACTTGAGCATTCCTATGCCCACAACTGCTTTGCACTGAAGGTACTTTTGTATTTGAAAACGTTCCCTTCCCATTCCGCGCGCTCAAATGCTCAAGTGGCTCGTTCTTCAAGGGATGAATAGAATGAGCCCATATACTCGAATGTACTCGTATGTACCTTACATATGCACCCTAATCCTCCTGCAGAAACAGCATTCATAAATTCTTCACATGCTGTTGTTGTACCTGGTTGTTGCACTTGTGTTTGGGCAAACTGCAGGAGCGCCTGCTTATACAGATGCACATAAGAATACACCTTATACATATATATATATATATTTAAGTTACGAAGACTCGTTTTAGGAAAAATCAATTACGTCCTAGCACCTCGTGCAGGTCGGATGAGTAACACAACTCCACCTTCTTCGTTTGATAAAACAAACGAGATGTGTTTGTACCATAAAAGGAAATTTATCGCTTCCATGCACAACATTTAGTGGCTGCCTATCGATGAGGGGATTCCCTCATTTCCATAGCTTACCTTGAGAATAATACACTCAACGGATATGTGTACCCTGCTCTCGTGAAATGTGTGAAACTTGACAATCCATTCCTTTGTCCAATGTATGGATCATCTCAAACATGACGTTTACTGTACGAGTATTTGATGTGTAAACGATGGTAACCCATATGTATCATTGTAGGTAGGTATTGGAGGTAGAACAGGATGAAACACTAGTTGGCAGAAACCCGACGCTCGCGTTAGATACTATAACTTCACGTATGATATTCGCCACCGTTCTGGATGTGGAACAGATGTAGATAAAAACTAAAAACGATTTTTTTTTAGAAACTGTACATGCAGTCAAAATTTCTCGGATAAAATTCAAAACGTATTTCGAAGGAAAATAACCGTCTATTTTGATCACTTTTAAAAACGAAGAAATTTACTTAATTGTAATCACTTTTTGTGACGAACCTTGAGTGTATACTTCTGTGATCAAATTGAAAAGAGACTTTCCAACTGAAACTTTGTGGATTTGTCGATTCGGAAATGTTTTTTCTTTTATAGGTTCGTAGAACCGTCATTGACTTCTGTATGAAATTTCAGATCATTATCTCCATTGATTTTAAGATTTGTGTTTTTCTAAAGACTCAAAGTGAATTTGGTGATTTTCATAATATTTCATTGGGGAAGGAGGCCTTTCGTCGCAAGGCATTGCCAAAAAAATGTTTACATGTGATACAAACAATTACAAGAAGGTAGAGAAAGTGTTGAAAAAATGTGATTTCCAAACACGTCAAGGAAATCAAAGGTTTAGTTCTCGGAGATCTTCGACAGACCTTTAGAGTGTCGTGCAGTGAGATGTAGAAATAATTGATGACAGTTCCAATATAGTTAATGGCAAGAATGAAAAGAAATTGACCTAAGTTGCTGCCTTGGGAGACGGCAGAGGAATCTAAGAAACCCAACACATGCGTTACTTCATGCACGAAAATTCGTTCGTGAACCTTTAATTCAAGCACAGAATCTTAATTTATTGCAATGAATTTGTCTATTGTGTTTGCTAAATTGGTCACCAGCATGTAGCAGATGTATAGAAATAGAATGAAGAAACATGGCCCAAGCTTGCAGTTGTTAAAACAAATATTTTCTTCTTTGCAAAAAATTAAAAGGATGTGTTTATGGGGCCAGACATTCCCGTCTTCGTGTCAATCAATCTAAACACTGAAGGAAAGGATGCATGGCTGAAGTTTGACACAGACAACTTTTTTTAGAAATCCAAAATCGCCCCAATTTGACAATATGATAGCCTCGTAAACCAATGCCTATAAACAATTGGGTTGTAATACTAAATGGTGATTTCCTTGCTGCTTGGTTTTTCTATTGGTGTTATATTGTTGACAGCTGGCGTACGATACGTGATGTGTGTTAGAGTCAAATATGCTCAGTTAGTATTGCCATTTCGTCATTAAATGCCACCTGAACAACGCTTACAAATTATTGAATTGTAATAACAAAATTCGTGCTTTGTAAAAAAATGTTTTTTTGCCCATTTTGACCATTTTCCGGTCGTCATAATCGACCTATTACGCCAGCAATACAGGGACCAACGGTGAAGACAACGTAACCGGCTATCGTCCAATGATTCCAAATTTGTATTTTTTTATTCAAAATGTGGGAGCTTAACCTGTATGGCATGTGGTTTCAGCAAAGCAGCTCAACGTCACATAGTTCGCGATTCGATGAACCAATTTAGAAATTGATGAACAATTTACAATATTTCTCGTTTTGGGCCGGTAAATTTGTAGGCTATGTTCTGCGATTTTACGCCTTTAGACTATGTATTGTTGTTGGAATACGTCAAATCATTCGTCTATGCCGATAAGTCAGAGTCAATTACAGCCTTGGAAGGCAACATTACACGTGTCATCAGCGAGATACCATTGTATTCTGCCTATGGACCACTCAAAACTTCGTCGTAGTCGCAAATGGCAAGCTTGAATAAATACTAGGCAGATCAGTATGCGCGGGCTTAACTCCGCTACTGAAAATTTTTGATCGAGCGAGCAAATTTGTTGTTTTCTAAACTTTACTTCGTTATTTCTCACTATTTTTCAATCAAACAATTTCATTTGATAATTTATGGCTCATCTACAGACCTAGATCTATCGAATGACATGCTGCACACATGTGTGGTTATAGCCGATATCTACACTTAGTGCGTACAAGATTAGTCCGAAATCGTTTTCGGACCACTATATTCCCCGTACATGCACGCGCTAGGCCAAAAAGTGGGTGATTGCTCTCGCTCCGCTACGCTCCGCTCGATCAATAAATTCCAATACAAATGGAAATTTCTGTTTTTTTTTTTGGGAATTAAAAACAAAACGCTTAAAAACACATATTACTTTAATCAAATGGCTTTTCTTATAAACTTCTTGATTTATTCTTCCAAATCTCCTCTACCGGAAAATGGTTATTTTAGTTTATTGCCAGAAGTCACATGCAGCTAATCACAAGTCTCATTATTGCCGCCTTCGAGTCAGAAATCATCTCTTTACAGTTAATACGACTTTCATTTTTAAAGAAATTGTACTCTGGAGCCAGAAAATATGAGTGGTGTCTGAGGATGGCCCTTAAAACTATTTGAAATCTTTGATTTCTTTGACATGTTGTTCATCAGTTGATTGCTTCAATTGAAAAGCATTACCGAGGGGAAGGGATCCTGCTATGCTTGTAGAGTACAGCTGGATTTTGATAAGGAAGTTAGCAAATTCCACTCACAAATGACAGCCAAAAAAATAAAATAAGAATAACTTTCTAAATAATTTAATTACTGTAAAATAGTAACAAAAAACTGTGACAATTAAATCTAATTTCTCTAAAGTGCTAATCGTAACTGGGGAGTTTTATTTACTTACCAAATCTTCTGCAGCATGCAAATTCCAAATCATATAATCAGATTTATGGGGAAAAACAGGACTTTTTTGTATTGCATAAATTGCTTATTTCATTTTGACATCACATCTTCGTCGCAATGAAAGAAAAAAAATTTTACTCAAAATGTTATGCCATATCATCTGTTTTACTTGAGTGGGAAAAAATTTCATTCTAATCTGCTTAACCAATCCGATATCATTTCACTTAATCAGCTTAGGAGGGCTATGTCTCATTGTGCTACTTGGGCAAAATCATTGCTTTCACTTTAAGCTCCAGTCCGAGACATCCACAGGGCGAAATGTCGTAATCCAATCAAAGTATCAATCAATTTGTGTCTAATTGAGTCAACCAATGCCTTCCTAAGACGCCACTTAAGCCGCAGCTAAACAGTGAAGGATACAACACAAACAAATCGATTGTAAGATAATTACACCCCACAGGCGAGCAAATTATAAATTGCCAATGGCTGTTGTCATTCGACAGAAAATTCAATTGTGTAACGTCAGCGCTACGATCACAGACAATAAGATGCAGAGGAGAACAATTAAGTAAACAATTACACAACCTCCAAAGTGGTACCTCGAATTTGGAGATGTAGACATTCCATTGCCTTAAGCCCATATTTAGTAGATACTATACTCCACTTGCTATTGAAAATGCTCAAATATGGCAACAAATATTGGAAGGAATGAGAGCAAATCCTTCGTTTTATTATCTATGTCAGGAAAGTGAAGTCGTGTTTCGCATATGTAGCATTTCAATTTGTCCTCCATATGGTCTGGTCTGGTGAGTCGAGGCGTAGCTAATGCACCTTAAATGCTACTATTTGTGTTGATTTCTTAAAGGAGGGAGTAATATCAATTCCGGAAGTGGCTTAAAGGCACTGAGAGGAAATTATAGCACACAAGGAATCAATTTCCATTCATTCGCAACGTGTGACTGGCAAGAAATGGCAAATGAGGGGGACTGGTTGGGTATTTCTATAAAAAATAATTTCCCATGTGCATTCAGCTAAAGAAATCTGATATTCATTCTTTTGAAAAGTACTGACGAAAGCCGCAAGCAAGGAGCGCTCTATAAAGTACAATGTAGATATGAACGTATGTTCGTGGTATGTTCTAAGTGAAGTACATATTCTGGTGCTTTTGGGAGCAGGAAACCTTACAATACGAGGCTGTCGTTTGGAGGGAAAACCCACTAGCAGATGTATATGACATTTGTCTCTTTAAGGACATGAGAAGGATTCAAATGTAAAGCAAATTCTAGTTTGGTCTGACCTAGAAAGACGAATAGAGTATTACAATTAGTAAAAATATGAATCATCTGTTAAGAGAACCTTCGGCGCTGGTCCATCGCGTCAGCTCTATATATTTAACTTACTGCAACAATTTCACCGCTATTTATCATGAGTTTCTTTTTTTTATCAGTTTAATAAGTTTCTTATCTATTAAGTGAACAGAACGTGCAAAAATTGTACTTGCAACTGGGATGGATTATCACGTCCATAAAAATAGAAAAACGCTTTCATGGCATCGAGGCGCCATAGCGCGTTGTTTTCCTTCTGGAATAGAAAAGAAAAACCAAAAATTCACGACCCACATATGTACATAAGTGTAGCAATGCACAACCAATTTGATGATTAGGATATTTCAAAAGCAGTTGACAAAGCTTAACAGACAGTTGACACAAAAATATACGACTAGTACGTAACTGAATAAGTTCTGCGCTGCATGGTTTTCGAAACACATCCCTCTGCTTACGCTCTAAAAATATCTTAGAAAACTCCGACAAAAAAGCAGAAGAAAACCTCTTACAAACTAAGACATTGCGGCGACCGCGTGGGTTTTTGTCTTAGTATACTTTTCGCTCATACAGTTCCTCAGCGCTGCACCCATCCCATGTCATTAACCGAACAAAATGTCTTAATTTTTTTCCCGTGTCATCGTCACTCAAGATATTTCTTCTGCGAGTAGATTGTTCGCAAGCTCATGATTCACAGCCATTCGGTCTCTGGATGGGTCACAGGAAAAAATAGTTGCGTTGTCTAGGTTGGGTGCCTCTGGTCCAAACATTCAAGTCTTTGCCGAAGCGTATGCACACAACATTGGGTTATGAAGATGAAGAAGAAAGAATGACGAAAAAAAAAAATAATTATAAAGTGTGATGTCTAATTCTAGCTGGTTGCTTACTTTTCAGCCTTCTTGTTCGTTTTTTTTTTTCTATTTGATGAGAGGCGAAGTGGGAATATCACCGGGAATGTGTTGCAACCGTGCGATGTCGAGGAAAAGAGTGCAAATTATAATTTAATGAGCGAACATTATCCAAACAATTTAGCATTATTCCATGGCAGCCGTTCGGTCTAGTCTCACTTGAACTCACGGTAGTGTGTTGATTTCTTAGTGCGAATGGAGTGGAGGAAGTATGTTTTCTCTAATAGCAGTGCTCCATTTTGCAAGGCGATTGACTCGGAGAACTAAGAATAGAAAGGAGAAAAGTGCTGATGTCGTTCATATATGCGGATTTCTACTTCGATAAATATTCAAATAAATCCAATGACACCCACATTTTAGCGGGCGACAAGGTGAGCACTTAGACCTCCATGTTTGCTAGTTCTTCCATTTTGCCATGAAATAAATGATTTTACGATTTATAGTGCAGTGGAGTGGAATTGTCCTGAAATATAAGATTAAGGATGTAACAGCATAACTCCTCTATACTCGTACACTCTTAGGAATAATTTCTTTGTATTTCGCTGCATTTACGGAACCATCCAAGACCAAAATATCGCCAAGACCAGCATGCTTAACGTAGGAGAGCAAAGATTTGTCTGAATATCGCTCTTTAGACCCCCTTCCCATTGTCTGCTTCCCATGAAATCAACTTTAGATTCGTCAGAAAATATGGGTAGATCTTGGCGGTCATGTTGTTTTGGTGACATCTTTCAAATCTGTTATTTACTATTCAGTTACTGATGCCAAATCACCATGGCAAGTTACACGATTAAATTGCATGTTCAAATGATAAAATTTTAGTATCAAAATGAGTGTTCGTTAGTGCAAACATTGCTCCCATTTTACGGTGAACGTGGGGCCCCTCACAGTCAACTCTTCAACGTTTGGTGGTCATATTTGAAACAACCGGTTCAATAATCAATCAGCCAACATTCGTATGTCAAACGAATGCAAGATCAGCAAAGAACATTGCCGCAGTCCATGAAAGTATACAGTAGAACCCGAAGCAGCCGATTCCTCGCCGGTGAGAGTTCATAATGACGCAGTTCTCATCCTTATCGATGAGGCGAAATATCAGTGGGTCAAAGTGGCTGCCTTGGGGGACTCCGGAGGTGGTAGCAATAATGGGATCAGAAATTGAAGATTTGAAAATAACATTCTACTCAGTGTCTTCAAGATAGGACTTGATTTGTAGGATAAAACCGGAGGAGAAACCAAAAACTGTTAACTGTTAAAAATTTGGAGCGAAAAATTGCGGAGATCTTGCTGAAGTTTGTGATAACAACATCTACTTCTTTGCCATCCCCAAGTGCACACGAGGATTGTGAGACTCCATTAGGTTAGTGGTAGTCAATCGACCTCTTAGAACCCCTCTTGGTTTTCAAAGAAGATAGGCTTGCAGTGAAAAAATATTGTATCACCGACGATACTCTCAGAGTTTGGAAACGGAAGAGAGTGTAACAATGAGGCGATAGTTGGCATCTCATTCTGTCGTCCTTTTGTGGTTTGGGATAATGAAACAATTTTCCAAAGCGAGGAAAAAGAGTCCCTGTGAAATGGAACTTTAAAATTAAGCGGGTGAGGTGTAGGGACCGACGGTTGGCACATTTTTTTATTACTATGGCGGGATAACAGTCAGCACCGGACGAGTATGTAGTTGTCATTTAAGTTATGTATTTTCTCGATGACTGGGTGGTCCGATAAGTCTACTTTTAGCTCGATACACTTGACCCAGCGATGGTCCAACTTCTTTAACCCGTCTGAAAAATACGTTTTCTCAAGGTCTGCAAAATAGGCCTCCGTGGCGGCAATGACCTCCTCATTCGACTGAAATTTCTGCCCGGCGAGTGACTTTTTCAAGTTTGGAAACAAAAAGAAGACGCAAGGGTCCAAATCTGGAGAATACGGTGGATGGGGCAGCAGTTCGTAGCCCAATTCGACCAATTTGGCCGTGGCGAGGGCGGAGTGTGAGCCGGTGCGTTATCATGGTGGAAGAGCACTTTTTTCTTCGCCAAGTGGGGCCGTTTTTTCTTCAATTCGGCGTCGAATCAGCCAAACAATTTGGCATAGTACAGCCCTATGACCGTTTTGCACTTCTCCAGGTAGTCGATGTGGATCACACCTTGTGAATCCCAGAAAACGGTGGCCATCACCTTTCCGGCCGATGGGACAGTCTTCGCCTTCTTCGGAGCACGTTCGCCGGGTGAAGTCCATTGTTTCGACTGTTCCTTGGTCTCTGGTGTGTACCAGTGGATCCATGTTTCGTCGGCTGTCACGAAACGACGCAGAAACTCCTTCGCATTGCGCTTAAACAGCGTTAAACACTGCTCTGAAATGGTCTCACGGTTGCGCTTGTTGTCCGGAGTGATACAAAAGCGGCACCCATCGCGCCGACAGTTTTCTCATGCCCAAAATTTCATGTAGGATATGACCCACGCGATCTTTTGAAATGCCTACTGTCTCAGCTATCTCGGGCACCTTCAATCGGCGGTCTGCCAATACGAGATTGGTAGCCGTTTTCGGGGCACCTGGACGTGGCTCATCAAAACCCGACGTGTGACCACGTTGAAACTCGTTAAACCAATTTTTGATGGTCGCCATCGAAGGAGAAGAGTCACACAGCATCCAAACGCTCTTTGATTTCGCTTCGCGATTTCCCTTCCAAAAACAAGAATCGAATCACCGACCGATATTGGTCTTTTTCCATTTTTCTAAAATCCGCGGACACTCCCGCTACCACACGCGGTCAAAACAAAAGTACGAGTCCGATCCGGCAGTAGCCGTCTACTAGAATGTACTACACGATAGTAAGTTGCTCTTGCGATACTGGCGCCATCTGGCGGTGAGGCTAAGTACTTATCGGACCACCCTCGTATATACAGCCCATCTGGTGGTGAAGAGGAATCATTTTTTCCAGGTAAAAAGATGTCGTTTTCTAGTTTTATAATTTCAGAATTTCATAGAAATTTAATTATGCACGTTGCGAACACTAGTCGTTTTCTTATCCTGCGATTTTCTTAGCGGTAAAGTCGGAATTGGATGCGGAACTTAAAATGGCTCGTTTTTCTCCGGTTGCTACACACTACACATCTCGGTCGCCCACTGCTATGAAGTTCCCCGTAATTCTTAGAATCTCTAGTAATTATAACTTTCGACTTCTGTATAAATTTTTACAATTTCCTCGATGTTCATATGTCCATTTGGAAGAATCTAAGCAACTTGAACGTCATAACTATTAAGAGGTTTTCCTCTATCCATTTTGTTCTTTATTAGTTTTCAAAGAACGAAAATAAAATAAACTGAATGGAAATTCATGGTACTGTTCTATCATATTCGCATCTCGTCTTGGTTTTTTCCACATAATTCTCTTTAAGTCCTCTCACCCCTGTGCATTCCAAGGAATGCTTTCAACTACTACTCAAAACTAAGGAAAAAGAGAAATGTCCAAACTCATTGCTAACTGAGTTTTCGACAAATAATATAAAAGTGCTATCTCCTTGTCGTACTCTGTATGTTCATATTGTACCTACATATACACTTAAGGAAATACGTACATACTTAGTTCTGAAACAACAAGACAAGGAACTCCACTCCATTAGTCTACTTTGATAGAAACTGAATATGAAGTTACCGAGTAAAGAACAAACTTTTTCTCGTTATCATTACTCTTACCCCAAAACCCAAAGACACTCAATAACCATTATTAATGAAAGACGACAAACTATGCCGAAACAAACAAGAAGAAAAAAAAACGATTAATATGTAGTAAATTGCGTTATTGTTCCATGCTATAGTCGGTGGGAACTGTTTGTCACTTAACCTAGGTAGCAATTACGAAAAAAAACCAAAAGAGTAGAGCAATACGCTTGTTACATTATTAATCCGCTGGAACCTTCACCGAGTCAATGACGCAATTCGATAAATCAATACAAAAGCGCAGAGATGAAAAGCACTGAAATCAGTAATATATGTAGAAACGAATACACACTCTACCATTACCATCATCAGTATCGCAGTCGAGTTACAGAGTAAATCAAAAAGACTACAGAGAGACCTTGGGGCTACGACAAAACGAAAACTCGTGTCTTTTTTTTCCTCTTTTAGTTCGCAGCGTCAAGACCTTTTCGGTGTACAAAATGTTCAATTAAAGACCGACTTCTCCATTGTGGGAAATTGGCAAATGGAATGTCATTACCAAGCATCGAGCGGAGAATGGTAAATATCCCCGCACAGATGTTCTCTAAACGATACTCGTATGCATGCAAAATAGTATTAACCCCATATGGGCACCCGTGGAAAACGATTACTTCGGTATCTATGCGCACATATCTCTGTACAATCACTAGGGACTTGAGATATGGGACATATTGTCCTCATTACGAAAGCGTGTTCAGTGACGAAGCAAGTTTCATCTATTAAACACGATGGAAACAAGACCCTATCTCGAGGTACACATATTTCCGTCTCTTTGGTTATCCCTTTTGTCAGCATTTGCCATGCGGCAACCCCCCACTAAATCAACAGCTTTTACTCTCTACCAGCACTGAAATGGTGGCGATGCATGGGGACGTGAGACGGTCATATCTATTTATTGAAATGATTGTTTTGATTGTCTTCGACCCAAGAAATTAAATTTCCATAGACATTTGCATTTGATTATCTTCCAGATAATCAGCAAAGATATTAACTCTGTTGATATTGACAAAGCTTGGCGAACGATCAAAAGTTTGTTTATATAAGACTAACTCATCTATATATGTACATTGTCAAAACAAAAATTGTTCGCTGGACAGTTATTGGTAGCTATTTACTCGATTGAGATTTTATTTTCGTTTCTAACAGTCCAAGATGGCATAAAGTTCAGCAAAATATTTTTACTATCTTGCGAGTAAACAAATATTGTTTGAACGGTTTTCATGACGAAAGATGCCTCGTAGAGGGCCTATTTTTAGAAGCACGTTACTTGCGGTTATGGAATTTACAGCAACATGTCGGGCTAACGTCAGAGTATGATAATATGTTTGCTTATTTTCACAGCTGGCAGTTCGGAGATCGTAGTTGACAAATTGATAAAAAAAAAAACCTTTCTCTTCTTAATGACATTGACAAATCATTGTAAGGTACATTTAGTATGTAGGCTGATGACGTCCAATTATATCTTAGCTACCCATTTCACCTAAAGGTAGATGCTATTGCACGGTTAAATGAGGATCTCCAAGCCGTTCCACTAAGAGTCAAACCATTGTCATAGGTCACACTCTCCGAACATCCAACCAATCTAAGCCAACGGAAGTAACATCGACTAAAAACCTTTAATCAACAATTTACGTTTAGGATCATTTTTTCATGGCCAACCCATCCCTGTGTATAGGTGCATTGACCTTGTGAAAGATGAATTTCGTCATCCAGCTGGTCAAGAAGGTTGAAGTAGTATTCGCTACTTAACTGCAAGGTTAAATCAATACCCTTTCGCAACTCAAAACACACTGGCCATGATTTTTCAGGACGTTTCGCATCCTTTCTTCACACGATATGATGAACTTTTTCGATGGTTTCCGTTGTGGGTGCAGTTTTTGGCAGTTTTTGTTCACATTCCGCACTTTTCAACGCTTGACATTGAAGGAGCAGAGTCCCCGTAAGCTTTTGTCAACTTTTGATTAATTTCCTTAGGGGTTAATCCATCCAAAACAAAGAGTTTTACAACCACAAGTTCAAGTTCATCCATTTTAACCAAACACGCAAGATTTCTACTAGAGTCAAAATAAATACCGAAATGCGTGTAAACCAACAACTTGGTTAATAGCAGTTTGTCAAGTTGTCATACGAACTAATGACACGTGCATGCCATTTCTGTGTCAGGCTGAGAACTCTCACCTTACCTACGTATATAACCATCGCCATAACTGTTTCGAGTCCAATTCATCAGATAATTTTTGTTCAATATCTGGGTAATATGCTGTCAATAAGCAAATCAGTCAATAGTAATTGGACAAATCTGACCTTGTTCCGCATTAGCAACAAGACGCTTAAGAGGAACGCGTACTAAAGAATACTTTTTATCCGTTAAGGAAAGTCTTGAGAAGATCTTTGCTATTCTAGCAACAGCTTGGTCTTTATCCTTCTTCATTTGAAGGCCCACAAGAACCAATTTGTTCAATAATTAAGGCCAAATGACCATCGTTTGCGTCGAACTTTCCGTGAAAGGACCCAGAATCAACTGGTATTCGATCCGGTGTTTTATCGAGAAATTGCATTCAACAGTAAAGATCATTTTTGGATCACTCACGGTATGTCAATAAGTAAAGTTGCAAAAAAAAATGCACAGTCTGGTGCGGTCTGTGGGCAGGTGGAGTCATTGGACCATCTTTTTTCACCAATCAGCTTGTTAAAATTAACAGTATTGGCTTAATAACTTTTTTTGTTCCCTGATTGAATGGCCTGAATGTAGATAAGATGTGGTTTCATCAGTATGGCGCCACGTGCCATTCACACAATCAACTTATTGAAGGAAACATTTGATGAAAGCATAATTTCACATAAGTGGCCTGTTAATTGGCATAAATATCTTATAATTTGACACCTCTTGATTATTTTCTCTGGGGATACCCAAAGCACTAGTCTTCGCAATTGGAATTCGTTGGCCGCCAAATAATAAAGGTGTATTGAAACGATAGTGCGTGTTTTTATTTCAATTTCAATAATTAAGAATCGGGACTATTACAACTCAGAAGTGGGATAGAACAATAAAGTCAGGATGGCCGATATAGAAAAATACAAGATATACACGGCACTACAGCTCAAACAGGGTAAACAACAGGGCCTTTTACACAACATACCCAAAGGGAACACGCCCTTTGAGACTCTTCATATAGATCACCTGGTCCGATATCTTTAAGAAACGCAAAAAAGAAGTACGTGTTCCTTGTAATAGACGCATTCACAAAATATGTCAAGTTGTTCGCCACTAAGTCGACTAGTACCAGAGAAGTTGTAAGTTGTTTGCAGTCTTACTTCGTGTTCTACAGTCGACCAAGATCATTGATTTCCGATCGTGGTAGCGCTTTTACTCCAAACGAGTTTGAAAGGTTTTTGGAAGAAAATAATGTTCACCATGCAAAAATTGCGACTGGGTCTCCACAAGCTAACAGACACGTTGAGAGGGTGAATAGGCCCAATGATAGCAAAACTGACCAGTGCTGGCATAAACCTCTCCCTCGATGGAGTATTGCCAAAAATTGAATTTGCACTGAACAATACCGTTCATAGTAGCACTGGGTCGACACCGAGCGAGTTATTATTTGGTGTTGGACAACGGGGTGTAATAATGGACCATTTGAAAGAAAGCTTAGACGAGTGTAATGAAAAAGTTGTGGAAAGGGATTTAAAAGATATAAGGGAGAAAGCGTCGCAGAAAATTATCAAGAGTCAGGACCGTAATAAGGCATTGAAAGATCGCAAAAGAATTGACTTAAAATACAAACTGTGCAGTTATGTTATGGTCAAGAATTACGAGAGTAGAGCAGGCGCCTGCAAGAAGATTATTCCAAAATTCAAGGGTCCATATAGGATATCAAAAATTTTGCCGAACGATAGGTATTTGCTGACGGAGCTTGAGGGTCTGCAGCTAGGTCACGTTCCTTACGAAGGAATTTGGGAAGTAGCAAATATTAAACCTTGGGTTGTTGAGAGGGAAAGCAGTTACCGCCGAAATCGGGACGATTTGGAGTCAGGAGGGCCGAGTTGTAGTAGGCTCACACCTAAATTCGAACACTCCTCTAGGAACAGGAACAATGTAAAGGAACTACCGGTGGAAGAGCAACACAAAAGAGAAAATCGAGTCATTCGTGTGCTGGCCGCCAAATAATAAAGGTGTCTTGAAACTATAGTGCGTGTTTTTATTTCAATTTCAATAATTAAGAATCGGGACTATTACAGTACCGACTTAAAAAAAAACATTTTTATGTGTAAATATAAATCGTTCCAGTGCTGCCAATATCCACTTTACATATAAATAAAAACAAAACAGGCAATGGCCCACCCTTTAGTTGTGGTTTGTTGCTTTAATTGTTTGGTACGCTCGGTATACGAGGGAGATGAGGCAAGTTGTAAAGTTGTTGACTGCCATTCGGCACTCCCTCCATGAGCATTATTCAAATAGCAGACTACTAATTGCGAGTTGTAGCCGCTTATTGTGTAAACATTGAAAAGGAAACAATAGCTAACGCGGCGTTAGTGGGAAGATCTCGTAAGTCTTTGTCACAAAGTGTTCCACCTCTTCATGCTGATATTAATCGCACTTAAGACTTCATATTAGACAAATAGTTTTGGAAATGTGACAACACTCCAGTGCGACTTGGCTTTTATTATTCTCAAAACAAAATGGTTTTCTGCTTGCCGACTTCACTAGCATTAGCCCCAGCGAGCCATTTGCAGCCCGTTTGCTCGTCAACAGCTAATTCAAATTGTTTAAAAACGAATTTATATCTGTGCCGCAAGCAACCACTTGAGCGCGTTATTTTTATATAAATGGAAAGGAAACTGTTGCGACTAACACAGATAGATATGAATTAAATTGCACGCTCTACCATAAGTAGATGCTGCATTTCTCCACACCATGCGACCGAGCTTGTACATCTCTCTATCTCGGTTGAGTTTCATCGAGATAAGTCGGTACAACGATCTTTAGTTTGTGGCCACAAACCTTGCAGAAAACTGAATTTCATTAATTAGTATTCAAAACGATTCATTTCTAATAGGTTTTTGCAATGGCAGCCAATCAAGCCAACGTAATTTGCTCCCAATTTGATCACCAAAAGAGTCAATTTCATTTCGCGCATCTTGTGTTACGTCAATAAAAGTAAGTTTAAGGTCAACAAGGCGATGACGATAAAGCCTAGCAACAGATTACAATAGTGATAATCATGGTGGTTATGATAATGTTCCTATCAGCCGTGCAACTTTCTTTTCTTGACTCTTTTGCCACCGAAGAAGATATTCATTGCAACTATGACCGAAATGCTTGCATATGTACGATGAAAGTGCATGGATTAACGTTCTTCCACCGCGTGTATTTCAATTGCTTAGTATTGGATAGCAATCGTGTACGACGATTTGCCTCGTACACTGTACAGCTTTACAACGAAAGCCGGTCGTGGCAATGAGCAGTGGGCTATTACCGCGGTAATATCGGTCTTTGGGTCAGGCTCTTAAATTACCTTCTGTGAATGTGTTTTGTGTTTTGTTCTTCTCTTATTGTTTTCAATCGGTTTTCGTGATTAATTTCGTATTGAATTATCTTTCACTCCGTAACGGTAATGACCAAGGTAGTCACAAATACAAATGGGAGCTAGGCGAAAAGAGACTACCTAGAAGACCTTAAAACTAATTGAAATTAACTAAATGAATAACTACAAACTAAGTACTCGGACTATAAATTCGCTTCTTTATCTGTGAACATTGATTAATTGCTTTGTGCAGCTATGCGGAATGTAGCACATAAACATACATATGCACATGGCTTATTGTCTGAAAATAAGTTATGTCGAAATAGATGCATACAACGTAGATGAGAATAGTCAGATTTATAATAAATTTGTTTCGTTTCGCCTAAGTGGAACGCATAGCCTCTGCTCAAAATTATTTACAATCAGTGCACCGGACTCGGGGCTGTCCATGGCGTTGAAAATTTATCTACAATCTTATACGACGTGAAAGTGCTCGACAGCGCTGAGACATGTTCGTTGAGTTAGGTACATGTTCGAATTTGAGTTAATAAAAAACAAGAAATATCTAACACCACTGGCACGGGGCCAGGTATACGTCCAGGGATGGTTATTTGAAACGCGTACGCATTCAGTTGATCTTTTTCGGGTTATTTATGAACGACATAAATAAAAAGTTACTTTAGGTTTGCCAAACACGTCAGTTGCATCATAGATTGAATCATTCTTCTAATTTATTATTTAAGATCAAGTCTTACGAATGATTACAAACGGGTTGAAGACGGATCACGGTGATTGACATCCTCGTCGTTTGTCTTCCTTTAAACTTCTTGTTAAGACTTAGCTACTTATCTCTATATATTGATGACAATCTGCCGTTGCACATCACACGACGTGGCTTAGTCGAAGTGCTTTGGCTTTCGACGCGCCTTTCGAAAACGACTGGAAAACGATTGGTTCCTTTCACCTTTGGGTAAAGTCATCACTCACAACATGGGTAATGAAGAAAAATCTAGCTTTGTTTCTTAACGGGCGGTATCATCAGTTACAGCTTTACAAATCGAAAGATTTATTTTTTTTTATTGTTTCTTTATTATGGTCTGCTGTATAAATACACCGTGAAATTGGCTACTCAGACCCGGACCTTTGTTTGGGTTCTTTCTCTCTTGGGTTTTCTTTATAAGTCATCATACCTATCGAATTTGCTCTTTTACTACAATAACTAAAACAATCCTTGCTGATAATCTTCAATAGGGTGGTCCCGGGATGTTGTTTTGCGATATCTTTAAAGTAAACCGAAATAATTTCATAATTTTTTTACAAATGCTTCTTTTGAACTTCAAGCTTATTTCCATTAATTTTGAAGATGATGATGTTGATGACCAATTTGGCACTTTTTAGTGTATTTTCAATCGCTCGTCGGATATTTTCCAAAGTCTATAATTTTGTTTTAAATCCATTTTTAGTTATATTACGTAGAACTCTCTTATGCTAGATGAAAGATGATGTATTTACTAAAAATATTACCTTACTGCTTCTAAGTTCGTCAGTCTAACTTAAGCATCATACCAAACTAAATTACACTTTTCGGGCTTATGATTTCCGTAACCAATAAGCTAAGAAATTATTTTTTTAACTCTGCATCAGATATGCTTGTTTTTATTTAATGTTAAACCTATAATCAACTAAAACATTTTATTCATTTTTTGGATTGTGTATTTTTGTATAGCCCTAGACCTCAACCTCCCCTTACTTACCCTTGTCTATATAAGTCTACCGTCGGCGTTAGACAGGTTTTACCTTAAAGAGGCTGAACTCTTAATACTGACCACGAAAAGATCCCCTCCAGTAACCCAAAGCGTTGATGCTGCCGGACGACATCTCCCGGATCTCTGCATGAAACCGAACTACTGAATCTGAGGCGGTCAGGCTCACGTTACGTGAGTCATGTTCGTAGAAAAATCACTGATCCACGTACTTATAATAGCTGGATATTTGGAAGCTCAGCGGCATCGCTAATCTAACCTGGACTAGCCCATTTTCATCGGAATAGAAGAACGCCGGACAAAGCCGTTAAGGCTCACTCTCTCGTAGTACAAGTAATTGGAGTAGAAAACCGAGGAGGTCATCACCCTTGCAACGTGACTTCGAATTAGTTTTATTACAAAATTATCCACCAGTGAAATCCTAGCTCTATTGCATATGATCCCAGATTCGGGTGTTCTATGTTATCCAAGACAAATCCTGAAACATTGTCTCTCAAACACCCGAATCCTTTCTATTAAGCCTGCTCTCACATTGAACCAGACCAATTATGGGCCTCAATTCAATTCAATTCAATTCATTTTTATTTCATATTAACTTATATCTATCTTACCCTAGTCAAAAATGCTTAAAACTAGCTTAACTATCTTAACAAATGTAACTATCTTACTGGCCCTAGGCGGACACTCTAAAAAAACAGAACAATTGAAACATACTTATGTCTTTCGACGTCTACATGAATTTACTATTAACATTATTATAACTAACTTAAGCTAAGAAAAATGTTTTTTTTTTTATTAAAAAACTTAGCATATGATAATTTTTTTTTAAATTTTTTATATAAAACTTAAACCTACCTTAAACTAATTAAACCTAACTAAACCTATCTTATTCTAACTTAACTAAAATATATATACACAAATATATACATTATATATATTTTATATATACATATATCTTTTTTTTTATGTTTTTATTTTTAATTTTTTTTTTTTTGTTTTAAGTTTTTTTCTTTTTTTGTGATTTTTCATTTTGTATTTTTTTTTTTTTGTCGTTTTTGCCCTAGCCTACCCTAACCTACCCTACCCTACCTTACCCTACCCTAGCCTATGTAAGCCTGCCATTGGTGTTGGGCAGGCCTGGCCTTGAAGAGGCTGCTCCTATCAAGGTGTCCGTTGACGGAGCTCTCTCCGGCCACCAAAAGCGTTGATGCTGGCGGACTACGTCTCCCGATCCCGGCGTGAGACACCAATTATGGGCCTGATCGAGCCCATGTGCCAGATTACATTCACTCTAGAATGGCTGCTGTGAAACAGACATCTTGTCAGAGCGAAAGAGCGCCGGACTCTTGGCGGAGCAGCCAGCAGAGTTTGTCAAATCATATCCCAAGATACAATATATGAAATGGCTCCTCGTGAAGGATACGCGGATTATCCGCATCCCATAAGGGACTTATTTTGTTTGTTTACGTATCCGTTCCGATAGGGCCTCGTCGCTCCTGATAAATTTCAAACGAAAATCGTCCACTTTGTCGTTGAAGCTCATGAGAGCATGAATGATCGATAGTCTGCAGGCAAGGGCTTTATGTCTGTTATGTTTTGTTTGCTTTATGGGAGTGAAAATCTTCAAGTCTTTGACAAAATTTACTGCAGAGACGAATGTCTAATGTCCTATTCCGTGACACGTCGTCTGGTTAATGTTGGGAGCTCATCCGCGATACCTTCAGTCACAGCGCCAATGAATGGCTAAATGCCTTAGTATTTGGCCAATTGTCGTTGGATGGTCGGGAAACTGATGAATTATGACGTATAAAAATAGTCATGAGTATCCGCGATCTTGAGGAGTGCAGCCATGACTTTCGACATGTATTCTGGGTCGGATTTCTTCAAAAAGATCAAAGCAAAACTGAAAGCTGCCGCCTTTTGCTAAAGTTGTAGCATCTTCCAATAGGGTGATACAATGTGGGTCACCTTGTACAATATACGGTTCCTGCTTTATTTATTTCAGTTTTTGCCCAAGTTTCCATAAGCCAGACTAATCCCCTGTCCTATTCCCATATCATATCTGACTAGACTATCATAAGTCTTTCGTGAAGCATCACATCTGGCATCTTCATAAATAGCCTGATACGCCCATTTGGCGCAAGACCAAAGATAATACATCTATAAAAACATAAAATCTCCTTTCATTTCAAAGTCGACTACCTACACTTCCGAAGACCTACTCTCGCCGACGCAGAATCAGAACATATTAATGAACAACCCACATGGTGACTCAATTATAAATGCCCCGCGATTCTGTTACTAAAATCAAGAAATAATCGCTAGCAAGAACCTATAGACAGAGGGAACGTCATGGCTCCCTGCGCGTGATGAATGGAATAGTGTACATATGGATCACCTCCTTTCAATAAGAAGGAAATCTGGCCACAATGCAATGACATTTACTTTCTGATTAGCTATTGTATAACCAAGGAAAAGCAAGTTGCGCGTGAATCGTTATCTAAGGTACATGTATAGAAAGAGAAAGAAAACGAACAACCTCGATTATACAACGAGTAAGCGAAAGTACAATGCGTGCGCCTGTGAAAGCAAGAAAACTGGAGAAATAACGTAACACCCAATAGCACTGTTGATGTCGATCACAAAAGTATAAATCAGTTTCGATCTATCAGGCGACCTACGCGACGAGGAGAACTATTAGGACTATAAGTATCACCTACTATATACATACGTCGGTGCCATCGATCAATGCCCTTCTTAAAACTGTCAAAAGTTTTGTTGATGGCTCACTAAAATGACGTCCATCTAACTCACTATATGTAAAAAGCCATCTCCATATCTCAAAAAGAAGTTGTACTTTTGTTTACCAAACCAATTAAAGACATTCATTCAACTTAATGAGAAGCTTTCTATCGAGCACAACGGTTGTCGTGACCGTTCTTTTATAAACCATCACTTCTAAAGGCCAAGCGAAACAGTTTCCCATGCGGACTCACAAAAGACCTTTACTTAGATTTGATTTAAGAACTGTGACCGTTAAGACCATTTGCATTGTGGTTGTGATACTGCTAAGAAAATCTCATCAATGATTGATGAAACCTGTGTACCTCTGGATGCTTACATCATTTGTGTTTGCTTGGTTATTAGCATATCCCCATCAAGCGTTAGACTGACTACTGCGCGACTTTAATGCCAAACTACGAAATGGCTTTATGGTATTTGATCATTTATTATGAGTAATCACTCGAACAGAACTGGTGATCGGATCCAAAGCACTTTCTACATACATACCCGCATACGTAGAAGTTGTACATTCCAAGGTTCTTTGGATTTGAGTTTACGAGATGGTTCACGGTATACAGTCATAGATGCATGGCATTTGTCAATGCCAAGCGGGTAGAATTGCAAGCATCGCTAATAATTTGTAGGCGCAGCTTTGAAGAATGAGCTTTTGGCGGCCAACATAAACTGCCATCGGGTTTCTTAATAGTGTGATGTGTAGATAGCACATCTTCAAGTACGTAGAAAAAGCTATAAGTTCAGTGTAGTATTCACAGAATATAGTTCTATCGCCCTGGATTAAAGCGAGTAGGTAAATAAATAGGGTTTTTCAATAGGAACGTAACAATTTTGTATTTTAATACGAAAACAGCCCTGACCATTTATTTTGATCTGTTGATATCAAAAGGTTAGCCAAGGCTTACATTTTTATCATAGTGAAGTCCACGAATATGTAACATTTGTAAAATTATGAAAATTATTTATAGTCGCAGTTTTAAAAGCGTTTATTCCAACTGTCATAATTGTTCCATCAGACGGCTGTGCGTGTGTGGCTGTGTATTATTGCAAAAAAGATGCAATAAATACGCAACAAAACTACATGAGCCTTAAGAGTCTCCATTGCATTCACAAAAAGTGGCACTGTGATGAAGATTTCATGACGGAGGTGTTATTGAACCGTATTTTTTCGTCGATGAGAGTGATCACTAGGTCACCATCAATGAGGTTCGCTATCGTGCCAGGTTGGAAAACTATTTTTGACCAGAATTTGAGGGACTTGACGTCCGTGATATCTGATTCCAACAATATAGTTTCACATGCCACACAGCTGGTCTAACAGGAAATTGCCAACGTTCCGACCGATGTGTGGGTGTGGTGGAAAATTTGCTCCAACGATCGCTACAAACCTGCTCGCGATGTTGTATGGACAAGATTGAATTTCATTCTCAAAACTAACATGTGTACCTCTATCTGGGATAGATTACAGCTCGATATCTCAATTATTCCGTATTTTATTGAAATGCAAAATTGTTATGTCCTTATTGAAAAACACTATACTCTATCACTATACCTTGACCATGGCTGTGATATGATTTTGGTTTTTATGGATTTTGATACCGGGTGTTGATATCATGTTAATGTTCTTTAAACACAGTTGCTTTTCTGTTTCTAATAAGACTGAAAATGTCAAAAATGACTCATTTTTGATTCCTCTACACCCAAAACAAGACCTAACCTAAGTTGCTATGGATATCGATGACACGCTGACACGATAAAACCAGCGTGTAACATACTATACCGTCTATATTAATTGCAGGATAATCTGTCGGCACGCACGTTAACTTCAGTGACGTCAGCGCTACAATAAAATTGTATGTATACTGCGTACTGACCTTAGTTGTACACAAGTTTTTTACCGCCAAAAGATAAAGAGACGCAAAAATGCTCATTCATCATAGGGTGTGTTCCATCTACCATACCGAACCGCCTAGTCAACAGTTTTCTTATTTTCATTGCCACCATACCCGAGCGCACCAAATTATTAATGAAGTCAGCTCATTTGAATTTAATTCAATTTACTAGATGGAATTTGAGACTAAGAACTCACGAACAACCCCCTTCGTCGTGGGTGGTGATGGTGGCGGTTATAAATGCGTACAAGAGGCCAAAGTGTATCAAATGACAATAGGAGGCTACGCCCCTATTGGCATTCAATTAAAACCCATGTGCGGGGGTTAGGGAGAAAATTTGACGATGTTGGTTGACGGAATACATTAGCCTGGTTTCGAAGCTAGCGCTTATTGTCGAAAGAAATCGAATATTGGATTGACAC
The DNA here is from genome assembly GCA_958301585.1 of Merodon equestris. Lineage (NCBI taxonomy): Eukaryota > Metazoa > Arthropoda > Insecta > Diptera > Syrphidae > Merodon > Merodon equestris. Next base: position 3,039,499 of record OY284416.1, on the reverse strand, counting down.
AATTAATTCGAATGTTCCTAGTTGTTTCCATTAGCATAAGAGGTGTGTACCATCGTAATATTACCAGCCCCATACGCCTCCTCATCGAAAAATCCTTGCGATGAAGCTAGGTAATTAGAAAGGGAATGACAATGTGGTAAATTGTAAGTTGTGTGACGCAATTAGTGTTCATGATGAACTACTTTCTAATTTCTTTAGATTTTCAGTCAAAATTGTTTCCGAGTAAAAGTGGCCAAATGCCAACACTCCGGAGTGCTTATTATAATCATTTTTCCCTTTAACTGTCGGTTTATGACTTGTGACAGATGAGTATTTTTAAAATGACACTTTAAGGCAAACAATTAATTATGAGCTACTCATGAAACCTACATTCAAAAACTAAGCTAATAGACTATTTTCCGTGAGTTTCCTCAAGTGTACATAAACTATTTGTCAACATAGTCGCCTTCGGGAGTGATACATTCGTTTCAAGGCTTGGCCTCAAAACACCTTTTAGTCTCGGCAATCACTTCTTCATTGGAACCAAATCTCGTTCCCTGGAGCATTCATTTTAGGTCGGCCATAGGGAAAGCAATTCAAAGTGCAATTCGTGCAATTTTGCTATTGTTGCGATCAACTTGCGAAACGACGCATTGTCTTGGTGAAAGAGCTCGTTTTTCTTCACTTGGTGTCGTTTTTTCGCGATTTCTTCCTTCACATAGGGAAACTAATTTTCATGGTTATCGATGAATAAACTGCCGCCAGCATCTCAAAATACGAAGGGCAAGACCGCCCGACAGTCGCGCTTTTGCTCACTTTGGCCGGTTTTTATTTTTTCCTGTCCACCCAGCTGACTGCCGATTTGACTCTGGATTGTAGGATTGAACTCATATTTTAGCACCGCCACGTACTGCATGAAATAATTATTGAATAAATTATTTTTATTTTGCTGATAAAGGTTCAGTCTGTGCTCTGAATCAGGTACTCGTTATTTTTGATCTTATTTACTTCCAAACCTTCTTCGTTTCCTACCATTATTAGACTTCCTGCATTTCTCTTGACTGTGTCCTCACTATCTGCCAGCAGGTCCAGATTGTCAGAGTAAACTAGAGTGAACGTGATACCATTAAGCGTTAATCTCCTATCATTTTTCTGAGGAGATCTCATTACGTACTATGGCAATAAATCAAAGAGAAGTGGTGTCAAGGCGTCTCCTTGTTTTAATCCTTCACCTCGAATATTTTAAATAAGTTCTTTAACTTGTCCTTTTTCGATAATTTTATTAGCTTCACCAACTTGTCCGGTATTCCCAGCCTTACAAGGACTAGATACATTTCCGTTTGTAGAGCCTTTTTAAAAACCAGGAATAGTTGGTGGACCGTTTCGTGGAATTCCCACTTCTCTTCAAAAAGCTGCTGTATACCGAAAATCTAATCACTCGTCGAGCGATTCTTCCTGAAGGCACACTAGGGGACTCCGATTATTTCTTCAGCATATGATGTTAGTCGCTGTAAGAGAATATTTGACAACACCTTAAACAATTTGATAGCATTGATATTCCTTGGTGATTGTTGCATTATGAGCGATCACCGTTTCCAAACACGGAAGTAAGGACCGAGTTTTTCCATTTAATACGAACGAAAGACTCCATCTGCAACTGAAACTTTATTCAGCCATCAAAATTGAATGCAGCCGAATAAAATCAGCCATTATAAAAATTACCATATTTTAAAGGTTGATTTCATTTAGATATTGTTTGGTTTTCCAGAGTTCTATTTTTGATAGTTCACGCATGATTCGCAACATGTGTCAAAATCAAGCATGCTCAATTAGCATTCCCATTTCATCATGGAAGGACTCATGTATACCTGAACATCGCTGATAAATTATTGAATTTTGGTATCAAAATTCTGGCTTTGTAAAAAATATTTTTCGAGCACTTTGGCCATTTTACGCTTGGCATTGAGCAAGCAGTTCAAGCCATAGTGACCAAATTTCGCACTGATTTCACGCTATTGGTCATCAAGCTACCTACCCGTACGCGTAGAGTGCGAACAGAGGAAAATATTGCTGTTGTATCCGCCAATGTTAGTAAAGACGGTGATTTATCCATTCCTCGCCGTTCGCAGTAATTGGGTTCGTGTACTTGGATTGCGTGGAAAATTGTACGCAGGGATCTTTGTCTTAAACCTTGCAAAATACAGCTTGTGCAAAAACTGAAACCGAACGACCTACCATAGCATCGAATTTTCGGTGAGTGGGCCTTAGAAAAGATCTGCTCTTTATCGAAAAATTGTCTTCATCAAAGAAGCTCATTTCATAACAAACTGCCACTTTGAATCGATGGACAACTTCAAGCAATAGTTACAAAAGTTGTCAACGAACTTAAAAAAAAAATTTCCAATTGATGCGGTTTATGCTCCGAGACAGTCATAAGCTCGTCTTTTTTCAAAGATCAGAACAACCGTCGATGGGACCCGCTGCCATTCAATGATTTCAAACATTTTTTAAAGCTCAAAATGCATGAGCTGAATTGCTTGACATGTGGTCTTAGTTAGATGGCGCTACATGCTACACAGTACACGAATTGATAAACTAATTGAGAAATGATTTTGGTGAGCAATTCATATCTCGTTTTGAACCAGTATTCTCACATCACTCGTCAATGTCTTGGAGGACAACATTACGCATGTTATTAGCGAAATACCATCAATTAAGTCAAAATTGGACTTTACGTGTGGACCACTTAAAACCTAATCGTGGAGAAAATGTACACGAAATAATATACATATAAAAAGTAAGTGTAATAGCATTGAATGGGGGTGGGGATGGTCGTGGTGCAATGGTTATCATCACCGATTGTTGAGAGGAAGTTCTGTAATTCAAGTCTGTCCATAGCAAAGAACAATTCCTACACGGAAAAACTGTGCAATGATATCATTTGTGAATGAGAGATGCTCAAAAAATGCAGACGAAGGCATAAAACTCGCAGTATAAGATCATTTCAAAATTCATGCTCTGTGTATGCAATTCCAATATAAGACCTTAATGACATGGAAACAAAAAAAGTTACTGTGAACTATAACCAACGCGACAAATTCAGTCGAATCTCTCGAATCATATCTAGGACAACCACCCCCGGAGAGTAGTAAACGAATATCTTATACACAAACCACCTGCACTCCATATTGTGGGACAAACACCATAGGAGCGTAGCTCTTGAACCTGCGCGAACCCTATAAAAAAAAAATTATTAATCAACTCAAAAAATGTACATCGTACATTTTTGCAATTTTCCTGAAAATTTGATTTGAAAAATCACTTATTAGTTGTTCGAAGAACACTAGCGCACCAATGATACTAGTCAATGGAGGTAGTGATATGAAATTTGAATTAGATGTCAATGACAGTTCTACTAACCTATTTAAGAAAAAAATCCCAACAGAAAAGTTACTACAGAAGCAAATATTATAATAAAATATGACTAAAAAATTGCTAATCTTAATACGATCCATACACTTCTAAATTTGCTTAAAAGGTGTTAGGTTAATTCGATGACACAGAAACTAAGGCATGACTTCACCTATTTTACGATGATGGCATCTGTTATTCGATCAAGTTAAGTATTTTTTATGTGCTCGTCTGAATATCACCTGCCACATTTGGACTCAACTGGCGTTAAGAGCCATTCCCCCGGTTAGTCATCCCGACAGTCATCCTCAAACATCTGTTGAGTTATGTAAAACCAAAAACAACATTCGATTACAGGAACTATCGATTCGAATGGATAGAACTGCCAAGGGTAGCCGAAAGAGGAAACATAATAATAACCCTCGTGCCATAGGTGGTTGATATTGGTTCCTTCGGTTCATATCATCCCATTAGGCGGGGTCACACCTGTATATATTTATGGTCATTCTCATTCTTCTACACCGAGTATGTTGGTATATTGCGTTTTATACAACAGTAAAGCAGATGCACGGTTTAATTAAAAAGCTTCACTTGGAAATGGATTGCCGGATATGAGTGTGGTATAAAAAGAAAAAAATAAAAAAACGTGAACAAATCCATAGCGTTAGTTGTTTGTTCAGCTTATTTAGTCAGGTGAATGTGTATTGACTTGATATTGAGATAAGATAGGCAACATATTGTTCATAAAACATGTCTAAAGCAGGGAGCACATGCACAACAGACTGTGAATTTTTTTTAATTATTTCTGTTTTGTTAAGGAAGATATATGTATATTTATAAACCGGGCTGTGTACCAAATTGTACTTTCCCCAAGTGTCAAAACTGTCTTTCTCTTGCCATTTATCAATTACCATGAGTGAGCCTAAGGTCCAAGACTTTTCCACAGTTGGGTGGCCAGAGTCCTTAGGCACGTACAAATATGTGTGAATATGCTAAACACCATTCACTCCATTCGGGCAATAGTATACAGCCACAGATGCAGTATAAATAATAATTAATACATACTGCAGGCTGGTGTGTCTACTGGTCGTTTTGTCAGTAAACTACGCCAGAAGCATAAACTTATATAGTATAGCGCATGCAGCGCTAAAATTAGCCAATTGCCGGTTTCATTTCAACGACAACCAAGTGATTTTCCAAAGAATTTTCATCTTTATTTTTAGAATAAAGACAGGGAGAGAAAAGATGGAGAAGAAAAAGTGGCGACAACTTTTCTTCTACACCGGAGGGAGGAATATGTACTCGTATATGCATACCAAAATGCATTCTGGCATTTGAAGTTTTTATCGATGGGAGTGAATTGAGTGAATGTTGCGATGTGAGACGATGATGAGTTCTTCGATTAAACAATTTTAACTGCTGTAGGGCTGCCGGTATGCATGACGATTTATGGCGTTTGGTGTGCTTTGACGAAATCAAAATTATATCTTAACAAGGAATAGGTGACAATCATTACTAGCAGGAATCTGGGTAATGAATCATTGAAGTATAGTAAGTCAGCAGTTGCAGTTTATCGCAGAAGGTGGGGTGTTTTTATAGCTTATTAATTGAGCGACTACTATCGACTGAAATTATAATAGGTTTATGGGCCAACAGCAAAGACAGGTTAGGCTACTTCTGTTATGCATTCTGGTTGCCTTAAATGGATCTGAATAGTGTATGAATAAACTTTGAAAAGTTGTTGCTAAAAGATTTACATGTAAGCTTACACATCATGGCCATACTGTTCTCGATAAGTTAATAGATCACATTTTATGCGATATAAAAATAAAAAAATTGATGAAAGAACACTTTTATAGATTACACCTAACAGATGTAGCAATATGAAATGTCGAAAAATTAATTTATTCAATCAACAATGAATCCAATAATAATCGTAATCAAAGTATTGCTCACGTATTGAAAAAGTGATAGCTAGACCTTTTCTCATCGATGGATTTCGCGCCAATTATCGCCTTGTGAGGCCAACCATTCATCAAACCGACTTTTCACTTCCCCATAAGAATAAAAGTGTTGTTTCAAGAGTCGTTGCTGCATCGCTCGAAATAAGTACTCGTAGTAATCAGCAAGGGCTGGGTGAATATGACGAGTTGGCCATCCACACAAAATGATTCGCAGAAGACATCATTAAGCAAAATTCCAGTCCAGCAATCGCGGCAATTAAGAAAAAAGATTTTAGTTCGAAGTTTGTTTAAAAAATAAAGTGACTTTTTTATTTTTCTGGAAAAATATTTGATTTTCAACACCTAGTTTGCCCCCTTTAAGGTAGTCTCCCTCAGATATAATACATATTTTCAAACACTCAAATCATTTCTGATATTCCCTTTTTAGTCTATCCCTGAGTTCTTCCAACATGGTGGTTTTTATCTCTTCAGTACCGTCCTTTCATTGGTTCAAGTCCGGTAAATACGGTGGCTGAGGCATGATTACAGTGTTGTTTTTCCCCCAAAACTGATGAACAAGCAATTACGAGTGAGCAGGTGCATCATCATGATGCATCTAATTGTAACTCTTAACCTACGCCAAGCTGCTTAATTCTAACCTTAAATATAATCATATAACTCGTGTCTTTCGTTCTGAGTGTTCAGGTTCACCCATCTGATTGCGTTTTTCAGCGACTGAACTTAGGCATCTCGGTCACTCTACCTGCCCGAGACTTCTTCAAAGCTAACAGGCCTCAGTCAATTCGCAGACTTACCTAAGCATGATGACGCGCCCAGGCTCCAAAATATCCCTTAGTTAACCCTAATCTAACTTACGAACTGAGGAATAAGGAAGGAATAATCTCACCGGAGTAACGCACCGCTCTGGGAAGCATTTTCACCGGACAATCACCGAAAATCGGCGTGCTGTTTAGCAATATCGGCGAGATCACAGGCCCGTGGTATCTATAATGGAGGTGGTGAGCACCAGATATCAGGTTATTTTCGTTAGTCGGAGCCCTAAACAGTGTTATTTCCGACTTTTTTAAATTAGTTTTTAACTTCCAATCATCGCAATATCTCTTAATATGATAGAAGTCACACTGAAGGATTACATTGAAGACCGCAATTTTTCGACCTGAAAGTACGTTAGGACATTTAATAACAAGCATCTTTTTTATAGTCATTACGATTCGGCATGCCTAGCCTGGTGTGATTGCAGAAAAGACCTTTTAACCATACATCGTGGAAGGCCTTTTCAAAATTGACCAGACAAACACCCGTACATTGATTTTTTGCAGTGCGATAACTTCAAAGTAATAGTCCTTATTGACCGTATGACCTTCCGGCAAGAACTCATGATAATACCCGCGATTATTTTCGAAGATAACAGTAAACGAGACCTTCACATTCGATCGCACTTGGAGTGTTTTTTCCATTCTTGACTCTTCTGGTCGCATCCATTGAAATGATTGGGCTTTAGTTTATATACCCATGTTTCGTCTCCAGTCACCCTTTTCAGCAAATTTGGATTGTTATTCACGTCATTCAACAGCTTATGAGCGATGCCCATGCGACAGTTCTTTTTTTCAAAATCTAACAATTTCGGAACCAACTTGGCTGAAACACGTTTCAAAATTATTGAAAAAATTAATTATTAAAATTAATTATTAAAATTATTTGAAAAAATTTCATGGCATGAGGCAAAAGACATTCCAATTCCTCAGCAACTTCCAACTTCCCCAGCAACACCACGTATAAACGTTTTTTTTTTTTTTGGTCAAGGTGGCGAACCTACCTCATGCCACAGAATCATTTCAAGCTCGTTGGGGAACCTAATTCAATCTTTTGCATCAAATTTTATACAAATTCTTTGATCCGTCGCAAAAAGTCGTCAAGCACACCGAAACACGTCTATCCCTCATCTTTATGAAAAACAATCTAAAAACTCAAAACAACTGACAATGTCAACATATGCTAGGGGACATGCGTACCAAAATTCTAAAAGTCACCTTATTTTTTAAACAAACATCGCACACAGCATAACCTCGTCTTCATATTACGGATACGTACTAGTTGCAAGGTCGGTGGTTGGCCTGGATCTGCCTATTATTTGTTGCGCTTGGAACTGTCGAAATAGATCCATTTTTAACCGCTAATAACCGGCCAAAATTTCAAAATTGTCTTTCGCCTTTCCACGACTTCTTCTTTCAATTGATAAAGAATCCATTTTCCCCATTTTTGTGCAGTACGGTCAACCTTCAATGCTTCTGTGAGCTCTCATCTAATAATACCTGCATTTTAAGGAGTAGCTTTTGAGAAATTAATTTTCAAACTCAAAATTTTGAAAAAAAATTGAAAAAAAAAAATTTCGAACTATTTTTTTTCAAAATTGTATGTAATTAAGTAGTAATTTTTTTTCAAAAATTAAATGCTCTCATTAATTTTTAGTTAAAAGCAGAAAACCGGATGCAAAAATGTCTTGTAGTTTTTGAGAAATTAATAATAATTTTTGGTTTTAACGCTGCTGCACTTGTAGGCAAATTAATGTATGAAACATTGATCTCTTTTTTATTATTTTTAAAAAATTCGGAGTTTTATGAGGATACAATAAAGTGATACAGTATTGGAATAACCCTGGATTAATTCTTTTTTTTCATTGATAACGCCTGAAAACTGACCTGGATTTGGATTTGGTCCCTTAGTACAAGGAGGATGGCTATTATGCTTGGAGTGCCCAAATCTAGAGTATGGAGAGTGCTTCATACCGAAAATTTACACCCGTACCATTTTAGGCCAGTTCAGGGACTCACCTCAAACGACAAGTTTTTGAGAGCAGAATTTTGTCGATCATTACTGCTTCGAGATGAAACTGAACGAAACTATTTTGCAAGGATATTCTGGACGGATGAAGCACAGTTTACCAGAGATGGGGTTACTAACTTCCACAATTTGCATCATTGGAATAGCACCAATCCACACAACAAGAAACAAAATAAATCACAACACCGCTTTAGCTGTAATGTTTGGCTTGGTATTGTTGGACAAACTGTAATCGGGCCCCGGTTTTTGAATGCCGTTATTAATGGAGAATCATACCTGCAATTCCTACGAGACCTTTTGCCCGATTTGATGGACAACGTTCCTTTGGCCATAGCAGATAATTTAATCTACCAGCAAGATGGAGCACCAGCACACTAGAGCTTACGGGTTAGAAACTGGCTGAATGATCATTTTAGTGACGGTTTGATCGGAAGAAGGGGCTCCACTAAATGGCCACCTAGATCACCAGATTTAACTCCTCTAGATTTTTATGTGTGGGGCTCCATGAAAAATTATGTTTACGAAGTGGAAATAGTATCTTTGGAACAACGGATTGAAGTCGCTGGAGTCAAATTGCAGGAAAATTTGTCAAGCATAGACTTATGTATGTGCAGCCATTAGAAGGAGATATAATCTTTGCCTTCTAAAAAATCGGGATCATATTGAAAATTTATTATAATAAAACTCCGAATTTTTTAAAAATAATAAAAAAGAGATCAATGTTTCATACATTAATTTGCCTACAAGTGCAGCAGCGTTAAAACCAAAAAAAATGTTTTTCTTAGAAAAAAATGGTTCGGGTTTTTTTTTAATTTCTCAAAAACTGCAAGACATTTTTGCATCCGGTTTTCTGCTTTTAACTAAAAATTAATGAGAGCATTTAATTTTTGAAAATAAATTACTACTTAATTACATACAATTTTGAAAAAAAATAGTTCGAAATTTTTTTTTTTCAATTTTTTTTCAAATTTTGAGTTTGAAAATTAATTTCTCAAAAGCTACTCCTTAAAACAGCTTTATTTAAAATAAATATGAAAGAAGAGGTTTCTGGCTTAACAAAAAGGTATATCGTGGCATTGTGGATGTAACTGGGTGTATATAATCCATTAGAAGGAGATATAATCTTTGCCTTCTAAAAAATGCGGATCATATTGAAAATTGATTATAATAAAACTCCAAATATTTTAAAAATAATAAAAAAGATGTCAATGTTTCATACATTAATTTGCCTACAAGTCCAGCCGCGTTAAAACCAAAAAAAAAGGTTTTTCTTAGAAAAAAATGGTTCGGGTTTTTTTTTAATTTCTCAAAAACTACAAAACATTTTTGCATCCGGTTTTCTGTTTTTAACTAAAAACTAATAAGAGAATTGAATTTTTGAAAAAAAAAATTAGTACTTAATTACTTACATATAATTTTGAAAAAAAATAGTTCGAAATTTTTTTTTTTCATTTTTTTTCCAAAATTTTGAGTTTGAAAATTAATTTCTCAAAAACTATTCCTTAAAACAGCTTCGTTTAGAAACAAGATGAAAGAAGAGGTTTCTGGCTTTACAAAAAAGTATATCACGGCATTGTGGATGTAACTGTTGATTTTTAATATTTTTTTTTCCAAATTAAGTCAATTTTTTAGAAAATTGCCCCTCCCGGCTAAACGGGGGGGAATAGACCCCCCCCCTCCCATACGATTTTTTTCTTGTCTTGACCAGACCTACACGCTCTAGCTTTTTGGCACACTGCTCGTGGGACACCCTGTATATATATATATATATACATATATATTATATTATATGTATATAAAAAATTGTTGCAAGTTTTGGTGTGACTTTATAACTCACGAACGGTCTAACCGAATTTGATCAAATTTTCAGGGTTCGTTTGTATGGTCATGTAGATGGTTTATGTAGAGTTTGAACGAAATTGGTCCACGCATTCGTGCTGCGAGCTGTGAGTGAGTAATTAGGTCTGTTCCCGTACTTTTTGGGCAGAAATTCACAGATTCTCATTTTTCCAAGAGTGGGGATGAAATTCTCTCAAAGAGAAGTGGAAACACAAAAAAGTACGGGAACGCGTTGAACCAAAAAAGTTGCACACATTTTAAATGTCAAAAACATATGTTTGAATTTCATACATTCTTGGATTCGTTAGCAGGTGCAACATACTAATTTGCAAAAACATACATATTATTTTCAGATTACTATTTATTAGATGATTCAGCATATCCATTCATCATTTAATAACGCCATATAGAGACAATGCACATCTTAAAAATGCACAAAAGAATTTTAATATAAAATTGAGCTCTTGTCGTATGACGGAATGATGGAAATCAGCTGATTTCACGAAGCTGTGACAAACTACCCACATAAATTTCTTGGGTTGAAATTCGCAGCATGGGGAAATTTTTTACTCTCTCGAGAGCGCTCTCTTTTGTCCAAAAGTGTGAATTTTTGGAGTACGGTTTTTCGAGTTTTTCGTAGTTTTTCGTAGATTTGGACTGTTTTTGTCAGGTACGGGAACAGACCTATTATGATACGGTTTTTTTTTATAGAACTCGCACTCTGAACGGATGTAATATTAATTAATTTGATCTCTGAATGACGGGCAACGTTGCCGAAAATCACCAGATAGCAATATTAATGCACCGCCGAACAACTGTTGATTTCCATGTAGAAGATTCTATAATGTTCGATTCAATGCTTCCAAAGATTTTTTATGGGCCATCGGACATTCATCCCATAGAATAATTGCTGCTTCTTGCACAACTTTGGCCATTCCAGAATTTCTTAAAATATTACACGTTGAAGTTTCAACCGTTTGCATGTTTAATGGCAATTTTAAAGCAAATCTAAACGAATTGATCGAAGAAGCAATTCTCACCGGGAAAGCAAAAGGGGAAGTTGTACTGATACCGCGGATCCCATGAATACCAACAGACATGCCATTTCAATTCAACGTGAAATATGCGAGCAGTTATTTCGTGGCGATCTTTTGCCACCTGACCATCAAATAAGCAATGATCAATTTCATTGTACGATCCGTAACGAAACACGCTGGGATCCGCTAGAAGGGTATATGATTTTGATTTTTAATTATTATTGAACTTATTTCACTTTCAATACTCTTAATAAAAAACTGAATTGATTTTGAGGTGGTACGAAGTTCGCCAGGTTAGCTAGTAAATTATATAAATATGAGGTCATTCCCACCGGTATAATCTAATTGCACGTTCCTGGAGGAACGACTTCTTATTATAGTGAAAGACAATGTCTCCCACACACTAACCCTACGAAATGAGCTTGAGAATTGATTGAAACTTGATATTTCTGACAAAACGAAGATAGCGATTTTAACCTTTTTTTCTCATCCACCCACAGCCCTTCTTTGGAACTGAAATCATTCTCAATGTCTTTCCGATTGCTTGAGTGTGCACTAGTCCGCGAACTGAAGCGCTTGTTGCAATTTATTCACGCCATTCCCACAATCCGTCTTATTGCATGTAAGTTCTATTTCCCACATTTATTCCCGCAAATATTGAATAATATTTGATAAGACTTCCCTTGTCTCTCTCTATGCGGGTAACAAACATAACTCCATCTGATTATTCCTTTCCAAAGACATGTCTTTTCTTCATTCACGTTTCGGTCTACTGAGCATTTCCCACTCAAAAAAAAAAGAAGAAGAATAACGCTGTCTTACGAGTAAAGGTACATATTTCCCAACATCTCTTTACATTGTTAACAAAATACCCTGGCAATGGCAAGAACTTGCCCTAGGCACTAAAGCCAACTTCTTTGTATTTTTATTTTGAAGGCATCATTAAATTCAAAACCGTAACGCTTATGCTGATGGTCAGGAATTATGTTTTCTGCATGAACTCCTCCCGTTCATTTGCTCCAACCGTCTTTAACATTAACTCTTCAAACTTAGGTGACTGCCTGAACGCATTGTCTTGAACACTGTTCATCATGATGCAGGCCCTACACCCGTAAACGTATACGAGTAGTCAAGGTAAAAGGGTCCCGCCTGTTATTGCAACTCGAGGCAAACCTAACAGAGTATGACACAAAGAAAGAATGAAGCAAGTTACCATGTCTTATCAGATGTGGCAAAAGAGACAATCAACTGGCATGCAAGTTAATTAGAATATTTAATCTTGGTGGTGTTGGTCTTCACTTCCTGTTTATGTCTTTTAACGAGTCGCTCATTCGTAACTGCTTGGCTGAGCAAGAAATTGCGACGCAGGAAACCGGAGAAGATGCTCAAAAGACGTAGAAGTATGAAATCAATCTTGTTTCGTAAAATCCTGCGATGCATAAGGCATGCATTAAGCCTTTCAGGCAACTTTCAGGCAATTGCCATCATTTATAATTAACTCTTAACAAAGGCAAATAAAAGATAAGGGTTCACGCACCATAGAAGGGATAGATGACCGGACTAATTGAAGAATTATTTCTATGGGACGCGCCAGGTATGACACCAACGTCATTTTATTACATCTTAATGCAAGACTGGGTAAGGAGGGCATGTCACAGGAAAGCATAATCTTAACACCCATCAATGGATCAGTTGACAATCGACCAATTGATAACATTGCGATTGATTCATCCTGAATGACCGAACCTTCGAAGGAGCCGAAATCGACTCGAACCGTTACCTTGTTGCAGCCAAGGACTATACGTTCGTGATTTCACGAAATCAGCGAGGAAAATCACCTAAGTTTGATGTTGGAAAGCTGCAGTCGTAAAAGACCGCCAGGATCTTTGCCTATCATGTGCTCTCTCGAGGCCCATGGTGCATCGACGGACGAAAGCTGCTCATGAGCTCTACGAACAGAAAAGAAGTGAGGAGTATGTGCTACTGGAAATAGAGGGAATTATAAATTAATTGCAAGAATAACACTTAAAAAATTTACCAAAATGCTAAACGAATATGCCGGAGAAGGAATCACATTTGAAGCCTAGAATATGGAAACGCCACTTCCACAGCCTATATAACGGCGATGATAGTCAAAATACGACTGTCTGGCAAAACGCGAGATGAGGGATAATTTCGCCCATCCGACGTAGGCAAGATTTAGATAGCGATATCGGAGCTAAAGTCTAATAAAGCTGTTGGTGCACTCGACTGCCACGGAATTAGATGAGTTATTTGGTCCTGAAAAGGGTTACTCGATAAATCGAAACGTCTGCCAAGTTTACAATATGGGGATCCCTATATTTGCGCTAACTTGAAAAGCATAAGTTTCCTGATCATCTCCAGGCTTATAAGATCTTTTCTGCCTGGTATGTGAAATGGAAGAAACGCATGAATTTCAGGCCGTAACGATCTAATCGAGAGGTTGAACTAACAGGGCCCGACGTCAGTAAGGACTACCAAGACCCCCCCGCGAATATGAAAATATGTCAGATGCTTGTCAGAAAATCACTTAGGCACATTCACACGTGCTCGGCAAGCAAAACGTGCCTTAAATTTGACCTGCTTTAAAACGTAAATAAATAGGCTTTGAAGGGATGGGCTCCAGTATATGCTATAGGAATTTTAGGTTTGAAGTAATCCATGATTTTCGCAAACTAGACTCATTAGCGGCAACGACAACAGATTACAGATGGAACAGATTAGGCAAAGAATATCTCTTGGATGCCCCTCTTACAAATCCTTAACTATACTGGTCCATCTCTATGGCGCATAGGCTTCAACGTTGTCAAAGCAGATGAAGATATCCTTGGCCATTTAAGAAAGAAAATGTGAGTAAGAAGCAGCCGGCTTAAGTTCGTATCGACTGGAGACGCTTGTTGGTTGAGATGATCATCTATTGTCAGTTCTTGCAACCGGCTTATACAAGTGTAATATGGCAAAAGATGATATCTTTTGGATCTTGCAGCCGCTTGAAATCACCCGTTGTTTTGTTTATCGTACTACAAAATTATTCGAGGATACTGATGGAGTATGTGACTGTCAAAGGTCAGTACCCAAGCTAGACATCTGCCAACAGTAGCAATGAAGCAAAATTCTATCTATATTAAGCTATCTTAAGGTAGTACGCCCACAGACAAATTCTGTTCAGTAACGAGAACACTTATACTATCGAAGAAACAAAATGATTGAGTGTATGCTCGGACATTAGAAGAAACTTCAGAACTTATACAAGGGATGAAGGAGGTCTCCATCCTGTAAAAGTAATGGTGTGAGGGGAAGTGATGAAAGGAATCAAGATCAGCTCACGAGGCGAAAAGCACTCAAGAGTGGCTAAATATTTAGCTAACCTCATATCACTGGACGATTGACCAGCTGGTGGTCTGGATCTCAACTCTTTGGATTCTAAGCTACGCGCCGTTTTAGAAGGTATGGCCTGCTCTACTCATCACCGAAATATTGAGTCTTTGAAGCGAACCCTTGTCCACGTTGTCGATAACTTTCCGACGAATGATGTCCGTAAAGCGATTGATGATTGGCCAGTTTGTCTCAGGCCGTGCTTAAAAGGAATGGCTATTGATTTCGAACGAAGCCTTTTATACTAGAATGGTAGCCAGGGATAGAGTTAGAGCCTTACAAGCCTCCTCGTAGGCGATGTGTATCCGATTCATGTGTTGCCGTAGGTCCTTTTATGCATTTATTCATCATCACCGTGATTGAGGTCGATTTCTAAATAAACGTGTTGATGCCTAGATGACATTCCGTTTGCGATTGTTGCGTGGGCTTCCTCAACCTATCATTTACATATCAATTCTTTTTCGCATGGTGTAGTGAAATTTATAAACGAAAGTTTATCTTCGAAACCAAAAACAGATGACCAGAATCGGTTAAGAATTGGTTTCTAAGCTGCTTATAAAGCTAGATGTTCCGGAATCAATTTTGTTTTCTGGGACGCGATATACCATCAATGGATGCTTAAACTAAACAAGTGAACCAAAAAAGAAGCGAAAGAAATGGGAGAATTGACCTGTCCAATCGAAAACTTTTACTTTATCAGAAAACATTTATGTAGAACCTGGTATGTCGGCAAGTAGCGCAAGATTTGCATAGGAATTCAATCCGAATTGTCATGCATATCTGTCATCAATATCTTTCATTGAAAATGAAAATATTCACTTTTACTTTAACTTCTCTTTCGGTTTCAATGACTTCTCTAAGATAAGCATGATAAACTGCCGTTGTGATAAACTATCCATTGAAAACAACTAGGGGAGGTTGAATCTAAAAAAGCTTTAAGGCATAGTGTGGCGATTTCGTTGAAGATAAAAATCATCCCCTGCAGCTACTGCTGTCTGTTTTCAGATGACTCATCGAATGCGGGACATGAACTCATGTAGGTCCCTTATTCTCTTATTCCCTTATTCTCTGGCAGCAATGTGGCGAAAGGAAAAATTTCTCACTTGAAAGTCATTAAAGCTCATCTTCGAGTTTGAATTCCATGCAAGGTGTTGATAACGATTACAACGATAAATTGTATAAGCATCGATAATAGTGGTTCAATTTGGTATCATTACTTCATCTCCTTATCTTAATAGGCATCATAATTATCATTTGCATGGACATCAGTTCCATTAGACCTAGCCATAAAACTGTTTTAATAGACCTTTTAAAACAAGTTGCATAAAAATAAAAATTTCACCGTTTCTAGCTGTCGACTTAACTCGTTCACATGCTGCAATTCGTCTCGGATGAACGGCTATTGCCGAACAAAGGTCACATTTCGCCTTCTGGACATCAAATTTGCATTTATTTTAGTATGCACTTCGATTTCAAAATAAAATCTTAACCACAGTGCTTGAGTGGATGGTTGAGTCTAATAGGTTATTGACAAATTGACATACTTTAGAGCAGAGAAAGAACTGTTTTCGTTCCTCTTCAAGAGAATGCCAATCAATGACCTGATGAAGAGGCAGGGCCGGCATGCTTGACATTACCAAGAATTCAATACCTGTATAACGTACGACCCTGTTGAACTACATAAGACCACTTGTTTGAAGAGCATAGCCTAGCACAGTGGCGGGAGAAAGTGGGGAAACAAGGGCAATAAATATTTATAGAAAATTAATTCACAGCAGTTTTAGTAGAATTGAATAAAAACATTTTTATTGTTTTTTTTTCTTACAGAATCGTAACGATGAACGAGTTCCGAACCCACACTCGCCCCACGAACCGCACCCAAATGGGCTACAACATTCGGGATCAAGGTCTACCCTACGCCACTCGATAAGCACACAGTCAAACTCAACGCCAGCCTCACCACAGCTAAGCGGTATTCAACAACAGCATTTATCCAATGGTCATCACTACCAATCTCAATCATCTGTCTCATCGCAATCATCTATTGTATCGACAATACCTGCATCACAACGTCTATTGGAAGAGGCTCTCGGCAAATCAGGTCCATACCCTATGATAATTCTACCAACAATCGGTGGTTACTGGATGGATGGAACTGACCATGAATGTGCTTTTGACTCCCGGGGTAATCCAGTTCTTGCGCAAAGTACCTGGATGGCCAAGATAGAGACAGATGACACGGCAAAGTGTTACAGGCGCTTCTATGTCGGTCGGGATCATTCGAACTTGGTCGGGCACGATGATCAGCTTGGTCCTGTTCTCATGTCGATTAAGAACGAAAATGTTGCTAACCAGGAACATTTTCGCATTCTCCTTCGACTACGAACGGGTACAATGCATGAATTGATTCCTGTATCATGCCTAATCCCGAATCCCAGTCCATTCAAAATGGCCAGACTATTGAATGGGCAGATAAATGTAGACAACTTTATGCCGGTTCTGTGCTCAAAAGCTTCGCAACTGATCGCAAGCTATGATGAGCATGTTCTAGTGTCGAACTTTAAGTTCGGCGTTCTCTACCAAAGATATGGTCAAACGACCGAAGAGGAACTATTCTGTAATACCAATTCATCACCAGCTTTCGAAGAGTTCCTTGACGTACTTGGACAAAGGATCAAATTAAAAGATCACAAGGGCTATCGCGGCGGTCTTGATATACAAAACGGACACACTGGAGACACAGCCATTTATGAAATATTCAAAGAACGCGAAATTATGTTCCACGTTTCAACACTGTTGCCGTACACCGAGGGTGATCCGCAACAACTGCAACGAAAAAGACATATTGGCAACGACATTGTGGCTATTGTTTTTCAGGAGTCAAATACTCCATTCTCGCCCGACATGATCGCTAGCCATTTTCTACACGCTTTCATCGTAGTGCAACCACTTGAGCCGAACACGCCAAATACCAGGTACAAAGTAAGCGTAACCGCACGCGATGACGTTCCGTTCTTTGGACCGACTCTCCCGAATCCAGCTGTTTTTCGTAAAGGTCAAGAATTCAAAGAGTTCGTCTTGACCAAGTTGATTAATGCCGAGAATGCCTGTTACAAGGCTGATAAGTTTGCCAAGCTCGAGCTTCGTACGCGAAGCTCGTTATTGCAAAATTTAGTGGAAGAACTTAAGGAAAAGACAAGAGATTTTCTAGGATCGGACTTATCGACAGGCTGTGCTGCTAGTCCAACACCGGAGACGCCTAAATCTGATAATAGCAGCGCTGGAACACGCTTCATTGATACGGTAAAGAAGGCACTTATCTCACGCGTGCGATCGCAGAGTGTAGATACAAGCAATCTAACGCACGCTACCGAAAAATTTTGCGTAAATACTAAAACGAAAAAGGACAGCAGCCTCTCGGAGACTCCTAATCTGAATGTAGGTTGATATACACCATGAATTCGGTTTCAGGTACTAATATTGATTTTCTATTCACAGACATGCAGTCGAACTGGATCGAAATCATCGTCGAAGAAGTCATCGAATGACTCTACATCATCTTCGCCAGATATAACGTCGCGTGGTCCTTTAAGCAGCGGTGGTATAGCTGCCGGTAATGTTAATAATAACAACAGTGGCAACCCATCGAAAGATCTACAGAATGGTAATAACACTGGAATAGCGACAATGTCGGAGACAAGTGACGATTCCAGTCTAAACAGTGTTGATCTAGATCCAATGATGGGTCACATGGACGGTGGTGCCGCTTATATTGACAGTGATACAGGACTCGAGTCAATGTCATCGGCAGAAGCAACTACTAAAGCGTGCTCTCTTTGTCTGGATGGCTCCCAGGGTGTGATGGGTACCTCACCTAGTAATGAATCGGTCGTGGTAATCGATAATCTACGTCAGGAAGTAACCCGATTGAAATGTGACAAGCTGGACTTGCTGCGACAAAATGTGGTAGGTTTTGAGCGAAACTAGAGAAGGAAAAAGGTTCTTTACATTTTTTATTTTATTTCAGACATGTCAGCGAGACATAAAGCGCCTAAGGGAAAGGGAACTATCACTACAGGGTGACCTAGCTGCTGCTGGTAAAGAAATACTCCGCTTACGAGATCTACTCAAAGAATACATGCCAGACGCGGCCACAGCGCCCCTATCGATCTCACCCATTTAAGCTAATTCGATATGAAAGTTATGTGTTAGTGTTGTATATAATAAATACGAGCTAAAGATAAATTTATTTGCACGATTAATGGGCGAGTAAATCATTGAACTTGAAGAAGTACACCAAATATATATTGTAAGAGCAAAAGCCCTCAAAATTTTAAGGACCTTGCTATCCCACACCACACGAAGCGAGCTTACTCAATCTCGAAGATTTGCTTTTTTCCAAGAAAACCAAAAACCAAAAAAACCTGTCAATTACATTCAGAAAATTTTTTTCGTTTGCTTTTCATTTGGCACTTGTCTATCCTATACCCTACCTGGAAAAGCCTTTCATAAGTGGAACTTTCAAAGTCAAGCTTTACCTGTATATACATACCTAGAACCTATATGGATAACGTTACATATATTCATATTTATCTATTCATTTAGAGAGTTTAGGTACATTCTTAAGAAAATGAAAATTTATTGAAGGAAAGTGAAAAACTCGTTAGAAACGTAGGCAAAATTCAATATTTTTTTTTGTTACTTTTTGGAGAAATATTTATTACCACAAGATTAATCTCAACTTTTGCTATTTTTAAGTTGTAAATACAAGCAAACATACCTTTTAATTAATTTAAGCTTTGCTATAAAAAAAAAAACCGAACGCATTATCTGTGCAATATAAGTATGTGCGCCCAAAATTCTATTTTTTAGCATTTTCGTAAAACATGATTTTTTTCTTTCGTATAAAGGACGAAAATTTCAATTTTACTAAAAGGGCAACAGAGAAATACAGAATTTAAAATAATATTCTTCTAACGTAAACCTTTATAGTTACATACGTAGTAGTAGCTGATCATGGTCAGGATATATTCTATTAGTGTACAAGGACAAGTTTGTCGGCGCAGAGTAAACCAACAGTGAAATATAAATTTAGTAAAGAAGCATCACGCATGAGTAGGAGGAAGGAGGTGTTCCATTCTCAACATTTTTCCTTTTTACTATAATTTTAAAAAGCTACAGAAAATGGATATAAAATGATACCAAAGTTAACATTCCTTTCAGACCATAAACGAATATTGTTCACGCTGAATGAGACACATTTTTTTTTTTTTTTTGTTTAATTCCTTAGTTTTAAGATGCGGTCATTACTTGTAATTATTTCATGTTCGCATCCACATCATACATATTTCGTATTGACTCTAGCAACTGCAGGCATAGAAACGCAAATTAATTCAATTTTTTTTGTTAGTTGTTTCCCTGTTGTGCGTTCTACAATGGGTACTATTGACCACGAACTTGATATGTAAATTAGGCGAAAGAGAGTATATTGTTGTAGAAGTTATTAAAGCTATAAATGTTAAGTATTTGAAGATACAAAGATTGCGAAAAGTATAATGTACGAGTACATGAAATATACATATATACACAAACCTATGCATACAAAAGTGAATAAATAAATAAAAAACTTGTTGATCTAAAAAAATCATTTGTTTTTGTTGTACCAACGGAAGCCCGCAACCGCTGGAGAGAAACTGCGTGAGCTTTTAGGATTCTCTCTTCCGTACCAGGCGGTCGTCTACGTCAAATCTTGTGAAGGATTCAGGCTTTTCAGATCGACATAAATGGATATGAAAAACCTCATTTGCTGTACAAGGATCAATATCGAAATAAGAAAAACTTAAAAAGCCACTTTTTATTTTCGAAAAACATAGAATTGCATTCGTAAGCATTCCGACGGAAGCTGTGTGGCGATAAAGATAATTACTATTAGAAACCAGAACGAGACCTCCGACTTTAAATGGCCGCTGACGCTTGCCTACAAGCTGCAGTGAGCACGTGCGAACCCGGGGAATGCCAAAATTATGACAACAATAACGCACATAGTTATAACCCCTCGACGTGGCGGAAGTATATTCAATACATTCAAATAAACTCATAGCGTCAAGATTTAGTGAGCTCCCACGTTTTAACGGATAGAAACTCGTTTGTAACGGGTTTGGTCGCTTAGAACCTGGACATCAATATACATATGTATGTATACAAATGGGTATCGCGGGGGAAGACGTACGAATGTCGGAGGTCCCACTCTAGTTTCTGATTAATATGCTCTTATAAAAGCCTCCAAAATAGTAGAGCAGATTTGGAAGTCGAAATCAAGAAACACTTATACAAAAAAAAAATAAAGGCATCTTGGGACAATGAATTTAATTTCGAAGACCAGCGGTAGGTAATTAAAAACCTTTGAATATCCCGTTACCATTTCATTCATTTCATTTAGATAGCGCTACAGTTCGGGATAAACCAGGGCCTCAACAAGCCTTTCCAGCCCTTTTGATCATTCGCCAGCTGCTTCAAGTATCGCACGCCCAGCTGGATGAGTTTCTTTTCCACCTGTGTGCGCCATTACAGATGCGGTTGTCCTCTGCTGCGTCGTTTTTCAGGGTTGGAGTCGAAGGTCCGTAGACATCTGACTAGGCCGATGTCACTGCAGTTCTTAGTTGAATCTTTTTTTCCACTCTCCGTTTACACAAACGAGATCAGAGATTGCACGCAGAATTTCCCTCTCGGAAGGCCAAGAGCCTTTTGATAATGCCCAAGCCTCAGCGGCATAGGAGAGGACCGGAATGATTAAGATTTTATAGAGGCTTACCATGGTTTTTTCGAGAGAGGGCCGTACTACTCAATTGCCTCTTAAGCCCAAAGCAGCAGCGATTGGAAAGAGTTATTCTGCGCTTAAGTCGTTTGTACTCGTCACTGTTGAGCCAAGGTAGAGGAAGTCCTTGGCTGCTTCAAAATTATAGCTGCTAAAGGTTACGTTCTGACCAAGATGTCGGCGTTGTGCGTCTTTTTTTGATGACAGCATATATTTGGTCTTTATCCCATTTACACTGAGACCCACTTTAGCCGCTTATGCTTCAATGCTCACAAACGCTTCATTGACGTGTCGCTTAGTCCGTCCAATAACGTCAACATCATCTGCATAAGTAAGCAATTGGGCGAAGCAGATCGTGTCTCTATTATTGGCTTCCGAGTCCTACACCATCTTCTAAAATATGATGTTAAAGAAATCACATGACAGTGCGTCGCCCTGTCTAAATCCTTTTTTTAACATCGAAGGACCCGATTTGTTCATAACCACCTTAATGAGCAGCGAGAATTCCCCACTGTCATCTTGCACAGCCTGACGAGTATGAAAATTAAAACATGTCATGGCTATACATAGCTCGTCTCTATAGACATTGTCATATGCGGCTTTAAAGTCAACAAAAAGGTGGTGTGTGTCGACTTGAAATTCGTGGGTGATTTTTTTCGTGATTCGACGTGAAATTTATTTGGCGCAGTTATAGGGATCTCCTTTCTTATAGACCGGGCAAACGACGCTGAAATTCCATTCATAGGGCATGCTTTCTTTCGACCGTATATACCAGCTGCTATAAAAAGTTCAGCGGCAAATCCGTCTACTCCAGCAGCTTTATAAGACTTAAGTTTTGATATCGCTATTTTAACCTTGCTGTGATCCGCTCCTGTGAATTTGAATTCCGCTTTTAATTTTGACGATGATTAGGATGTCTAGTATGTTGGTATAGTGCCATCTATCTATCAGAAATGTATCAATTTGGTTGCGAATTACTCTGATATCCCTGTAGCCTTGTATATTCTCTTATGTTTGAATCTTGTTTTTACTACGATCATATTTTTTGAACTGGCGAACTTATCGTCTTAAGACCATCATCCCTAGAGACATGGAGACTTTCTTCTCCTATTGTTGGCATGTGTACCGCTTCTTTTCCTATTTTCGCATTTAAGTCCCCTAGTACGATTTTCACGTCGAAGGATGAGAAATTGACAAATATGTATTTCAGCCATTGTTTCATAAAATGCGTCCCTTACCTCTTCGTCTTTATTTTCCGTAGGGCAGTGTACGTTCAAAAATACATAGTTATAGAGTGGAAATCGGATTTTATCCATCGAAGTTCAGTCGTAAATAAATAATAAAAATACTACGTCCATTACGTTCTGCACAATTTTGTAGCTGATGAAGAATCCTGTTTCTAGATTGTGGCTATCCGTACTGCCACGAAAGAGAGTATATGTATATGGCCTAAATGATTGTTCCGTTTGAAAGTCGAACATCTTGTACAATATCCAATTTATACATACATACATATATACATACTTACTGATTTCGCGGAGTGATGTTTGGGAAGCCCCCGATTTGTAGAAGCTGCGTACGTTCCACAAGTCTATCCTTAAAGATTTGTTAATTTCTTTTCATGGATGCTCTCTCGTCGATAGTTCCTGTCCGGAGACTCGATCGGGGAATTAGTTTGCCTCCGAAATGGTTTACCCAAGGAGCACCAGCCATATTCAACACCACGGAGGGTCAACGATTTTTGATGTTGTTTTGAGTGTGGTGTTTGAGTCAACAGCTCTGCGCCTACCTTTGGCATTTTTTTCATGAGCCAGAGATCCTTGAGGAATTTAGTAGACACTTATGACTTGCACTCCGAGCCACGGGTATATTCTAACCCCTAGTTAGAATGTATAATTTAAGAGACTCTAAATATGCGCTAAATATGCGCTTGCCTCTCCAAAACCTCGATCTCAAATTTTTGCATACAATTCCTCTAAGCCCAGACTAATGTACGGCTTCTCTCCAGAAAAATAGGCTCCAATCTTTCAAAACAAGTTTGTTTACATTTGTCAAAACGTCATTTCAATCCCATTGTTGTCGTTGGGATGATTGTGAAGACACAGATTTTGCTCTGCAATCTTCGTCAAGTGCACGTTAATGCCTCTGTCAGGTTTTAGTTTGTTGTTTGGTCGACGTTGTTGATAAACAAATTGTAAATGTATGCGTGATATTGGATAAAGGCTGGCATACTTGCTACACTTCAAGGCTCGTTGCAGCCTTTAAGTAAACGTCAGCTCCTGTGTGGGTTTGTGTTTGTGGTCTCACTCTAAATATAGTTGAAGTGGTTGGAAGGAAAAGTCGTGCTGGGCATCGCATTTGTTTATTTTGTGCTATGACTGCTATTATTTTTACATAGGAGGCGAACTTAAAATCTAAAATCTTTACGTCGGTTTTTAGCGTTCGCGTGTCGTACCGCGAACAATGGAGGAGCTCATTAGCTCTTCACGGCGATCATTGCAGACCTTCTCGAATAAGGCCTGGCACAGGACGATTGTCTCGTTACTGAGAAAAAAGTCATTGCTTAAAACGTAGGAAAAAAACAATAATCACGCCCTCTACCATTACTGCTTGTTGATGTTGATTTCCATGATCTCGTTTCTATCTAGAAATACTTGAACAACTACTTTGTCTTATTATTATCTTATGGCTTAAAGTCATGGATAAACAAGCCAACCCGCATTTCAGACTATACAAGCACTTGCATTGACCATATCATGGTACGTTTTTTTTAATACACTGTGCTGTAATTGATTTACAGTTGACTGATCATTGTATGTACGTTTCTAATGCAAGATCAAAGAACTTGCCTTCCTGTTCTGCTTACGTTACTACTAATTATGTCGCACTTAGTAATCTTTTCGTTCTCATTGCTGGCATAACATTTCTAATGAAAGTAATCATCCCAGGGATTACACTACGTTTATTGAAATTTTAAACGAATTTGTCAAGCAATCTTCGAGTAAAAGAAAAAAAAGTGAGTTCAAATTAAAGAAATTAAAGCCTTGGATTACTGTTGATCTTGAAAAAATCAAACTGTTTAAAAAAAGCTCAGAAACCCTAATAAAGCTGGTACAACTTACAACTTACAACAAGCGAACTTCGAACCGCTTCAGAATCAATTCAGTTATTTACTAATAGTACTGAAAATGAAATAAGTTCAATAATAGCTAAAAATCAAAATCATATGCCCTTCTAACGGGTCCCGGCGTGCTTCGCTAAGCATGAATATTAACATTGAATCAAATTCATTGGTTTTTTTTAATTTTTTTTATTTGGGAAAAATGAAAAAAAAAAATTAATTAGTTCAATACAATAGTATAGTGCATTAATAATTTGTTGGGTGCTCCCACTCTAGAACATGCTACGTATAATTGTCTGTGAGAAAAGCACGGTTTCTCCGAATTCACTCCAAACAATTGAAACGTTTGTTCTTGAGCCTTATTAACGCTCATAGCGAAGGATAAACGCACGGGAAACTGAAGACGTTTAAATGGCATGTCTGTTGGTATTAATCGGATCCGCGGTATCAGTACAACTTCTCTTTTTGCTTTCCCAGTGAGAACTGTTGCTTCGATCAAATTGAGCATTAATTCTTTCACGGAAAGTCTCGTTCCATTGCAAAGTTTCGGTAAATTAACTTTTAAATTCAAACGATGCGGTGGCATACCGGGTGGTTCCAAAGAATTCAAAAATTCAATGGGATAATTTACCGCGGGTTCTTTAATCGTAGCGGTATAAATGGATTTGTATAATACCAAGTCACTTGGCAATTTCTGTTGAATATGAAAATTGATGTCATTAACATTTACATTTTTGGGTGCTAAAATTCCGCGTTCTCTTAACCAAACATGATTTATAGTTTTGAACAAGGTTTAAAAAACGTGATCAATTAATTCTTCTTTTGATGTTAAAATTGTGCAAAAGTTATTTGCTAATGTGATAAAGCCATTTAAATCACTTGCAATTTTGTCATCACCAATTTGCAGCAATTGTTTTGAAAACTCACGTGCTGATGGATCATTTTGAAGAAAGTCATAACTCACAAATGCGTCGACCAATTGCGTTCAAACTTTACATAAACAATCTACACGACCATACAAACAAACCCTGAAAATTTTATCAAATTCGGTTTGACCGGTTGTGAATTATAAAGTCACACCAAAACTTGCAACAATTTTTTATATAAGTAAATATACATATATAGATATAGATTTCAAATGACGTTCTGTTGTGCAAAAACAATTTCTATCTAAATAAATTTCGTGAAATCAAAGGTTATTCTAGAAAAGAATGGAAATTGGTAATTGAAATACTCAATAAATCAACCCAAATTAATAAAATTCAAAGCTTGAAACATGTTGATACTATAGTAACTAATCTCACAGATTTAGCTAATAAATTTGATGATTATTTCACCTCCGTTGGCAGTAAAGTGGTGGCTGATAGTTGCTCTGAACTTACCAAATGCGAATGTTTATCTAATGATGATCTTTTGAGTTATACAAAATCATAATCTCTCTAAAAAATTCGAATTCAACTACAACTGATGGCCTATCTTATGCCTTATTTATAATAAGAGCATTTCTAATGGTATATTCTCAGACGATATAAAACAAGCCGAAGTAATACAACTGTTTAAGAAGGGTGATTAAACGTAAATAAATAATTATAGGCCGATTTTCCTACTCTCAACATTTTGGAAAAAACTGTAAAAACGCGAATGATCAAGTTTTTAGAAAGAAACAAATAGTTTCCAATACTTTGTTTATCTTTATTAACTCACTTTTTTTACAAAAATACCGCAGTAAAGTGAATGCGTTCGCTGATGACATTACAGTGACTCTGCTCTGAACCTTTCGGCAGATGCTAATCATGACCTGGAAGTCTTAAGCCATTGGTTCAAAATGCACAAAATGGTAATAAGTAACAAAATCAAAAGTTGTAAAAAATGTAATTACAGTAAAGAAATTTGTAACTCGGAAGAGAACCCACTGACATCTTTTTAGTCACATTCATGCTCTGATAAATGTTTTAATATTGAGTGTGACAAGTCATACAAGTATCTTGGAGTTTTGCTTGACTGGAAGATGGGTTGGTCTGCTCATACAGATGCACTAAAGAAGTATCTTATGGCTGCCACAAGGCAAATATACTTTTTAAAATGATAGTGCACTCTAAGTTCGAATATGGCATAGTTCCATGGGGTGGAACACACCACAATAAAATTATCCACTTCTGAATTTTCAAAAACACATTGTTCGTTTAACCTGTAATAAAAATCGTTGACATGACAGCACCAAAGTCCTACCTCCGAAGCATTTGTAACAATTTTCAAAGAATCTGAAAACGAAGGGAACCTAATCCGTAACTTTTAGTTTTGTTTATTTCAGCTTAAAATTGTGAACATATTTCACTTACTGTTCTTTTAGATTTTCCTTTGGTATTTGTTTTTTCAATTATGTACTGAAATGTACCCTATTTACGTTGTTCAAAATAATAGGGAAACAAACATAAGAATTCTTTAAAAAAAAAAAGTCAAAAGCTTTATTTAACATAATTATTCATTTTTTGGACTCAGGAACTAATTTAAATTAATCAGTGCCCAGAATGACCACCCTTACTTTTAATAACCACACTTATAGACTCTATAAGTTTTTGGCACTTGGTCGCATGAATGTTTTTCCAATGTTCTTCAATTGCGGCCCATAGCTGCTCTTTATTCTGAAATGATTTTGCTGCCAACGATTTTTTGAGGTCCGCCCACAAATTCTCAATAGGATTGAGATCGGGAGACTGAGAAGGCCGACACTTTATTGTCCCTTAACCAAGCACTAACCAATTTTGATGAGTGCTTGGGATCGTTGTCGTGTGGAAGTGCCGCCTTAACGGCATGTTGTCCTCAGCGTATGGCAACATCACATACTTCAATATATCCCGATACATCTCCTTGTTCATGGTGTCTTTTATTTGTATTATAGGGCCGACACCAAATCAGGATAAACCCCACACCACCTATGTGTTTCACAGTTTTTTTTCTTGTAAATCGAAAGTGAAACTCTTTTCCTTGAGGTCGACGAACATTCCTGCCACTATCAGAACCAAAAAAAATATTTTGGTTTCATTAGTCCATATGACATTAAGAAACAATTCTTGAGAGTGGTTTGTGTACTGCATGGCGAACTGCATTCTCGCTTTAATGTTCTTCTTGCTTAATAGTGTGACTATGCGGGCATAAAAGGGTTTCTTTTAGCCAGTAAAACAATGTGAGAGTCATCGGTAGAGGTAATCTTCCTCGGCCTTCCTCGAGTTTCTTTTGCTGGCGTTCTTGAAAGTGCGTTAAAGACAAAATTGACTGATCTTCCAATTAATTCTGCTATAAATTTGAGAGTTTTTCTCTGTTTTCTCATTTTTACTATAGTCTGCTTTTCGTCTTCCGAGCAATACGTTTTGCGTCCCATCCCTAATAAATCTACAATAATTTACGTCATTTTTTACACAATTTCAAAGTACAGAAAAAATATTCACCTTTTCACTCTTTTTCAATAATAATTCAAAATAAATCAAAATTCCCTATTATATTGAACAACCAAAAAACCCTTTCTTTTGTTGCTTACACCACTGCACCACTCATATGAATGATTAAAAGTGAAATAATCTCGCATAGGAAGGAAGGACAATGCAGCTGTGCAAATAACAGTACTAATTACTGTTCCGATAAGAAACAAAACAAACTGAAAACAAACAAAAGATCGATCATGAGTGATATTCCCTATTATTTTGCACAGCTCTGTATGTACAGATCTTGTCGAAACGTCGCCTTACCACTTTAAAATTTATTGTATGTTATAATAAGGTTATTCCAGCTGCTTTCGCCTGTACTTCCGTATGAGCTATAGATTGCAGCTTCGTTATTAATTCAATGTGTTAAATATTATTAATGTAGCTTTGGATCCTATTCCACTGCTATGTATCTAAATAATATGTATTAGTAAAGAAGATAAAAAAATTAAAAAATTGAAATTGCTTTGATTTATTTGCTTTGCCGTTCAACGTTCTCTGGAGTTTCCAGGTCAGTCGCACTTGGCTGGTTACCCGCTTCTTTGAATGCCCCTTCTTCGCTATGCTCTGAATATTCCTCTACTTCCAACTTTATGTACGGCTCATAAATTAATTCTTTCCCGATAATTCGGCGGAGTGTTGTTTTTGGTACGCCCAGTTCCCGAGAGCGACGTGAGATCGACAAACCTGGGTTTTTAGCGACACTCCGAGCCACAGAAGCAACAATTTCTGTTGTTCTTGCGCGTCGTGCGCGTCTAGAGTTCTTTACGTCGTTAACTTGCCCCAGTATCCCGAATTTATTAACAAGTTTAACAATTGCTGTGCGGGAAGGTGCATCACGACGACCAAGTAAACTCTTAACTTTTCGCACTGTTTCGGCAAAATGGGCGCCATGCTTATAGTGAATTTTTATAATCGCAATACGTTGCTGAAGCGTTAATCGATTCATTTTTGGCAATTTTTGGTCGAGACACATCCCAGCTGGGATATCCGCTGACATTTGGCTACCAGCTGTGCGAGTCAAATGGGAACCTCAAACTTGTCAAAGTATTCGCGGCTGTCATATTTCAAATGGAGGCCGAAGATTTGTCCGTAAGGTGTTTTGTAATTTGAATTTCGTAGCGGTTATTAACTGAAAATCAAAAAGTAACATTTATGAAATATAAACACAATTTTGTGGATTTAATTATGTGTCACGGTGGCGTTTTACAATAGAAATATGATCATGGAGAAAAATCACATTGCTCATTGAACGTCTTTAAAAAGAAAAAAATAACATAATCTGGAAAAGTTTATAAAATCAAAGAATAAAAAAAGTTTTCACGGATTTCAGAATTGAGTGAGATGACTGTTCCTGCAGGTACTATCCGCAAAAATCATAGGACAGCAATGACGTCACGTTGTAACTGATGCATTCGGTTGCCAGCCATCACCTGCAAGAAACGTCTTGTTTTACGACGAGTGCAGACAGCCCCATGTAAAGACAACAAAAGTCGAGCATGGTTACGCTGCATCGATGGACGAGAGCTGCTTGTGAGCTCTACGAACAAGAAAAAGTGAAAAGCATGTGTTTCTGAAAAGGTAACAGAAAAAGCATGAGAAACACGATAGGCCTTCGGAAAATTAAAAAAGACGGTAGAAAGGAAAGTAAACTTTAGAAAACTTTAAAGATACTAGTGTGCATATAGTTTATGCGGTTTAACCCTTTCAGACCGGATTTATTTTTTAAAGATATTAATGAAGTAGTGATTGATTTGTTATCGTTATAAAAACAATATTATGAGAAAGTGCAAGTTTGGTGATAAGATGTCCTTGTTCAGAGAAAATGTCCTGGGACAGGGTGTGTCCCAACAGTTTACTACTGGGACAAATAAGTCCCACCAGTTACTAAATAAGACAAAACAAAATGTTGATTCAAATAATGTTTATTTTTTAGAAAATTCATATTATGCTTCGTACATCTATTTTAATTTTATAAAAGTTACATATGGTAACTCGACGGCGTGTATCGCCTTCAATCGGTAAATGTTCTCCAACACCAGTCATTGTTTTTTTTTCTATCCGACGGCCTTCCAGATTGTGGTATTCGCCACAGCTACCATTAGTAGTTTTTGAAAATCTTTTTTCCACCACTTGCCTGATTTTCGGTCCGGATCGTAAAGTGATGCAAAATGGTCAGACAAATCCACACCACCCATGTACTTGTTGTAAAATGCAATGGCTTCTGGACATGGGACATCGGTGCTCTCACCCTTCTTATTTGTTCTTTTTACAGCGGTAACAGCATCGGTGTGGCAATTGCTAATCAAAATGACGTCTTTAGTATCCTGCCATTTACAAACAAGACAACCATTGTCATTATATTTGAATACGTATTGACCTCTTTCCAATTTTGGACCGTCGAAATTTGGTAACTGCCTTCGGTTTCGCATGATCGTGCCCAATAGTCCATATTTGAGAGTCTGAGCCATGTTAACAGTTGTGAAAAAGCGATCACAACAGATGACTGCCTTAGGAATTGAGATTGTTGAGCACAGTTTTTTCACCACACGTTCTCCCAACGTACCCTCTACTTCATTGATCTCTTTTCCCGAATACACATCAAAATCATAAACATATCCAGTATTAGAGTCGCTCCGTACCCAGATTTTGATGCCGCGTTTGGTAGGTTTTAGTGGCATATACTACTTCAAAGTGGATCGACCTTTGAACTGGTACACCGAATCACAGCGATATTTTTTGAAGGTGTATTTGAAGCAAGAAACAATTTCTTCAACATAATATGTTTTGCTGATTCCTTCAGGTTTTTCGGGGTAATTAAAATATAATTTTGCCGAGAGCATTAGAAATCTATCGCGACTAATGGCCTTTTGAATGGCTGT
The DNA here is from genome assembly GCA_958301585.1 of Merodon equestris. NCBI lineage: Eukaryota > Metazoa > Arthropoda > Insecta > Diptera > Syrphidae > Merodon > Merodon equestris. The sequence goes on along the minus strand of OY284416.1, from coordinate 3,008,736 downwards.
ATTGCACAAACTCGGATTCTGTGACCAATACATTCGCATTTGAGGTACGCGGTTATAAGGCATAACTAGCCAACCACTACCATCATTTCAAATGCATCTGTAAATAACACTTCCGACTTCGGTTTTTTATTAGGTAGTTGACCTAATGGACGAGCAGCAATGCTCGGGTCAGAGCTATAGGATTTCCGGGGGATAGCAAAGTAATGCAACGGCGTAAGCCACATTTAAGAGTCGCGAGTTGGAACGTTGGAAGCATGAGTAGGCGCAGCTATGAGCTTGAAGAAATGATGGTTAGAAGGCGAGTAGACATCCTGTGCGTACAAGAGACGAAATGGCGAAACACCGGTAATCGGGCACGTTTCTTGGATGTTAAAACAAAAGCCTACAAGATGTTTTACTATGGATTGAAACAAGGAAAAAACGGAATCGCCATCATCCTTGCGGCAGAGTTACTTGGCAACGTCTTAACCATTTCAAAGTCCAGTGACCGTTTGATGGCTCTCAAATTGGTGATGCATGGTGAGGTGTGGAACATCGTAAGCGCATATGCCCCTCAAGTAGGATGCGAACAAAAATAAAAAGATGCATTCTGGCTAGATTTCCACAACCTTGTCAAAATCATCCCAAAGGAAGAGCTTTTGTTTGTTGGGGGAGATTTAAACGGACATGTCGGGAAGACAAGCGAAGACTATGAAGGCTACCACGGAGGGCTGGGATACGGCACCAGGAACTCTTCAGGTGAAGATATCCTAAACATGTGCAAGTCGTACGGTCTTATAGTGCTAAATACCATGTTCGTCAAACAAAGCCGGCACCTGATCACTTATAGCAGCGGCGGAAATGAAACTCAAATAGACTATCATTTGGTATCCAGTTTCATGAAGCCACGAGCTAAAGATTGCAAAGTGATCCTGGGAGACGTGATCGCCCCTCAACACCGTCTCCTCCTGACTGAATTTTTTATGGATGCGAGAAAGAAGTCAAAGCAGCAAACGAAGGTGTCTGAGAGAATCAAGTGGTATAAGCTGGATAAAGGAAAAGGCGAAGCTTTTATCGCCAACATGGAAAACTACCTCTCTTCCATTATCGATGAGGTCGGTAATGAGGAGTGCAGAGCACAAGACATGTGGGATTCCCTACAACAATCTGGCCTGGAGAAAGCCAAATCACTGCTCGGAACATCTAAAGGCCCCTGCCAACACGCAAAAGAAACCTGGTGGTGGACAGACGAAGCCAAAGCAGTGATACACGAAAAGAAAATGGCTTTCCAAGCTTGGTCAAAGTGCTCTTCTACTAATAGAGAGGAAAAAGCTCGCCGTGAAAAGGTATATAGATGTTGCAAAGGTATCGCGAAGAAAAAATGCGCCGAATTCAAAGCGAAAAGCATGGAAGGCCTCTATCAGGAGTTGGAAGAAATATCGTCTTCCGCGTCTGACAGGAACCAGGCTACCCAGGAGCTTCGACAAAACAATTTGAACAAAGGAGCAAATATCTTTAAGATAGCTGCCCAGAGAAGAAGAAATGCTCAGGAGATTCGTTTCCCAAAGTTTATTAACAATGCTGAAGGCCAACTCCTTGTGGAAGACGAAAAAATTCTCCACAGATGGCGACAGTATTGCGAGGAATTTCTGAACGAACAGTTTCCCCGAGTGAACTTTCCAAGAGCCGACCCGAATCATGCCGAAATATCCGACATCACAGTCGAAGAAGTTCGGTACGCGGTTAAAAACTCGAAGAAAAGAAAAGCTGTTGGGCCGGACGGGATACCCTCTGAGTTCTGGAAAAAGATGGGAGATGGGTCTAGATGGCTCATGGTTCTTATCTCCAAACTTATGAGAGGCGACACTATGCCTAATCAATGGAGGGAAAGCTATCTTCTTCCATTGCACAAAGGAAAGGGTGATGCGCGAAATTGTGATAACTACCGTTCTATCAAGCTGATGTCGCACACCATGAAGATCGTTGAACGGGTATAAGATAGCCGACTGCGGAAAATAATACGACTATCTGATGACCAGTGCGGGTTTGTCTCGGGTAAATCAACAACAGATGCAATCCAAAGTATAAGGATCATGATGGAAAAGCATCGTGATTCTTCAAAGGACTTGCATATGGTGTTGGTTGATTTCGAGAAGGCCTTTGACCGGCAACCAAGAGATCTTTTATGGGTAGCGCTAAGACAAAAAGGAGTTCCAGAAACCTACGTGCGAGTGATTATGGACATGTACGAGAGAGCAACGACAAGAGTAAGATGCACCGCAGGAGTCACCGAAGAGTTCGCAATCAAAGTCGGTGTACACCAAGGGAGCGTCCTCAGCCCACTGTTTTTTATAGCAGTCCTTGATTGCTTGCTTGAAGGAAAAGTGACGGACCCCAATGTGCACCAGCTATTCTTTGCTGACGATGGGGCCATTATAAGTGATGATCAGGCGTCCCTACAACGAGCACTTGATGTGTGGGTGGACATTTTTGAGGGACACGGGTATCGTATTAGTTCAAAGAAGACAGAGTATCTGTGCTGCCCGTTCTCTGACCCTCATCAGCCTATTCCAGACATTTACTTGAATGGAAGAGTGCTTCCCAAGTGTGAAAAGTTTAAATATCTGGGATCTATGATTAATAGAGAAGCAAAGTTGTGATGACGACATCAAACATCGCGTAAGCGTAGGGTGGATGAAGTGGCGGGAAAACTCCGCCATCTTCTGTGATCGAAAAATGCCCCCTAAGCTGAAAGGAAGGCTCTACACTTCAGTTGTACGTCCGGCGCTCACATACGGTTCACAATGCTGGACAATGCACAAAAAGTATGAGAGCAAATTAACGGCAACTGAGATGAAGATGCTTCGCATGACAGCGGGAGTAACAAAGCGTGACAGAATTAGAAGTTCAAAGATCCGAGGAAGCCTCCACGTAAAAGAAACCATCACAAGAAATATAGAGCGCGACCGACTCAGTTGGCATTGCCATGTTCAAAGGAGAGAAGTTTGGGATAGTTTTGCGAGCCACGAAAATTGTGTTGCAATTGTTCCAAACAGAATTTTGTGAAAACCTTCGTTGCCAGTCGAATTTTCGTTTGGACCCATCAAGTTAGCTTCTTCAATTTCCTCAAAGTGACTTTCATCGTCGGTGTCATCAGCGAACTCTGAATCGCTGTAATTTGGATCGTCGATGCTGTCATTGTAAAAGTCACTTCCTTCGCTCTCCTCTAAAATTTCGTTCAGAAGATCCTCCGAAATATCGATCTTTTTACGTTTGTTGGTTCTGTATGTGAAATAAAAATTTCTTATGAAATAAAGCTTTTGTATCTAATGGGACCTATGTATTTGTCCCACGAACTGCTACTGTTGGGACATATATATCCCGCACTTGTTTTTTGTTCTATACTACCATATTTTCCTAATGTCAATATCTTATTTTATGAAGGACTTACCTGTCCTTCTTTTCCTATTTTTTAAATCAAATTAAATTGTATCCACTAATTTTTTCTTTGTAAAACTTAATTTTTCACAGAGCTAAATTGAAACATGTGCCACCTTTCACAAAGAAAATACTCGATGTAAACAAACGGTAAATCTTAAACATGAACAAACACGAAATTCTCTTAGCTGTAACGTTGAGTTTACTGATGGGACAAAAAAACATAGGATTTACAAGGGAAAATTGCAAGTTAGTCATATGAATGCAGGTCATGGGACATATATGTCCCGTTAGGTCTGAAAGGGTTAAGGCATCTTTTGACAGCCATGATAGTCAAAATACCGCTGCACAATTCAATCCGGCTGACTTAGACGAACGTGAAGCATAACAAAGCTGCCGTAGGAGCCAGCTTACCTGCTAAGCTATTTAATGCTGCTGGAGTTGAGTTGATTAGGAACGTTGAGTAGTTCCCTAGCATCGCTTATAATATCCTCTCTGTCATTCTTTGTAAATGCCTGAAACTATTCGTGAACAATTTGAATCAGGTTCTTATGAGAGTCATTCTCATTATCCATATGAGGCTAAGAAAAATAAAAGAAAAGAGATTCCTTTTTTATATAATTTTATTTTCTAAGATTTTGTATTTAAACTATTGACACGCGTTCGCGGTTTAAAGTTCGGGAGTACACTACATACATCGTAGAATTCTGCATCGGTTTATATACGATTTCTTGGGCTTGATTCTCTATGCGTTGCGACTATGTTGCAATGCGTTCTTAAGGGTCGGTCATTAACATATGTAAGTGTCTTTGTCTGGACATCGGCCCATATTTGGTATTTTATGCTTCGATGTCATTTTGTCGTAAGTTCCGTATGTGACCGGCATTCGATACTAAGTGCTTGCGTGCTATTTAGTATGAAGTGCTTAGATTTCACTTTCCGTATTCTTTTGTTCGTTCTTCGTTCATCGGAGTTTATTGCTCCATTTGTTTATGTTATTGTTTATATTTGTTACAATGTCAGCTTTTGGGCGGACGTTGTAACAGTTTTCAGTTTGTTTTGTTCCCTTTGTTCGTTTAGCTTGTTTTGTTTATTTTGTTTGTTTTGTTTTCTTTACGATGCAGCAATGCAGGCTTTTAGGCGGTCATTGTACTGATGTCGCAACTTCTTAGTGAGTGTCATATTATATTGGGTTTGGTGTTTTGTGATATAACTGCTAAGCAGAACGACGATAAATAATTCAATTTCTTTATATCCATCTTTCGTATCGTGTAAAGAAACTACCTACATTCGCCAAAAAGTATGCATCACTTTTAACAAAATTTTATCAAAATCCTATCAAACCCTGTGAAAAAAACCAAAAATTAATCAATTTTAAATCTCATTATCTCGAAAACTACGCAAAATATCATGTGTTTTTTCTTGTTTGTCTCATCGAGTTCTATAGGAGGCCCGTGGAGGACTAAGGCGCAAAGCTTCTCTCAATAACCTATGTATGTTGTATGCGACTTTCTTGTTTGATGCCGAATTGGAAAGACGAAGATCATGAATACCCTCTTCCCAAACAAGTGTATTCTGCAAGGTTTTTTTGTAGTGGCCTGTTGAGGAAAATATCGCGGAATGCAATTTCGATTACGTTTATTGCGGGATTCGATCCGGTATCGTCGGAATCAGAAGCCAACGCACCAAGATCTGAGCCACGGTGTTCCTATTATTCTCCTTAAAACCGTGGAACACACTTCCGCTATTAGCGAAGCCTCACTCCTTGTTCTTATGCAAAAGGAAGATTGAAGATTACGCCTTGGATGACTTTTTACAAATTTGGGCAACTATCGACGTCAGTAAGTTTCCACATCAGCTATTATTAGTAAGTTTTATTTATTTAATTCATATTTACGCATGTCTTTATAAGGAAAACCGCTTTAAAATTTAAATTCTTTATATTTCTTGTTGGTTTTTGTGGTATCGGCCTGTTGACGTTTGCGTTTGGACTTTTGCCTTGCAACGTGCTCTGCCAACATATCGGATAGATCCTCCTTTTGCAAATGACTTTGCTGCTCACGCATTTGCTGTTCGTAACGTTGAGCCATTGCATCGTTATCTAAATCCAATTCGGACGGATCCAAAGCCAATTCTACGGTTCCCTCGCGTTCAGGAGCAACTCTTGTTGCAGCCGGTTTATTTACACCTGTGATATCGTAAACATGAGTAGATGCCATCATTGAAGCGCCAAGACGATCATTGCGCTTCTCGGGTAGGACTTGATACAACACTGGAGTCTCGTTACTGAGAAAAGAAGAAATTGATTACTTGTTAGATCAAGGGCTATAGCACTTACTCTTCCATTTCTGCTTCGATTTTCTTCTTTCTCAATTCAATGTTCTCTGGTGTTTCCATTCCGGCCGGCACGCTGGTGAGACCGGACGGTGTTACAAGACCTTCCGCAGGTGTGACTAAACCACTCTCATCTGGTTGGTTAGCCATATCTTCACCCTCCTCCTCTTCTTCCTCTGAAGATTCCTCGGATTCCGATTCCAGTTCTCCCCACTGATTGCGTTCAATATCGCCTTCGTCGATTCCGCTCTACGAAAAAAGGCAATTCCTTATTCTTTCACACCAAATGGTTATTAGTCTTTACTTACATCAATGTCCATCATGTTTGTACCAAACACATCACCATACAATGGCTTTCCATTTTCGTCAACCGGTGGTTTGCCCCATCCACCGGCGTGATAGCCAAACGAAGTTCCCTCCGGAATAGGGGCATTCAAACCTGGTATTTTCAAATTGGGATAACTCGGCGGTGGACCATATCGCTGCTGTGCAATCAGCCATGGCGGTGGAATTTTATGTGAATTCGGCCCAACCGGCATGCCTAAAGCAATTCGCAACTCTTCGGACAGATCGCCTGGCTTCTTTTCCTTCAGACGCGTCTCGAATTCCTTGCCTTCATAGTAGAGATCACCATGAATGGTCATTCGGGGTTTCGTTTGCCATTTAAAGAACGCATCATGAAGTTTCTGGTAATCAATGTCGATCTTTCCCATTTTCGGACGAACTCGTTCGCGCATTTTCGATTTCAGCGACTTGGCGTCGTCTTTTTCTTGGAGGGATTCTCTCATCTCCATAATTCCAGTTTTCTTGATGAATGCCGGCAAATCGAATGGTGGTTTTTCAATACCACGCTTTCCCTGCAAATATTTGCGTTTGAAACACCAGTGTCGTGGAACTTGAACAGTATTTCGATGAGCCTTCAATTGAACTAACAACTTGGGATCTCGTGCGGTGACATCGTGCATTTCTACGACATCTGGACGGTTGACGAGTTGCTTCAATTCAGCCACACTTAGACGAGTCAATTTCTTAAGTTTGCGTTTGGAGAGTTTTTCCTTATCGTCTTTAGTATCCTCTTCCATATCGTCATCGTCGTCATCCGCCTCCTTGCTTTCGGCTTTCTTTTTCGCTTCAGCAGCTTCATTTTCTGCAGACTTATCCTTGTCCACAGGTTTCGGTTTATTTTCCAACTTGAATATTTCAAAGACCCGGTAGAATTGCCTATACATCGGAGCCAGATCTGCGATTGTGATTTTTTCTGGAATATATCTGCAGGAATTTTATTACTAATGAATCTAGAGAAGTTTCACATTTTTACTTACTCCACTGTGATATCAGGGTCTTGGACTTTGTTTTTGGAACTCTTTTTGGTAGGTTCTTCACTTTTTGTATTCTTTTCTTCTACGTCCTTCTCATCTCCATCTTTTGTCTGCTGACCTGTTTGCTGTCTCATACGGCGATTTTGCTTCTTCCTCCGTTTCTTCTTTTTATTTTTCTCAGCTTTACTTTGTTTGCCACCTTTCTCGCCAGCACCATTCAGTTGAGCTTCATTCTCATCATCTGAATCACCTTCCGCGTCGGCATAGTCTGTGCTAATCACACCACTAGGAATCGTCAATTGTTTTTCTTCTTCGGCACCTGCTACTGACGTTAGATCGTCGACATTCACATCAAATTGGGCTGCACGTTGATCTTTTAATGCTAAAACATCCTCCAAAACTTTTGGGAGTACAACTTCAGTAACTTTTTTACTTTCCTCATCGTCAGACTTCTCGGCGGAATTGTCCGCTTGGGATGAAAGTGCGTCGTTCGAATTTACTTCAGGTTGCGAGTGTTGTGGCGATTGATTTGGCTGCTGCTGAACTTGCGTTTGTTGATTCTGTTTGGCCTGGGATGAAATTGGCGGCGGAACCTGCTGAGGAGGTGGTTGCATCTGCTGCACTTGCGGTGGCCAATTTTGTGGTGATGGAAATCCGGGTGGACCCATATTGGGCGGATGCCCCATATTAGGTCTCATATTAGGTGGAGGGCCCATTCCTGCCGGCATCCCGGGCGGTCCCATCCCAGACGGATGCATCATCATTGGCGGCGGTGGTCCACCCATCATAGGCCGAGGAGGCTACAAATATAGAGAATTAGTGGAACAAAATATTTTTTTAAGAATCATTACTTACCTCGGGATACTGATCGCCCATTTTACAATTGTTTGCTATTGATCGAGAAAATTTAAGCGAGTTAGCAACGTTTGGTCGGGAGGGTTAGCTGTCAGATTGACAATTGGCAGCAAGCGAATGGGACAGTATGCTTTTTAATGGAGGATAATGTTTGACGTTAACAAATTATTTTTATCCGAAGCCAAGATGTGTTCACAAGCTTTGTCGGTTTTAAAAAGTTTTTTTTTCAACGGAGTTGGCTGATGTATTGGATTTGATATTGTGACTTCTTTCGTATGATTTAAAGATTTAAAAAGAACTTGAATTGCGCCATAGAGTTAGGCAGATGTTTATATTTATTAAGCATTTGGTTTTTATTTGCCGAAATTGAAAAAAAAAAAAATATTTGAACTGATTCTTTGAGTTGATATTGTAAAACAAATTTATTTTGTGTACATATATGTAGACCACCACAATGTTTCAAATAGTCATACGAATTGTCCAATTTCTAGTCAGCATATTCACTGGTATCCCGCTAATAACTCTTATAACGGTAATAATAAAGACGGGTAGTATGGCGTCACAATAGGCTAAAGACGTCAAACCACACGATCTGGCCGGCTTATTCAGCGGTCCAAAGTGGGAGTTAAATTACCTATTGAACTTATATCTCAATCGGTCTATCGTTTCGTGAAAATTCAACACTGTAGCTGATCGTTCGGCTTCAGTTCTTGCACGAGCGACTACCACATAGTCGGGCGACACAATACCAATTGCGATTAAATGGACCAACCACGGCCTTCATGAACACTGGCGTGTACAGCAGTAATTTTTTCCCCTGTACCCACTCTACGCATACGGTTAGGCGGCTTGATGTTTAATAGCATGAAATTTGTGAGAAATTTGAACACTATGGTAAAATAGTCGAAAAGTGCGAAAAACGTCTTTCACAGAGCACACATTTTGATAATAGATCTCAATAATTTGTAAGTGTTATCTCGATGTACGACTTTTCTTAATAAAACGGCAATGCTAGCAAAGTATACTATACATGTCAAGAATCAAACACAAATTGCCAAAAATAGAACTGAGAAAAAGTAAAAAAATCACCCTCTAAAATGGTAAGATCTTCATGTCTATAACAAAAAGCATTTCGAACTTTTGTTGACTTTTTGGCAGAGCTGTAAGGTACATCAGTATTTTAGGACTTAAGTACTTGATAAGTACAAGTACCACGTACTGGTACTAGAAAAGTGAATTCACATGAAAACGCTTTGGAAGAGTTGTGGTGGGCACTCATAGTGAAATTAGTGTGATTAGTGACTCGTCAACAACATTTTTCAGAGATGATATGTATGTTTTAGCGTGACAGCTGCTTTTTGCCATTTTTCACGAATCTGTTCTGACTCCAGAGTAAGTGCAGAATTTCGCGTTCTGAAGTATCCAAAACACCGTCACTGAACACCAAGCAGAACACTTTCGGGCAGACATTTTTCTCACTGAACAGCAAAACGTGTACTTTTCTGTCCAGAACAGCCTCATTGAACAGACTAAATACCAATGCGAAAATCAATCGACATTTGTCGTGTCGATCGACCTTCACAATAGTGACCTTATTCATATATTTTTAACTATTCAATTCGTTCCAAGAGTAATAGTTGAAGTGTAGTTGATTATTTTTATACCAACTTTATTTCGAAGCTGATTTTTTGTCGATCTTTTTACGAAAGTATCTAAATGTGTATGAATTTTCAGACCACTTTTTAAAATGGTACCTCAATATTTGACGCTTTAATTTTTTTAAGTGAATACCCACTTATTTCGATATTAATTTTCCAACCAATTGGTCTTGATTTTATTTTAGTTTATTTTGTTAATTTTAAGCCACAAATTCAGTTCAACAAATCATTCATTAGCTTAGACTTGCATTCCCTCACAGCAACATCTCATCTGCATATACAAATAACTCAGAACTTATTGCATTTCATTTATTTAAATAATAAATAATAAGGCAACAAGTATAGAACCCTGCGGTGTCACGCGTTTGATACATATGTACTGAAACATTTGAGTTTCAGCTTCTATTTTGCGATCTATTGCATCGAAAGCTATTTTTTTGAAGAGCTATTTTCAAGAGCAATTTTTTATTTCACTCTTTCTTCTTTTTTTGTTTAAAGCTTTTACTACCCACTCGGGTGCTCGAAAGCAAATACTAATCCATTGTACTACCAGAGAGACATGTTACTTTATTTTTTGCTTCAGTGATGTAGAGCACTAGGCACACACCACTTCGGCCCCAAAACGCTTTTGCTGGTTAGACGGACATAGTTTACCGCATAATTTTTTCTTCTTATATCAAATAGGTATTTGCTAGACAGAGAATTATTCTCAATATATTCTTCTATATTGACTAGACGGAACTCTTCACATTGTTTGGTTTTTGCAACTTGCAATTGTAGTAATCATGGAATCGTTCCACGTTCCAATCAAGCAAAACTCTATCCATCAGAAATTTGTTGGCTATTAACTGAAGCACATGTCTCAACGTAGTTTATTGGTCTAAATTCATTCTTTTATCAAATTACCGTTACATTTTAACGATTTAGATACTTTCTCAAGTTTAGTTTCAGTTACATAATTATTATTATTATTATTGCTGGCCATACAGAACTGGAAATTTCTCATTAACGACGCTTCACAAATCTTCCGTCAGGAGTGTGTTCCTTCCATCTCTCGCTGTTCTGCTCCCTCTCTTTTAAGTATTAGGTTCTACCACATGAAATATCGGATTTTTTTAAATTTAAAGTCAATTTATTATTTTTATTTTTTATGAAATTTTATTTAGTTAAAATATGAACAATTGGCATCTGTAACCTTCTTCTATCGTGATTCAAGGTCCATTATTCCTTTTTTATAGACGACTTGATTCTTTGATGCTAAAAAGTTTTCAAAGGCTTATATGACCTGTGCTCAATTTCGGAACATCTTTTGCCGACAAAATCCGTTGGAGAAATATCAGGACAATACGGTGGATGCGGAAGAATTTCGAATCCCAACTATAGCAGTTTTTGCACCGTTACGTGTGAGGTTTGGGGTCTAGCATTTTCATGCAGGTTGCAGCTAATTTCGTATACATTATGTTGATTTCTCCACAATATTTGACTGCATTTATCGTTTTCCCTGGTTGAAGAAATGAAAAGTCGATTGGTGCTTTCGATGTCCACCAGATTGTCACCATAACCTTTTTTGGGTGAAGACCAAGTTTGGGGGTGCGCTTTGGGTTTTCGTCTGTATCCAACCACTGCCCAGATCTTTTACGATTGTCATACAAAATCCACTCTTCATCACACGTGAGTATATGGTACAAAAACAGTGCATTTCGGTACCTCACAGGTTTATTAATGACGTAGTTTTTGGGCCTCGTTCAATTCATGGGGTACCCACTTGTCGATTTATTTTTCAATTTTCTTATTTGAGATAACTGCCAACTTATTGTCATTGGGGAAACTCCCATGTTGTGTGCACCGTTTTTGTTGGGTCTGCATCCACCGTTTCTCGTAAAATGGCGTCGTCCATTACCGTTTCCGGTTTCTCTAGTTTTCGAGGCTTAGATCTCCCGAGCGAAACTTACCAAACCAACGCCGAATGGTACGTTCGTTCACCGCTATATTCTCAAATACGTCATTTATGTTTTTGGCTGCCAGAGACGCATTATGTTAGAGCTCGTAAAGGAAAAGAGTACGAATTTGAACCGCCAACAGCATGATATAAAACTTCTTGAAAAAATAACTGTACTTGCAACGGATCCTAAAAGTCGCACACATCAAACACACATACAACTTTATCCTATAAAAAAAAAGTCACTGTGTTGACAGCTTCAGTGAAAAATCATTTCATGTGGTACAACCAAATACATACTTATCTTGTCCTTCTGACATACAAGCCAAGAAAGGTGCTCAGATGGGTTTTGAAGGGCCATCCCCCTTAAGGCCCAACCATAATAGACAGGAGCAAGCAGAAGCAAGCAGAGGGGAATGTCTTCTTACGTGCAAAGCATATGATATGCCCACAATGGGCAGATGTGACGATTCGTTAAATGTTCGTTAACTGATGCGAGCAGAAGGAAGCTCTTCTTGAAAGAAGACATGACGGAAGGAATTTTTGACAAGTGACATTTGAGGTTAGGAAAGAGAAAAAAGATAAAATAAATATGGAATACGAGCTTGTTAACAAGTTGATTTCACTTGTGCAGGACAATAAGTGTCTCTATGATAAAGCAGATGGCTTTTATTTATATAAAAAGGAAAAAGCCAAAGCCACACCGAAAATAATCAAATCGAATGAAAACAATTTGACAGTTGCTTTCCTTCTGCTTGCTCCTGCTTGCACCTGTTCATCATGGGTATCGTGACGGTTCGTTGAAACAGAGGGGAGAATTTCGTTTGCTTCTGACATAAGCTTCTGCTTGCTCCTGTCTATTATGGTTAGCCCTTTAGGGTTTTGACAATTCAATACGAGTCCTTCAATTCAATTCAAGACCTTGTTTTCGAAGAGACTAAATCTATTTTCCTCCTTCTTAGTCAGTGACCAGGTTTCAAGCATTATTGTGTTTTTATACATATATCTGGATTTTAACATTTCGGGACAAGAGTAGTTTCGAATAGTTGCTTTATCGCGAAGAAGCACGCGTTGCCCATATGTACCCCATGGGGCGAGCGCTATCACATGCAGACTCAAGTGAGTCCTGGCCCTTTTCAGTTTTCTCTTTCGATTTATATTCGTGAGGTGAGCGTTTTGATAGTTATATAAAGTAGAACTCCATAGTTCCAAACGTCAAAAGAGAAAGAGAATAGTCAAAGAACCGAACGAAATGCTCGCTTATGTTTCAACGAAAAGTCAACTTACCCATAATGAACTGAAGCGAACATAAGGAACTGTCAAACTGCTTTCATTCGGTTTGCTTATTTTCGGTGTGGCTACGTCACTTGTCAAAATTCCGCCCGGAATGTCTTCTTTCATTAGAACTTTCGTCCGCTTGCATGTTAACGAATATTTAACGAAAACGCGCACATTCCCATTATGGGCATGTCATAGACTTTGCATGTAATAAACTAATAAGACATTTCCTGAAGCTGGCATATGGTCGTTTATGTCTATTATGGATGGTCGTTAAGGGTGCTTGGCTATCTCGCTTTTATTGCGTATTCCACCACCAAATTAAAGAGAAGTCTTGACAAGGCGTCTCCTTGTTTTAATCCTTCGGTTACATAACGGAATGTCAATTACTAATTGACATGTGTATTGCATTTTATCTGTTGAGTTGATTATACTTTCCAAATCTGACAAAACAATCACCAAATTTGGTTTTTTCAATCGCAATGAGTTCACACTAAAAGAGTTCTTTGGTTTATTTAAGAACACTACTTTAACAGACAAATAATTCTGAAAGACAATGGATTAACCTTATGCTACAATACACTCGGAAACACTGGTTCGTTTTTTAATTATCGATATCGAATTCAAAGATTTGACAAGCCCGGTCGCATGTTGTTTACAATAGTTCATCGACGAAGCGGACTCGAGGTTATATTAAAATTTTTTTTTTGTTTATTTTATTGAGTACAATCTTGGAAACGTTTTGTTAAATTTTTTAATCAATTAAAATAGTCGCGGTAACGAGAACGAACATTTATAACAAATCTAAAAGCTATCATTGTGCTCTACAGGGTGCCTATGTGAGAAAAATATGTTCAAATTCGACTTTAAGGTGGATACAGACGATTTGGACGAAAACTCTGTTTTTGACAACATCTCGAAACCGGACCAATTGTGTGTATACCATACCTATGTCTATATTTACTTGAAAACATTCGAATTCAATTTACACAGGATTGAAGAAAATGCTCTTGACTGCTATGAATCCAAGGAAATATATGTAACAGAAGATGTGCTTGAAAACATAGACGTTTATAGAGCCAATTCGTTAGAGGTTCAAGCGGGAGAAGTTAAGCTACATTACATTAAGTCGGGGTACCTGATACACACATTTGATAAAGAAAGTTCAGAATCGATAAGCCAAGCCGAACAGAGCCATACCGATCTTATCCCTGGCGTCTATGAAGGTAATTTTAAGTATGTAACACTCTTGCACACAGTAAACGAACGTATGCTTATATAGGCGGCGCAAAAATCTGGGAATGTACAGATGACTTAATACAGTACATGTCAGTGAACTATCCCCCGGAGAAATTCGCAAACAAGAGAGTCCTAGATCTCGGTTGTGGCGCGGGAATATTGGGAATCTACGCATATGCCTGTCGGGCAGAAGTACATTTTCAGGACTATGTATGAACGTAATCCATATTAATTCCCATTTCTATCATAATGTCCGGCTCTTTGACAGAATCAAGATGTGCTGGAGAAAATTACAATCCCAAACGTAATACTTAATTTCTCCGAAGACCACACCGATGAAGAACAATGGAAAAATATTAAATTTTACTCAGGCGACTGGGGCAAATATACCGACCTAACAAAAGACGGGCAGCCATTCGATTTCATTCTTACATCCGAAACAATTTACAATTCGAATAATCAGCAAAAATTAATTAACACAATGGCTGAGAAACTCAAGTCCGATGGTATTATTTTGTTGGCAGCGAAAACATATTATTTCGGCGTTGGAGGTGGTTTGAGAGAATTCGAGGATTTAATTCGTAAAGACGAGCGGCTTCGGTCAAATGTTGTCTGGAGTTCCACCGATGGAGTTTCAAGAGAAATACTCGAAATCAGTAAAATTGAAGAAGTATAAAAAAAAGCTTGAATAAACTTTTTCTCAAACACGCTGTTCTCGTCGTATGTTAACATTCCATCTGTCACTGATGGCCATTGGTTTTGTAGCAAACCGGTGGCCAGAAAAGAAACCAGAATGAAACGTGCGTCTTTCGTACGTCTTCCCCCGTGACACCCTGAAATTTTGAAAGAAGTCCAGTTCGTAGCGACGAACAAACTCTTCGTCAATACGTGTGAGCTCATTTCATTTTACCGCAGTGTACTCCCGCCACACCCACTCTTGGAATTATAACAATGTGCGTGATTGTTTACATAATTTTGACAGAACCCCGGGTTCCCACATGCTCGTCGCAGCTTGTAGGCAAACGTCAGCGGGCATTTTAAGTGGTACGTCTCATTGGTGGTTTCTGCCGGTGGCTCAGCTGTCAGATGGATTCCTCTCTGCTTCCAATTTGGGTAAATGAGAAATCAGTCTTATCTTGTTTTGTTATTTTATCAAATATTCGGGGCAAAGCATTTAAATTATTGAAAATCCTTTGTGTTACACGCTGCGCTAATGGATAGTAAGCGGATGAATAAAATCTCTGACGGCAACGGGGAAGCAAAAAGAACGAACGCTCTCTGCTGTTGCGAATACATTAATCACGAGAACGAACGTTTTCACATATTGCAATGCTGCTGCAATTGCAGTGATTTGGACGCATTCTTCGATAGGTTTGAAGTTTAATATCAATTCGTGTGTCTGTATGTGACTTTCTTATTTAAGGTTAATTTGTTGTACATCAGTTGACCCGAAACACAGCCAAGGTATGCTGCTTACATTTCAAGATCGCCTGCGCATTCCGTGGCAAGGTGGTGCAAAACAGATATCGTTGGGTGCTCTAGTGCCACCAATATGTATTCCATTGGTGATCAGCATTGCGGCAATTAACTCGTATGCCGCATTGATTATGTGCATTGCAACAGCATTATTTCTGGGATATTCGTACTACTACCTACGACGAAGCTACCCCAAGACAAAGTTCTTTTTCATATGGACATTTTGGTCGGTGGTGTATTTGATATTTTTATTCGGATACACGGTACCTATGATGGAATTGCTGCCTGAGGAAAATTATATACTCGTCCTCCTTGGGGCGTGCTCGTTATTCTGTTTATATAGAACTAAAACTCGGGCACCACTCAATCATGTACTCCAGAGCACCGTGTCCGAGGACGAGCTGCCTGACATCACCGAAGAGCAGACGTCTCTGCTAATCGAAAACAGTGAATCGGATGAGTGTGACCAACACAACCCGAATATATGTCAGATCTGTCGGAAATACGTACAACCGCGGACATTGCATTGCTCAATTTGTCAAGCTTGTATCGTACGCCACGACCATCATAGCTTCTGGCTGGATTGTTGCATCGGTAAGTTCAACCATCGGTACTATTTCTTCTGCCTATGTTTTGGACAATGCGCACTGTTGTTCGGTGCCAATCTGGCTACCACAGCCGTCTGCCATCCGTACTTGCTGTTCAAGATATTTGGAGTGCCAATATTGCTGCCTGACGACTGCAGTGATGTTTTCGACGACTATATGTAAGTACCTATCTGGCTAGATGCCTCATCTTTTGAATAATGTTGTGAATTTCAGAATAAGCTTGGCGTTTATCATGTCCATCTATGCGCTGATAATGGCCTTCTTTGTGATTATCGCATTATTCATGCAGATCTACCTGATCTCGAAAGGTATTACGTTATCGGAATGGAAGCGTCGAGTTACCAGCAAACGAAGAATGCTGCTTAGCAATTGGAAGAGTTTTTTCTTTCTCACAAATTAGGCGATTTGAATGTGATTTTTAACCGTCTTTAATTAAGCACTCGACTTTGAATTAGGATTTAGTGGCCGCAAAGTATTTACCTTACTGAAACAGAAATTAAGTATAACCAATTAGTCACTAGAATAAGATTTTGAAAAAGACAGGTTTGCCGTGTCACAGTAACAGCACACAGACAGAACTTGTAGGCTTAAGCTTACAGCGTTGGATTATTTAAGAAAATAGTTTATTAAAAGACATTACAACAAACGTTTTTTTTTTCATAATTTATATCTCAATGATTGTACGAAGGTCTGAAATTTAATCGCATATTGTACATGTGTACCTTAAACGTTCTGAGAAAAATAAACAAATAAAAATAAAAACAGCCTATAAGCTCTCCCCTTCACGGTTTGGTGTGTAATCAGGCAGAAGCTCCCAGATTTTCATCCGCCACCTTTGCCGGCGCTCGTCAGTTTCCTTCTCTAGTTTTAGCATTTGCGGGAGACGTTGCCAACGATCGAGGACTTTCCATTTGAGGTGCCTGTTACAAAAAGAAATACATATAGAACGTGTTTAAAAGTATTTTGGTATGACCGACCATTCATAGTGGCTTTCGGCTTGCTTGGTCTTCATGTCTTCAACTATTTTCTGCAACTTGGTATAGCCGCACCAATGTGTAAAGACGAATTGATTCAGTTTTATTTCATACCAATCCACTGCCACAAGATATTTGCTTCGTTCCCCCTTCAAATAGTCGTACCAAGTTCGGATTGCGTGTCGTTTAAGATGTCGCTCATATGCACAGTCGGCTAAAGCGTTCTTCTGCTGTAATATCGATAGGTACAAGTTCTTCCAAGCCATGAATACATTCTTCTGATATAGTCGCGCTCGAAAGGCGTCTGAATTTTTCTGATTCACCCTTTTGCGTTCAAGCAGTCTTTTAAAGCCCTCCATACCTATGCGACGGAGAAGGTATTTTCGGCAAAAATCGTGTGATTTCTTCTTATTTTCAAGAGCCCGTTGGTGGTCGCGTTCCTTTGCTATCTTGGCTAGTTTCTCCAATCGGCGTTTTTCTTTCAGTTGCTCTATTCGCATCTTCTTGGCCTCCTCATCCTCCAGGCGCTGTAGGTACGTAAATGTTACGCAAACACTTGTTGTTAAGGATCTACTCTTACCTTGGCTTCTTCGAGAGCTAACCTAGCTGCCTCTCGTTCAGCGTCCTTTTGTAGTCGCCGCTGTTTGGCTTGCTCGTGCTTTACACTTCGCATCAATGCCCGCTCTTGCATATTCAACAAAAACTTTGGCTGCATTATTGACTTACCTTGAAGACGAACAAACTCGTCGTCTTCCTCATCTCGAAGATTGCCCAAAACTTGTAGGCACTTCGCTGTAGCTCGTACTTTATAGTCGCCTGTTCGGAAGACATTCTTTAATTCGGTTTTGATATTCTGCCGGCATTCCTTCGCCTCATCCGACAGTTTACTAAGTTTCAGCTCAGTTATGAGCCTCTCCTGGCGGTCCAACTTCATCTTTTGTAAGTCTATTATGTCCTGCTGAAGTTTTATCCTAAATTATACAGATTAAGTCTGGGTAGACGGATATGTGTAGGCGTTAACTTACTTTGACTGGTATTTTCGTACATTGGTGTTGGCTTGTATTCTCGTTTGGGCTAGTTGCCTCGAGGATGGCTCAATGGGCTGCGTCACTTGTTTTTTCTTCTTCAGTCTAATTTGATCGAGGAATGCATTGATTTTATGAATACGATCGCTCTTGTTCGTTATGTTTTCACGTTCGATTTTCTGAATAGTTGTGAAATGGATCCATTTCATGAAATATTTCTTTAAAACAAATAGGTTGGGACGATTTTCCGTCTGAAATAGCCGATCAATGATCGCGTTTTGTTCATTAGAGGCGCTACTATCGGAATCCTCGTCCGATGAACTCGATGTCGTCGTACTATCGTTTGCATCCCGCAATTGATTCAGCATTTTAGTGACAACTAAAGGGTTACATTCTTCTTTATGCAGTGACGAGCCTTCTACTACGATGCTTGACTCGGATTCGCTTCTGGTTGTGGCCTGACCAACTGCTTCTTCGGCCAAGTTAGATATTGCCGACTCGGCACTATAGCTGCTTTCCGAGCAGGTGGAGTGTTCCCTTTTATATTGGACGAAGTCATCAAAAGTAACCTGAGGCTTCTCGGCCAAGTTACTCTCACTTTTTCGAGGTGAAATTGCTATGTGATCATGATTATCTGCTATTTTAGCATCAATAGAAAGAGTTTCATCAATTTTTTCAACAGGTTCGGTTCGGTCGCCAGTACCGGCCTTCGCAACATATTCAATAGCCTTCACGGGGCAGGTATAACAATCTTGAACATGACGAGAGGTATTCTCAAGACTCTGTAGTATACCTTTGTTGTCTATTTTAAGCACATCTGTGTTGAGAAGCCTTGATTTGACTGTAATTGACTCGCGGTTCTTAGTCAATTGCGATTTTAATGTTGAAAGCTTATTGAGAATATAATGCTCCTCGATTTCGATGTTGTGGACAATACACTTCCCCGTATTTGGCTTATACTTTTCTTGGCTTGGTGGAGGTTTACTCTTCGATTTCTGAAACTGCAAACGAAATTCATGATTTATTTTTGAATTACCCCTTATATCCTTACCATTTCATGCCGCAAATCCATGACTAATGCAGGATTTAGATTCCGCTGTATGTCAATTTCGCCATTCAGAAGTTTTATATTATCCTTTCCAATAAAATCCATTTCCACCAGCTTCTTCACCGCACTGCTCTTCATGCCCGCAGTGGTGGCGTTTTTCTTTCGAATTCTGTCCCATCTGGTGTCCTTATTCAAACGCTTGCAGTCTGGCTTCGCAATCGTCCAAACCATTTCGTTTTGCTCTTCGCAAATCTAATTTAAATCTTTTCGATTTCTCAAAACAATGAGTTTGAAAACAAATATTTCGGTTTCCATGGCTACTCGGGCGATACATACCTTCAGGTCTCCTAGTAAATTCATCAAAACATTCGTGCACAACGAAAAGAAAACAAGTTGTTGAGATGATGGCTAATTTTGTTAAATAATGTATTTTTCGCTTACGCAATTTTAGAAATGCATTTACTAATAGTTACAAAAAAAAATTGAGTTTTTGTGGTTATATAATAAAAATCCTAGAAGCCGGAACGTTGTGTTGGAGTTGTGCACCTTAGGCGGCTTTATCCTTCTGCTTTTTGGTCTTCTTGCCGGCAGTTGCAGATATCTCAATGTCAATTGGAGCCGGTTTAACGAATGGAATCTCATCCTGGTACTTTTCAGGCATGTACTTCTTCAGAACTTCTGGGATCTTAATTCCGGTCTCAGTTTGATGTGTCTCCAAGATTGCACATATTACTCGGGTAGCTGCACACATGGTAGCGTTCAGCATATGGACGTATTCGACAGCGGCATTCATTTTCTTCGTTTGCCCGTACCGTACGAGAAGTCTTCTAGCTTGATAATCCAAGCAATTAGAACATGAGACAAGCTCGCGGAAAGCACCGCTTCCGCCGAACCATGCTTCCAGGTCTAGTTTCTTCGAGGCAGCATGATTGAGTGCACCTGAAACGATGTTGACGATTCGATACGGAATGCCTAGGGATTGACAGAACTGCTCAGCATTTCCAATCATCTCATCCATCATTTCCCATGACTTGTTATCATGTGGTGAGGTAAGTACAAATTGTTCGACTTTCTCGAATTGATGCACACGGAAAATGCCACGGGTATCACGTCCATGTGAGCCGACTTCCTGTCGGAAACATGTTGAAATGCCGGCGTACTTAATGGGCAGTGAGGATTCTGGCAGCCATTCATCCCTATGATAGGCAGCGATAGGCTGTTCTGAGGTGGCAATGAGGTACTTTTCGTCCACACCACCACCTTCTTCAGCCTTCTCACTCCCCTTGCCAACGACCTTGTACAATTCCTCATCGAATTGCGAAAGTTGTGCAACCTCTTGCATCACCTCTTTGCGCATGAAAAATGGAGTGTATAGGGGCGTGTAATCCTTTTCATGAAGAATACGTAGTGCGTGTTGAATAAGTGCATGTTCGAGAAAGACCGCTGGACCTGTTAAGAAATACCCTCTACCGCCAGAAACTACTGCGCCCTTTTCTGCATTCATACCATCTATCATTACAATAAGGTCAACGTGGGAGTACTTTCCACGTTTAGTGCAATCGCCAAATTGTCTCTCCACTTTGTTTTCGTCTTCATCATTGCTGACGGGTACACTTTCGTGCAAATGATTGCCGACCTCACGTAATGCTGAGTTGCGTCTCAATTCAGCTTCTTGCAGTTGTTTTTCATTCTCCACCATTGCTTCGTCAATGAGAACACGAATTTTCTATTAAAAGAAGGAAATTTCATAAATGCCTCGGAAATAACATATAAACCGTACCTTTATTTGGTTCACGGTGAGGGTCTTCAGTACATCTGAGGTAACTTGGGTTAAGTCAGCTTTTACTGAATCCGGCACCTTGCCATCTTCATCTCCAATGGGTTCTTTTTTCTTCATTTTCTCTCCGATTTCCTTGCTACAAACATTTTTCACTTTATTCAGATTGTCGGCTCGGTGCCTCCGCTGTCTCCATTCGGTGTCTTGAGCAATTACAGTCTCAACAAGAGCGAGATCTTTGAAGCGCTTGGCTTGATTTTCTCTAATTTTATCGGGATTACCACCCTTATCGCTGCGAAACAAATCCAGATCAAGGACCATGTTGTTGTCTTATAAGTGAACGCTTTAAAATCCTGTGTGACTGCAAACAACGTGGCTTCGGCAAGGAATTTCTGACGACAGATAGTCCAGTGGTGAATGACAGAATAGAGATGAGTAATAAAACCAGAGAATTGTCAAACAAATCGAACCAGAGGCGATCTGTTTGTTTTAGATCTTAAACATGAGAACATATACATTTTAAGAATGCTCGATGTGTGCAATTCGAATACCAATATAAATAATTTACAGACAACCATATAAAATAAAAACAAATAAGTCAGTTGAATAAATCTTCCTTTTTGAGGCAACATTATACACATTCTTAAAATACTGAAAAACAATATACGAAATAAACACTATTGTGAACGAGCACAATCAACACTGTCACCACTTTTCGAAACTTCAAAATTGTTTCCCCGCTGTCATGCCGATTTCTTCTATGTTTAGTGCGTGTAATTACATGACTCTGTGAAAATATACGAAAAAATATATAAGAAAGGATCTGGTGGACAAAAGACCTTCCAAAGATTATGAGCATAATTGATTTTGAAATTGAAGAAGTGAAAAAAATATGTGAAAATGTCGTTGAACAATCAAAAATAATTACATGTACGCCAGTACTCATCCGAGTTGATATCAAACAAACCAACAGTCGACAGCTCAGCGTGTGCTTGCGGTTTCCGGAAATCTATCCGAAATCAACAATTTTAGTTGAAATCAAGAGTCGAACGCTTTCGTATAAATTTCTCGACGGCCTAGCCAATCTAGCTGAAAATAAAGCCAAAGATATATTGGGGAAACCACAGGTCATATATGTTCTCCAATTTATTGCTCAATACCTAAGAGAGAACCCCCTTTGCGTGGCATATGAGGAAATAATTGATTTGAAGAAGAACTTGGGGAGCGATGCAAACAATCAGTTGAAATTGAAACAGAAATCATCGACCGTTCATTTGAATGTTAAAGGTGGTCAGTACTATTACAAAGTCAAGGCGGAAATTCCAGAAGAGTATCCCCGACAATGTGTTGTTTTAAAGGAAGCCGAAACAAATTTACCTGTAGTACTTTTAAGATATCTTAATGGGCAATCGAAAGAAATTGCCCGGCAATGTGTCGAACCTCCACTCCGGCGAATTAAGGACAAGAACGCTCACATGTTTCAGCCCGTTCCAAGCCTGTACAAGGCCTTACAATTCTGCATAGAGGCCACACGTGGCTTTTGTGAGGAGAAGTGTCCCATTTGCGAACAAAATGTGCTGCCGAAGGAGGCCCGTGAACTGGTAGCCGATGACACGCACGATTTATATTGCGAACGTGTCTATTGCGGTCATCTGTTTCATCAAGGATGTCTGAAGCGATATTTGCAGGAACCACCCTTCCCGAAATATGGCAAACTTTGTCCCGCGCGAAGTCAACATCCCAGGTCAGACAGTAGTTATTCAGTGAATGAGAAGGCAAGCTCTGGGAACGAGCATTTAACATGTGGAATTCGTTTAGCTCACGACCGATGGGTTTTGAATGTAAAGGTTGCCGAGAGCAGGTGGGCACAAAAACAAGCCCGAGCACGTGAGCTCGAAGAAGTTGCTGATTTTTTGCAATAAGACTATACTTTTTAACCAAATTGGAATCAAAACAATACAAATTCTTTGAACAAATTTACATTTGCTGTTTTTTATTTACGTTTTAATCCCTCCAGCTATTTAGCATCTTTCGTTGTGTCGATAATAGAGCTGATCTCATAGGAGTCACATGCGAGCATGGAACCGGATGACAATGACTAATGTCTAGTGTCATTTACTGATTTGTCTATAATGAAGCTAAATATGATGCTCGAAAGTTCAATCACATTCGAAGGGGTCTTTGTTACGAAGTCATCGGTTACGTCGGCGACTTTGTGTTCATAGTCATTCGAAAATGTGTCCAATTAATCCCTAATCCTCTGTAAGTCAGAAAGGGATTAGCCTTTTAACCAGGAAATGGAAATTACACCTTGACTAGTTATTCTAAATAGAGTAGCCTTGGATTTTCGGATAAAGTTAAGGGTTTAGGCATTGACCTTAGATGGTACACAGATGACTCAATTATGGAATCAGGCGCTGGGTGGTATTTTTGGCGAAACTTCTGGGACTGTCCGTCTTCGAGCTGTGCGCCATTTTTCCTAGCGCCAATATAGATTTCGGGTCAAGTATCGAACAAACTTCTTTTTGTTTTTCGGAGAAATTGAAAAAAATACGCTACCAGTTGTGAGCAAAAGCGAAACAGTCACAGAAGGAATGCTCCGCCATGTCGCCATCCTTATTAAAAGCTTCACAGGTGGCCGTTTAAATGGTACCATGGACTGGAGAGTTTAACAGAAGTCTGCTTCTGCATCGATTCTTCTTATGGATAAGATGAAAGCCGCAGACATCGAAGCATACAGACTTCGACAGATTTGCTATGCGGATCTATGTATCTGCAGGACCCGGTAGTTAGTGAGAACACCGACCAAAAATAAGACGTTTTCTCTGAAGCCCATTCTGGCCAGCTTATCGGAAGTCTAATGTACAGGCCCAAACAAGACTCAGTGAATTTACTTTTCTGGCCATCACGAACTTACGCACGATTTTAGAAGTGCTAGATGGTTTAAGACCAGCTGCTCGCCTTCCAGTTTTGCTACATATTATGACGGCCATGCATATCAGGATAGCGAAGTTTTCTGCTGTAAACACAGACATATTTGCCTAATGAGAAGTACAATCATCGCTCTCCAGTTCGGATTTCAAGCCGACCGGAAAGATCCGAAAACATCCCTTCTCGCTCAAGTGCAAGGCCAGTACTGCAGCAACTCTGAATGGCTTGTGTCATGGCTTCAAATGGCATAAGGGATCATGGGATAAGCAGTTAAAGTGCTGAGCTCACATATAGAGAGCTCAAAATCAGTTAAGGACTACCATGAAGCTCTCCAGGAACAAAGAAAAATTAACTAGTGGCATCGAAACTTTTTTTTATAATTAGCGCATGCAAAAGCGTTTATGAATAGGTTGCAGTTTTACGAGGGTCAATTGAAAAGGCTTTTACTTTTAGTCAAAAAATGATTTTATTTTTCTGTATAAACTCCATTGACTTCAACATACTTGGTCCAGCAAAATCAATATTAATTCCTGGAAGTGAGAGCCTGAAAGGCTGTGAAAATATTCATCTACGGCCTCCAAAAATAAGTTTCTTCAAGTTGGGACAGATGGAATCCTGTGCCTGCCAAATCAGGTGAATAGAGGGATGGTCGCACCCTTGTGTACGTTGTCCTGGTGAAGGATGTTTTTCTTCTTAAAGCCAGGCCCAAGCATTGTCCGAGTAATAAAATCGCGAAAGCTAACATGGGCAGGGCCCGTAGAACGAATGGACAGTATTCGAACAGAACAGCGAATTATAGAAGCAACACACTCATGCCACGGAGACTCTGAAAATCAGAGATCCAAATCGTCAGTAATAATAATAGTTATAATAAAACCAGGCCTCTTCTCTCGAAATTTGATATGGAGCTGGTCAAGAAGATTGGAGTAATATTCGCGTACAAATCGCCGCATAAAATCGTTCGGATCCTTACTGAATCGGTCTAAAGATTGCTGCGAAAATCAAGTCAGCAAATGCACACCCATCTTGCACTGAGCTTTCCTATCCCTAATTCTTTGTGTAAGATGTTTTGCACCCTTTCTTCTGATATCCCCACAGCTTCAGCCCCTCTCACTCACTTTCATTCAATTATCGTCCAGCAGGATGTCATGCGCTTTTTCGATGGTTTCCGGTGGAGATTTCATGTGGGTCATCTTCGAGGGACGTGCGACACCGAGATACGAACTAATGACATGTGCATTGGAACTGATGTGCTGATTGGAACGCCATATGTGTCAGGCAAAGAACTTTTCACCTTACCTACCTAAGTCGCTTGTCTTGGATTATTTTTTGCAGCCGGTGTGGCTTACATTTGAATAAACAAAAAACGTATTTTAGCTTGAAAAATAAATTACTTTCCATAGAATATTTACTTTTTTGAATAAAATACAAATTAATACCGATCGGTTAACAGCAGAAGCTAACTCGTACAGAATATTTGTTTCTTTTTTTCATTTTATTAGCAGTGCTCTCTTACAATTAATACTCCTTGTGTTTGTTCTTTGTTTTCGTTTTCATTTTGACGCGTTTTTCTTTCATAATATAGATTACATTTCAAATATATAATTTAACATGTTCTCCTCTTGAATATACAAAATTGATCTACATTAAGCACTGTTATTAAAACCATAAAAAAAATCAGACGCGATAGATACTGACATACCTAATTCACCAGCAATCACTTTAGTAACTCGTATTTCCTATATTTAAATTATGCAGCCCGCTTTCGTAACCTATCTATGTAAACTTACATATAGTTAGCATGCTCTCAACAAATATATTTTATTAACAAAACAACGAAATACATTAAAATGTATTAGAGAAAAAAATAAATACGAATTTGTCTTTATTACATTAAGTCTATCTAGTTATACTGTTGAAAAGAAAAAGGTTCTGTAAACGAAAGAAAACTAGTCGTTTTGCCTTCAACACAAAGATACAGACTTTATCACTTTCATAAAACCTCTAAATTATATACATAAATTATATATTAGAGTAACACAACGCAGTCGAACTGTGACTATACGTAAAGCAAATGTATCTTTAGTTCCTTCTTAATCTATTCACATATCCAGAAAACATACATATTTACATGTACCACACTCTACACCTTGATTATGTGCCTTGAATACACTATTCGACATTCCGTTAAGGAAACAATTTATGAGAATAAGACGAAATCTTTTTTGATACACGAGAACGGAAGGTCACAAGCTCGCCAATCGGTTTGTACTCATCATATACCTGACGGAAACGAAAATCCGGCATTGAATGTAAAAACAAAAAAAAAAAAGAAAACTATTGTTACTGAGAATATTTGGTGCTACTTAAGATAAAACTAATTCAATTAATTGTGATTAAGGCATTCCCGGTAGTCCACTCATGCTTTGGTGCTGATGCAGCAGGTTGACTCTACACATCTGTTGCTCTAGACGTTGTATGGTCGCGGTAAGATGAGAATTTTCCACATAAAGCTCCTTAACGAGCACATCCGCGTTCGCTAGACGTTGTGTTTGTTCTGTCATAATCACGGCTTGGGCTTCCAGTCGATTACGCAGGTCCGACAGCTCGTTATGCTGCTGTTGCCATGTTTCTGTTTAGTACAAATTTTTTTGTTACGATGTACAGTCAAACTTAGTACCTATGTAATACTTACGTTGCATGAGGGATTCTGTGTATTGATGTTGTTGTTTAATGACATTCTGCAAATGTCGGTTCTTAAGCTCAAGATGATTGACTCGTTGTATAAGAGAAGGATGAGCTGCGCGCTTAAAAGAAAATACAAACAGGAGTAAATCATTGTTTTCTATACTTGAACAATAACTTACTGCATATGCCTTTTCAAGTACAGGCTTGGCTTCTTGCAACTGTTGCAACTCCATCACTAAGCTATCGCGCTGCAATGCTAAATCACGAACCTGCTCTTTTAGCTGCATTTCAAAGCACTTTAGGCGTTTAAGTTCCTCTTTAACTATGTTCGGGCTGGAACAGTTGCTAGCCGCCTGAATTGAAGACTTTTGCATGCTGTGCGTTGAAGCAACACTCTGGCTTTCAAAACTCTTCGCTGACGCTGTGGATGAGGAACAGTCATCGCTATCTTTCGAAATATCGGAATTAGCTTTAGGAATATTAGGCTTTTGTATAGGCGATATGTGTTTACACTCCTCAACTTGACTACTAGCGATGTTGTTCTGTGTAGTGCTAAAGACAGTTGTTTCTGATGTCGACAAATTAGTCAACCTAAAAGCAAAATACAAAAATAAAGATGACAATGTAAAAACCATACAAAAGTTCAACCCAAAAACGAAGATTAAAAAACAAAAAAAATTAGTTTAGCTGTCGGTTAACTATTTCGTAAGCCGAAACAAAGAAATTTCTCTTTTATTACTGAACCTATGGCAAACAAGCAAACCCACAACCAATCAATAGGTAACAACAAACAAGCATGTACACTCTAGCGTATGACTATGTGAATATTTTATTTTTTTTTCTCAAAACATTTTCTCCTTAATCCGATTTATGTGCGAATGGTAATTGACAGATAACAAACTTACCTGCTTCTTTGAGGTGCCGAAGGGTTCTGCTGATTATGGTTTTTATATTGCGTCACTGGGCACTGGATGGTACTCTGATGCCACAGGTAGCTTATCGGCGAACTAGCTGGACTCTCCATATCAGACACTTCACACTGCATTTCATTTGCACCCGTCAAGATCTCAACACTCTCACCGAGTTTAAGTTTCAAATCTTCAATCTCATTTTTCAATGCTTCCATTTCTTTTGATTTTTCCTCAAAAATCTGTCTCGCATTCTCGCGAATCTGCTCGGCTTCGGCTTCCAAGTCAGCATATTGTTGTTCCAATGAATATTTTTCTTCGATCGGCGACAATCGCCCATCTTTGCTAAATTGCTCCTCATACTCCCGCACCTTTTCCACGAGTTCCGTGAATTTTATATCGCTCTCCTTCTGTTCATCTTCGTAGATTTTGCGCTCTTTTTCGAAAAGTTGCCTTTCTTGCGAGAGCTTATCCTGCCAATAATCTTCGCAGTCCTCATAAGCCCTCTGCATTTGCTCTAAACTAGCTTCAAGTTCTTTGCAACGGGCTTGCAAGGAATCTCTTTCACTTTTCAATGTGGTTTCTTCATCAGCGTTGTTTGCAGTAGATTCGATGTTTTGGGTCGAAGCGTTTTGGAATGATTTCAATTCGGTTTCTAGCTGCGATACCTTTTCCCTCAAGGAAGATAACTCCTGATCCTTGGCATCTACCTGAGAACATGTGCTTTCTTGTGAGAAACCTGATGATGTACTATTAGAGGTGATATTCAAAGGACTCTTTAGCTCCGAATTTAAGGCCACCCAATCGCCGCTTGTATCGCTTTCACTATTTGTATCTGCATTGCATCTTCGGAGCTTTCCAAGACGCGGACTCTCCTCTGTGATTCTCGTTTTACTCGGAGAATCACCTCGGCGCTTCATCGCAGCAGAGGTATGATCGGTATCATCGTCTACACCCAGAGTAACTTTTTGAGTCTTTTTTGTCCTTACACGAGATATTTCAAAGTTCAAACCTTCAATTTCGGCAAGCAGTTCGTCGTTTTTATCACGTAGATTAGCGTTTTCTACTTGTAGGCTGGTTATCTTCTCTATCAGTTCTAACATCTCTTCGTTTTCCTTTTCGTTTTTCGAACCCTCATCATTGCGATTTCTCTCTTCGAATTCTGCTATTTCCTTGTTTAAGTGAATGTTCGTTTCCAAGAGGCTAGTTACTTGCTTTTGCAGACTTGTTTGTTCCAATTCCAAGGCACGGTTTTCTTCTCTGAGCGAATCAGCTTCGGATTTTAATTTGAGTTCTTCTTGTTCAAGCGATTTGATTTTGGTTTCTAGGCGAGCGGTAAGGTTGGACCAATTTTCGCGGTCGTTTGCCATGCGAGCAGTTAAATCCCGCACTAGCTCCGCATGTCGTTGTTCCAGCAATCGAATCTGAAAATGTAAACGTATAATGATGCTTGTGTCATATTTTGTCATCCTTTGGTGAACTTACTTCTTTCTTAGTTGCGTCTTCCAAATTTGCGTGCCGCTCATCTATCTCCTGAGCCAACAAGACCACTCTTCGATTGGCATCCTTGTTGTCAGCGTGAAGTTTTTTATTCTCCTCACTCATTTGATGATATGATTGTTTCAGGGTAGATAGTTCGGCTGTTTGCAAGGCCAGCGACGCCTTAAGTAAAGTTGTTTGTGCCTCACCAGTCAGACTACGCAGTTCTTCTTCCAAAACTTTCGACAGTTGGCAAACATTCACTTCGTCCTCATCGAATCCCAGACTTAGAAGAAGCCCCTTGGCACTACTTATGTTCACACGTTCCCACATTTCGATCACACTATGCGCCGGTACGGTATCCAATTGAGCTGGTATGTCTGTGTTGAAAACATATGATACGTGAAATGTACACAAACAGAAATCGCTAAACAAATTATATGTAAACGGGACAAATCGACAACAAAATAGGACCTACGTAGAGAGACAGGTATAAATATTTAACATAACAGGTACAATGCAATGAACAACAAATGCACTATAAAAGGCTTTGTAATACATGTGTAGGCAAGTTTTATGCTAAAAGCCGGCCCCAACAAGTGGTACCATTCAAGGACGTTTACCAAATGTGCTCTACTAGCTAAATAATAAAGAGTGCAATAAAATGATAAATAAAGTATCAAGAAAAAAAAAAAAAAAACAAAATGAAATTGTTTAGTAAGCAACTTTTGTCAGAACAAACCTTTCGTATTATCATTTGATTTATACTGATCTCTGTACATACAAGACACTGAAGAGGTCAACGATTTATTATCCAAATATGGAAGTGAATTCGTCTGGCACGGCGATGAAAGTTCGAGATCAAAGCTATCATTTTCAATCAGACTTAGAAATTCAGGAAATGAAATCACAGGTTTTCGCTCATTTTTCTCAAGTTTTCGAAATATTTCTTGGACAACTCTTTCCGCAACAGTGCTAAAGAGTCCCATGCGGCCGCATACGATTCGCATTTGATCTTTAGTAAAGCAATACGAACCGACTTCTCCTCCGTAGGTTTTCCAAATTTCAAGAATACTATTAATCGGATTTCCACAATCTAAATTCTCTATTCAAATGTAATAATTCGATTAAGTTGTAAAACTAGATTATTGACTGATAATTATATTTTACAAATGTGCAGTAATGAAAAATGTCTCCCTGCGTTATAATCGTGCATTTAATTTAGGCGCTAGTTACGAGCATTGTGTTCATTATGGTTATCACGAATTATTTTGTTCAAATCATTTGAGTCAATGTTATTTACCTAAGGATTCCATACTGCTGCTTGTTTTGTTTGCGATTTTCGCTGCTTTGGTTTTCTCTAAAATTGCCTCACGAACGCGAGGATCCTTTTGTACCGGCAGTGAGGCGCAACGTTTAAGTTTCGTTCCCCCACATATCGGCCTTCTTCGATGTGATGACAAAATATCACTTTGTGATGAAGATCTTTGAACCTAAGACCAAGTGAGAAGAATTTTCATTAATTTGTACAGGCCTGGGTGGCTTAACTAGCTTGACTTACAGTGTTATTACTTAATTGGTTTGAATTGTTTTCCTGATCATCGGATTCGGAAGGTGAGGAATCGGTACCAATGAATTGGGGCCTCGAACGTCTGCCATATTTCTTAGCTCCGACTACAAATTTGGGCGACACTTCCCGATCCGATAAATTTGGGGGACTCTCTCTGTGCTTTTGTTCTGTCTCATCGTTGAAGACTAGTACACGCTCTAAACAAAAGACCACATTTGTATAAGGTATTCGACATGCGAGTTATGAATAATTAAATGAACTAAACTCTAAAATGCTCCTGGTTTCATCCTACTTTCCACTTACCAAATTGTTCAGTTACTTCGTCGATCAAATTATTGTTTGATAAATCATAGTAAAATCGTGTTCCCATTTTCAATATTATTAAAAATACAGAACCAACAGTTGAGTGCTGTTAAAACTAACTAAAATGTTTTGGATCGGGAGCTCTTAAATAAGGCTGCGAAAACTAATAATCTAGCGAAGACGTGGTTAGGTAGAAAGGGTCCTATTTAGATAAGTAAAAGGAAACATATATCCTCAACGGATATGAAAATATTTACCTGCTTCGTGGCAAATATATGCCTAACAGGCTAAAGTGTCATTGAAATGATTCATCCTTATTTTGCAGAAAGGGACAATAAAAATAAAAGAGCGGTTGTTGAACAGGGATTTTGTGTTTCTCAGAATATGTATTAATTTATGACGTAGCAAGCCTTATTAATCCACACATTGTGGAATGGATTTTTAGATAATTCAAGTTGTATGAATTTTTCGTTTTCAATTTACAAAATGTTTACGTTGATTACGTTACTGTAACGTTATATGCAACTTATATAATCAAAAACTCTATTCTATTCGGATATACAGCTATGGACAAAAAAATAAATACAGCTGAAGCCATTGGATAGATAGATATATTTTAACAAAAGTTTGAAAGTTTGCGGCAAGTTTCTTTTTGTGAAGTATTCATACAATAATCAGGAATGTATTTATGTATTTTTAAAGCATCTTGCCATGTTATAATGGGAATAAAGGCTGAAAATGTAAAAAAAGTCGTCTTTTGATATGGACAAAAAAATAAATACACTTCATCAAATTTATTATTTCACGAAATTTATTCATACGAGCAAACAAGTCATGGTAGGATTTGTTAGTATTTGTTAGTATTTTGTCGCTTGACCTTTATTTTTAGTTATTTGTTCTACCCTCCTCGGCATAGAATCAACCAACTTCCGACATTCCTCAACAGGTATAGAATTCCATGCCGACTGCACTGCCTGCCAAAGTTCGCTTTTGTTTTTTGGATTTTTTATAGAAACTGCATCCTTGACCTGCTTCCACAGATTTTCTATTGGATTTAGGTCCGGCGATTGAGCAGGCCACTCCAAAAGAGCAACTCTTTTCGCAGCAAACCATTCCTTTGTTAGTTTAGCCGTGTGTTTCGGATCGTGATCTTGTTGAAACGTCCACACCAAAGGCATTTCTTGCTCGGCATATGGTAGCATTACAGTTTCAAGTATTTGAGTATATGTTTCCTTTGTCATAATTGTATTAATGAGGTGTATGGGACCAACACCATACCACGAGAAACATGCCCATACCATAATGCTACCACCACCATGTTTGACCATCTTCTTGGTGTATTTTGGATGCAGTTCAGAATTGGGTGGACGTCTCACATTGTGTCTACTATCCGATCCGAACAAATGAAACTTGGATTCATCACTCCAAAGGATATTTCGCCACTTTTTAGTGCCCTCTTCGCCGGACCATGATTTGTGCTGATCAGCAAATAACATCCTTCGTCTTTTATTTTTTTTACTGATTAGTGGCACTTTTCTTGGTGATCGTGAGTGAAGATTATACTCCACTAATCGTCTTCGGACAGTCCTTGAACTAATTGGCAAACTATTCTCCTGCAAAATTTTCCGCGACGATAAAAAAGGGTCTTTTTTCGATTCCAGCACAATTAAACGATCCTGCTTTTGCGTTGTTTTTCGTGGCCGTCCTCCATTTTCTCGCGCTGGTTTATCTCTAAGTGCATTTTGTACCATCCCTAAAGAACAATCTATCGTTTTTGCGATTGACCGGTACGAATATCCTTCGCTTTTAAACTTTTTTATGATCTCCCTTTTGTCATCGAAACAATGCACGTTACGTCCCATATTTCGCTAATAAAACAATTAAATATTATTCGTTACTTCACTGGTATTCAATATTATAAACCTTTTCCGCTTTCCGATAGTAAAATAATTTCGTAACACTTTGTTTTTACCAGATACACTTCGCTACCAATGTGTGTATTTATTTTTTTGTCCAGACAAAAGAGGACACAAACTGACATTTCAGAGAAATTTTTGATAACGGTAAATGATCCTGCTTTCATTCTTCGGGTGTATTTTATTCTCGATGTCTACCTACTTATCCCGAGATAGCGTTGTCCTCAGTAAAGAGAAAAAAGGAGAAAATAACAGAATTGTGTGGTAGAGTGGGCTGTATTTATTTTTTTGTCCATAGCTGTATGTACCTGCTTTGTTTAAGCGAATTTCACATTAAGAAAATGTTGTTAGTTCCTAGGAATATTTGGTGCTTGCTACTACTGAACTGCGAATAATTTCCATCACATAGTCTCCTGTTTCGAAATCCAATTCACATTCGACAATAATATACATAAAAAGTCAGGTAAGTCCACTAAGCACTGCTGAAAAGACCTGCAAAATCGTTTGTGAAAAATCTAATTGTGTGGTTTCAAGCCAGGAAAATCGACTATAGATTTCAAAATATGGCAGACCTAGGAGAAGACTTGCGAATTTCAGTTCGACAAACCACCTTTTTGTTGATATTTAAACCACCTTGAATAATTTCTATAAAGAGGGGCTGTGCAGATGTCATGTATCAACATCTCTGCTAAGCTCGGCAGGTTGTGCAGGATAATCATGGAGATTTCTTTCTGCTAAAAAAGTACCGATCTATTATAAGGTTTGCATAATTGTTTGTATTGGGAGTACAAATGAATTTAGTCCGTTTGTTTTTGTTTTGTCTTATCTTTGTTCGTCGTAGAATCAGAGCACACAAAACCCTTTGGTGCCACCAGATATACTGCATGACCTTCGAACTTAAATTTTACTTTGGTGTTGATGTTGAGATCGATGGTAACGATTCATCAGGCTGAGTGTTGTATATTTTCTTTTTGAAATTATCGTAGAACATCCACTTCTCATCCCGTCACAATCCATTATAAAAAAATATTTTTTTTTGCGTTGGTTTTCTCTTGATTTACTTCTAAAACTACTTTCTTTGTTGCTATTATTAGACTTTTCGTATTTCTCTTAACTGACTCCGCAGGTCCAGATCATCAGCGCGCGCTAGAGCCGGTGTGATCCATTGAACATTATTCCCCCCATCATTTTTCAGTGGGAACTCAATACATATTCCAGAACCAAAGTAAAAAGTAGTGGAATCAAAGCGTCTCCTTATTTTAATCCAAGATAAGATAAGATAAGACGTTTCGTTCTTTACCTCGTCCTTTATTTGATACTTCAGTTTCTGTTCCACCAACTTTTTTGAGATTCTCAGTATTACAAGAGCATGATACATTTTCAATCAATCGTCTTTTTAAAACTGCGGAAAATTGGCAGATCTTTTCATGGAATCCCCATTTGTTTTACTCAAAGTTCTCACATAGTGAAAGTCTCGACACTCGTCGCGCGGCTCCTCCTGAATCTACACTGGTAGTCTCTGATTATTTTTATAGCGTCATCTTTGGCAGCTAAGTCTATCTTGGCTCACTAGTTACAAGCTGCTAGGACATCAGTGCCGAGTCAAAGGCAGAATCACGGTTGCCCATCGATGCTTCCTTGAACTCAACAGGAAGTTAAGAAGTAGAGCTCTATCTCGAAAGAACATGGTAACTCTTTGCCAAACCTTAAGCATTCCGGTCCCCCTCTGCGACTTGAATATTATCAAAAGTAGAGCCGATTGACCGACTGCGTTACCGGAGGGTGGAAAAGTCAGACGTCTGCTAATCCAAAGCCTAAGATGGCTGGGCTATGTAGAACGAAGGACCCCTATGTCCAGGGCTCATTGAGAATGACTGCATCTAAGTTGGCGCACACACGTGGAAATGGACATCAGTCAACTGGGCGTGCAGTACTCGAAACAGCTGGCTAAACTTCGTATTGTCTAAGCAAGTTTGTTGTTGAGAACCAAGTTTACCCGTACTGTTACGCCATTTAAATACGTAAAAAATTAAGTCTACAAATGTGGTTACATCAAAAAAGTTCGACAGTATTCGACAAATACGTAAAAGATTTTTTTGACCGTACTCCTCTGAGAAAAAATATAGGGAAATACAATAATACAGCCCATTGAGCCTATGACCTCAGAAATGGTATAGGCAGAGTAATCAAATCCAAACACGCTAAATAAATTGGGTTATAATACTAGACACCGATGCTGACACTACAGTATTATTGCATGGGAGGCGAATCAGCCTAGAAATAAATTGCTGGGATCATTTCTTCGACCCCGTCACCCATGTTAGCCACCAAAACTCAGCCAGACGTGCATTGCAAGAACTAACTTCTGCCAGTAAAATCAAAGGCAAACACTTGACTAGATTGAATATGTTTACGTGTAAGCGTTGGTCTATTTCTGTGTTCAGAATAAAGTGGGATGGTGTAGTCGTTGAATACAAAAACAGATTTATCCTATTTTGAAATATATATTCCTTTATAAAGTCTTTAACAGCCATAAAGAAGGAAATGACTACTCAATCACCAGAGTTTTGAAGCACCCAGCTGACCCTCATATAAGTGAATAAAGTCACAAAATACCAGGAATACGAGTAAATGGATTAGGAAGGTAGCCATATTCGAAAAGGATTAATCAATAGGTTGGCAGCACACATAAATACTAAAAAAGAGAAGCAGAAAACTAACTACGATCTTATTATGTAAGGAAATGCATTGGGCTGACATAATCGGTCGAATTAAAATTACACTTACCCCCCGGTGATAATGAGCCATCGATTTCGGTGCCAAGGAAATTCAACAATGCTTCTTTGAAATCTCCGAAAGAAACCCGTGACCTTGGATTTTTAATTAAGCTCTTAATTATAACGGACCCGTGATCCTGTAATTCGAGCATTTCACATAATTTACTAAGTGCATTTTCGTCTAGTGTACCGCTACGATTAGTATCACAGCTTGTAAACATTTGGAACAATTTCTGCTCATAAGGATCTGAAGAAACTTCCATTTTATCATTTACTATGCACACTAAACAAAAAAAAACCACAACAAAAAAAAAAAAAAAAAGTTATGAGCTCTGAGTGTATTGTGATTCTTAATATTCTGTCGCTATTTGCCCAATTGGAGAAAGAAATGCAAATTTCATCGAGTAGCGACAGTACAATTAACACTTTTTGGCATAAAGCAAAAGCAATTCGAGAGAAAAAATTTTCTTTTCCTGAATTTTAGCACGCACAAAAACAATGTAAAAATAAATATGTACAGATATATAATAGTTTTCTTTCTTCTTTACTTAATTTTCTACACACATTTCATGGAATCCGTGATGTGTGGCCACTTTTCTCTATATGTAATTACGATTGACGGATAGCATGGACGAGAGTAGCTGGTAAGAATGGAACGGCTTGTATATGTGTTCTATTCTATCATGCAGGCAATTCGTAAGAACGACGTTCAAGTCCCTAATGACGTCTCTTTTAGCGCTGTCAATACTCTTATCGTAGTAAAATCGCTTTCGATAACTAATCTGTCTGACGTAGATTATCATTGGAATGATATTAAAAAATTTGAGTTGAATATTTTTCTAATAATAAACGTTTTACTAAGGATCTTCGAAATTTAAAAAAAAATATAAAAAATCGTAAACAAATAAAAATTTTTCGTTGCCCACCTAAAAATCAACATGAATAAGTCAGAACCACCACGATAATATATGTATATATCAAAACACGATCTGATAAATCTAATAAATCAGTTTGATATTAGAATAATCTGATTCTAAAATAATTAAATTTTTTTTCAATAATCATTTGCCATTATATATCATGACAATTAGAGGCGGAAAATCTACTACAATTTTCCTACGAATAGTGATGACATCCCTGTTGAGATTAAGTCAACCCACCATTTTCAATTTTCACACACGTCAAGTTGTAAGAACAAATTTTCCAAGTTAGTGGATCGCGGTTGTTTGGGGTATTATTTTTGTGTTCTCTGAAAATAGCACGGATTTATTCAAAATAATACACAGCAGTATTTCTGAGGTTTGTTTACGACGAATTAGTGTTTCGATATTTTGACAAGCTGTATAGAATGCAGCGCTGGTCATGTTCTTGCCCTAGTGCTGGTCATCCCATAGTCCAATTTTAAATTCACCTGTCAAATTACCTAGAAGTGTTGATAAAAAAGAAGTTCTTTTCACTTGATAAATATTGCAAATAATTAACAAACGTTTTCTTTTTAGTTTTCATTATAATGAATTCTTATATGCGGCGGAATGTGTCAGCCGAGCAAATGCACAGTTTCCTGAAAGACAAACAAGCCTGGGAAAATGCAATTAGCATGTACAATGGACCTGATCCTCTCGAGCATTGGTACAATTACATATGTTGGTATAACAGCAATATTCACGGTGATCCCGAGAATAAATTTCGGGAAACTCTGGAAAGATGCCTCACGCAATACGAACATAACGAATATTACAAACAGGATCACCGTATGGTTAAATTATGGGTGAAGTATATTGATCTCCAGACGAATCCTTTGCACTTCTATCAAATTCTGTATCAAAGAGGCGTAGGACGTCAGTGTGCTTGCTTTTATACAAGCTGGGCACACTATTACGATTCAGCTAATGCGTTTAAAGAAGCCGAGTCCATATACAATCTCGGTTTCCAAGCAAAAGCCGAGCCGTACGATGAGCTAGAAAGTGCACATACTAAGTTCCTGTATTCCCTCTCCCAACGAATGTGTTATGATGGTAATTCATCGAAAAAACCCGTCACGCAACAAATATGTGATCAACGACAACAAGTCGCACCCGCAACTCAGCAACCAGTGAAGCGGCCCTACGAAACAAGCGGTGACGCTAAATCGACAAGGCCCATGCCGGCAGAGAATCAACAAAACAATGAAATACAGCCGCAACAACAGATTTCAAATCCAGTTCAACCACACGGTCAGACCACCGCCAACATGAATTGCCAATATACTGAGCTACAGAATTCAACTGCATCTGCCATATCTTCTTCGTTAAATTCCATATACAATGAATCCCAAATAGCGCTCGGCATGTACTCACAGGAAGCCGTTTTTGTTAACAATTGTCAACAGCTTGATATTCCCCTTAATAATGTAAAGCTTCCCACACATTTCGCTACATACTGCCTTAACAATTATGAAATCTGGAAACCAGCTCTTTACCTTGAAGAACCCACGGATCCGAATAGACACTGTCAATATCAAAAGTACTTGGTGTATCCAGGTGGTGAGGAGGAATTCAGTCCCGAGGAGATTCGTGCTCGGAAATATTCGAAATGCCAGCCAACGACAGAAATTGAAACACAACCGATTCAATCCAACACAACGCCAAAAAGGACTGCAGACATCGAAGATCAAGTGGAAGCATCTACTATTCGTTTCAGTACATACGAAGAAGATGGCGTGACTAAAAGTAAGTCGATCAAGATCAAATTTAAGAAGGAGAAACCGTCATCGAGTATGCTGGATCCATGCAACTCAACTAATGGCCATAACAAATACAGCTACACTATTGAAAATACATACACTGCAGAAACAACCTCGCCAGATGAAGGCTTACCCGGTCAGGATAATCATGGAAATGGGTTTCATCCCTATCAAGTTCAAACATCGACTCCAAAAGTAAAAAAGCCTAAGAAGCTGAAGAGTGTTAACAAGCATTCATCAAGCAAATATCTGCCGGCCACTTACGGTGACAGTAATTCCTCCGACTACGGCAATAATCATTCTCAATATCAATATGAAGACGCGAATCTCCTCTTAACCTTTGCCAAAGAAAACACAAGTTCACAACGTCAACGAACACCAGTTAAAATCAGGCAAAAGAACTACGATTCAATACAATATACTGCAAACGACAATGCCAATTTCTCATTCAGCGAAAGCACCTATATGGATAATTCGAATTGTTCAGTGAGTTCAGCCGTGGATCGTTTGAATTTCCACGACACGCATCGTGATGACTATTCCACATACGCGGAGAATAGTTTCTTCGCTTCCGAAAATAATAAAGAACTACAGGAACGGCGCCTCGAGAAAGCTCTCAACATAATCGATACTCATTTGTCGAAACCAGCCATTGATCCTTTTAACAGTGAACTATGTAAAGCATTCTTAACTAAACTAAATTTTCCGTCCTACGACGCCATTGATAATACGTACAAAGTTGTAAATACACCGCTCCCCAAGATGATCAATACAAGAGCGATAACATTGGCAGACGCGCGGTTCATTATCGAGAAGGAAGTGGGTCGTGGCTCGTACGGGTCCGTGTATAAGGCAACCGATTGTAAAACTGGACTGGTTGTTGCACTCAAGTACCAGAAACCGCCGAATATCTGGGAGATCTATATATGCCATGAAGTGCGGGAAAGAATTCGTGCGGAAACCGTTCTGCCCGGAGTAATGAATATATCGTCCGCTGTAATTGCGCCAAATGCGAGTATCATAGCGACAGAATTCTCTCCCTATGGCTCACTACTTGATATAAACAACAAAATTCGCCAAGCTACCAAAAAAGTTATGCACGAGAGTCTAGTTATGCACTTCAGCAGTCAGATCTTAAACATCGTACACAGCTTGCACAAGAGTAAAATCATACACGCGGACATTAAGCCCGATAACTTCTTATTGATGCGTGTGCCAAACACAGATCTTCATTATCCTTCACTACGTTTAATCGATTTTGGTTGTGCAATTGATATGACTCTATTTCCCGAGCGGACCCAATTTCGAAAGATCATTCAAACCGATGGATTCACATGCACGGAGATGCAAGAGGGACGTCCATGGTCATACGAGACCGATTTGTTTTGCATAGCTGGCACTGTTCATGTTATGCTTTTCGGCGAGTACATGCAAATTGCAAAGAAATTCGATACATGGGACATAAAGCAGAAGCTACCGCGTTACCTTAAAAAACACGTGTGGACGGATTTTTTCGGTAACATGCTCAATATCAAAAGTCAGGATATCCTCCCGAATTTGCTCGATTTAAAGATGCGCTTTGACGAAGAAGCCATGAAGATGGACTCGGAACTTCAATCGCAAATACGGACCTTGTCCAATCTGTTGCACCGCCGATAGTCCGGTCCGATCGGTCATACACGTTTAAGATTTATAGTTATTTATTATTTTTATTTTCAGCTCTTTTTTTTTTTAATTAGCTAGAAAGCAGAAAAATGATTTTTTTTTGTTTTTCTTTACAATTTTCATTTGTTTCATCATGTGAGCTATACATAACCTTATGTACACAGAGAGCAAAACTGTACTATATCATAGTATCGTCCTGAAGGACGAGTCATAATTCTTTTACATTATGTCGGTGTATAGCAGAAAGACTAGAAATTGAATTTTAAGTTGAATTTGTATGTGCACACAACTTATAAAGTAAAACTATTAAAATATTATGTAAAGTGGAATGATTCTATATAACAATAAATAAAATTACAAAAAGTATTTCCGAAGTTCCTTAATCATGCTGCACCCTGGGCCAATCCAACTTGTTTTATCTTTGCTGTTTGCTTTTACTTGCCGGTAGATAGAAGGTAAGCAGCTGAGATCTTGGCTCATTACCGTGTAGCAGCTAGCTTCTGGTGCAGCAGAAGTTCTTTGATTATATCACCCTTGCATGCATGTTTCTACAAAGGTCAATAAAGTGTTTGAGCACATTGAAGTAAAAGCTACTAAAATGGGTCTGAGGATTCAAGTTAACACCCAGCACCATAACAAGCAAATTCCCAATCTAATGCCGAGGCCAGCATTTTCACCTGATGCAGAACCCATCATCAACTGACCCAGAAGTCGCAACAAGTGAACATCCGGTACGTGTAGGAATTCGTTCACACTTCAACTACAATATAGTAACGCGGTGTACTGAAGAGCCAGCATCGGTCACCTGAACACCCAAACCAACGGGAGATCCGACCGAGCGATGCCCAACAACTTCAGCATCATTTGACACGACTTTAGCCTTAGTATTAAGGCTAGTGCAAGAGATGTTGTATTTCGCTCTTAAGTACGGAGAAGCTACTGTGTCCAACAGAGCTCGGAAATACAGTTTTTTTTTTTAAACCAGCTGCAGTAGCTAAAGTTCCATACATATTGTATCCTCCCATCAACAAAAGACCTAACACTGACGTCTTGGTCAGAATATCACCATTGCAGCTATATTTGGGATTTTGTTTAGCTTTGCTCCTTAATGGCAAACGGCATATGCACCAGCGCTGAGATCAGAGGCAGAATAACTCTTGCCAATCATTGCTTCCTTGGGGCAGTAGGCATTTGAGATGAAGTAGAGTGCTCTCTTCAATACCTACATAAACTAACTCATTATAAAACCTTACTAAACCCGGTCCTCTTCTATGACGCAAAGGTTGGGCTATTATCAAAAGAGGATGAAAAGACAATTTGCCGATTCGAGAGAAAACTTTGGTCTCATTTACGTTAACAGGGAATGGAGCAGAAAATATATTACGATTAGAAACTGTATGGCCCAGTGATATCGGATTAGTCAGGCGTTTTCGGATCTTAGAAGACTGCGCCATGGAAAGCGAATGATCCAGCCCGAATCGGTTTCGATCCCAACCCGGAGAGACGCTGCAGCGGAAGACGAGCGGGTCTAAGTTGGCGTATATAGATAGGAAGGGACCTCAACCAACTGGAGGTTCCACACTAGAAGCAGTTGGCTAAAAGTCGTGTAACCTAAAGAACCTTCTTGATTCTGTGATTTACTTTGCTTAGTTTTAACGCCCCCAAATGGGTACCTTATAAGCTTAATGCAAGCCTTAAACGTAGAACCATCTAAGCAAGTAATGCAAATTAATACAGTATCTAGCTGGTATCTGACGAAACAACACGTTGAATAACTCCTGTTCTCGATGATTTTCTCTACAAAGCTTAAGATTCCATCGCATCCCATAAACATTCATTGATGTCAACCGACATTCTACCTTATCCTAAATATCAACCTGATCTAATGTTAAGGAATTTTGATTGAAAGCTCAATTTTTTTATTGTAAATATGTACGACGCCAATTTCAGGTAATACAGTGTCCATCGGCATATGACAAGTGTCACCTACAGCTGTCCTATTCGTGCCATGGTTCGGAACTTAGCTATCAGTCAGTTGTCAATATTGTGAAGTGAACCACTTAGGTACAATGACGGAAGAGGAGCCGAATAAGGTTTGTGAACATTTTTATCTAACACTCCCAAAAGCACCTTTTTAACTGTTTCAAACAAATCACTGACTCCCGGTGTCTTCATCAAATCGGGCGGATCACATTTATTGAATGCCATTGATTCATGTCCCATTCGCATCCTTTTCCTCTTACAGCGATTAGTGATATTTGGTCGGGATGTGTCGCAAATACCGTGTTTCCGAAGTTCGTTCTTGTACGGCATAGGAGGGGGTTTCTTAGCAAGTGTCCTGACATTCTTAAGGACATCGCGTATAAACTTTTCGACAAATGTCGGATTCGGCACATTTGTTGCCGGCACCACAGGATATTGGTTTTTCTGCAGGTTGGATTAAAGTTCTATTTTTTTGACATTTCGTATAACCCATTTGATTTTCCAGATACCAATGGTCACAGAAGAATTTCGAGTATCAGAGATTGAAAGCCGCGATGAAGCAACAAGCGCAATATGAAGGCACCGATCTTGAGAAGGAAATATTCAAGGAAGCGTAGCGATACCATCTAGAAATAAATTAATTCAAGGGGACGTTGCACATGACGTTCAATCTGTAAATGTGAGGTAGAGCCATTCACTGTGCATGGGTAGTAATAAATTATAACAACCTTCGACTGTATAGGCTTTAACTGTCTTACTGTTGATTATGAAATTTTGCTTTTAAACCGAATTATTTCAATTGTCCTTCAAACGTCCCTATATACCAAGGACTAATAAAACGTTCACAGGTTTCATTATATGATTTATTATATTAAATAATGTTCTTAAAGTAAGACAATTACATTCAAAACGGTTAACATTTTTCTTCATTACAGATGTGTGTTTACAGGTTCTTCTTAAATTTAGCACCAACATTATTAGCGCGCTTGGGTGGCATCCAACGCAAATAAGCCGAGTCGATGGTGAGTTTGGGCCTTTTAAATTGCGGCAACTGGAGATGTTCAATTACAGTTCGAGGCGTAACGCAGATGACATGTTGACCCTTCCAATATTTGACCATTTTCATTGACTGGAGTGTGTAAACGATGTCTTCCTGAGTGATACCACTCAACTCGCTTAGCTCCTTTATGCTTTGCGTGGTCGTTCGATTGTCCTTCATCAACTCTAACAGCGTGTATGCCCAGTAGCTTCGGTAACTTAGCCTACCGAGGTCACTAAGCGGTTTCTCCGGGCTGCCAATTACTCCTTCCCTGCGGGAGAGCTCGTAGCTAAACGCTATCAGAAGTTTACCGTATCCTTTCCTTTGATATGGCGGCAAAATAAGTATACATGCGACGTTATTATTCTCGGGAGATTCCTTTTCCTTAGAAAAATAGCCAACTATATGCGCGCCTTTCTTATCAATCTCGCAAAGTACATAGAAATAAAACGGTTCGACGTCATAGTACAGTGTTTTGTGATCTAAAAACAACTTTGCCATTAGGCAGAGTGTCTGGCAGTATAGCTTATGGTCTCTCCCGTCAATCTCGAATATTGAAATAGTACCCTTGCGATATATCTCATTACCAGGTGGTTGCCGCTGGCTGCAGTCGGTTATGTGATAGCGATACGTTTTCTCCAGCTTCATGTACTTCAAACAGTATTCACAGACAAACAACGTTCCAACCTTTCCATATTCATCTGGGTATGGACTAAAATACCACGAGTCGATTTCAAACCTACCAATCCGTAATTTATCGATGTACTTCACTTTCGTGATTGCTTCATGTTCCTTCTCGAGTGCCGCCGTTGTGGGGTCCATCTCGGCGAATGTCTTCTGAACGTGATTTATTTCATCATGTCGCCTTTTCTGGTTTCTGGTCAACTTACGGT
This sequence comes from Merodon equestris, assembly GCA_958301585.1. Classification (NCBI taxonomy): domain Eukaryota; kingdom Metazoa; phylum Arthropoda; class Insecta; order Diptera; family Syrphidae; genus Merodon; species Merodon equestris. Next base: position 2,964,915 of record OY284416.1, on the reverse strand, counting down.
CACTGTTCTCTACCGGGTTTGGATTCTCAAGTGATGCTATTTGTTCTTTGCTGAGTTGTTGTAATGTTTTCGCATTGTTGACGGATGAAGTGGTCGTATCACCCTTTTCCATGTGGGTGGCGTTGGTTATACGATCTCGTTGAACCCATTCATCAAGGCGTCTGTTTAGACCCACATAATGCACGTAGTACTCGTTGGAAGCGGCGTCAGTTTCGCTGCATCTGGATTGTATGATTTGCGCAAGATGTACATCGCCATCTGAACGGCGTATCAAGTACACTTCCCCGGTGTTTATTTCTGTGCTTTCTTCGCCTTTCGTAGGTTTGTCTGCTTGTTTTTCCTGCGCTTTGTTTGGTTCATCAGTTGATGTCATCTTTACAAGCTCCGATGATGAACAAGTTTTCTGCACAGTTATCGAATACAGTTCCAAGTCCTTAAACACCTATCAACAATCACAGGATGTGAAATTAATCGGATTATTAGGCGGTTTTATTTTTGTCAGTCTCCAATTCTCAATTACCTTACAAGTGTAAATGTCAAAAGACTGACGCAAAGGTAGATGCACTTACGAGTTGTCATTCAGTTGTTGCTCAGTTCCTTCATTACTTAATGTCGGACAACAAGCAAGTTCAGTGAGCAATCAAAATATAAATATATGGATTGTGAAATAATTACCAGAGTAGTGTGTCGGATTTCACCAATAGTAATGTTATCGATTGTTCATAGTATTTCGTTTTGGCTTTTCTCTTGTGATAATAATAACCTCTTGCTGTTTCTTCAACCTGTGTTTCAACTCAAAAAAAAAACTATTGGTGTATTTCTTTAAAGTAAACCCCTAATTCAAATACTTATGATAATCTCTCCTATTTTGAGGTAAGATAACTTTTAAATAATAAGTTTAATATGGCAACTCTGTTTTTCTTTGAAAACTGTCACTCGCATTATTTCAAATAAAATCCAGTAGCACACTTTAGCAAAGGAGAAAAATCGGTTCATGCATGGGATATCTCGTCTAATCTGCTTGAGAGTTACATTTTTATTATTACAAGTTTGCATTCGGCAAATTTTATATTACAGATGCTCCACGTTTAGGTCAGGCTTTCACTGGAAAAGTCGTCGAAATCATCTAGCAAAAACGGCAGTTACATGAAATTCATAACATCGTACTGGAGTTTGACATCGAACACAAAACGGTTTGAAGCCATTTGGAAGGAGCCCGTTTGAAAAACAAATCCAACCTTTGGTTGGTTCGGGGACTACTGTGAGCGTCAAAAGAATGTGCACGCCCCACATTGCAGTTTTAACATTTTACATATACGAAAATATCCAAACACATTTTATCAAGTATTTATTTTCAAACATTTGACAAACAAAAGTTAGCAAAAGGAGAAATAACAAAAACTACTTCTGGTTTTGAAAGTCAAAAAAAGTGTGCAGCTATAGCTCATTCTGCAACAGATGATGTAAGGGAGAAACGAATTTTACATTGAATTACGTCGGCGCCAAGAAAGACGCAGAGCTATCAATATTTTATGATTTACGACTTCCACTTCTTAAAAAGGTAATGAAGAAACAAGGTTAATATGGGCCAAGCAACATCAGGAATAAAGCGCAAAGGGTGATATTTGTTGATAAATCTGATTGGACCTGACGGATGGCAGACAATATTGAGGAGAGCTAAGGAGCTGTATTCATTCCAATGGTTGCTTCCCACCTTAAAATATTCACCATATGTTATGGGCTGGAAATGTATAGCAAATTGCTTTGGACGGTGCCAGCAGCGAACTATAAAGAAATCAGACCTGATGGCGTTATTCCTAGAATTGAGGAGTTATTCTTTTTCATCCCAACTCCTATGTTTCAGGATGATTCCGTTCACTGTCGGGTCATTCTGTAAGTAAATTTAAAATCAAAACCATTTATAAATATTGCTTTCTTTCAACATATAACACAACGCAGGGCAGATATTGGTGTTGAATCTCTGGGTCAGAAAGTGTCCAACAAGTACGCCAGCGAGTTTCAAAGACGCGAAAGTCCCACAGACCAATAAAATTATCTGAAAATGCGTCAAAAATCATGGAAGACAAACTTCTCTTTTTAAGTGTTTGTGCCTCGAAATAAACACATATTCCGAAAAGAAAACACAGCTGCTTTATGCCCAAACATGAACGAGAGTAAATTTAAAAATTATTGGACCACAAAGCCACTAAAAATGTTGAACAAAAAAATAACTTTATATAAATAGATATAAATTCAGCAGTAAAGCATGATGGGGAGTCACTTATACTAGAGGGCTGTATCGGGAATCCTGCATTTTTTTAGTTAAAGCATAGAACAAAATCGATTACCTTAATATTTTATGAGAAAATTTGCCGTCAAGTCTATCCCCAGTATTCTAACAAGACAACAGCCAAAGTCAGATAGGTAAACGAATGGTTACTTTACTGAATACTTTGGCCGCTGGATGACCGCAATCCCCAGACCTTAATCCGATGTGTGATAGTCAACAAAGACTTGTCAAATGCGGTTTTGTTAAAAGAATGGCAGAAAATTCTAGCAGGAGACTAGAAACTGTTTCGAAGTCAAAACGAAAGCAGATACCATACTAATTTAAAGTTTTTGTTTTTTTTGGATCCTGCACTCCTTTTTTACATTACAGTAGAATCTCGATAATGTGGTAAGTTCAATTAAAAGTTCCAAAAATGTGAACCGGAAAAATGGTGCACTACCTACTCTAAGATATTAACACGGGACCACTTTTTGCTACAGATGTAGGAGTATGTATTCGGAAATGTGAACTTTTTTTTATCTCGTCTTTGTTTCTTTTCTTGTTTGCTTGCAAAGTTTAACAGTTATAAAATGGAAGAAGTCACAGCAAAAAGTGAATATTGCGCCATCCCAGAGCAGATTTATTATATGTTATTCTGGTGTTAAGGTTTTATTAAATCTATGGAGTTTTTGAGAAAATTGGAAACTGGCTACTCAGGATAAAATCTATCGCAGAAGGTATGGTGTTACAAAATAGACAATAACAGCCATAAAAAAAAAAAATATTTTTCAACAAAACAAAATTTTTTTTTTCTATTCGATAATGTGAATCTCTCTAAAATGTAAAGTGGCCATGTTTTAATTAGTTCACATTATCGAGATTTTATGTACTATTATTATTATTATTTTTGGAACTCGGAAGTTCAGAGCCTCGTTGATAATCCTTCTCCAAGCTTCCCTATTACGAGCTAATCTCTTTCATGTTTCGCTGTTCTGCTCTGTTTTGACTACGCGTCGACTGCCCATTCGTTTTGTGTACGCGTCCTGTACATTTCTCGGACGATGCTTGGGGCTGGATGTGTATCGAATATCGGTTCCTTCTGAAGTCACACTGGCAGTCTTCGATTTATTCCTTAGTGTCGGTGCCAGTTTCTTTAAGAGAATAATTGACCAAATCTCGCAATAACTTGATATCAGTATTATTTTGCTTTGAGCTTGGTTACGTTTTTTAAATTATGACCGAGTTTTTCCATTCCTCGGCGAAGTGTTCTCTGTTCCATATATTCGTGATGAGCCCGTTTAACTTCTCTGTTAACTCATCTCCAGCATATTTTATTAAGATCGATGGTATAAGGTCTAATTCTGCTGCGTTGTTGCTATTTTTGGTATTATTCCTTATAGTTCGTTTTGCATGTTAAATGTTGGCAGATGAGAATGAAATGTGCATAAATGTTTCATGATCCTAGATATAAAATGTTAAAAAATGGGAATCTGGAAATGCACTTTTTTTTGACGCTCACTGTGAGTAAAAAAAAACGACATAAGACTCAGCTTTGGAACAATACAACTTGTTTGAAGACTGCATTTGTAAAAAAAAGATTTTGAACTGCGAAATGACATATTTTGGTTGCGGGTCTCATCGATGATTTACTGGAAGATGAGAGAGTTGTTCACTCGTTTAAACAACAAAACTAATGAACGAACCTTTTCTTCAATCCGATAATATAAACGCTAAAAAGAGTTAAGTAGTCGACGCCAGTCGCATTTTATTTTTCCTACTAATACATTTACGGGATTTATAACTATTATTGTTTATAACAACAATACGATCTCTAATTCCTTCAACTAAAGATAAAATGCCTTTACGCACATTAATAAATAGAATGATTTTTTTCAAAGATAAAAATTCTAATTTCACTTTGTACATTATCAAATGTATATCTTGCTACATAAATGACTTATACTCCCATTACGCTGACTCGTCTTTAGCTTTTAATTTCTTTATAATATCGTTGTTGAAGTGCAGGAACCACATCTGGTTTATTTGGTTTCTCCGCAGCATGTACCGTCGATTTACTATTGCTATTCTATCACTTAAGGGTAGTTTAAATAAATTGGTCGCGCAACACGGCACGCACATATAATAGTTTGATATTTTTCGAAGCTTTCGATAAATGTATTCATTTTCCTCCCACCATTTCACAGGGCATTGCTCTAGATCTGCAGCTGACTCGGCTGTGTACTTGATTATTTCATAGTCCAGAGAGCGCTTTATATTCTTCTGCAACGGTTTCGTATTTTGTTCATTGCCTCGATTGAAGAATTGTTTTAACGCTAAAAATATATATTAACGCGGAAATTAGATAAAAAGTGTGTCATTTGTCTTCTAGCTATGCTTACAGGATTTACGGTGCGAGCTTTTGTTTTCTACTTTGATTTCCTTTTCCTCGGACGTGCTATTAGTCAATAGATGCTCAAACCGCTGCGCTACTGATTCTTTAATATTTTGCACGTTCTCGCTTTCGATTGTAACGCTCTGAAAGCGAGGATCGAAAAACGAGGCTTCCGACAGAAATAGATTGTTTAAAATTCTGGAAACAGATAAGCAGATCAGAATTAAGCTAATACAGGGGCACGATATCCTTACTTTTGAGTCATTTCATTAGTAACCGTGTTCTTAACATCACCCAGCACCTCACTTTCGCAAAAGAATGTAGAAAAATACTCTTCGGTCAGCTTTCTACACAGAGGCTTCATCAGGGAGCACAATGGAATAGGTTCGTCTGCGATCGTTTCAAGCGTAATCTGAGAGAGTAATTGTTGTGAAAAGAAAATTTCGAACGATAAAGTGGCTTCTACCTTTAAGGGGTTGAGGAATGCCAGAAGTTGCTTACATATTTCAGTAATTTCACTGGTTTCCTCATCTGCAATCGAGACATGGTCTTGTACAAATTGAAGAAAATTAAACTTGGACCATGAATTCTCCTCGCAGATATCTGGAATGGCTTCTAACTGAAAGGAAAATGGAGTTTATATAGAATTCAATAAAATTACTTGGTTCCTACCATAGAGGCACAGTCATGTTTTTCAAACAGTTCTAAGGTCTTTTTGAAGGCATTATTGACTACAGGATGGTTGAAAATCGTTGTCATGCAGTTGTTTATCACCGATTCAAAGCATGGTATGATGGGAATTCCTAAAATATAAATTTTATTCCGTTTACATTTATAAATACATGCAATTTTTCTATAAAACCATGGGTTGCGAAGAATTGCTCTAAAATTTCATTTTCTTCGACTATCATTGCCGCGGAACAATTGCTTAAATTGAAGTCGTCGAAAATGGTGGCATAGTCTGTGCTTTCCGAGGCCTCAACCGTAGTGTACGCGGTGTATTGTAAACGAGCTTCTGATGGGACTAAATGGTTGAAATAAATGCACATCATCGTCTTGTTTTCTATTGTTTGAAAGCTTTCCATACTGAGGCAGTAAGCCATAGTGTTGGTGATAGTCTTTAGTTGCTGATGAATCTTTTTGAAACTTTGCTCGTACATTTTTTTTATCAGTGACTCGATCTAAAACGATAAGGAAATTAATATCTCGGAGATAAATATTTATTGTACTGCAGTTACATGATTTTTTTGGAGAAGGGAAGCCGATGTTCCCAAACTCGTTGCAAATTTCGCGAAGCCAACATTCTCCACATACGAGGGCGGTTGCAAATCGGTGACAAGCATTTCAAGAAGCTTTTTCTCAATACTCTCACAAGCAGTGTTTTCTAGAGTTACTGCTTCCTTAAGGGTACCATCCTCGATTTCATCAAATGTGTACTCCGTGTTTTGAGTTATTGATCCAGGGTAGTCCTCGTAATCGCTGTTATCAGTTTTTTCATCGGATTGTTCTATAACTTCATTCACCTCGATTATAGTAGACTCGTTGTAAGGCTTTAATTCACTTGTGTCTGATTCATTCACCGACGATACATAGGATTGCGGCAAAACGCTGGTTTTTGTCTCATTAGCATCGAGAAAGTATAAGGTTTTCTGTCTCTTCGGAGCTGGTGCAGAGTTTGCAACCCTGTTTTGGCCCTCACCAGCTGCCGAAGTGTCACTGTTGTTTTTTTTATTTTTTTCATTATACAATTCTATAAGCAATTCCGGATGGCGAGCTACTATATGCGTGCGGAGATTTGATGTGTTTTTATTATAAGCAATTACTGCATTGCAGAGAGTGCATACGATTTTCTGCCTCGTCAAGACATTATTGGCATTATCGGACGGAAATCCAAAGTACTTCCAATATGGACTTCGCATTGAAGACGGCACTACGGTTCGAGTATATTCAATATGCTGGGTTACTACTTCAGCGTTATCCATTTGATAAGACTTTATTTTGTTTAATGATAGTAAAAAGTACTTTTGGTAAACAATTTCCAACTTACATTTACAAGCGGTTGTTTTGACAGCTTGGGCCTGTCTTTAAATGTTGAGAAATGTCATCTGTCGCATCGTATTTAAGGTATGTTCGATTTATAAACCGAAGTTGAATGAAATATTTGTAATAATTAATAAAACGCATCCAGAAAACTCATACAGTTTCACTTACGTCGGTCTATCACAGTTATTTCCAGTCAAATGAAGAAAATAAACTCTTTTCTTTATACAATTTTATTCAAAAACAAAATCGAATCAACAAGTTTCCCCGATAGCATGTATCGTTTTTTGTGGGAAAATATTTGATCTTTTAATGGATTTTTTAAACTCATAGTTACAAAACCTAACACACAGTTGTATACATCCGCAAGGTATCTCAAGCTTCCGTACTTATTTCCTAATTGATTCCACCATATCAGTGGTGAATCTTCTAAACTAGCAAACGCTTCCTCACGATAACGTCGCAAGTCATTTTCCACAAATGTTTCGCTTTTCAAGCTAACAGCTGACGGGGTGTCCAAGCATTCGAAAAACATTTTAAGGTCTTTAAGAATAAGAATGGTTAACAATGGACAATTTAATTTACAATTCAATAAACTCACGTGATTTCCTCGTATTTTTCTTAATATCATCTTTCGAGTCCTCGAGCCGCGGTGACCAACCTTTCTGATTGCTTATTTGTGTGTACTTTTTATCCAGAATACTAATGCACGAATTAATGTTCTTAATAGATAGGAATTTATGAAATCTCGGATCGAGCATGGCAGTAACCGTTAAATAGTTGTTAGAACACACGCTAAGAACATAGTATAGTTGAAGTAAGAAAGTGCTCGCTCGTGGTAGAAAAAGTTACCTTTTTTTAAACTCTCTAGTTACTACAGTTTTGATCTGTTGTAATACGGTCTCATCGTACTGGTTCAAGTTGAAATGGCGTTCTATTATTTTATTCGCAAACGGGACGAATAGACTGCTTAAAGGTATATCTTCCTCCTTCATAGTGTCCAAAGTCACCTAAATAAGGACAAAATGTTTAAATGGAGTTGGTACTTAACTTTTTTATCTATACCTCCAAGGGAGATACCGCATCTAAAATCAGTTTTGCTTTTGATAAAAGGGGGTCCAGTTCGTCCGGCCAGGATACGCATTCACAAAAGAATCGAAGTATGCCAAGCTTGGTAAGAGGGAACTCCTTGCACACTATTGGAATTTCTATGTTCTAGGAAGAAACACATCGTTAAAGCAATCGATTTGATTATTTCGTCATTCACATATGTTACTTCTGAGCATATTTCAGGAGTATATCGGGCAATAACATCTTGAACTTCGTCAAATACAGTTGCAACGGCTTCTATGTTAAAAATGCCGTCGATGCAAGCATTAATAATATACGAAAAACAATATATTATCGGTATATCTAAAATAGCGTTATTATGAAAACGAATGAAAGTAAAACAATTTTTTATATTCAATGTCATACCATTATTCGATAGAAATGTGTTCAATATCTCGTGGTTGAAATTAATGATCGCCGCAGAGCAGTTTTCTAAATTGAAATCATCGAAAATCTGATCGAACTGAGTATGATCGTTAAGTTCAACGGTCATGTACAGATTATCACAAAGTTGATTTTCATATTCGTCTGATATAAAGTTGAAGTATATCGAAACCAGTTGTATGCTTTCGATGTTTGTCCAAACGTCAAAACTTAAGGAATACGACCTAACCTGTGAATGGATTTTAAGTCTCTCTTTCAACCTCGAGAATGCGTTATTGTGTTGGCTTTTTATCGATGATTCAAGCTGAAATAAAGTCATTTGATAACAGACATTTCAGACATAACCCTTATTTGGATGGTACCTTGCAAAGTGAAGGCAATATTTGATTGCCCAGAAAGCCCGCGATAAGCTCCTGCATACCATTGCCATACATCACCGAAACGTTGAGCATATCCTTGACAATCACTTTTCTAAGCGAGTCCTCGATGTCACACTCAATCGGTATTTGGATCGGATTTATGTCAACCGTTATATTGAGGGGTGTAAGGCTTTTATGCTTTTCACTTTCACTCAAAATGTTCATACTCTTTGCATGATCGAGGTAATTGTTCGATGATATTTCCTCTGTAATCTCATCCTTAGCTATTTTATCTGTGTCATCGTAGGTAAGGGGTATCGCCTCTAATAAGTTTATCGAATCGTCTTCATGCAAAACACTGTAATTTAACTGCTCTTGCTTTACTGATTGTTTATCATCACAACTCATCGAGTCCTCGCAATTTATCACCTCCGGGCGAGTTCGAATTTTTTTCTGCATTTTTCTTGGCGGAATCTGTATGCCATGTTTGGCAATAAGATCCGCGAAGATTTGCTTGTGAGTCGATTGCATGTGAGCACGTATATTCGTGGTGTTATAGTGATTGGTCAATACTGCATTGCAGAGAGTACAAACAACCTTTTGTTTTGTTATAATCTCATCGTTATCATTCGATGGAAAACCGAAATATTTCCAAAAAACACTTTTCATCTTCGGTACATGGATTTTGGTGAAAGAGAGTTCTTCATCATTCCGCTTTGGCCTTTTGCACGCGGACATGTTTTTGTTTTTGTTTCCGATATTCTTTAAATTTGCTTTGGAAATTGCACACTTTGAAACTATGAAAATTAAACGGCCTGTTTAGGACTTAATCGATTACACAAAAAATATTGAATCTATTTATCGTTCGACTATTTGTTTTGACAATTCTAAAATGTCAACTCGAATCAATCGAATCGATGTTGTTCAGCAAACTGATGAGCACCGGCTGGGATGCCAAGCGTTGATAGTGCTGCCGAGGTAGTTGTTCAGGGTTCTTATAAGTTCGTAATTCGGGTTAGGTTTGTCTTTGTTAAACGGGTAAATCAAGGGCACAAGCGGTATTGTAGCTTAGATTTTTTAATTTTCTCATATATTTGCTCATAATTCACTTAATTTGATACATTTTATAAAGAAAGCGAATATATTGAACCCGATAATGGTGGGAAAAAATAACGAAAGGGCCATTGGCAACTCTTCGATGCCGAATTGCTTGCGTATTCGAGTCTCGCACAGCTGTTGTAAAATACATAACTATCGCTTTTGACACTCCGTAGTAAACAGTGAATAAAGAAAGTTTCTTTTCCCCAAATCTTCTGAAAAGTTCTTACTTCATCAACTTGAACACAATAAATATACATGTTTTGAACAGCTTGTACAATCCCCTTATGAATAAGATCCTTAAATCAACAATGCAAGTGGCTATAAAAGCATGATACTTTCAAGAAAACTGGTAGAAAGCAACAATGTGTAAACTGAACTTTCGTCATTTTTGTGAAGAATGGCGAATTTGGATTCGTCCGCTTCTTATTGTAACATATGTGATATTTGCTATTATTGTAGTGCCGCTCTTAATTGTTAATTCAGTTAAAGATGGATTTTCGCGAAAAGATCAGTTGATACTAATCGGTGGACTGTTTGTGCTGTCAGCGGTACCGATATCAATTTGGCACATCATACAACATGTCATACATTTTACGAAACCTATCCTACAAAAACACATAATACGAATCCTCTGGATGGTGCCTATATATGCACTGAATGCTGTATGAATTACTATTGGGTTTATTTGGTTCGCCGTGTTTAATTTTATTTATTTTATATTTTGTAGTGGTTGGGTTTATTGTTTCCGGAACATTCAATCTACGTGGATTCGCTACGAGAATGCTATGAGGCATATGTAATATATAATTTCATGGTATATTTGCTGAACTACTTGAATCTGGGAATGGACCTCGAGGCAACCATGGAGCATAAGCCTCAAGTGGAGCATATATTCCCTCTGTGTTGTTTGCATCCATGGGAGATGGGCAGAGAGTTCATTCACAACTGTAAGCACGGCATTCTGCAATACACGGTTGTGAGACCCATTACCACCTTTATCTCGGTGTAAGTACGAAAATGATGTATGAAATCAATGTTTAAATATGATAGGGAAGTTATCGCGACCATAAGATCGCTTACAACACCCAATTCAGACTTATAACTTCATTATGTGTTTGTTCCGCATGGGTTAATCGAGATAAATCTCGTTAGTTCGCATTTTGGAAAGGTGTGATTGTTGAAGAGCATTATCTTCTGTGAATATTTTGATTAGTTTTTGCCCCGTGAACGTAGATAAAAGTACAACCGGCGATCCATAAATGTCGGCATTGCATTAGTCACTGATAACGATACTTGTTGAGACCAATGTGGTTAAAGAACTTAGTTCATTGATCTTTTAAGTATGTTTGTCTCTCCGAAAACTATGTACACAAATACCAAACCAAATTTTCTCTTTTTGTAAACATCACACGTAATGCGTTCAATTTTTTTGCAGCATATGTGAATTGTGCGGCGTGTATGGAGAAGGCACGTTTGCGGCTAATGTTGCATTTCCATATATTGTGGTTATTAACAATATATCTCAATTCGTGGCGATGTATTGCCTGGTCCTATTCTACAAAGCTAACAAAGTACGTACATGCAATCCGTTTTAGTTCAGTCACTTACGTTTTACAATTTTCAGGATGACCTTAAGCCCATGAAACCAATCCCCAAATTTCTATGTATAAAGGCCGTTGTGTTCTTCTCGTTTTTGTAAGTAAACACATATTTCTTAGATTCGCTTTAAGAAGAAATTAATTTTTTTTTAAATACGCAGCCAAGGTGTTCTGCTAAATATACTTGTCTATTATGGCTACATAAGCAATATATTTGAATCAAGCACGGACCTGGGTGATCATACAAACTTAGCTTCAATGCTGCAGGTACATCACATATAAACCCTTTATACCTCCTATGTTTGCTTAAATTGTTTCTTCTTCAACTTTGATCTTAGAATTTCCTTATATGCATCGAAATGTTTATAGCAGCTGTCGCGCATATATACAGTTTCCCACATCATCCGTTCCATATAAACCTGCCGCAATATTGGAATAATCCAAGCACTAACTGGTTTAGTGCATGCTTATCTATGATTGATATTTCGGACATGCAAGAGGATGTAACCGAACATTTTGGTGTAGTTAGCAGCTCGTTGAGTCGTCGATTTCAAGGGCGTGCTGCTTATCAGCCACTTTCGCGAGGTCGTCGTTCAAGTAGCGAATCGGATTATTTAATGTCAACGGGCCAAGGTGGCGCATCACAGTATGGACAAGCATACCAGACTGACACCGACACAGGTAATAGAAAGTCATTTAGTAATCCGATGGTAACAAAAAACCGCTATGGAGCTACAGATAATTTACTTCAAGCGCCATCAACATCAGCAGCTGTCGAACAATCTTCCTCGAAACACTCATCGAATTTCGCTATAAATATCAATAAGAAAGATGAAATAAAAGAATACTCACCGCATCATGGGGCGCCCTCATCGGGTAATTTCTTACAAGCTCGTAACATAAAGAATGTCATTGGCGGCGGTTCGAACTCCGAATCGAATACAACAACTCGAAATGATAGCTCGTCAAAGAGCGATTCGATTTCAGTAGTAAACAGCGTCGGCATCGGCGGTAGTAATATGAAGAAATCCGATAGCAATAATTCCGATTGGCTAAGCACACCCACTGACGAGATGCTTGGCATCGACGTGAGGGGTGTGGAACGAGATCGCATCATGTACAATATGGGTAATCCAAAGGCCTAAATGTTTAATGTTTTGAGGGTACGTGGCGCTGTTATATTCTACATACACTATCGATTGAGATCATTTCGAATTACTATATCATTGCCGCTTTTGTTCCGTATTATCTTCAATTTATAATCTGGGCTAATTAATGATCATCCAACTGTCTTACACAACGTCACATACATGTAAATTCGTAGACTCGTATGTTGCCAAAGACTAACCAAAATGAAAGTATTCTATCGTGAGTTTAGTAACATTCCCTTTGTGTTTTATCTGTTATTGAATGAATCATGAGGCCTTGTACATACATTATATAGATATCAGCCGTTTGAAACCGCATTCTTATTTACATTTCATCGTTGGTGTAATGTTTGGAAGTAGGTACTAATATTTTCCTACGTTACTAATATCTATTTTATCGCTCAACACTTTTATGAACTTTCGTCATATAACTCGTACTTCACTTGAATAAAGCTTGACTATGCTCGTAACATAATCTAAGAACAATTTCATTTCTCATCCGTTTGCCTGCTTCTAGCGACAGCTGTAAATTGGTGTCTGGTCGAAAAAATGTCCTTTCTGTTCCGGTTTCCATTATTAACAATTTATGTACTTTTTCAGATATATACAAGCGAACTTAGTTAAAAAGTATTCCAAATGTGTACGAAAAAAATAAACAGAATTTATAATAAATTGAACATTTTCATATACAGACATATAATGTATTTATAGCCTAACGAATTGATGTGTAGCTACCACATGTAACGTTGTTTAATGACGAAAATTGTTGAAACAAATAAAGTGATATTGTATATAAGTTTCGGATAATTTTTAAAATGTATAACAATTTGGATGTATAGTAGCAGAGTTCAAATTTATAATATTCAGCGGAAAAAATGTCAGTTAAATACGACGAGGCATCGTTCAAATTTCGAACAGCCTGCAATTATCAACGATTTTTCTGTGATCTTTAGAAACCAAGAATGTCTTTTGATTAACCTATGTAGCTATGAATAAAATTGTAAGCGGGTACCATGGCTCAGACGTTCGTGTTTTGGCTTCTCGATGATATGAGATTTGAATCCCGAAGAGTTTCTCCACAGCAGGAGAAACGCCCTGAAGTATACTTGTCAAGAGAAAGCTTCTCGAAATTCGGCGTTCGGAGTAAACGGTAGGTCACTTTCACCTATGGGAAGGAATTGATCGAACACAACATACAGTGGCGGCCACGTAAATAGCACAACTATCAATAAAGTAACAATTTTACTTAACACATCACTCAAACAGTCCGTAGGATAGCTTATAAATTACGCTACTATTGACGATGTACATATATGATTTTTGGAAAATACGAGGATTGCCTTTTAAGCTTTCACAATCGAACAATGGGTGGCGTTAATGAGTTGTGGCACCACTGTATTTGTGAACATTGACGTTTGTTATTGCGAAGCCAGTGGCAATTTAGAAATTGACTGAGTAAGTTGTTGATAGTGAACGTTTAAAAGAAGCAAGTTTGTGCATAAAATGGAAATCACCCGTGAAGGCTTACGTTGGATGGTTTTTTATGATTTTAAAAAAGGCCTTAACAACAGCGCATAGAACGCTTCGTGCAACTTTTGGTAATGAAGCACCATCAGAGAAGACTGTTTACAATTGGTTTGCAGAATGTCGTCATGGTCGTGCGTCCGTCAGTGATGAATGTCGAGAGGGTCGGCCAAAATCGGTTGTCATTCTGCGAAACATTGATGCTGTGCGCAACATGATTAAAGAAGATCGGCATATGACTTACAGACAGATAGAGGCGTCTCTTAGGATATCGCAGATTACAATACAATCGATTTTGCATGAACATTTATGTGTGAGAAAGATATGTTCCAGATGGATTCCGCATAATTTGACCGAAGTGCAAAAAAAGGGTCGTGTTGATTGGTGTCAGGAAATGTTGAAAAAATTCGACCGAGGACGTTCAAAATCCGTATACAACATTGTTACAGGAGACGAAACTTGGATATATTCGTATGATCCTGAAAGCAAACAACATTCTACTTCCAAGCACTTCCAAGAAAATTATCGCTTGTTTCTTCGGTTGTACTGGACACGTCGCAACCATTCCATTAGAGGATCGAAGAACTGTTAATGCCGAATGGTATACAACAATTTGTTTGCCAACGGTCTTCGATGAAATAAGGAAAAAGAACAAAAAACGTCGCATCATTCTTCATCACGACAATGCCAGCTCCCATAAAGCACGTCAAACAACTGAATATTTGAAGGAGAAAAACATCGAATTAATGTCTTATTGCCCGTATTCACCCGATTTGTCGCCTAATGACTTTTTCTTGTTCCCCACTGTCAAACAAAAGATGCGCGGACAGCGATTTTCATCATCTCAAGAAGCTCTTGAAGACTTTCAAAACCATGTTTCTACGATATCAGCTTCAGAGTGGAAAAAATGTTTCCGGAATTGCGTTGAGCGTATGCAAAAATGTATAGACCTTAAGGGCGAACATTTCGAAAAGCAATAAAACACTTTGTTTCGAACTTGTTCGTTTCTGTTTCACTTTTTGTAAAAACTTAAAAGGCAACCCTCGTACCAACCTTATGATACTCGTAATTTGATGTTAAGCTCACAAGTTGCACTGGCTTTCCTGACGCTACATCAGCATTTTTCAGATTAATGTAAAAACCTGAAAAAAGTCTTCTCTACTCATTGAGACAAATGATGGAGAAGAGATTTTTTGATTTAAAAGGCGACCGTACAAACACCGCTAATGCCGAACGCTTTGGTCGCCCGAAATCAGTAGTTCTTCCAAAAAATATAAAAGTCCACAATATGCTTATGGCTAATCGTAAATACGTAAGGCATCTCGACACTGTATTCATCAAAAAAAAAATCGCCAAATTAACAAGAAAAAGGTGCTGCCATTCCAAGACAATACCGTGTGTCACAAGTAAATCGCAACAATAGCAAAGTTGCTTTCCCATCCATAGTAATCTCCGAATCTGCGTTACAGAGACTACTACTTACTACCTTCACTCGTTCCAATGAAGAAGAATTGCCGAAACTGGATGATATTTAGAGGCGGAAGATATGTATGTAAGTCGTTTTACGATAAGGTCGTCGAAATATTAGAGCAGCGTTGGAATGAATGTATCACTCTTGAGGAAGACTATGTTGATGAGTAACGTCGTTTATTATTTATCCTATGAACATGGAATGGAATCACAATCGCTCTAGCTGACAATCTGTACCTCCTGGAAGATAGTGAGAAAACATTTAAGAGAAACGCAGAAGGTCTAATAATGACAGAAAAGAAACTAGACTTAGAAGTAAATGAAGAGAGAGCCAAATATATTGCCACTATTGACTTGGATCGATCCAAGCCTCCTATCTGTACTCGATAAAAATTTTGAAAACGTTTACGAATTCAAATATTTGGGAACTTTTCTGACTGCTAAAAACGACATAAAGATCGAAATAAATAAAATACTGCACCCGAATAACGCGGGAAGGAACTATTCAAAACAACTCTTTTGCATCGCAATGTGGACATTGCCCAGCTTGACTCTGCCTGAAAACGTTCTTTCGAAATACGTAGATGTTCAGGCAATTTGAATCTGGTTCTAAACCTCAGCTGCATTTCGCAGTTCATGGTGTTATTCGGCATCGTTCCACAGGTTCTCTGTCTTCAAACCAGGATTCTGGATTGGCCACCTTAAGACGTTGACATTTTGGTGGCTAAGGTAATCCTTCAAAAGGCGAGAACTGTGCTAAGGATCGTTATCATATCAGTGCTTATAGAATCCATTTTCGTGTCTATTTTCATAATAAGTCCGAAACCATGCCACAAGAAATCAGCCCAAACCATCACACTTTCTCACGCTTGACCATTTTTAATGTGGTGTTTCCCGGGTTGTGTTGTCTTTTTCCATCCGATCTGATCCAGAGCACATTTTTCCAAAAAGTCATCGGTTTGTTAAGTTGTTTTAGCAAACGAAGTCCTCAGTTTAAGCTGCAGGCGCCTTATAGTCTTATTTGACACATAAATACATATAATGATGAACGAAAACACTGTTTTTTCCTGCCTTAGAGCTGGAATATGGAAGAGCGGCAGTAGCTTTGTAGATCAGATTGCCGCTTTTTTTGGGGTTTCCCATGATCTTTGCAACATAGGTATATTTGTAACATTTTTCGTATTGCTACAAAATAGAGGATTATTCTGTAACTGATTGATGATTTCACGTATTTTTCCTGATCCTCTCCACATCTCTAGGTATGCCTTCTAATATTTAAAGTTTCTGCAAACTAATAACGAATGTATTTAACGTTGATGTTGATGTAATTATTAATGATTCAATCACAATAAAATGTTATTATATTCACCAAAGAAATGCGCGCTGTTTACATGGTCAGAAGAGACTCGTCTTCCTGCGTTGGAAACGGTATCAATGAATGGACTTTGAAAATGTATTCTAAATGTTGTATGCATGCCACACTGATTTCGTGTGCTTAATTCTTTTACCATCTCTTGATTTTGTTCTATATGTGCCCACCACTGTAAGTGATTGAGAGAAGCTTCTGTCTCGGTCGTTCACCGGCGATAGCGCTAGCTGACTGTAAAATAATAATGCTCCCCATTATCAAATATACTTTTAAGCTTTATGACAAATCTAAAAATGTTTTATTTTAAGTCAATACAAAAAAAATCAACTTTTGTCTTTATACACGCACGAACATAAAATGAGCAGTCTAACTTAATCCGGATTCCTTTTGCTCCATTACACGGAGCTTAATTTCCATAGAAGTTTTCCCAGATAGAATGCCATTGCGTTCCATATAATTCCACATGGATCCCATAAACAATGCGAATAGAATTATTCCAAAAAGTATGAACTTGAGCAGAAGGTAAAGGATTTTAAAACCACTCGGAACGGAATAGTCGACTAAGGCTAATAACAGAAATGTGGCGAAAACAGCTATGCTGTAGTAAAGAATACGATCGGTTTTTAGCTTCTGTAAACTTGTGTCACACAAGAACACACTCTCCTGTAAAACGGCGATTGATTTCAAAATTCTGTGACTTTCAAGAGGAGATTCCTTATAACAATACCCGTTACTCTCTTCAACTTTTTCGCTTGAGCAACGTTTGGAAGTTAATTTTATTTTTGCCAAAACAGCTTCATGATCTGAGTAGCTGATTTTTAAGCCGGGTATGCGATCCGGAAGCGGCAACTCATAATCCTGAACACGAGCTTCGTAAAAATCGCCGCTTCTGTAGAAGATATGATCGATTCGAATTCCTTGTGGGTTTTTCTCACTTATCGATTTTGATGTGTAGGAGTTATGTTGGCATTCGTTAGTTCCTATATTCTCTTCCATACATGTGTCCTTCATTTTTGACGTATACAATAAGACTCTGGAAATAATGCAAGGTTTTTAATATTAGGAGTGCTTAGCGGATAGAGACAATTGACCTACTTGTATGATATGTCTTGAGGCTGGGTATTGAGATCTCCCGCTAAAATTTGCAACACGGAATTGCCTCTAGTTTCTTCTATAAATTGAGCTGTATCGAAGGCTTGTATCACACGATGCGTCTTGTACTCATCATTTTCTATGTCGTATTCCGCGTGCAGCTGAAATATAGTAAATCACCAGATTAACATGATGATGTGAAAAATCTTACTCACTTACATGAGCATTGTACAGGTGAACGATATGTCCGTTTATTGATATTTTGCAGAGACCGACACCTTTTCCGCCAAACCAGTCGGCATGCTGTATTCTATGGAAGTACCCATTCACTGACCATGCATGAAAGAGCGCGCCTATTATGGGATATTTTGAGAAGACACACAGTCCAGCACCCATTACCCCACTGGAAAGGTATTTACATTTGTTTGTAGTTTACATAAGTCTATTTGTTCAATGGCAAACCTGTAGAAGTAGTGTGAAAAAGGCAAAATAATCTCTAGCTTATGTTTAAGCAGATTATAATCGCCTTGTGACCAAACTTCCTGCAACGACACAATGTCATATTTGCCATTCGACAGCTCATTGCTTATGGAGTTGATTCGGGTTTCGCGATCGTGAGACACATATGGTATCCCCCTGAAAAGATGTAAACAAAGGATAACAATAAATTCAGTCTTGACTAAAAAGTAAACTAACCATACGTTAAGTGTTAAAATATTTAATTCTATGGAGACCATTGTTTCGTTAGACAACGAAAACAATAGAATAATGTCACTTGTTAAGCTTCAGAATTGACGTATGCATTAACTAATTGCATCGAGACTCGACGAAGGTGTGTTTCATTTTATTTTATTCAGATGCAGATTTATGATGATATTGAAAGTTGCAGTATTTATTGCCTATTCAGTCAATTTTGATGGAAATATGAAGAGAAGAGATTCCACGATAACAACTTTTTAGATTTTTTTTAACAGCGTGTATTATATTACTCCTATCAGCTCGTTCTATCCAAATTCTATAAAAAATATCGAATGATGAAGGTAACGACACAAACATGGTAGTGCAAGATGAGGTTGATGGAAAACTTTAACAAATCAATTAACAAACTAAAGCTGAAGAAATGAAAATCAAAATATATGGGGGTAGACGAGAATACTGAGGAATGGTGAACTTATTGAAGAGGTAGAGACCATAAAGTGTTTGAAGACAAGGTTCTCTGAGTTCGTCAGCATTTATACATTTATATAAAAATTTATTTATTTATACAAAAAAAAAGACTGCTTTTTTCATAAGGGTTCGAAATAAAATGCAGGCATTTACATCGATCAGGGTCAACAGAATGATAGGTAAACTATACATAGGTATATCTTGAACATTGTTCCTTGCTACTTTTCTTAAGCTTTAAGTAAGCTCTCTTGGAAAGGTTTCAAAAATATACATAAAAATATTTGGCTAAGTGGAGAATTTTGGAGTGTAAGATTAAGATTTGCTTAGTGTTTTTAGCCAACAACTTCAGACTCCAGTCGTTGAACCATCAGCCATGAAGCGTACAGCCATGGGCCTCCAAGAAAAACTACGAATGAACCGAATTTCGATATTTTAAACTGACAACAAAAGAAAAAAAATGTCTTGACCATTTTACCCGAACTAACATTAGAGTTGCAGTTCGAAAGTTATTTTTTTAATCTTGAGGGAAGATTGCAGTCAAGCGATCTTAGACGGACGAAAAGGGACCCCAACCAAATCGGATCAATTTTGTCCAGGAGAAAAGAAATTACATCAAGAAAGCCGGGAAGGGAAGGCACTCTTAATAATATTGCACCGGGCGATGCTCTTACATACTATATATTCTGCAGTTTCATTATCCTCCAAAGAGAGTCTACATTATATCTCAGAGGGGAGGATGATTTTATCAAGGTGAAATCTCAGAACACTGTATAACATTAGGTAGATGATGAGTCATGTATATCGGTTTTGATGAGTTTTGAAATGTTTTTAAAGGCTTTGTTCTAGATTTGAGTGTTTTTGTTTTTCAAATAGCAAGTTCTTGAATTCTCTTGTTCTGGATTAAATTTTGTGATTTTTCCCAACGATTTAGAAATAAATTATGCAATCTTAGTAAATAAACAGTGCATTCAAGCCCCCATGAAAGAAAACGAAAGTTCTCCACTTAACTTGCATAATCGAAAATGATAGTATTTGTGAGTAATAGTAATAGTTTTAAACTATATTGCTTTCGAACCTTCCATTTGGTCTGCCTGGTCATTCCTTATCACTACTACAGCTGCTACTGCAGTTTACAGCAAATAAATAAGTTGGGCTAACAGAGGCCATAAGAAAAATATGGTATAATCAAAAGTGTAGAAGTGATTATAGTTAAACAAATTATTTATTTTTCCATCTTTTTTATAAACCTAGGACCTTCCCAAAACGCCTCAACAGCGGCCATACTTTCGCTCTCGTCTTCAAATTTCTAACCTCGGATGTCCGTCCTTGAGCCGATCAGGCGAATAGGGTCGGTCCTAAAAATCGAATGCCATAATCTTTCCCGCCAAACATGACACTTCAATATCTTTGGCTTGCTTCTAACTCATCGATTTTTGGATCCAGGTCTCCTCCAGGGTCACGAAACGTAGCAAAAACATTTTCAGATCTGATTGTAACTTATCAATATTCACCCTCAAAATGTTTACTCGTTTTTTTTTCTTTTGCTCGTTGGGTTAACATTCTCGATTCACAACGCGCAGAGCTCTTTTTCATATGCAATTCTTTCGCAAAGATTCTCTTTGAACGCTGCCATATGAGATTCCTGTGAACTCAACTATATGCCTGATGGTCACTCTTCGATCTGCCAACACAAAATTTTCGACTTCACATTATCTTCAGCAGAAACCAGGATGAGACGTGCGTCTTTCGTACACACCGTGACACCCTGAAATTTTGAAAGAAGTTCAGGTTCGTAGCGACAAAACCCGTTACAAACAAACTCTAAACGTGAATACGTGTGAGCTCATTTCATTGTACCGCAGTGTACTCCCGCCACACACACTCTTGGAATTATAACAATGTTCGCGAGTGTTTACAAAATGTTGACAGCACTTGAGGTACCCACGTGCTCGCCCGAGCTTGTAGGCAAACGTCGGCGGCCATTTTAAGAGGTATGTCTCATTGGTGGTTTCTGATCTTCAGTAAGGGATGTGGGCGTCCTTCGCGATGTTCATCTTAAGTGGATGTTCTGCCGAGCTTAAACTCCTTGCCCTAGTAAGGTACTGTAGAATAAGGAGGAGCAGAGTCCTCTAATATTTTCACCAAGTCGCTATATAAGTCTTTGGTAGACAGTTTTTTAAAGCACGAAGTACTTGACTCGTTTGGTACTCGTTTTTCTCCATTCTGATGTTATCGCTTTGACGGTTCGTATATGTTTATATGATTTTTTACGGTAGCCTAATGGATATAAAGCAAGAAAAAAACGTGAGCGAAAATAAAAATCAAAGAAATCGGAAGGTTGTAGATCTAAGAGAGCCTTCCAGACGACCTGTCCAGGTAAAATTCGCCCCAGAAAGTTAATACTAGGTTTGGTGGACGAGTGACGGAGTTATCCATTTGATTTCTCAATCGTCCCGGAGAAAGCCAACGACCATACCACGCTGAATTTATCGGTTCTCGTCGTCCTGAAGAAAAATCGATTGTATGCGTAAAAAAATTTCGCCAAAAGCAGCCAATGGTAAATAGGCAGACTGCTGCATGATAATGCAATATCACATACACATACCAGAAAAAGTTTGCGTTCACTCGACACAACTACCGTTATTTTTATTGCGAGAAGAAATTTTACATCACTTGTGAGCAGGCATTGTGTTTGATCAGAGGGTTTGTAAAATTTTGATACTTTTTGTATAATGGAGAAAAATAGAAAAGAAATAGGCGTAGAGCGAAAAATTATTATAAAATTTTAGAAAGAAGGAAAAAGCTTAAGAAATATAACTAAAGATGTTGGTCGACAGTATTCATCGATTTAAAGGGTGATCAATAATTTTAAATCAACAGGCATTTATACATCAAAACTTCGTTGCTGTCGACCGTCACCTCGAGAAAGAGGAGATTTAATAAAGCAGGTGAAGGTGAATCCTCGACTAACAACTCTCAGTTACCAAGAAACATAATGGCAAAATTCGACAAAACTATACAGCCAATGCTGTTGGAAATATCCTAAAAAGGTACCGTGGTAGAAATTCGCAGAAAAACCACTCATTTCAAGAGTGAATTTTTTAAAGTGTATAACTTTTGCAAATGAATACGTATATAAACCACTTGACTTTTTTCCGATGCAAATTTTGCATATTTGGAATTAAAGGACGCAAGATCATGTGGAGAAAGCAGGCAATAGCTTACGATAAGCAAAATTTGTCTCCTACGGCGGTGGAGGTGTGATGATGTGGGGGAGTTGGAGAAATGGAATTTATTGGGTCTAAAAAGAAGTCGGACACTCGATGTTCTTCTTTTCTCGCACCAGTTACGATACATAGGAATCTCAAATCCTTTATGTTTATATTTTTTTCTCCTAGCAGAAGAGTCGTTCGTTGAATGTACAGCAAATAAAATGGAATTCACTTTAAAGACAAAATTATTTATTTTTTTTCGTTAAAATCGTTTTATTTTTACCTCAAAAAAGAAATTGGACACATGGCAATACATCGCTATCCTCAATTTTTTTGCGGAAAAAAAATATTATTTTTTGTTCGTAATTTATCGTTATCCATTTTTGGTGTAAGATGAAGCGAAAATATATTTACTTTGGAAAAGGAAACCGAGATGGAGAGACATTGCCGTCATACAACTCCAGAAGTGAAACAAATTGTTATTAAACATTTTGAAGAAGGAAAATCAGTTCGTGAAATTGGAAAAATTATTAACAGAAGTCACTCTACAGTAGGTGATATAATAAAAAGATATAGAACCTTAAAAACAATAGAAAACTTGCCGAAATCTGGAAGACCAAAGATATTCAGTGTGTCAGATGAACGTTGGATTGTAAGGCAAGTTCAGAAGAATCCCAAATTGAGTGCACCAAAGTTGACTGCAGAAGTGAAAAACCATTTGCACAAAGATGTAAACCCAGAAATTATCAGAATATGTAGTTCTGAGAAAAAACAATTTCCACGGAAGAGTGGCTCGAAAAAAACCGTATGTCAGTAAGAGGAACCGCATTAAAAGAAAGGAATTTGCCAAACAATACCAACGCAAGGATTTTTCATTTTGGAAATTTGTTTTATTCTCAGATGAAAGTAAATTTAATTTATTTCGATCTGATGGACGAACGTATGTATGTATGTGTGGAGAAAACCAAATGAAGAGCTCGAAGAAAGGAATTTGCAACCAACCGTTAAACACGGGGGCGGTTCTGTTATGGTTTGGGGATGTATGTCCGCAGCTGGGCCAGGAAATCTTGTTTTTATAAATGGAAACATGGATCAGTATAAATATATACAGATTTTAAAAGACAATTTGAAACAAAGTGCGGTGAATACCACTTTTACCAGGACAACGACCCAAAGAACAAAGCTTACAACACTCGGATGTGGCTCCTGTATAACTGCCCACATGTGTTAGAATATATGTTATAAGCACGCATATAAATGTTATAGAGCACGCTTGGAGCTATTTGGAGAATCAATTTAAAAACTACCCCATTTCGTGTAAGAAGGATCTAGAAGATGCGTTGAGGTGCGAATGGGAAAAAATTCCATCTTCTTTTTGTGAAAAATTGGCCCAATCAATGCCAAATAGATTGAGTGCCGTGAGAAAGAGTAGAGGTCTTCCAACAAAGTACTAATTAATTTATTATTTTTTTATTTTTATAACTTTTTACGTTCCATAAATGAAGTGTCCGACTTCTTTTTTGACCAACTGTACATACCTGGATATTATGAAGACAAATTTAAAGAAAAGTGCGAATAACCTTCAACTAGATTCTGAGCTTTGGTTCAGACAAGATAACGATCCAAAGCATACAGCCGAGATCGTTCGCCTCTAGTTTGTATAATGGGCTTAGACAACTGCGTATCCCCCGACAATCTCTTGATTTAAATCCCATAGAACATCTGTGGGATTTACTTGAAAGGAAAATTCGTAAACACACAATAACAAACAAAACTATGTTAAAAACTGCGTTTACCCCTGAAGATACTTCCAAATTAGTTAGTTTCATGCAAAAACGCCTGCAGGAAGTCTTAAAAAGATGGGGATACTCTACGAGCTACTAAACTTTAAGGTATTTTAATTTTTTCGTTCGAAATTAGCATTTAATTTTAAGTGAACGCAGACTTTTTTTCCTTCCCCTTTAGGTGTTTCAGGAAAAAAGTGCCGTTAACTGGACACGTGTTCATAGGAATTCAATTGAATTTTCGCTGTTGTTTCTGAATGCGCATAATTAATATTCAAAAACATTCATTAATCCAAAAACGATTGTTTTAGTAAACTTTTTCTGCTATGTGTATATAATACACAATCAATGAAGCTGGTATGGTTGAGGTTTGAAATTTTACCTCAACTGCCTTTCTCACCGATTTTCACTATTTCCGAAGCTTGGACCAAAATTTCTATATGGCCAAAAATAATTGACTTTTTCAAAAGAGGCATATTTGCCTAAGTAGTGTTGGAAAAATATTACCGAAATGTAATTGAAGATTATTTTTTTGGAAACTTTACTAATTTTCGAAATAGCCTTGTCTCCGAAGTCGCCAATTTCATATAATACATCTAGTCAATAAAAACCATAGCCTCGGCAACATTCCTTATTATATCCCCAAACGGATAATGTAATCAAACAGAACTTCGAGGGTCGCGTCAGGTTAGCCAACATAGCCTCTACCACAGTCGGCAATTATATTAGCGAGTTGAATGAAGTCTCTTGAATTGTGCCGTGTGCTTACAAATTAAATTAGGACGGCAAATATCTTTATTGGGGAGTGTAGCAAATCAGTAATTAGCAGGAAAGACGTCTCCCATTATTACTAGCATGCTCATAAAGGTGATGCAAACATAAATACTTCTATTACACCCGATACGTGTATTTGAAGTATACGAAAAGAAAAATAAACTTCGGCATAAATTACCGTGTGAACGACCGAAAAAAAAGAGAAAAAAAATCAAGCAACATTTAGTTACTCATTGCCGTGAAGGAAAGTGGTACGTGTATTTCCCATTCATTGGCTCGGCTCCCCTCTTTTTCACATTTTCATTAACGGTCAATTCTTTTCTTTTTTTTTCTTTTTTTTTACTTTAGATTGCCGGAGCAGCCAGGGGCACAATGAAACGAAATTATTTGGGACTGATTTCTTTACTTCTATTAATTAATTTTATCAATTGTGCGGAGCAGGATTTTGACGATGGAGTTTCGGTAACTTCGGAGGAAATCCAGGTAATGCAAATCGTCGGCATTTTTCGGTACATTTGCATATTTTTCGATTTCTTATTTGTCGGATTTGTCAGTTAGGGTTGTGGTTAGGATTTAATCCTTTTGAAATGTATTGAATGAATTTCCTTATTAGTTAGGCAAATAACGATTTGTACATATACATATTTATATACACATCATGTTTGAATGTTGGTAACTAGTTATGTTAAAGATAATGAAAAAAACGTGTTCGCTACGATCCTATTCTGCAAATGTGTCGTGACGACACCGTCATGAGCACGAGTAAATTGGAATGCGTACTAAATAAACCGAAGTTCTATTGATGATTGGTAATGCAGTTATATGAACTTGAACCGAGTGGGAATCTTACAGTTTCCATAGTAAGAATTGGGAGAGCATTTGCGCACTATTAAATTTCCATCAAGATGAGTGATGTCGGAGATCTTGTGTTTGAACAGTTGATAAGCTATCATTCCGTGGCTTCTTTTATCACATGAATAAACCTACGCCCGTAGTATCTATTTGCCTTATCGACATTTTATTTCTTTTCCGCGAAGGACGACCTTTCCTCCGAGAGCTCAGATGATGACATAGTTTATGAAAGTCCAAAGTTTGATCCGGAGAAATTCCATTTCGTGGACCACTTCGATGACGTTGCGTCGTCGGAGAAGTCCTGGACTCGATCTCAAGCCAAGAAGGATGATACAGCTGAAGAAATAGCCAAGTATGACGGTGAGTGGAAATTCGAAGCACCACAACGTATCGTATGGAAGAACGATCTTGGTCTCGTTCTCAAATCGAAGGCCAAACATGCCGCAATCTCATCTTTTCTTAAGAAACCATTTGTATTTGACTCCAAACCATTGGTTGTTCAATACGAAGTCACTTTGCAGGTAATGCAAAACCAATGAGCATAGTGTCGTGAGATGATAATTCTTTTTTTTTATACATTCAGGATGGCCAAGAGTGTGGTGGTTCATACATTAAATTGCTCTCAGCCGGAAAGAATGTGGAGGACCTTAAGAAGGTATGACGATTAACGCAGAGCTGTTCATTAAAATTCATTTTCTATCCATCATACTAATAATAAAAAATAAAAATCCACGTAATCCTCCAGTTCAATGACAAGACCCCATACACTATCATGTTTGGCCCAGATAAGTGTGGAAACGACATAAAATTGCATTTCATTTTCCGGCACATTAATCCAATTAACGGTTCTATCGAAGAGAAGCATTGCCGGAAACCAAAGTAACGACCTTTATTGATTTTTTTCTAATTCCAAGCAACAGCTGTTAATGGTGTAAATATTTTTTCGTTTCTCCTTCCTTCTTTTTCGATGAAAAAAAAAACAGAGAACGTTTGGAGGAACCCTTCAGAGATAAACTGCCGCACTTGTATCAATTAGTTGTGAAGCCGGACAACACATTCCAAATACGTGTGGATCATACAATAATTAATGAAGGCTCACTTCTAAATGACTTTACTCCTGCCGTTAATCCGCCAAGGGAAATCGATGATCCCACAGATAAAAAGCCTGAAGGATGGGATGAACGCGAAAAGGTATCCAATTGCCTTGTGACAAAAAAATCGTTTGTTTGTTAAAAAGGGAATTTGATTTGAAATTTAGATTCCGGACCCGGATGCTGTTAAACCAGACGATTGGGACGAAGATGCTCCACCACAAATACCAGATCCATCAGCAGATAAGCCCGAAGGATGGTTAGATGACGAGCCGGAAATGATTCCTGATCCGAATGCGCAAAAACCCGATGACTGGGACACAGAGATCGACGGCGAATGGGAGGCTCCGTTAGTGGATAATCCAGTTTGTGAGAAAGCAGTTGGCTGTGGACCGTGGAAAGCACCGCTCATCCCAAACAAAGATTATAAGGGAAAATGGCGTGCACCACTTATTGATAATCCGAATTATCAGGGAAAATGGAGTGCTCGTAAAATACCCAATCCTGATTTCTTCGAAGACCTTCACCCGTTCAAAATGACCTCAATTGTAAGCACCATCATAGACACTAGTACAACCACAATTATTTCGCATTTTAATCTACAGGCGGCTGTGGGAATTGAGTTGTGGTCAATGTCCAGTGATATTTTGTTCGATAACTTGATCATAACAGATGACCCCGACGTGGCAGATGATTTTGCATCGCAGACCTTCGACATCAAGCGTAAATACATTGACAAGGAATCAGTAAGTAAATCAATTATGCAGATGGGTAGCGAATGATAAGAAAAAATCGAAAATATTATTGTAAAATTTCTTTGCAAAAGAAAACGTTACTTCACCGAATTCTTAGGCGAATGAATTACAAACCTGGATGGTGGGCTCTATATTTCTGTTATCTTGCCGTTCCATTCGTTTGCTATATGTACTACCTTTCGCGAAGAGTAAAGGAGGTACAAATTAATAATTCTTCGTGATCTCGCACGCGAAAGTACCTATCTTCACTTGGCTTTTTTCTTAGAGCTTATCCTTATAGCTTGTTGCGTTGCTTGTTTACTTATTTTTATTTTTTTAATGCACGTTTTAGGAATCATTTTTGACCAAAATGATGCAATATTTAGGTGAAAATCCTTGGGTTTGGCGTATAGCCATTGTATTGCTAGGCACACCACTAGTATTTACTATATATAGGTTCCTTAACGCTGCTAAGAAGGTAACAAATCGCTTTTACATCATGTACTTGATACGCTCACTAGGATATACATACTAATCATCCATTTTTCGAATACAAGGACTCCACTGGAGAGAAAAAGAAAACAGATGAAGTAACCCCGGATGACGAGGCAGTAGAAAACAACCACACTGAAGAAATCAAAGAGGAGAATAAGCCACATAGCCCAAAGATTAAAAAGGCTGATTTAGAAGTGAAGAGCACAAGTGAAGAACCACCAACTTCAGTCAGTGGTGGCAGCAGCGAGGAGGATCAGGAAGAAGTTGGCGTAGAAGAAATAGGCAAAAACAATGAAGTCCCCGTAGAGACTGAAGTAAGTAAACATGTAATACAAACCGTCCAGGCAAATTAAACCTAGTCCTTCCTGCTTATACTGAACATAAACATTTATTCAATTAAATATTTATGTTATAGGAACGAACAACGCCTCCTGCAACCGAGGGCACTCGAAAACGCAGACCACGCAAAGATTAGCAAACTTAATTTCCATTTTTTTCTTTAAACTAAGTCTCTATTTAACATGAATTTTAAACAAACGAAACACAAACTACAACTCAACTGATTCGATTAAATGTTTATGTTAATGTTTATTTATAATACAAATGAAGATAAGCTAATCGACGGCGTCGCTTAGGGTTTATGTGTTAGCAAAGGAAGCATACTGATTTGTAATTTAATTTCATTTTGAATGCAGCGATTTAGTATTAGTTTGATGCATTTTCATAGATCGAATAAAAAAACACCAAAACGTAAGTTCGCTTGTTTTTTTTATATCATATACGAGGGTAGTCCTAAGAGTCCAGAGCCAATGTTGGAACATGTATTATTTCGGGTTGCCATCCAGGATGCGATGCCGTGACCTTTCAATTTCTCATTATAACGTCGAGAAGGAGGATTTTACGAATTGACTCGATTTTACAGATGCTTGCCCGAGTATATCTTCTAGTCGTCTTTTACTATTCTTCCAGTCTAAAACAAGTGACCACGATGATACATATACCAACATGCCTCTCCGGCACGGTCTTCGATTAATTTGGAAGTAACTGCCGCACTGCGTTAAATGCAGTTATTCTCTCCTGTGTTGTAATGGAAAATTAGGAGCTGTGGACAATGACTTCCTTTTGCGCTGCATGGCCTAGCCGTTTTAAAGCGCTGGTCCGTAAACGCGTGACCAAGCAATTTCGCTGTGAAGTCCGTCGATTCTCTTGATCTATACTTTCAGCTAACATGAATGCTCCCAAAGTTCGGCCAAGAAGGAGGACTATCGGGATAATTAGGGTTTTTTGAGAGAGAACATACGAGGGTGGTCCGATAAGTATTTAGCCTACAAAAGCAAAACAAAAATTTTGGGGAAATATCGATTTATTTTTCAATATAGTCTCCTTTTAGCTTGACCCAGCGATGCTCCAACTTCTTTAACCCGTCTGAAAAATACGCTTTTTCGAGGTCTGCAAAGTAAGCCTCCGTGGCGGCGATGACCTTCTCATTCGACTGAAATTTCTGCCCGGCGAGTGACTTTTTCAAGTTTGGAAACAAAAAGAAGTCGCAGGCCGAAAGACAATTGGTGCAAAAAAATGCAAAAACACCAGCATTTGATTGGCCTCAGCGATGAAGTAATCCCAAACCGGGAAGCCTGCCGCTACTTTCTGAGGTCAAAACGGCGGACCCCACAAGCGGACCAGTAGGAATGCAGTTAAGTGGGAAGGTTATGGTCCTACACTTCTGACCATAACAACGCCGGAAAAAGTAAAAGAAGAAGGAAACAAAAAGAAGTCGCACGGGGCCAAATCTGGAGAATACTGTGATGGGCAGCAGTTCGTAGTCCAATTTGGCCGTGGCGAGGGCGGAGGTGTGAGCCGGTGCGTTATCATGGTGGAAGAGCACTTTTTTCTTCGCCAAGTGGGGCCGTTTTTTCTTCAATTCGGCAGTTTTCGGGGCACCTGGACGTGGCTCATCAAACACCGACGTGCGACCACGTTGAAACTCGTTAAACCAATTTTTGATGGTCGTCATCGAAGGAGAAGAGTCACCGTATACAGCATCTAAACGCTCTTTGATTTCGCTCCGCAATTTCCGTTCCAAAAACAAGAATCGAATCACCGACCGATATTGCTCTTTTTCCATTTTTCTAAAATCCGTGGACACTCCCGCTTCCACACGCGGTCAAAACAAAACTACGAGTTCGATCCGGCTGAAATTTCGACAGTTGCCTTCTACTAGAATGTACTACACGATAGTAAGTTGCTCTTGCGATACGGCGGTGAGGCTAAGTATCGGACCACCCTCGTAATGCAACATTGCGGCCTGCCTAAATCGTTTCGATTAGTTCATTACCGACCTTCATGGAGCAGAGGAGATTTTCCATTGCTATCCTGCGCAGCACGACGAGTTTCCTAAGGATGTTAAGGCATGACAAGGCTCTGTATAGCTCGTCTCTATACATATGTCGGCATTTGCGGCTTTAAATTTAACGAATGGCTGGTGTGTGTCAACCTAAGGTTCGAGAACCTTACCAGCTTTTCAACGTCATATTTTGGATAATCTGACTCGAACTTGTTGATTCTGCGAAATTCATATGGTTACCTTGGCTCCAACAACTTGTGATCTGAGTCTGGGCTAGCCCTTCGGAAGGTCATTCTGGCGTTATTAGCAATGTGATCAATTTAATTGGTTTTCAGTTAATCAGGCAAACGTTAGATATCCTAATTGATGGTAAGATGGGAATTATATTGGTTGACACTGAAGAAAAAAAGGTTCTTCGGGATAATGATGTTCTTAGCACAATCCCCATCCGTACGGGCCTGAGCTCTAAACAGGTAGTAGCCCGAATACAGTGCTCACAAAATAGCTCTTCTCACTCGAACCATGAACGCACGAGGCCTCTATTCTGCAAACCCAGAAGAGCATAAGTGGTTGCTCTGACTCTTCCCCTTCTCTCGTTTGATGTAATGAAAAACCTTACAAAGGCGTCAGCCTGATCGACTTAATTGAGGTAAAAGGTGAAAGTGAGAATTGGATCATTCCACGAAGAATCGACCGCCGTTCTGTATGAACCCCCTCCGATTTAGCTCAAAATTGGTAGAATTACTTATTGGAGTAATACAAATCATAAGGCAATAATGTTTTGCGGAATACGATGTAGATTGCATGTAGATTAGCATGGACAATTGGAGAAAATCGAAATCCAAGGTTTTTCAATATTACTTTGGATCTATCCTCAGAATCTAGTAAATTATACCATGTTGAATTCAGGAAAACGGGAATAATCAAGTTTTCAACATAATTTTTATTGTAAAGGACGAAGGATATTCCAGAATGACTTTTTGAATAACTCAAAAAATGGTATCTAATTTATTTATTTTTTTTATGTTATAGAGGCACATTCTCCAATTTCAAACTCTACGACTTTTATGTCGATAGATTATAAGAAAGACCGCATCAATTTTAAAATTATTTTTAAAAAGTTTTGTTCCCTGTTACAGTTTAGGATGCGACGTTTTAGTGAATGTATCAACCAAAAAATTGCCAAAGCTGTATTGTCAAATACTGACAACTGTCATCAGTCATCGCATCGTTGTCAATTTTTTATAAATTGTTTTTTATTTTCGCCTTTTAATTTGTTATAAAATAATACAAATAATTACAGTAGGGGTGAAAAGCAATCAAGTTAAATAAATAATAAATTACTCGGAGCATATGTACATATTAGCGATCACATACGGTTTCGCTTAACACGAGCGCTATGGACGATCATGACAATGAAGCAATTCTGGAAAATTTCGCCCACAACTGTGGAGATGTAATATTTCGTTAGTAAAAAGGCTTACAAAATAAGTGAATTCAAATTTAAATGCTTGCAGATGGAAGGAAGAAAACCAGGTCCACAGAGAGTATTAGGCGAAGGGGAAAGTGAAAACCTACAGTTTATGAGCGTTCACGCTAGGGAGCAGGAATACATTGATCATGTATGAGGCACCTGTTTGTTAGGAATTAAATGGAATATTTCTAAGCTTGGGTGCAATTTCAGACACTACTTGGAACGGAATATATTGCAAGCGCAATGACAAGTAATTTTATTATTGAATTGATGTCACAACAAGAACCCCCGGGACAGGCTCCTGAATGCCAAATAAACCAATTAAATACAACCGAATCGTTTTCCTCCGAAGAGCAACTGCAAACAATATTTCAGGACAGACCCCCGGATAGAACAGCATGGCATGGACAGGATAGAACTCAGTCTAGCATTAGTACCGTGAGTCTTATTGAATCTGTGACAATTGAATCTCTAATAATTTTTTCTTTGAGTGTTTTTTCTAGGACAGTACAAGTGAACACCTAATACATCACACAGACAAGGAGATTTTGGCATCGGAGTTTCTGTCTATGCAAGGGAACCTATTGAATGATCACAATTTTAAAATGTTCTGCGGTCCACAAGGCATACCGACGCAAGAGCCGCTAAATCCAGATTTGACTATGCCACCCCTACAGAATCTTGCTTTGGCACAGCCGCCTTTCGAAACCATTCGTTGGGTGAAGAAAGAACAATTCGAAGAACCTATAAAGCAGTTACCGGAAATAGTCGGAACGACCGCTGGTACGACCAAAAAAGTTCTCCCGCACAAAAAACGCATTTCGAAAAAGTTAAAAATCATGGATAAGCCTTATGAATTCAACGGAGAAAGCCCGCCTCGAAGCGATCAACTAATTGTGAGCATCATCTTGTTTTTGTTTTGTGTTTCCTTAATATTATGCCACCTTCTAGGTATCCAACGTAACCCAATTTGAATGTGAACTTTGCGGGTCCATTTCAGAATCTCAAGTGTTATTTTTCTCGCATTTAAAAGGACATTATGAGCCAACAAACCTAGAGGAAGTGAAATTCACATCGGAAAGTTTACAAGCATCTTCGGTGACCGGCAGTTCTTCAATCATCGAAAAAGAGGTATTACAATGCCTACTTTTGAGTTGACATTTTACTGATTTTCTTATCCAATAGAGAGCATCAGACACTTCCGTTGTCGGCGATGAGGTATTCAATGAAGTCGAGTTAAGCTTTGATAACTTCGGCGAAGTAGTGGAACTAACCAATCAGCATGAACATGATGATGCAGCTTGCAATCGTACAAATATGAAGATGTTAAATACCGGCATGGAGTACGTCGTTCAACCTGAAAATACGGCGCCAACTTGCAACGTCGACGATGAGGTTGAATTTAGCGACACCGAGGACATGCTGGAGGGCATACGCGGAGTGGTGGATAAGGTGTCTGTGGACGATACTTCCAACGATCTGGAAATTCAATCTGCCTCTACTACGAAGGAACCGTGGTTTGCCAATGGTGCCTTTACCGGTTTGAATTTCAAAGAAGAAACGATGTCGACCGAAACAAAATATGAAGCACCAGGCGTAGGACCAATACAATCGGAAAATGTTGATGACGGAGAAAATGTGGTTGAGGATAAGCCTTGTGTGGATGCCAAAACAGTAGATGTTCTCCAAAACCGTGTTGAAAGTTCAAATAACTCAAATGCGCCAAAAACTGAGCACATTATCCGTACGAAATATGTGTGGAAGAAAACAACGTGCGGTCGGCCGAAAGGATCGAGGAAAAGAAAACATGTAAAAGGCGTGCTATCAGAGGACGGCAGCAACTCCAGCGATCAGGTCATATGGGAAAAACGTCGGTATATATGTCTGAAATGCAATCGGGAATTTAACTCATGCAATGCCCTCAAATATCACAATCTCTCGCATACCGGCGAACGTCCGCATCAGTGTGATGTTTGTGGCAAGTCATTCTATGCCCAAAGCGCGTTAAAATCACATTTAAGAGTACACACGGGTGATAAGCCGTACGAATGCGATAAATGCCAGCGTAGATTCAGACAATGGAGCGATCTGAAATATCACAACGTATCGATTCATTCGGAGGAGAAAAACTACCAATGTGAGTTTTGTGGCAAATCCTTCTCGCGAAAATACTCGCTTGTGATACATCGACGCATTCATACGAGTGAGCGGAATTATAAGTGCGAATTTTGCCCGAAGTCGTTCAGAGCCAGCTCTTATCTACAAAACCACCGGAAGATCCATACAGGTATGTACGAACTTCGAACAATCGCCCTTAATAAGGTTCTAACTAAACAGGTGAGAAGCCGTATGAATGTAATGTATGCGGGAAGAAATTCCGGGTGTCCGGTGATCTGCGGCGGCATTGCAGAACCCACGAGCGTGTAAATAAGACGAAAGACGAGAACAACAAATCAAAGAAAAGTGATGTAAGTCTGGTTGAATCCCACGAAGGATTACTAAACCTAAATCGACTTTATTTAGATCAAAGAAACCAAGCCATATGCCGTTGAACTCATCGATGTGAAAACAAGCATCCATCTCAAAAGCTCAAACCTAAAAGAGGGCGAGAAGGACCCGCTGTTTTTGGGTAAAATCGAAAGCAAAATCGATCAACTTTTTAAGACTGAAGACACATTTCAAGCCCAGGACGTTGAAAGCACAAACCTCTCCACATTTGTGGCATAACCGATGATTAAAAGTCCAAATATTCTATGAACAAATACATTTTTATTTTATTTCCTTAATTCAACGTTTTTTTTTTCTTCCAAAATTACGTGTATTTTGTATAAAAGTTTATAGAATGTAAAATAGAAAAAAATATTGTGTTGTAAATATATAATTATTTCGTTTGTTAATTACCTAATATGTACAAAACTAATGAAAGTAATTATGTATATGCTTCTTGCGTGCAGCTGAACACTTAATTGCTCCACATGGGAGGCTTCTTCCACCAACCCGATCGACGGAAGAATGATTTTTGAACCAAGTTACCTTGTTGTTGGATGTAAAACAAGGCAGAGAATGTGTATCATATTCGATACGACACTTTTGGCGATTGATTTGTATGAATCACCGCACGATCCGGCCGTCTTAATGCTAAACTATTCAATTGTAAACAAGTCTACGATATAAATTAATTGAATTATTATTTATATAATTATTTTTCACTACAATTTAGTCCTTTCTTATCGGTTTAAATCTAATTATCAACTACGTATGCACGTGAACCGAACGTGTATTAAAAAATGGAAGCCAATCTGCGTTAAAAGTTTTTATTCCTTATTCGCAGTAAAGTTGGAAAGGAAATTGATGCAAGATGAAAACAAAGAAAAAAATGATTTATCTCCGAACGCATTTATTCTGATCTTTGTGCTTGGCACACCTCCGATCGACCAGTTACCATCCATACAAAATGCGTACAACAGACGAAAAACTAAAAACGAATTCTATCACATAATTGTAAAATATAACTCAACAGTAACTAAAAGTTAAAAAAAAAAAAAAAACAATTTCTATTCATCCGAATCACAAACTCCTGTCTTGTGGAAAGAAAAAAAAATTAATGGAAGCACAATGGAGTACGAAAATGCTAAATATTTTTATGAAATCTAATTTATTTATGGAATCTAAAGGCGACACACGATCGCGTATGATGCTTCTTGAATAAAAAAAAAAAAACAGCTTTCCGCCAACTAATAAATCCATTTTCTACGTTAAAAGTAAAGCTCAGAGTTGGTTTCTTAAACACTAACACAATGTGTGTATACACTGTACCCATGACGCGGGACCAATGCTTATCTTACAACTAATCTTATCCATAACAAACTAACAAAAAAAAAGTTTCTATCGAATAACATACGAATTATCATTAGAATTGGCACATTTTACATTGTTTTTCGATTGGTAAACCATCATTCACCGCAACTTCCAAATGTTCACGTATTAACATCAAACAATTTCGACTTTTGTGTGTACTTATAAGTGTAGATTGTGTATAAAATATATAGCTAGCTAGTACGTTAATAATTTATACAGACTTTCTGTCCAGAAAACTGGATTGTAACATTATCAATAAAAAAATAATTTTGTTTTTGCTTTTTGTTTTAACTTTATACCACATAACTGCTTTACTGATTGTCTAAATTATAATTTTGTTATCGATCTTGTTGTTCGGCTTGCATTTCCTATTTACGCAAATCAGTAGGCATGATACTGTCGTAGTTGTTCGTATCAGCACCATTGTCCGTGGTAGATGTCTGCATTTCTTCCGATGAATCATGGCCTTGTTGCATGTGATGCGGCGACTCTGGCGAACTATTTTCGTTGTAGCGAATGAGTTTTATTGTCGTCAGGCCGTCGGCGTTCCGAATTAGTCTGTAAAATCAATTTTATCGTGAGTATACGAAGAACCTCAAAGGCTTTTGAGAATACTTACGGATAACAATCTGAACTCAACGACTGTGAATACGTCCGTTTCTCCGACGATGATTGACCCGAGACGCTTAGGTCTGTTGGTTTCATCTCGTCACCGTCTTGACTATTTGTTTCCAATTTGATCGAATTAAATTGAAGCTTCTCACTTGGCGTTGATGATAGTACAGGGGAATTCGGAGGTTGGGCATTAGAGGCGAGGTAATGAAAGGCGCCATTGATGGCATGCATAAATAAAGGGGATGTAGGTGGCGGACCATAACCGGCTGCCGCAGCCGCTACGGCCGCTGCTGCAGAAGGCGATAAAGCTGACGTATTTGTCAGCGAACCAGGTAAGCCTAGCTGATTGCTATTGCTTCGTGACGAAGGCCTCTGGGGGGATTGTGAAGGTTGCGAAACTGATTGCTGTTGCTGTGTCTGTCCGGATGAACCTTGGGTACTTTGTGATGACATTGCCCAATTGCCATTATTCGATCCATTACTCGACGCGGGATTTGCTGAATTCATGGCGGCACCGCTGTTGCCATTTGACGAATTCGCCACCGTCTGTCTCAGAAGCGATATGTTTTTGATGTTCTTCAATTCGGTGGGATTCCGAAGAAACCTTTAAAATAAATACAGAAAAAATCATTATTTGCCCTCAAAATTAGGAAATGTCGATCCAACTTACTGGTAGCAATGACGCTCGCCTTGAACTTTTCTCAGGATGTTTACTCGATAATAATATCGTAATGCGCGCGACATTTTATCATAATTCATTGAGAGATGATTTTTTTGGATGCCCCACAGCTTAGCCAGGCCAGCTGGATCTACGATCTTAAAAACGCCTGTGTCTCTGCACTTCCAAGCTATTAAATCGCTGTACTTTTGATTTCTATCGTTTAACAATTGTTGCAAGAAATCCCATAATAATCGCCCATCTAACAAGACCATAGAAGAAATAAAACGTTAATGCTTATATCACATAAGCAAAATGGTATAACTTACTCGTGTTGGGTTCAGAATTCTCCGGGAAAAATTCCCTCTTTGATGGCATAAAGCTGGGGGTTGTAGGCGCAGATGACGAGCTACTGCTACCACTAGTGCTTGGAGCACTTTGCATTTTTTGGTTAGCCTGGCTTTGGGACCAAGTATTTACAAAGCTGTTTGTAATCTGCTGCGATAGACTTGTTGCCATATCTTTGAGCACGGGTGTAGGTGGCGGACTCGTATTATTATATTGTGCCGCGGCCGCTGCAGCAGCAACAGCAGCAGCTGCCCTCGATGCGATTTTCGACTCTGAATAGCTATCCTCATCCGAATCTGACTGATTACTACTCGAGCTAGTCGCATTATTTTGACTAAATGCATTTCCATTGTTAGCAGTGCTATTTGTCGAGCTGGCATTACTACTACTTGCGTTTTGGTCTTGACCCTGTGGCGGGCTACTGGCTTGTGAGTCAACTGATGGCGGTGGACTCAGTGTAACTGAATTTGGTGGCATAAAATGATGTATGTGGCCACTGTGAAAGGGACTTTCAGGTGGCACAATGGGTGGCCATGTAGGCGTCGGAGGATGACTGTGCGGGGATAGAGGATATCGGCTAGTAGGTGTCACAGGGCTATTGGGCAGGTGCCAGTGCATCATATGTGATTCAAGCATAAGCATTTGCAAGACATTGTGCAAGACATCACCGGCACCCGGACAACGATGACCAAAGTCGGCTCTTGTAAGTAGACAAAGAGCTTTTCCGTTCATTTGAAAGAGATCATGATCCACTTTCGGCAAATCGAATTCGCG
Organism: Merodon equestris; assembly: GCA_958301585.1. Classification (NCBI taxonomy): domain Eukaryota; kingdom Metazoa; phylum Arthropoda; class Insecta; order Diptera; family Syrphidae; genus Merodon; species Merodon equestris. The sequence continues at coordinate 2,926,879 of OY284416.1, read as the reverse complement.
TTCACAAAATCTTAGAAACACCGTAACATCTTCTCTACCCCAAAGTCGTGGATCTGATGGTAATGATGCTGGAAGTTGTGTCTTCAATTCGGCCAACTGACTTGGCGGGGCAGGTGGACAACGCCACAGGACATCGCTCCAGAGTCCTAATGGGGGATTCAGAGACAGTTGAACTGGTAACATTTTCATTTTGGATTTAATGTGTTTTAAATGTTTTTTTTTTTTTTGTTTGCTTTTTGTTTTCTTGAAAGTCCGTCTTTCAGTCGATAGTGTTGGTTTTCAAATTAATCTGAAAGAGAAAAAATAACAAATGAATACTTGAAGTCATAATAAAATATTAATCGTTTTAAATGATTCATGCAAACACAGAAATAGCAGTGTAATCTATAAAAACTTAAAAAATGATTGTATATTGCGCCTGTTGCTGAAGTCATCCATCATAATGAACGCATTCAAGAGATCAAAGTTGTCTCCTGTTAAAACGAAATATAGCGGTACTTGTAAAACGCCAAAATGGTTTGTGATCTAACATAACATTTTAATATTATTTCTACTTCTACACCATGATGGGATGGAGTAAATACTGCGTTTTAGTAAAATAAATTCCAATAAAGTCCGCCATGGAGATAAAAACTGATTTGCCTAGGACTATATGCAGACGTCTCCAATTGAATGCCTGAAGTCACAGAAAAAAAAAAACTTCTCACCAAAAATCACATTACACAGCGAAATGGGCCAATCTCAAAGTGGCGTAACATTTAATGATGAATGAATCCAAAGCAGTGCTATTAGGCACTAATGCTGGTATTCGACCTGCTCCAAAAGAAATTAGATTTCGCGCCTTTGAAAAGAAGAGGTTAAGGATAATCTATGGTTAAAAAAAAAAAAGACGAATAAATAGGCAAATGGAGAAAACTACAGAATTAAAAGCTCGAGTCCCAAGTCCGAGTAAAAATATGGCGAAGATCACGAAAAACGAATGGACAGTGGCCATACATTCAAACGAATAATGAGTGGAAAACCCGTAGGAAAAAGACCGCCAGGAAGACTGCAAAAGATGAGACAGAACATAGAAAAATGAAAGAAATTAATTTATTTCATTTTAATTATAAGGTGGACCTTATCGATCTAAGCACACGTGCCCTCTAACCGCATTTGGCGTGTTGATTCTAAGCTAAAACAAATGTTTATGGGTAGCAAAAGCCTTTCCAGCATGTCAATAACAGATGGAAACACTAAAGTAGTGAAGAAAATTGTTATGGAAAATCGTCCAGTCTCTATCAGAGAAATTGCTGAGGATATACATAAGTACATATATCGATTGCCTCATGCCATGATATTTTTTTCAGCGAAGTTACATAGTTCTGAAATTGGTAAATTTTGATCAAAAGACCCGTCGCATGATCATCGTTCAAGAGCTGCTAAATGACGTATGTAAATGGCATTCATCGTTGCCTGTATGTAATTTTTTGGTTAAAAACAATACCGTTTTCGCGGCTCAGTTACCGAAGTTAAACTCTGCGATTTTTTCTCTGAAAAAGTCTATCACTATTGAGCAGATAAAGACCGCATCGCTGGAAGAGCTCATACCAAAAAGCGAATAACAGAAGTGTTTCGAGGATTTGAATAAGAGCTTGCGCAGGTGATATCTGAGGGGGATTACTTTGAAGGGAACAAAATAGATGTGGATGAATAAATAGATATTTGTCGAGAAAAATTACAAGTCACCTTGTTTTTTGAACACACCTCCTATGTTGATAGCCTCGCAAACTACCAGAAACCTAGAATAGGATAGAACCTACTGTTTGATCTACATACATACATATGTCCAGTTGAATAGCAAAGGAATACGGTATTTTTCCTCTAATTTCTAGCTATCACTGTCAACCAACGTGTACTTAAGTACATTATCATTAAATTCCTTCCGATCAATTTCATTTCTGAGCAAATTTCCTCATTCTACAAGCTCCCATACTGCATACCTACATAAGTCCCAAACACGGTTGTAAACAAACTCAAAACTTTAACGCCCATGACTAGACCAACATCCATGTGTTGCATGACTGTTATTTCTGTTGTTTGAATCTTTCAATTCTCGTCCCACCAACAAACGTCACCGCCGTAAGAAAACACATTGACTTCAACTATCCCTCTTGTCGAGCTTAGGAATGCCGGTCAGCAGATAATAAAATTTTTCTGGCTTTATTAAATGCAAACAGCATCCGGCAAATCCAGTTTAAGCGGAAATTCAGATTTTTTTTTTATTTTGCCATCTTTTTCCTTCTTCGTGGTTTTATCATTTTTTCTCACTCATTCCTTCCCGTTTACGTAGCAACTATTCACATAGTCCGTGTTTGTTTTCTCGTTTGATTTTTGCGCATCTCTCTTGTATTCCGTTCGAGAGATTCTAAGATTAAGTGAAGCACAACATCGATCTCAAATAAAAAAAAAAAAAAAAAACACACAAAACAGCCGAAATGACGAATTTGTTGATTCCTAATTTAAAGATTTTCTGTATCTACATACTACGATCGTTGTACTACGAACACAAACGTATTTTAAGACAAAAGAACCGAGAAGAAGAAAAGGAATATATGTATAAAGTAGATAAATACGGAAATCGTCTGAAATTCTAAATCTATATTTAGATAACTGAGATATTCAGAAGTGAAACAACGCCTGACAGCAAACTGAGTACATACAAGAGACGATGCGGAAGTCCAACGACTCCCGCCGCTCGTGTCCGCATATACGTCCGTCTCCGACCGCGATCGGTGCCCGCTCAGCAACGACCGACTGACACTGCTAGCGCGAAATTGTTGTGTTATTGTCTGGCAGCTATGAGTTTCATTTCCTACGCTCGAAGCTAGTAGTAGCTCACCAGTGTTTTTTTATCGCACTTCCCGGTGTCATGCAAATGAAAAAAAAAAATTAAAATAATAAATAAAATAAGCATGAAAAAAGGAAACAACTGCTTCTAAGAAAAGCGATGAACAGTCGTCAGCATTGCTGACTTGCATGTAGGAAGTTGCCGCCACACACAACAATTGCAGAAGCTCTCTCAGATACTTGGCTACTCTGTATGTGAGTGTGAACCTATTCTAATGTGGGCCATAAAGATATAAGTATTGCAGTCGTGATTAATTTTCAAAGTTTTCATCTACATAATTTCATCAATCACACACGACTTGCATTTCCTAGTCTTATGAAATAGGATCTAAGACAATATCCTGTAGATCTATAATAAGCTCTTACTATGATTTAATGACCGCACGATTTGATATTCATGTTTATTGCTTTGAATTGTATTCTACAAGCTGACACACTCGTAGTTGCTTGTAATAGGTTCACTGAATATAAAAAAAAAAAAAATCAAAATAATTACACAGCAAATCGGTTTTTCGGATTCAAGTTCTGTATTTTCATACACCGCCTCTGACACCCGTTAAGATGTTACTTGAAATTTACTTCCTGGATCCCAGACGATAATCTTGTTTTCAGTTACTACTATAGCCATAACCACCGCTCCAACGCCACCATTACCAGCCGACAAGAAGCAATCGCAATGCAACTGAAATCTTTGTGTCTTGTGCCTCTTCTTCTTTTTATTTTTTCCAGAGCGATAGTCAGTAGCATAATAATCATGATGTTGCCGATTCCGATCGCCTCCTTCTTTGATCATGTTGCGGATGCTGCTTCTTTGGTGCTTGCAGTGACCTCGTATTCCCTCCTGATCAAAACAACCAGCCAAGCTAGCCAGCCAGCCAACAATACTTATCCCAAGACATTCGCTCTTATGAGCATACCTATACCACATGGGTATGGATGTATGTATGTAGGAAAAATATTGTAGATTTCTTCTTCCTCCTTCTTGGACCTGAAGAGGATGAAACCTTAATCTAGAAGGAAGCAGTTAGCTTCAATTTTTGTACTTCATATCGCCGCACAACTGTCTTAGAATGTATGCGTTGAAAAAAAACCGGTTTAAGCGGAAACTATACAACATTTTAGTGCAGCAGCAGCAGCAGCAGCAGCGGCAAAAGCATGTTGATGGAGGAGCCGATTACGACCACGACGGTGATGATAGCCAAACTTCATGCCTTAGTCGTCGAGGTTTATTTTATTATTTTTTTCCTTCATTCTTTTCGTTTGTTTACCCACTCTTCCTCAGTGCAATGAATAATTGGTATCGCTATTTACGATGCAGACACACCAAACGAGAACTATGCAGTTGGTATCTCTTAGAAACATGTGTAAAAAACGTTTTTGATTTCTTCTCTCCTCTGGATCCAATTTTTGACAGTGTGTGGCTGTTGTTTATTTCTTTCGAAAAATGAAAGATGATGCGATCGGTCAGAAAGAAAGAAAAAAAAAAAAAACACGCAGTGCATGCAGCACACGCATACCCACTGAGTATGCAGTGAAAGGAATGTAGTGAGGGTGCGTCGCGGGAGAGATAGGGCGCATTCCAAGTTGTCAACCTTCTGTTTCTATGTTTGTTGCACATTTTGATGAAAATGGTAATAACAACCAGCGTCTTGAACCAATAGTATACGAATGGCTTAATCACGTGCCAAAAGTATGTTCAAGAACACAACGTTTACAACCTCTGTTTATCTTTCCCGCATAAGGCAGATTAAACTAGATTGGAGTATTTCTGCTTAGATTAATAAATAATAATAAAATGCGTTAAAAGCAGAGATCGAGATACAGCACAAGGTTATATCCCATTCCTTAATAAACAGTTTATAGGACAACCTACATATCTGAAGATAATGGCAATGAAATGGTCTTTGCATTGACTTCAGTTCAGGTTTACGAGTAAAAGACCAATTGCTAGAAAACGTTTTTAGTATTTCATCCCACGAACGAGAAAAATAAACCTACATCACCCTATGTCAGTTGCGTGTAAGCAACACTTGACAGCCTGTGCTGGCGAACGAGAAACACTTGGAAATTTGATATTGGATTTTCCAGCAAACTCGTTGGATGACGTGAATCTCATGAAATCTGACGATGACATCACACACACTTGCGGGTGATCAATATGCTCTCTCATACACTTGCGCTATCAGTACCCACACCACTGGTTAGTGTATGAGTAACAGAACAACAAAGAAGTTATCCTTAGAAAAATAATAAACAATTTCACGCAAGCTCATTGGAATCGGGGGTTCTGAATTGATCAACTGACACCGTCAACATATCCGCTCAAAACTTAAATTCTAGTTCCGAAAAGTCATTGACCCACCAGCTATTGGCCAAAACCGCCTAGTGCAGATTTGATGAAGAATTGAAAAAAAATTCTATCATCTTAAAAAAAAAACAACAAACCAATCGATAAAAAAAACAAGAAATTTAATTTATTCCTATTTGTCGAGTGTTTTTTTCGACGACGCGTCGAGTTGTTCTTTTTTCTTATTATTGTTATTGGTTTTTTCCTCATTCTTCGTCGCAGAATTTGTTGTTGTTGTTGGTGCCGCTGCTTTAATTATGCTGGAAGTAGGTGGTGCCGTGTCCGAATACCTGTTTCTTTATTTTTTTCTTATTTTTTTTTTCGTAAATCATTCTCTGTCGGACTTTCGTTATTTGAAAGAGACACAGAAAAAAAACAGATTTCGAGAAATAATAGGTAAACTTAAGAGGTGTTATTAATCGTTCGATAACCTTTCGCGTTTACGCATTTATGTTGGTCTCCACTTAGCTTCTGCTTCTTTGGTATCAAGAAATCACGATCATCACACCATCAACATTATAGGGAACAGAGGCAGTCAGTCAGCTGGAGAATGCGAATGATGCTGCTGTTCTGTTGTTTTTTTTTTTTCGTTTTGTGAAACAAAGCGGAATGATAGCTTTGATTTTTAGAAAAGTCATTACCTTCCCGTACGGGAGAACACGTAATCAGCCTGAAGGAATCTGACCCGTTTTGGAGCCCTTCCCTCGGGCATTTTAAGAATGTTTGATCAAAATGGACAACACCAGGTAACAATTGCGTGTCGTTATGCCTCTTATATAAATACATTCATATAGACACCGAGATACGCTTAAGAGATTATTGTAGAGTTTGTGTAATTCTTCGGCTGTCATATGCAGAATCTCATAAAATGAATGTAGAGATGGACGAATACCTACTCGAATGCGCACATATAACTTAAGACTGCTGATACATCAACCATGTTTAAACGAAAGGTTTTGACGATAGTTAAGAGTTGAAGACTAGATATAATGACTCATGTCACGATAGGATAAGATTATATTTCGATTTTACAATATGCACTTGTTTATCTACGTACCTCTTATTGACAGCTTCCATAGACCGGTCATATGAGTCAGAAATTAGTTTTTCCTGGAAAAAAAATAAAAAAAAATCATTTAAGAAAAGGAATATTTAATATCTGAAAAAATACTAGCTTAGGTCAAGTTTTTATCTTAGAGGGAAAAGATACAAAGAACTATACATCGGCAAAGCAGGCCTTAAAATTAAACGTTCTCTTTGCTTTTTCCGATTTTTATAGACGTTTATGGTCCTAATATGTGCGAATCTGAACTCGGTTTTGTCTTATCATATCAAGATTTTTCACAACGCAAGATAAAGCCTTTGACAACATTTCCCACAAATTAATACTTTTCAAATTGTCTAGCCTTGACGTCAAACCCTTTTTATTGAATTAAATAGTGACTATCCTCTTGTCTCAATAACCGCTATTACAGTGTTCGTTTCAGATTAATATTTTTTAGCCCTTTCTTAACTTCCTTTGGCGTCCCCCAAGACAGCCACTTAGGTCCACTTCTTTTAATTCCTACCATTAAATTAAAATGGTCATTAAACATTCCCACGCCGGGAGAAGCAAGTTCTTCAGGACCATTCTCTCGGGACATGACATTTGCCTTATTCAATCGGATTTGAATAGTTTTTCTATCTGGTCCTCAAAAAACGGTTTGAAGCCTAATATTCCAAAAAGCAAATCAATCACTTTTCTCAAAAATGCATTAAATCTCCTATCCGTCTTCACTTTTGCCAGAATCAACCTATCACCTCCGATCAAATGGTCCGCGACCTAGGCATATTATGTGACCAGGTGCCTAATTTCCACACACATATCGCCAATATAAATCTTAAACTGCACTTAGTTTTATGAAATTATGGTCCAAGGAATTCTCCCGATCCCTCTATATAATCTGTCTGTCTGTCCTTGAACTATGTTTTGTTCCTATAAGTCGGACGTAAACTAATCAACTTAAATACAACTCATTTATCGATTCCTTTCAGGCACCAATATCTGCGGGACCTTTTACATCTATACGAAATGCTCGTCTCTATCCTCTACCCTCATATGGCTTCATTTGTCCATCCTACGAGATAGACTGCAGCGTCTATTTGAATATTAACAGCTTCAATTTCAACCTCAGTAATCTATGCTTAAAACTCGAGCCTGCTTAGCCCCAATCATAGGTATTAAATAAGGTATTAAGTTAGATTCAATATGAGCTTAATAAATGTGAGTATTGCTGCCACAAAGCATACCTAGGAATAAGTATTTTATAACTTTACAAAGCCTTGATATATTGTTCTTTTTTTCTTGGAAGCTGTACCTTTGTGAACCTTGTTTAAATGATCAAGCTCTAACATCCAGCAGTACTCTGCCATTATGTTGGTGTTATATTTTCCATGATTCCAACTTTCCAATTCCTGATTAAGTTTTTTAGCTTGCTCTTCACTTAAGTTTGAGGCTCATTAGTAATGCTAATCATTGTTTATTTTGAAGCACTGAGCCTATCATTTCTTCGTTATTCAGATATTATCGTTACTCAAGAAGTCCCTTATTACTTATTTTAACGTTACCCATGTTGTAGGAAGCTATTAATTCTGTAGGATTCTGTATCCCACCTAAGTGCCTTCTTTCAGTAAATTAAATGCTTGAATCTGTCACCCTCTTTATCTAAAGTTTTTACAATTTGATCATAGTGCTAAGTGCAAAGGTGCTAATAAAACCTATCCAGGTGGCATTAAGATTTGTCGAATTATATTTTCCCATCCCGAAACCGCCAACCCACTCTAATAAGATGCGTAACATTTTGTGAAGCCACTTTGCTGTCTTAAAACACACCAAGTATTATTAGGTATTCCCAGTAAAATTATTTTTAAGCTTCTCTTTTACTCAATAAAAGTTTCCAATCGTTAGCTTCGTATTCAATATCGTACATCTGCGCTAATAAGGGACCGAAGACGGAAATGTAGAAACACTATCTACTCGTACATGAGTTGAATATTGTTACACTAGTAACTACTAACAGATGGATACATTGGAATATGATTAATTAGATAACTAATTTAAGCTACCGCTACGTATTCTCGTAAGATACTTTTTTATACAAATTTTATAAGAATTTAAATTATTCCAAATTGTGACGTAACTTTTTTCTTATTCTCGGCACACTAATCGTTTCTCAAAATAGTAAAAGGGAATAAGTCGTAGGCCTGAGTAATCCACATCAGCAAGATAGTAATTGCTCCATCAAACAGATTACGACGTTTTGAATTCACAACTAAAAAAACAGTTCCAAGGCAGGATGCTATGGTGGTAAATAGCATTAATCCTGTTTACAAATTTTAACAGTTTCGGCTTAGAGCAGGTTTTGATTAAGTCTCAGCCCTTAAGGTCAAACATAATGGGTCTTTTGGCTCAATGAAATTTAAATGCCGAAAACCAGTTAATTGAATGGCTAATGCCACTGCTAATTTCATTCATTTTATTTAGCCCTTCGCAATGATCGTAATGTTGAAGTAAAAATTCAATTTGAAAACTGGTCTAGCGAATTTTATGATTATTGCGACAAGTCATATCAAGTACAGGGTGGTCTGGTGCCACATTTATGTTTATAAAAGTGAATAAAAGGACAACTACGAGATCAGTTGTTTTATGCCATGGTTTAATATAATGAGGGAGTATGTGGATTTGATTTTTTGAAAACTATATCATCCACCATAAATACTGTCGCACACGTTGTTAAAAAGGGCCCGTTATGTTCTCTTCTAATTAAATATCTTGGATTTTCGACCAAACTGTGTTCCACCTATTTAATGTTCTGCTGGGCTCAAGGCTGAAGAATTTTGACAAAAGCTATACACCCATGAACGAATTAAATTATCGTTCGATTGCCTAATATCGTGACATGAACAGAACTGCCGGAACGCACTTATGTTTGTAACAGAAAAATCTACACTCAAAATGAATCAAACAACACCAACCTTGTTTCGACTCGTTTATAGCTGTTTAGGATACTAACGTTTAAAAGCATAAATATGCCACCGGACACTGTGTGTTGCGTATACAACGAGTACAGGACCATGATCGAAAAAGTGAACATCAGTAGGGTAAATGAAGTTATTGAGAAACAAAACAATCTTTATATTACATTCCTAAAATGTTAAGACAACATTAAAGTGATCATATTGGATCATTGTAAGAGTTCATGTCCGATCTTCATGTGGTGAAAAGTTTGCTATACAACGCTCCTAGTGTTGGCTTTGTCGACTTGTTGTATTCTTACTTGTTGTAGGTTGTGGCATCAGAAATTCCATTATTGCTGGATTCCGTTGAGTTAAATAGTGACTACTCTGACCGAGTTTAAAAGTCCAATTTAATATTTGCGAGTGCAGCGATTCGGAAGAATTTTGGTTAGTGGTGCGTCAATAACACGCCAGTGAAAAATGTTCAGTCATTATCTCCATTAATTTCATAGTTATGCTGATGCCTTGTGATCAACTAAAAGTAAATTTTATTGAGCAAAGAAGTTGCATTTAAATTTGTATCCGCAATGAAATCTCTGCAGCAGAAACCATGAGGATGCCTCAGGTTGACCAAGTTAAAAAGGCAGAAAAAGTTTTGGAAAAACCAGTAGTTTCCAATTGTTAAAAAAAAGATCAAGGAAATCAAAGCTTTGATATCAAAAATCGTCGACCCTTAAACATCTTGTAGAGATCGTAGAGATCCGTTTAAACAAGTTTGAAATACCATTTGGGCTTCAGGTGCTTCGCATCACCAAAAACACTAAATTTCTTTGAAGAAGACAGTCGCGTTAGCAACCGTTTAGCAACTGTTTTGAGAATTGGGAAAAAACATTTGCATAAGTGTATTTGGTTGAAGGAGGGATTAGGGAAAGGGGAAGAAATAGATTTGGAAGAATAAATAAAGCTTGTAAAATATTAGAACATAGTCCTTTCAACTTGATCACTATAGTATATACGGGTTTCGAGGCGGAGTGAGTAGGTGACAGCCTTCCGACATTGTGCGGATCTTAATACAAGAAAGCCCAAAATATTATATTCAGAGGAGTGCTCAGAGGCTTAGTATTGACCATTCTTTAGCATTTCTAATTTTAAAGAAACTTAAACTGCCTTCCCAGCTCGACAATGGCCAAATCTCTACCGCGTCTACGTCTTTATTAAAGCGCCGGAAAAACCTTTTTGGTTCGGGTCTTAACAGACGAGAGGATCCTATTCAAATATTGCAGATCGAAAAACTAACTGAAAAAAGCATATAAAGGTGTTGAAACTGTGGCAAAGGTTTTCATAAGTCCAATAGGGGTCTTACTATCCGTTTAGTAGGGTTCTAAAAACGCGAGCTTCTTTAAATCAAATGACGAAGAAGATCGTCCGGTTTCATCCAGCTGACTTGCCCACACCTACGTGATTCCAAGTAATGATAATAATTGGTTGCACCAGGTTAGCCTAAAAAATCATATAAATAGACCCCGATTTCCAGGTAGTACATTAATTTGAAATCAAACCTTCTAAGGGATACTATCAAAATGGAAAACAATGAAATTAGAGCTATCATTAGGGACCTCTGCTTGAAAAAACTGTCTACCAAAGATATACACAGCGACTTGTTGAAAACATTGACAGACCAAATAAGAATATTGCGGGAGGTCATTAAAGAAAAAAGATGCGGCAAAATGCGACCTGGGGTGGTTTATCACCAAGACAACGAAATGAAATTCGAACACCCGTCCTATTCACCAGATCTAGCTCCCAGTGACTTTTACCTCTTTTCTCGGCTCAAGGAACACATTCGAGGCAAGAAATTTGAAGACTGGTCGCTGTTGAGGCGTTTTGGGAGGATCGAGGCAAATATTTTTGTTCTAAGGGAATCTTAGGTTAAGGAAAAAATTTAGATTTGATGTATTGTTAGCAGACTATGTAGAAAAATAAATCATTTTGTTAAATATTGTACAATCACCGAGTTTGAATTTCATTATCATTGTCATAAAAATTGTAGATTATTGGGCGAAGACATTGGCCAATATGTCAGAAAACCTTATCTGTTCAGGCTCAATGGCTATATTTGGAGTTACAGTTACCGCAGGAAGATCAACGATTTCGGGAAATAACAGAAAAGTGGGCTACGATGACAAGTAAAATGTATCAGCCGAAGTCAACAGTTAAGGCTATAATCAACGCATACCCAATTCTTTTGGATCATCCCATGTGCCACATGTTGACAGACTGTGCAAAAACCCATTAGAAATCCTTCAGTGTCCAATGAGCAGACTTTGCTTTTTCAGGAAAATTTGGGATTGTAACAAATTTGGAACCTACCCTACAATGGTTTTTTGAAAACAACAGTTGCAGTTGGCTTTGTTATAAGTAAGCTTATGAAACCTTAATAGACAGTCGTAGAATCAGCGGGGACTCCTATAATCGATTAATAAAATCGTTCTCTTGAATATGTGACCGCTTTTGTTTGGTGTTCAAATCCGGCACGAACGGGCAATCATCCAAAACATTTAAATAATTTATTTTATTTCCATTTAATAGCGCGACCGGATATCGATTTGACTGCCAATGTGATTTGGAATTAATGGCATGTCATACGAGAAGGTACGCGTTATTTTATAAAAGCAGGTGCATGCAACGAATATATCGACAGAAGATAAAACAGGCATTTTTAAGGGAATGTCGATCAAGCTTGAAAGCATAGATCTATTTTGAAATCTTTTTATTATATAATCAAGTCAACAAAACAATAAACGCTATTTGTATCGGAACAAGGGGAACCTCGGAAATCACCGTCTTAATTACACTTGTTTGCTTATTTAACATCCTACTATGTACATAAAAGAGCCAAGGCAGTTAGCCAAGCTCCCTTTAGCTCTGTATTTGATTTTATTATTTTAGTAAATCAGCTAAATACCAAGTTTGTGTTAATGTTGATAAAAATTTCCGAACGTCATTGGAAACACTCGATATGCGTATTGCGTACGAGGTGACTAATCAAATTTCGACCGAAATCAAACTTGTAGGACAATGAATAAGCTGTAACCACCAAAAGATGGTGGTTTTGCCATAACCACAAATGAATGTTTCACTATTACTATGAGATACTAACTGAATAAAGTGTGAACAATTAAAATGACTTAATTGCGGTGCAAGTTATTCATACTACTACCGTTAAATAAGGAAATCTGCTTACGTAACATACGGAATATCTTGGTATGTAGGAGCGGTATTCATAAATATATGTATATTTGATAGGTATCTTCCTCATCGGCTTACGTAGGTAAGATCAACTTATTGCCTATGTTTATCAATCGTTTTCAAATATTATCACGTTCATGGACGTTTTGGGTATGTATTCGTGTATTTATCAGAATATTTCGATAGATCGTATACCGTCTGATTGTCACAATTTTTGCAGAAAATCGCCACATCGAAGTGTTTTCGATTTTTTTAATTTTTTTTTTCATTTTTCTTTGCTATTTTTACACGTTTCCCGCCGCGGCACTGGAATATAATCTTTAAAGCTTTACGAGTAGGAAGTAATCAGATAATCAAGGTAATCAACTTGTTGTATCGTGTCATTTATTTTATAACTGTAGACGAACAAACATAGATAGATAGATTCTATGTATACGTACAAGCCACTTGTATCTTTGTATTTACTCATTAATATTATATCGTTTTGCAGCATTTGTTCTGAGTCTTAAGTGCTATAAACACGCTTCAACCCCTATCACTTGAGAGCGAAAGAAGAAATCATTCGAGCATATGTACAGATGTATATACGAGTATTGTATGCCGGAATCAAAAGTGATCGACTAACCACGGCTGAATTGTTTTAATCACTTGAGTGTGCAGAACAATAAATTTCCTGCCTGTCAATATACTGGATATCAAACAGTCACGTTTTTTTTTCCTGGCCTTCCCCCAGCTTGTCAACACCTCTCACTAACTCACTCTCTCTCTCTTTCTCGGTCCCTTTGGTTCTCCGGAAACTTTTTTTCTTTCCTTATCCGATCGAGCTGCCCACCTTAGCCAGAATTATTATAAATAATTTCCACTTGATTGCGTGATTTCACATTTAAATTAAATAGCGAAACCACGAGTAGGTACTCTCTATCTACGTACGACTAAGTATACCGATCGAGAATGAATCGCAATATTTCCGCATTTAATGCAAATTACTTTGGTTTGATTCGCAGTATTAGCGTTGTTTACGAATCTCGTCACCGCAGCATGCCGTCTACCGCCCACCACCCGTCGCCCACCTTTTGTATACCGTCCAAGCGCCATCTTAGAACAACTGGACGGAAAGCTATAATATATGTATGTAGGTATGGCAGATAGCCGCTGCAACGATTGTATAAATAACACGATCTGAGTCGAGTGTTTAAGGAAGCGATAACAAGTGGCAGCAGTAAATTCTTGCACTTTCAATAGTCTATAGGCATACAAGTATGCAAGTACAATACAATGTACACAAGACTCGTCGATTGGGGGCAGGCAGCGGGCGGGCGGGCAATGTTTGTTGACATATTTGTTGTAATTATTTGCACTCTGATCGAAGTTCAATTAAATCAGAACTAAATAGAAAAGAACAAGCATATACCCGGCTACTCGTAAATATGTTATTGTTCTGCCACATTTTGTTTCCTCATTCTCAAAGTAGACTTTTTATGTTGTCGCATCTGTGCCATATAGCCGCAGCCACCACTGCCTATTGCAATTATTTATAAAGTGTATGATTCGTGCAATGCAACTAAAAGAGAGAGATAGAGAGCGGGTGGAAAGAGACAATATCGAAAGTTTTCTCTTCCTGAAGACCGCTGCCGTCTCGGCTACAGAGATAACGACGGTTATTCTTATCTTATTAGGAAATAAACAATTCTATTCGACAATAAAGCAGAACAAATACGAATGCGAGCGAGTCTACAACTACACGTTCAGAATGTTTTGGGAATGTTTACTCTGCATGTAACGCCGTCGTTGACTGCGATTTTGTTCCATTTAACTTGGCTACTACTGAAAACGACACGTACGATTAACAGCCGTACTATAGGTGGTAACTAAGACCGCTATCGTATCGTACATACTACATGCATATACACGAACGCATGAGTTCTGAAGCGATTTTCCGCATTTAATACACCCGACGAGCGGGCAACGTCGAGAAAACGGATAAGAACATGCCAAAGTAAAACTCTTCCGTGAAGCCGTTGTCGTATCGATAGCCGCGGCGCTAAGTTCAATTTCAGATTTATAATGCAATCAATTTCGTAGTCATTTTGTAACGAGAAGAAATGAATTGAAATAAAATAATATCGACTGGTTATGTAATGACATGTTTCGTTCAACTTCTGTGGCAGTCAGTACAATAAGCTGTGATTTATTGGCTCTATAAAGCCATATTTACACACACAAAACTTAAGACAGTGAATGTGAGAGAAGATAAAAGTGCGATGATATAAACCCAATTGACTGTGACGCAGAACTACTTTATTATGCAGTAAAGACGTGGAAATACGGGGTGAGTTCAAGAAATAAGGTGACTTTTTCAGGTTTCTCGAAAAAATATTTATTTATTTTACGATATCTACTTCGTTTCCTTTAAAGTATTCGCCATCAGATACAAAATTGCGCCAGCATTTTTTCCACTCCTCGGAGCACTTCTGATTAGCGCTCTTTGGTATAACCTCGAGGTCTTCATCTTCTCAATCGCGGAATCCGTCTCTTCAGTTTTCGGAATAGGAAAAAGTCGCGGAGGGCCAAATCTTGTAAATAGGATGGCTGGGCCATGTTTATGGTAATGTTTGGCCAAAAAATTACGCACAAGCAACGATGATTGATTAAGTGCAATATCGTCATGCATTAGTAAGGCATTTTTTCCCACGTTTTCTTCGTATTGCTTCACGTAAAAGGTGCATACCTTTCAACTGTACGGCAATGGTTCATGATGAACCACGCCATTGTAATCGAAGGAAACAGTGAGCAAAAAGTTCACATTTGACCGAACTTGGAGTTTTTTTTCGGCCTTGGCTCTTTTGGTCGCCTCCATTGGGATAATTTGGGCCGTCGGATTGATGATCGTCACCAGAGATGACCCTTTTCAGCAAATTTGGATAGTCCTTCATCTCATTCAATACCTTTTGAGCGAAGCTCATGCGACTGTTATTTTGGTCAAAATTTAGCAATTTCGGAACAAACTTCGCTGACACATGTTTTATGTCCAAAATGTCTGAAAAAAATGCATAGCATGGGGTAACTTGTACACCAATATCTCTAGCAACTTCACCTACATTGATTCAATGATTATCCATAACAGTTTTCTTCATTGCTTCAACATTTTCATCCATTGTTGATGTGCTGGGGCATCTAAGACGTGCATCGTTATTAACTCTTCTCGGCCTTCTTTGAAGAGCTTGTTCCACTTTTAAACATTTTTTTTGCTCATAGTAGGCTCGCCAAATGCCGCAGTCAACATTTCAAGTACGTTGGAGCACTTCATTCTATTTTTGAAACAAATTCTTCGAACCATTTTTTTTTTCAAAAGCAAAACCAAAACACGGTTAACCTTGATATCTGTGAAAAATAAACTAAATATCCAATGCGGCTAACAATGTCAGCATATGCGTACCAAAATTTTATAAAATAAATAAATCGGAAATCGAATGTAAATAGTAGTTCGGGAAATTCAAAGTCACCTTATTTTTTGAACCAACCTCGTATACAAAGTCCCCGAAATTCATCATTGAAATGGTCTATAGCGCTTGAATTGAATTGCATTCATGTCGCTTTTAATTGTACAATCACAAGTCTTCCTCAAATAAAACGTGTAATTCTTTAGGAACAATTGTGATAAGAAACGACAAAAACAGCTTGTTACAGTGCAAGTTGCAAGTAAGCACGTCGAATAGGAGTTCTTAAGCACTCTCTATCTGGTGCTAGCCTCTAATGGCATTTTACGTGTCAAACACGATCCACACCGGTGCTTAAGAGCCCCATAAGATATCATTTTCTTACATACAAGCATGCAGACAGCAATTGTCCATACTCAAGAAAAACAAAACACCTCGCCACTACACCACTAGCGAGGATTCCTTCAAAAGTTTAAGAGTCAGTGTTGAGCTGCTGACACGCTGCTGTAGTTTGGCGTTATTTGTCATTGCTATAAAAGGAATGACTTTCGACGACAATGGGTGCTGCATTATCGCAATTATGAAGGATTTTCAACTAGAAGTGGAAGTGACCGCAGGCAATGCTCCTTGGCTGTGTTCTTCTTTTAAGCATTTCCACTGATTATTTAATTTGCATTCGCATGACTCTTACTATTCCACGGCTGAATGACGCCTGGGATGGTGATATCGTACGAGCATGGCTTCCAGGGTGTTGTCTTCGTGTCAATTTCATAATTTTCCTTCATTATCTTCGCATGGAAACAGTCTGCCGCAGCGGAGCTCTGTATTTTCGGTTCAACAATGAAACACTGCAATTGTAAGAAAATCATTTTTCCTTGCAGGAAACCATCACACGAAGGATTATGCAGTTATCTTTTGTTGTCGCGCTAATGAGATTTTTTTTTTTGAGAGCGCACGTGCCTTCCAGCTAATTTGTTTATACAAATGTATGATTGTCTTGTCTTGCTTCTCAATGTAGCCGTATCTTCTTCTTCGACGGTAGTTAACCATGCACGGAACACCACTTTATGGGATTGTGTCATTATAATTGGTTACAATTGCGGGTTCCATATCAAGGAAGTATCATCACTTAGATGGCACTCTTCCTCATTTCATGTTCTCATCTAGGTGCAACACGTCAATGTCCATAATCTACTCGTACGAATGAATATCTGCAAGAGCTCATTGGTGACACCGCCAAAATAGAAAAACCAGCCGCGATAAGTCTGCGCGCATGAAGACTAAAGTTCATAACGTGGGGTCCCCATATAAATGTTATTGTTGCCATAATTCGGAACTTCCTTTAGTATCCACATACCAGTATGGATATTTACAGCATTTTTTTTTTATAAAGTAAATAACTGATAAACAGAACCCTGATTTGATCAGTTATAGTAATTGAAAAAGCAATAATCATATCGGCTGTGTTCCTACCCGTACGTTAGAAGGATGAATACGTGTGTGTGTTAGAAACTTTTGCAAATAAAGAATAAAAGCATTTTCAAGTCTTGCGTCACTTCCGTAATTAAATACAATTATACTGTATATACCTGGCTAAGTGAGAGACCGTAAAGTGGTCGAATTGATTTATTGCGACAGCCAAGTTTATAGCCATGTTTATTGTGTTTGTCAAAAGCTGCACACTATGCCTATGCTTATCACAAGAACTTTCAGTCCGATATTTCCAGCTCGAGTACCACGGCCGTTGATCTTAATCGTCGACTTTCGTACCTTGAAGGACTTTTTTTCAAGAACTTTAACGTTTCTAGGTAAGAATAATGATGCGATAGAGATCGTTGAAAGGCAATACCACCTTTTCCGGTTAATTTGGATAAATATGCACCGACCGCAAAGATTCCTTTACCTCTCGCCCTGCGTACGAGTACGTATTCTCCTGTGAGTAGATACGCCTTTGTGTGCGAGACAACAAACCCATCGAGACAACGATCTTTCTACCTGTGATTGCTAGCCTGTTTGTCCAAAATATATCGTCATATCTCTGGAGGGGTGCTTAAGGTGCATTCCTGTACGTGACTTGAATTTTTTACAACATTTTCTGGGATGGAATTTTCTTTGGAAACTCGGCGCGCGATGATTATCCAACGATTATCAATAAAAATTCTTCGATTTATTTCGTTACATCTTGTTTGATTTCAATGCATGCGAGAATGTTTTTTTTTTTTCTCGTCTTTCTTCATTTTTCTGTGCTTGGATTCGGGTAACAAGTGGTTCAATGAACTATAACAAGTGATTTTATACCAATGTAAGCAGTATTCTGACATTGATTACACCATGTCGAGTCTCAATTGAATTCTTACCGTAAGCAATACTTTGCCGTCGAGCTAATGTCATCGGTCATCGTACACACGGCGTTGCGCTACTGTGACAGTAATACAAGACGATACAAGTACGAAGATCTTGAAATTCAATAGCAAGCTTCCAACATAAATTAAATTAATGTAATTCGAAAAAGCAGATAAATAAAGCTCCCCATTGGGAGGAATGCACAAAAGATGACTAAGCGCGTGTTATGATGCTGTTATCCCGGTTTAGATGTGGGTCAATCGTATGGTAATCTAAGCACAAGATCGAAACTAGTGAAGGTTTGATGGTGTAAGCTATTAGAATATTATTATTTGGCAAGCCCGGAATTTAGGGCCTGTGGCATGGTCTGGCGGCCGACTTGGTTCGAGTAGAAATCGAACACAATCAGGGATAATTTGTTATGTATTTAGGCAGTTGACGGTTTAAAACCCTCTATATTATGTTGAAGCAGACTTTAGGACGAAGGTTGTTAAGCGGGCACATCTTTTCAAGAAGTTTTTTTTTTATTTATAATATTTAGCTTCGAATACCTAATGTAGACTAGACTGGTACACTAAGGAGGAGGTGAAACAAAAATCAACTTTCGTAGAGTGCACTTTCTGCATCAAAAATCGAACGAGCCAGAGTTGTTGATCATACGCAGCATTCTTGATTACGGATTTTGTTCAAAAGATTAGGCGACTTTTTCAATTTCGTGAGCTAAGTGTTGTACGAGTACATTCTAGTTTCAATTTATAAAGATTAGACGTGTCTTAGGGATTTTTTGATATAAAAAAAAGCGTAGCAAAGAATCTGTTTTAAATTTCGGGTGAAAAGTAAAATCAAGTGCTCCAAGATAATTGAAATGTTGACTGTGGCTTTTGACGAGTCTACTCTGAGCAAAAATAAAATAAAATTTATAAGTGGTACAAGCTGAGAAGGCCGAGAAGATGTTAATGTCGATGCCCGTCATGGATACCCCAGCATGTCAACCAGCATACCAGCATGAAAACTGCGTTTACACCCGATGTTTTATAGAAATAGTTTTAGAGAATCGTCGAAACACTATCAAAGACGTTGCTGATTTTGAAGCTAATTTTTTGGCCAAAAACAATAATGTAATCATGCCTCAGCCAAGGTATTCGTCGGGCTTGGCTCGCTGCGACTTTTTTCTCCCCCAAAACTAAAATGGCATGATTTAGGTAGAGCTCAAGCTCGCGCATATCAGGAATGGTTCAAGGATTGGAAAAAGCGTTGGCACAAGTGTATTATATCTGAGAGGGATTACTTTGAAGAGAACAAAATACAATAGATATTGATACATAAATGAATATTTTTCAAAAAAAAAAAAAAAAAATAAGTCACCCCACTTTTTAAACAAACTTCGTAAGTTTATTGTAGATAGATTTGGTGCAGTAATACTTGAAGCCTAAGTAGCGTGAGTGGGTATTAAGACATGTTTATTTGGCTATCTTTGTTTTCTGCAAAAAACTGATGGAGGAATCGAATGTCAGCAATTTTTCGACGTGTAACGAAGGCTTGCATCTTTAGAATTTTAAAACCGCGTATAGCAACACGCAGGAATAGACTCGATTCGCAGGCAATATGAATTGTGAAAGCGCAATCGTGCTTGACTAGCTTATTTAAGGATTAGTCTAACAAACTAGAAAAGGGTGACATACTACCGTGATCAAATGGACAGGTGACTTTGTTTATGCAATTTTCATTTATTCTTCCAAATCTATTTAGTCCGAAAAAAAAGAATGTCCTACGCGGACATTTTTTTATTGGGTTGTTGTATTTTTTTCACACTTAAGCCACATTGTCATTATATATTTTGATAGCAAGTTTTGCTTGTAAAAAAAATCGATCGATTATGATTCTACCACGTTCTGGATGGCCAATTGAAGCTGATGAAGACACAATAAAGGTAATAAAACTCATAAGATCGCTGAGACATTGAATTTAGTGAATTCGACCGTACATTTGAAAAGCCTAGGTTTAATCTCAAAGTGATTTGTTTCTCAAAGGTAAGGATAATGATCCATTTTAGAAGCGCATCATTCCTGCGGGTGAGAATTATAGAGATCAGATCATAGATCATGGAGAAAAGAGCACTTCTGTGCTATGTTTGGTGGGATTTCAAAGAAACTATTATTTTTTAACTTCTCCCGGACGAATACTGTCATCAGTTGAACAAATTGAATGATTCACTTAATGAGAAAATGCCAGAATTGATTAAAAGAAAAGGTGTAGTGCTCCACCAAGTTTAGCCATCTGTCGGTGATTGAAGAATTTGTTCTTAGTTATTTTTTATGATAGGATGTTAGGCAAAAGCAAGAAAGGATTCCTTGAGACAAAGAGAACAGCGAGTGGTCAAAGTTTTTTAAGCAGCTAAAACGTGCTGGGAATACGAGCCAGCACGATCGCCATGAAAGCTCCAAAACAGAGTTGAAATGAATTGTTGCAAGGTTTTGGGACTTCAATAACATAGTAAGGCGACATTACGATAATGTGACGAGGGTGTCAAGAGCTCGATGAACTTTATTCAGATAAAATCGTTAAGATTAAGACGGGTGGAACGAATGAACGGTGGACAGTCAAAAGAGTAATGAGTGGAAAATCTAACTTAAAATGATCGCCAGGAAGGCAGCGCAGCAGATGGGAAGGCTATATAAGGAAGGACCTAGAAAAAGAGGCTTGGCAAAAGGTTGCTAATGAGGCTCTGAACTGTGGCGGCTTTTGGTATAAAAAAAAAATGATAAATGGTAAAAAAAAAAACCGCGATGACACGTTTGCAGCCAAATCATTGAAATCATATTTCTCAGTTTGTTTTTCTACGTGGAGTACTGAAGAATCCCTTTATAGTGTACTTGCCTGGAAAAATCTTAAAAGTTTCCCGTTCGGAAATAGCAACGAATTTTCATTTTCTTTCAATTCTTCCTATCCAAATCGATGAAGCAATCTACGCACTGTTATTGGATGGACTTCTTTGCAATTGCAGTTCCTAAGGCTATTTTTCAGCGTAGTAGGAAAGGTAGCCAGTTTTGATTTCTGCAATGAGACATCTTCCGTCCCGATCGGTAAGCTTGGTAGGTCTACCTACCGGTTCTCGGTTTACTTAAGGTAGAATTGCGCTGTTTTTAATTATAGTTGTGTAAGGTCTATTAACAATACTTCCTCTTTAGCGATAAGACTCTACCTTATTTTATAACTTTACCATGAGTTCTTTTATTTCGCTTTACAGTTCGTTATGACTTAATGCTTTTGTTGCTTTTTGTTTAATTAAATCAATTGCGTAAGAATGTGTCGTAGAATAAAAATACTTCGCAAACAAAGTAGATTTAAAGGAAGCAAAATCGAGGTTACATCAGAAAGTGTGAATTATGAGACATTGAGTCTCGGACAACGGTCCCTTTAAGTGGGTAAAAAAGAATCCTTACCGCCAAGGAGGTTATCGGATATTTATATTTCTCAAAATAATATTCTTTCCCAAACCATAGGACAAAACCACACTTCCCATTAGTCAAAGGCTGAAACATTAGGAGGACGAGTTTTTGTCTAAGTACATATTTCTTCCATTAACTGGAATAGAATACAATTCGGTTGATGAGTGGGTCATCTCGTACCTGACTGCACGAACGCTCTTTTCCGGATAAGAATCGGAATTGAAGCAGACAAAAGTAACTCAACACGAAGGATATAATGTCCCGAAACAAATAAGTCGATCTTCAAGTAGGTACTCAGAAAACAAAAGTAAAAGGTATTTGAAGAGGAAAAATGGAAGTATTTCCAACACCCTGGGAGGTCTATAAGCATCCTAAGTCCAAATTGTTAATGTTAAAGTGCTTCCCCATAGGTCGGACAATGTGATACTCGCCCGGATATTTTGAGCTCATAGGTACTTATGTATACTTCCACTCATTAATAATGACAATGTTTTACTACCATGAGAAAAAGATATTAAAGAGTACTTATACTCGTAGTGATTACGATTCGTTCGTATCCTTGCGCATTCACATGTACACCTGTCGTGTTGTAGCAACCTGTGGCTTTTTACGTCCTGCTAGTATGACATACAGGCACACATACAATAATTTGACGACAATCGTTTACCTTTGACACCTCTATTCAATCACAGGAAAGGGAATTACGAAAAAAAAAAAAAAAACCAACAGCCTGCCCCTATCGCATTTCGTTACTACTTCCTCGTTTAGCTATCTTAATCGCGGGAATGTGCAAAAGGAGCGCATACGGTACACATAAATGGGGGAAACACACCAGCGAACGACCACGATGAAGTCGGTTGTTAGGTAACAACTAGCAAGCAACTGACTTTATGAGCTCAGCGTCTGGCAACTTCCTATTTCGAAACGTAACCAAATCCCTCCCGACAACAGGTTAGATATGTGCTATGTACATACGTACGTAAGCAAGTAGGTATGCTAGTTGGTGGCGAAACGAGGGGGAAGTAGTAAGCAGTCAGTGGTGTTACGAGAGAATACAGCACGACGTGCACCACTAATTCACTTTTTTGATGCCCACGCCGCCGATACGGGGAAGCGACAGCAATGGCAGAGGCTACGTAACTTGTTTATAGCGATCGCCGCCGCCGCCGCAGTAGCACCACTTACTGCCTGCCTTGTGCTGAGATTCGGTTGCTGCTCATATACCAGTTATGTGTGTTGCACAGTAAACCACAAAAGAAACGACGATTTTCTGGTCGTCGTTGTTACTTTTTCTTCGTTTTCTTTTCATCTCTCTTACTTTTTTACCTCTTTCTTGGGCTTGATTTTCTTCCTCTTTGGCTTTACATGTTACCTACATTTCCCCTTCCTTATTTCGCAATCCGTTGGGTGGCGATGGTTATGATAGCAGCGTAGTAGCACCAGACGGCGGACAGGTACACGCTATGCAACAGCATCCTTTCCCTGTATACCTATGGTATAGACGTATATACACATGTATGCGGATGAAAAGGGTCGGCGGCACTCAAACTCCTTGGGGGATTTCTCGGAAATTTTCCTGAAATCCGAATTAGGGGTGGAAGTGTTTCCTGAAATCAAAGGACGAACTGTCACAGATGGTAGGTATGTATGTAAGGAAGAAACGTGTAGCGCAGAGGGTCATATGTCGTCGTCGGCGATGCTGGCTGCTTCTCGGAAACAATCTTATTGAGATGCTGTGCGCTGTGTCGGGTTCCTTACTTGCTGAATCACGTCATTCAGCATTGCCGTTACAGCATCGATGATATACACCACCATCACAGCACTTATCTTCGCCGTCCCGTCCGTCCTCCAAGTATAATTGTGTTGTAACGTGGAAATGTGACCGGCTTGGTGGAGTAGTACCCCCGAGAGCCAGTACAAATACAAATAGCATAGTCAAGTCAGACAGCGAGCGGGGGGAGCAGAAAATACTTTTGTTTCTGACTCGGAGCAGAGCGTGAAGCGTTTACTTTTTTGCTTGTTTTCTTTTGATTTTCTTCGGTTTGCCATTTCTGATTCTGCTCTGGCTGCTTGCTTGCTTCTCCTTGTCTTCATCTTCCTCCGCCGCTACCGTCGCACACCAGCGTTACTACCAGCGTCGCTGTCGTTCATGTTGCTTCGTCTCAACCGTGTTTGTGTGTTTGTGGAGCAATGCGGAAGTGGATTTAATTTATTTTGCGCTTTTTTTTTTCTTTCTTCGTACATTTTAATGGACGCGCGATGGAAGACGAATCAGTGCCGTAACGACGAGCGGAATCGGCCGGCTTAATTCATCATCATCACCATCTGTGCGGGGGAGCGCGAGGCGTTGTTGCCGCGTATACATGTTGCAGGTCAGCTATTTAACTTCCAATAACGTTCGTACCTAGATTAACCACCACTCAACCCTCTCTTTGCGCCGTTTTCTTCGTCGTCATCATCTCGACTATCTTTCCTTCCGCAAATTTTCACGTGACCTTGTGGAGTCGAGTCGAGCAGCGGCGGCGGCTATGTGTATGCGAAAGTGCGAGCTCTGTCACATGCGGATACAGATACAGTGACGGTAATATGATTCGTACACCGTTGTATCTGCTACTGTTTGACAGCGGCGCTAATATATTCAATTTCGTAATGATGCCCATCAGTCTTAAATGCTAATCACAACACATTATTACCCAGACGGGTTAATTCCATATTGCCCCCGCCCGCCCACTCGATCTCGACAAATTTTATTTTGCGACACCAACCACTGAATAGAATAATGATAAACAACATAGAATCCGCTGAGCAGCATCAACGTGAAATCTCAAGGAAGTCCGGGTCAGGCCGACGAACCCAAGTCGCTTTATTCGCTTGCTACACTAAACCACCAGCTAATATTCATAAATATTTCATCTATTGTGTCATGGCAGTGATTCACACACCCCAAGACGACATTTTAAATCTTACCTGTTTGTTGTTTCTCACTCGTATTTTGCGTTGTCTATTTGAAATCACAACGCTGCTTTCCGGTTATACTCCATGTCTCCACTGAGAGCCGCTAATTCAAGTGATAGTTAACAGCAAGTAATCCAAGTAAGTTGATCTCTCTATTCCACTACATATGAACGCGGCCAAAATTGACTTTAGTTCTTCTTAATATTATATTACGAATCGAACGAATTCTTTGAAATAATTTTTCACAAATAACTCGCGCTAAACTCCAGTACTAAGTATCTTTTCTATTTATTTTCATTTGGTCTTCTACATGTAAACAATGTTGCCGAAACAAACGCACCTCGACGGCATTTAGATCACTCAACACAGTGTTCGTAATCCCACACTCCAAGCAATGATTATTCCTTCGGCTGCTTTACGTTTGCCTTTTCCTTAGAAATCCTTATTGTATTTGCCATCCGCACTAGCGTTGAAACAGAAACAACAAAAAAAAAAAAAACAACAACAGACGAACTAACAAATGATTTTGATCCACGGCTTAAAGGTTGTGCGAAAGATACAAAATAAGAATGAAAAACAACACACACTGTCTGGTAGTTTCGGTTTGTTTTATTGCTCTCGGATACATGTGCACACTATTCGGCGTGAATATGTTTGTTTAGTTCAAAATCCGCATTCAATAAACAAGATAAATGGTGTTTCAATAAAATCAAATCAAAAAAAAAACAAAAAAAACTTTAATAGAACTCGACACCACACTTAAGAACGGACCGACGTCATCGACGGCGAAGCATCGACTGGCTATAAAAGTTGGGAACATAACAAACGGAACCTGCCAGCGGAGAATGACTGAGTAGCGAACGAGTAAGAGCGGCGGTGGCGATGTATTGTTTCTGGTTATGGGAACATAAATTCCGCAAACACTAATACTAGGACAATCAACCATGTGATTTGAAGAAGCCAGCAAGTGAGTGATGGATGAATGCGTGCATGGATGCCGTATTATGAAATTTTGAGAGAGCAACAGCATTGCCAGCGTCACTTTTTGTCTTTAATTCTATTATTTTACAGCAATGGTAATTTACAATTTTAAATAAAGAAATACATACTCTACTTTCTGGCTTTTGAAAAATAAAAAAATAAATGATTTTCGTAAATCACAACAGTTGGAACCAGAGTGCAGTTATTATAATTATTACCATTTTAAGCCTGGCAGCCTTTTTAACAGCCCTTCGCCAAGCCTTCCTGACATGTGTTCCTATCATGTTTCGTTGCTCTGTTTGATATCCTTACATTGTCCGAGGCTGTATAGAATTCCTCGAGTTCTTGACTGAACAGATTCTCCCTAAGATCTTGTTTTCAAAGAGCCGAAATCATTTTTCTTCTTCTTAGGCAGAGACCAAGTTTCGCCTTTGTAAAGTGTCATTGGCATTAATTTAGTTTTACAAATACGGAGAGACCGCCGTGGCGCAGTGGGTTGTGTGGTGACATCTGGCCCGCGATGAGCGAACTCGGATTTCACGGCTTCTCTCCTTGGCGGGGTACCGTAGTACACTTGCCCTGAAAAAGCTTTTCGTCTCTCGCCGTTCGGAATCGACATTCAATTGTAGGCCTCGTTTACTTGTGTGAAAAGCAAATCGCGCACAACGTAAGTGAATGAGAGAAACTTGGCTCTGGATCTTCATGAGCCATCTAATAATATCATCTCTTTGTGAAGTTGGGAATCTTGGTAAAGTTGGTGAAACTGACACAAAATCTTGGTTAGTTTGTTATCGATTTTCATATTCTCCATGCTCATTTAGGAGCGATGTTGAAATATGACATGGCTATGTATACGGGTAGCTGGTGTCTATGTGCATATAGGGCTTTAAAGTAAAAAAAAAAGTTGTTGAATCACATTCTGCTGTGATGTGAATATTTGGTCTATCATGAGTTTTCATAGCATAAACCGGCACTAATAGAATTCATAACACTATTTACGAAAGGTATCAGGCATTCAGGGAGCTCGAAAAATACGATCTTATAAGTGATGCTTAGGTGTTGTAAGCCCATATGCCGCTATCCTCTGACCATCCTCTACAAGTATGCCGTATGGTCCAGTTCGCTGCCACTAGCACCTTTATTAGACTTCAGCTTCGATGTCGTTATCTTAACCTCGTCTGAGTTGGGAGGATTCACTTATCTTCCTCCGCTATAAATGAATCGTTCTGCCTCGAAATTGTCTTTTGACACCTTTGCTGTTATACAATCTGCTCAAGTGATTTGTCTATATATTCTGCATCGATTGTGATCAACTGATACATATGTGCTTGGATGATGCTCTTGCCCTATTTTAATTTAAGATTCTCAGTTGCCTTATCCTGTCCATCACATATTCACCAAAAAAGAACTTCACTTCACTTCCAACCTGGTACACCAAGAAATTACGCTTCTTATGCAACAAAAGAAATAAACACCTGTCTTATATCTCGCTCTGACGCAGTTTTATACAGAATTCGCACAATAATTCGAATTTTTTTACCACCGAGCGTTCTACCTCTTTATAAATGCAATAAAAGTTTGTAAATATCCCTTTGCTTTTAATTTTCTCAATACCTCCTCCAACGATCCCAAAATATTTTCAAATCTTTCCGCCCGTTTCCTCAGCCAGTCGTTCGTCGAACAGGTCCTTCCACCCGAACATGACTACTTTCGTTATATGAAAGACTACGCTGAGACTGGCTCACTGGCGCCAGTGAATACAACTCCTGCCTTAGTCATCGCGAAAATACGAACTTAAAGGACGACTACTCATCCAGTCCTGACGTCAACCATCTCTTTCTGCCCCTCTCGGCTTAACATTAAAGTTCCTTTTCATAAAGATTCTTTTCTAAGCCTTGGAAAAATGAAGTGCCCAACACTTGCCAAACCATCATGCATAGTCAATTTGTGCAAGCTCATCTTTTCCAAGGCAACATGGGTTCCTAAAAGGCCGTTCAACAACTGCTCCTGGTTTCCCTCCCGGTTTTATCCTATGGATCCAATCCTATCCAGAAGATCTTCACTAAAGTGTAATTGTCAGATCTTCTATTTCTGATTCAATTAATGCCAAGAGGTACTCCGGCCCCAAGGTAGCCATATTGATATTTATCCTAACCGTTAATAATGTTAACTCTGTTATCAAATCTCTCATCTTTCCATATTTCCACATTGATGATACAACATATCCAATCTTACACCTTTCCCTGCTGATTCCTGCTCGCTCAAACTTAAACAGGTTCACTATTTGGTGATAAAGAAACCACCTTGTGCCTTGGCCTTTGCTAGGCGCCTTCTTGAATATCTTAGTCTCCTTTCAACGTAGATTTATCCCTGTTGCCCTTCGTGGTCACCCCTGATAGAAGAACAATATACTTACGGGTAATATTCACTGCCCCACACTGCTTCAAATGATACCCCATAACACCAATCCCCGATACTTTCGGTTTTTCCCCCTCCTCCACTGAAACTCCTTCAAACGAACTATGGCTACCGTGAGCAAATGTTTAGAATGATGCGGGAAGCCAAATCCCCGCTTTTCGATCTACACCGGAAAAAACATGGTCTTAGAAACGTCCTGTAGCCGGTGACTTTCGATAGAACTTTTCTTCATATTGATGTAATGGAGTGAATTATCCACGAAAACTGCTTATCCAGAACAAAGTTCGACATTTTCGGTAAAGTACGAAATGTTGTTATTCACGCTCTAATCAAATGACATACACATACTGATACTAACGGATAGTGACAGCTGTTTGTCATAAAATATTTATCTACGTCATCACTGGTAAAAACATTGTCTTGACATACACATACTGATACTAACGGATAGTGACAGCTGTTTGTCATAAAATATTTATCTACGTCATCACTGGTAAAAACATTGTCTTGAAAAATGTATCAATCATGTATGCTGTTTAGACGAACAACTTCTGAAGTTTCAAGGTGCGAATGGTGTTTTACTGACCCTATTGCCGATTAGTTTCATAAAGATATGCATAGCATATCACGTATGGAATTAGCGATAACCTATCCGCTATCGTTATTTACAGACGTAGAATCCAAGATATTTTAATTGAGCATATTAAATACCTGAAAAGATGTTGCTTGGCAATGCTGCGAGGAGGATTTCAGAGAGTATACGGAACAGCTCTCTCAATTTTAATTCCGCCTTCGGATCCGTTTGTCCGTGTGTGAGTGTATCTACAGAATCTGAATCTGAACCGGATTGTTAATAAGAAAATACTCAGCAACATTTCGGAAATAACGACGACGCTCTCCCGCTGTCATCATAACACCCCTTTCGTAGGCGTTTTATTGGTGCTTGAGTTCAGATACACTAATCGTTTGTTTTTCTCGCTCTTCCCAACTTTACTCTGTCGTTGCAGCTCTACTGTCGACTGCTGTTACCTGTTGTAAAAAAAATATATTCAAATGAAGGAAAAACGTCCAAGCATGAATCTGTTTTCAAACATTTTGCATCGGTTATACTACATATCAGTGAAGGCTAAATGTTTATAATGCAGCAAATGCGGCAAGATCTGCCTAATAGAAAACACCATACCTGCCTACGAGTAGCACGTGTTAATTGTTGTCCTGCGAATCCTGAAAGGACCCTATTCAAACTAATACTACTAGAGCAAACCGCCTTTTTGCTAGCGATATATGTACTTATGTAGAAGCCGCCGCAATAAAAGTGTATAATTAATAGGCCGATTGAGTTAAGGACGAGAAGTGCTACCTAAGTCCTTATGGATAACACCCATGGCAATAAAATACCAGGAAGCGGGTGTCCGGTTTACCCTGTAGGTTACTATAATCCCCAGGGAACACAAATAATTTGGTAATAAAACAGGGAAAACGAAAATCTGGCTGAGTATGCGCTATTCGCGTGCAGGTTATAACCCATAGATGAATGGTAGCCCCGACACTCGATTTTGGTACCTACCTTTGACTGGCGTTACCATAGTCTATCCTCAAATACGGACACATTTTACGTGCCAAGCAATGCACCGTTTGCTTGCGACTGGATACTTCATAGAAATCAGAGAAAAAAATAAGTAAAATATCGCAATAGTTCACGTAACCAACTACTATGGCTACACGGTATTTCCGCATTTGAATTCGCTCAACAGAGATTGGCGAGACTGAAGCATTTGTATCCACACTATGCTGGGAAGTCGCAGACGCAGTCACAGTGAACTGAATTCATTTTTTTTTGTTTTTTTTTATGAATCTGTCTGATGCTCGCGTGTAGAAACGATCGTCATCGTCGAAAGGTGCAAAATTCTTTCTTCGATTGGACCGATCAAGCAATGTTTGCGCTTAAAATAGCTGGCAAATTGAAAGATTTGGTTATAAATAATCGACGATTTGATTAGTTGGTGAACGATCGTTGCGCAATATTGTGTGGCGTAGTCGAACATCGAATTGGCGAACTATGAATACACGCGGCTACAATGGTACGTATTAAGTGCAATGGAGGGCGTTTATTTATAGGTGAATTACAAAAAAGAAAATAAATTAATGAATAAATATTTGTTGAGTTATATGTTGGGGAAATCATTAGACTTGGGAAGATGAATTATTGTTTGCGGTAAGATCGTCTTCTGTATCCATAAAAACATAAAAACAGCGTAGATTTATGGATCCTAGGTTTAGGCCTATGAGGCGATGTCTGTCTTACACATTTAAATCGATATTCAAAGGTATGTAAGCAAAATTTTACGATCTGCTTTGCAGAACATACTAGATCGACCTCCACTAAATGGTGTTCTAAAAATGGCCTCCTGAAAGTTATTTTTTTTAAATATAATGAATACAAATCATTTCAATAATCGAAAATTGTGTTTGAGCTATTAGTCCGGTTTATGTCAAAAGTTGTCCGCAACAAGCCCTCGGACTGTCCATTCTGTGGTTCCAATTTTCGAACATTTTCTGGAGCGTATCGCCCCGTTTCCCAATAATAACATGTATTGCATACGCTTTCAAGACATCAACTAATTAGGTTTATCAACATAAACAAGTGATTGCATATACTCCCACAAAAAAATAATCCAGGGGAGTCAGACCGCATGATCTTGAAGACCAAATCACAGGGTTATTTCTGGAGATGATGTTTTCGTGTACATTGTTTTCAATAACCGGGTGGTAACGCCGGCTTTGCACCATTTTCTTGACACCACAAGTCATTGACAACCACTGTCTCAAACTTTTGACAACGAAAACTCACGTATCATCGCACTGTAGCGTTCGCAATTGACGGTTATGCGCTTTTCTTTAGCATGTTTAAAGAAGTACGGCCTAATTATACCGCCTGCCCAAGACCACGTTTTTCCGGATACAGCGGTAGCTTGCTTCTGCTGCTTATTAGCCCAAATATGTCAATGTTATTTCTTGACGTACTCCTATTCGTTAATGTTGCTGAACAGCATTCTTCTATAAAAAACCGAGCTTCTCTAATGCCCAGTTAGCCGATTTACGACGAGAACCAAGGTTAAGTGGCGTGAAACGCCTATGAATACTGATCAGAAATGTCACATCAACGTGACATGGACTTTAAAAGATCTGCCTCTTAATGAAACACCCTTAATTCCAGCTGATCAATAAAAGTCACTTTTAACTTACACCGTTTTTCACTAGCCTTACAACAAGTTTATATTTTAATACAAACCCTCCTTAACACTTTTTTTATGGCTTGCAAATATCAAAACCTTAGCTTACATTTTTATCACGGTGAAATTCCCGAACGAGCAGTATCTGGAAATTATTACAGACGTTTTAAGTGATGGCAACCTTAAGACCGCTTACTCCAATTTTTGGCAGTCATAATCGTTCAAACCAAAATGTGGCAAGTTTGTGTGAAGATTTTGGCCTATAGCCCTACGAGACTGAATTAACTGAAGACCTGAAGAACTTGATTATTATAAGTTTCGAAACTCCTCTAATTACGCTTCGCAAAAATTGAAGAAAATCCTGTATTTTAGTGATTTTTCACACGTGCAGCGATTAAGTTCATTTTTAGCTGAGTTGGCTTTATAAGCAAAATACACACTATTGAGCTGCAACAAACGCATATGTGCCCAAGAGACTCCAATGCATCCACAAAACGTGATCGTTGATTCGGATCTCATGTAGGAGGTGTGTTTGGATCATATTTTTTCGTCGATGGAAATCAACGCCATGTTACAAACAATGAAGCATACTGGTTGGAACACTATTTTTATTAGATGGACTTGACATCAGTGAGCACATAGCTGGTCAGCCAATTTCCAAAATGGCTGACAATGTCAACATATGTGGACATAGAGGACATGTGTACTAAGATAACAAAAAAAAATCAAAAATCGAATGTCGAAATCGAATCGTATCGCGAAATTCGAAAAGTCACTTAATTTTTTGAACAAACCTCGTACAAGTGAATACATTTTTAAAGTAATTTAAATTGGCTACGTTTCTTCTATGTCAACTGTCTAAGATAACATTCGAAACATAATGAATTTAAAATTAATTTCCTCATTCGGAAATGAAGACGTAAGTCACCTAGGTATGCTTACGTGTGATAAAACAGAATCAAAGTTTGTGATGCTTCAATTCCCATGAATTCCTAAAGAAATCATTTGTAAGCTATTGCCTCTCGAAAAGTGTGATTAAGCCTACGAAACCGAAAACACACAGAGAGAGGAAGGCAAATTAGAAAAAGCCCAGTAAAAAATGTTTTTAGGTGTGCTCCGATCATCAACAGATTTTCTTCTCCCCCCAACCAAATCTATTTGTTTACGTTTTTTCACACGTCACTTTTATCTTTTATCACTGTGGCGATAAAGACGTGCAAATACGTACATACTGATGCACGCGTGTAATTCCATCAGGATTCAATGTACTTTATTGATATTGATCAATATGACTCGATCACGGTAGCTATGTGCGTGATTTTTGACAAGTATATCTCCATCCTCTTAAAGTTTGTTACAGCATGTCTCTAATTTTTACATCTCTCTATCTATACTATAGAGCGAAAACCCATGAAATTGAAGTAAAATCTCGTTCACTCAGAGAAAAGTCCTGAGTCGTCTGCGTCTCTTTTTCTTCAAGACGTATTTCTTTGAAATTTGATGAAAGTATATTGTAGCATATGTGTATTGTAGAATATTGGGGGCTTGCCTTAAGTTTTCGTTAAATTATTTATTTAAAATTGAACCTTGATTTATTTGATATATTTAAGTAATGATGCTCGTGTACATTCCATGTTAAGAGAAAGTTTTTATTAATCGTAGCCGGTCTATCCTAAAAGCCGGAGCTATGCAAGCATCGTTGGCGACTATCTCGTTGCGATGTATTCCGGTGTGTTCAGAGGTCCTTATCAGCCTAAATTTAAATTGGATACGAGAATGTCTCACAACTTGAATATTATTGTGGAGTTCTGCATAGGGTTTCGAATGGCTTTTAATACTGAGGTGCTATCAGAACAGATTGCTCAATTTCTTGATATGTTAGCGCGTTTCTTAAGGGATTCAAATACTGCCACATCTTCTGTAGTAAAGATAGAAGCTATTTTCCTTCGAAGGATATATTACCTTATTTGGATTCGACAACAAAAGAAGTGCTATGTTGATTTTTTCAGCATTAGTAAACACAAACTTCCAGAATTTCTTAGAACTCGAAGTAGTTTCAGTGAATTTTTTATTATAAGTTAATGGGTTAGTGGTTTAATTAATTATTGGTTTTAAGTCTTTGTCAACGATTGATACAGTTTTCGTTAGATTAAATACACATATTTGCCAAATTAGTGTTGTTCTTCTCTCATCTTCAAAAAAGTGCGGGCCAATGAAGCCGCCAACTCGTAATCCGCATCAGACACAGACTTTTATGGGATGCATTGGCTTGTTTATTTACGCACCCTACGATCGGAAAATGTGATTCATCCGAAAAGACCAAATTTGATGACAAGTAGTGTTGGTGATCCAACATCCATTCAGCGAATCGGCGACGTCGTCGCTAAGTGAGGCCCGATTTGTTGAAGAATTGAGGTGCCTGGCTGGTTGATAATGAATTTGACTTAATATCGAACGCTTCACAATGGCTCGGATTCAGGACTAATAAGAGTGATTATTCTGAACGAAAAAAATTTTAATGATTTTTCAGAGCAAATAATAACGCAGTAAATGCGGAACGCAGTAAATTGGCACTCGACAGCAACGCCATCTGTTGGCTTGCCCTTTACTTGTCTGGAAAATTGCAGCCAGCTGCTGACGAGGGTAATATGGCTAATCATTTTTGAGATGGTGCTGAAAAAAGTCTAAAGTTTTGAACGCGTTCGATTGAAACATATTGTAGCGCCATAAGGTACAAAAAAGCACCGAATTTGGTAAATTAATCAGCCAACAAAGGCAAACGATGATTTGCAAAACTAAATTGGTGTCCGGGAGCATACGCCCGCTTTTGTTATGGTTTGAGCTGCTGTAACTGAAACAAGATGATTTTAGCGATAAGAGTTTTAATGTGTTCCAACAAAAGATTGTAAATGATACTTTGATTCTTAAGGTACAACTTTTACTCGTCCGACTTGAACTAATGGACTCCACCATCCATTTTAGATGCTAAGATGACAACAAAATGTGAAATCATTAAAGTATTCGTCAATGGTCACGAATCCCACAAGACCATATTCGGACAATCAATGGCTTTATCAAAAGTTTGATGCCGTCATGTGGATAGAACTACGAGTATATCGAACAGTTGTATGGTTTTTATAAAGTTAAATGTTTTTGGAACGTGGTCCCAAAATATTTAAAACCTTAAGCAGAAAGAAAACCACAGTGCAGGTCTGTGAATTCGACTGCTTTGAGCTCCATATCGTCTTGGTGATATCGATTGTACAATAGTTTAGATTATCACAAGTCGGGAAAGAAGATGAGCGACCTTGACTTAACGTGGTTTTTACAGTTTTTTTTTAGAATATGAGACATGGATCAGAAGTACTGAGAAAGTTTTTTACAATTGTTTGTTCCTAAAGCACTTATTTTGACTTAGCATGCACCTTTGTGGATGAACTAAAATATGTCAACATAATGAAGAAACCGTTAATTGAGAACCACCTAACCCACTAACTACAAACCTTAAGTTGATGAACAATTAAATATCTACGTGGATCAGTTTAGATTTATTTTCTCTTTAGCAGAAGTCAAATGGGCACATATAGAGCTCATTAGGTTTGGCTGATACTGCTTCCTCGTCCAACATGTTGGACGAAGGAGGAAGAGAAGGAATATATAAAAAAAAAAAAACCGGTACCTTCTTTGACTTGATTTATTTTCATTTTCCATTTTTTTTTCTTTTGCTTTTTTCCCATCTTGCTGGTCGAAAGAGGGACGCGCTGGATACTGGATACTGTAGAGGAGTGTATAGTTCTTTGTGCCGGAATGTCTGTGCTTCTTTTTACTGTTTGAAGTAGACGCATGCGCGACGGCTATCTCTTGTTCTGTTTATCTATCGGTTAGTTCCTAGAAAATGCCCGTTCTCGAGGTGGGTATGGGTATTGGCATCACCAGGCATCTACAGAGTCATCACGAGAAATAGAATACATCTCTCTTGGTTCTCGTCCGAAAGCGTGTGTACTATACATACAAACATACGAGCCATTCTCATTTGTCTCTAACACTTGAGGTTATGGAAGGCATGTTTGACTTCCTGCGCTATACTTTGAATGTCAGCTCAGCATCACCATCATATTTGGTTATTTCTTTTTCTTTGTTTTCGGTTTTTACCTTTCTACAAAATATGAATAGACGTGTGAGACTGCATGGTATGTAGGTAGGTATGTATGTAGCCTGGTATGGGCATTCCCATGCGTATGGTCAATGTGAAGGACGATCGACTGAATGTCAGAAAACTGTCAACAAGAACAATCATTGTACGATATTGGTTTTAGCATCAATTAACATAACTTTGGTTTTAACAACCGAAAGGTTTGTTGTGTTCTCCGCGTGGCCTGGTCGCCACGATGTGATCTTCGACGCTGACTGTTTACAGATTAGAGTTCCACCTAAATGAGTGGTGTGCCTTCGTTCTTTTGTTTAGTAATTATTCCGGGAATACTCGTACAATCATGAATATGAAAATCCGTTTTCACGAGAGTGTGATGGCAATTATGCTATCCAAATAGTTACCACATGGAATGAATCACTTGATAGAAATAGAAAACATATCGCGTATCCTTGGTAGTACAGTCAAATTGCACTTGTTGCGACGACATGCTCATATGATGAAGCCGTCGTGCTGCCCTACAGCCATACCGCGTTTTGTGATGCTGCCAGATTGTATGGATCCTAAATGTATCTAAATTTAGAATTGAAAAATTGTGTACACAATTGTTTTAACCATTTGTTTCGTCAAAGATAATTTGCCGTTTATTTATAATTAAAACTGGGATACGACCGAGAAGGAGCAATGAAGCAAACCCACTCGGCCAGTTTTGTTTACTTAAACCCGAAAAGACGAACGGACTAGATAATATTCCCTTTTTGGGGATTGTGCATTTCCGGCTGCATCAAGTCAAGCCTATGCACGGGTCATGTAAACACAACAGATTCGATCAATTAATATGTCATATCGACACAGGATTGTGTCTCTGTTGGTGGGTCTTTAAGACGATTTTACGAGTGTGGACCATGTGTTTTAGGATGCATGTGTGGCATTGCTGACGATCTCAATACGCATATTGATTGATTTATTACATCGTGCGTAGAAAGACGGCACGCTAAAGAACATATTTTATCCTGATATGCATATGTATGTATGTACATACCTAGTCTGCATCCAGAGATCATAGCCATAGGCTCGCGATAAATAGTGATCGGCATCGACGATACGCTTGTGGAATGTAGGTGATGCTGCAGGTATGTCAAGAAAACAAGTTCGTTGATTGTTAGCCAATCTCTGGTTATAATAAATATGGTGTGATACCGGATCCGAAGATTCCCACAACCGCTATACCGTGGTACAGATATATTGGCCGAATACGGCGAGACGGGTATGGAGCATGCGTACCTGTAACAAGGATACAGGTTGCTCGATAAGTGTGCTCAGCCATCGCGACAATCATGTACGTGGTGGCTACCTTAATATCTGCGTCAGTGACAATGAGCTAAAGACGTAAAGTATTCCATGTTTTACTCTTTTTCAAAGCTTGGGAAGAGCTCTGTCTGTGGTCTATCTATGATATCTAGTAAGTATGTTTGCATGGATTGTGGGGCAGTTGTCAAGTCAGATGGGTTTGTTTCCCGTGGAAACAAAACTAGGTGAGCGTGGCTGAATGATTATTACAAAGGCGACGGACTTCATTCCATGAGCTGCACCATATTGCGAATGTGTGACAAACGTCTGTCCAGTTTTTTTCTTATTATTCGCCTTGGTTTTACGGATGCTGGTTGTACTGTGGAAAATGTTCTATTTGACGTCATTAATTCTCAACTAAAATACTTTATGGGAAAGCTGCGAGACATGAGTAATATTGGAGATTTGCAGATCCTGAGAATTGTGAACCGACTCCTCGGTGTGGCCTTTCGTTGGCGAAGTATTTTAATAGTTTAATTTAATATCTGTGAAGGCATTAATATTTCTGGGTGTGATTAAGTACAATTTGAATACTTGAATGCTGCTATGGATCCACAGAGAATGCGTACGAGTACCATTATTTCCGACACTTCTTTCTCCAAATCTCTGTCATCTCTCACATTATATTCGGCGTTCTAATCAAAAACTCATTTTCTACACTGATGCTTCATAACCTCCTAATTTCTCGATCACATCAATACCTCTAAAATTGATCAAAGGCTTTGATCTGTCAACCTTCAATATGGCCTGATTCTCCGTGCCTTAAAACAGGACCAGACTTAAGGGATGTTTTATGACAATAACCTATTGGAAAACGCTATGTACGTGAATATAGAGTGTGTGTACAAAAGAGCGCCGTTGCTCAGTTGGTAGTGTGTCGGCCTCTGACGCACGATGAGCGAGTTCGGATCTCGATAATACCAACGCCATAGAATGTTCATTTCGCGGCTCCTCATCTCGGCGGGGTACTGGCCGCACACAACATAAGTGAATGAAGAAACTTGGCTCTGGCTCTCCGTGAGCTGTAACGCCATCTAAGAAGAAGTATAAAAAGCATCGGGAAAATTCTTGATGTGAATATATAAAACGCGACGGGCTAGATCAGGTTTTTGAAAGGACTCCTTTCAATGAGTGGCTCGGTGCATGCTCCAAATGTAGCGAATGATTGAATAGCGGCAGGGCATCAAATTTTTTGTTGGACTAAGGAAATTGATAAAGAGACGTTTTACCTACATGTGCTAAGAAGCCAAAAGAGAATGGTGAACCGAGTAAAGCCAGCCATCGCCCTCCACAGTCTCGATTGCTCCATCAGACTCTTCTCTATACCCAAGTTAAATACTCCCTAAAAGGACACCACCATGGGACCCTGGTGCTGTCATAGAAAATTGCACGCGTAGCTTTAAGGACCCTTCGAAATCGGCCTATTAGGGAGCATTCGAGTCATGGAAAAGTCTATAGGAAAAGTGTGTCGCTTCCAGCTCCTCCAAAATCAGCTTGCGTATGATTTCAGTAATAGCTTCAGTTCTGTTGTTGATTCATCCTTCTTCTTCTTTTCCTTTTTCCGGCGTTGTTATGGTCAGAATTGTAGGACCATAACCTTCCCACATAACTACAATCCTACTGGTCCGCTTGTAGGCTCCGAGGACAATCAAATGCTGGTGTTTTTGCATTTGTTTGCACCAATTGTTTTTCGGCCTGCCTTTTTTTTTTTTTTTTTTTTGTGACACGGGCATGCTTCAGATTTTTTTTGTTTGATCTTACTCTTACAACACCGGTGATCTCCAGTCGTGTCAACCCACTGATTTGCATGTACACTTGTGGGGCAGTTTAAGGTGGTATATGTGTCCCTAGGCTCACCTTGGTGTTTTCTAAATTGCCTAGATGTGATTTTTGTTTACCTTTGTTTTAGTCGCCTTTTACGACAAGCGAGAGGTATCGCTGCAGGGATATTCTTAACCCGTGCCTGCACGGATAACTAGTTGATTCATCCTATTCGGATAAATGTCCAATTCTTCTCGCAAAATTAGCTAAGTTGAAGTCGCAACAAGGCTAACACCTTGTGCACGATTAGGAATCAAGTAGCTTGAGTTTTGAGTCTTCAACGTAGCTCTATCAACAATCGAAACGCCTTCTCTGAATTCGTTCATTTGGTTGGATTTCTGCCGTAAATTTTTCATAGCTCATGAAAAGTTTGTCGATCCGAACCCGATTTTTTATTATAAAGTTTTGATGCCTTGCTCAATGGTTTAGCGCCTCAAGGAAAAATGGCAGAACACCCGCATCAAAGAATGACAACGTTACCATTTGAAACGTCGGAGCATTAAACTGTTAAAGTCTGGACATCCATCAATCCATTACTTGGGAACATCTAATCGAGCTACTAAAAGATCCTCCAGCTTGGGGTTTGCGCTTAGAGGCAACATGCAATCAACAACCTGGGAACCCGAGTATATCTTGACAACCCCCACAAACGTCTAAAAGAAAACAAGTTTCGACTCTGTATCGTACCTCAACAAACTGTATATGTGACCAAACAATTGGAATATTATTAAATAGACAATTCCAAGCAATGCGATAGGACAAACTTGGTAAAACGCTGTCAAAAATGTGATATTTATTATGAAAATTGCTACAGAAAAACTGCTAGTCGACAGACTTAGACAAAGGTCTTAAGCTTGATGTTCAAATAGAACATGCGATCAGTGCCTCTGTTATGACACGACAACCATTGTAGCAGATTTTAAACAAGGCAGGACAACGGTGAGCGAGTCGCAGGATGAATAGTTTACATGAAGCCACGACAGAAAACGAATTCAGATAAGTAGACTTAATTCTAAGATAAGAAATTAATTCTTAATAGCTTGATTCTCACATCTTAACATCCATAAGTCGACCTAATGGTTCCCTGGTTACTCGACAATCAACCAAATTGGGCACATTGCAAATGACAGCCAATGTTGGGGGAGCATGCTGGATGTCCAAACCTATTGTGTAATCAATATCTTGCCCATGGCGAGGGACGGATGCGGATTTTGCGGAGTCGAGTAAGGTCACCAACATTTGACGTCGAAAAGCTGTAAGCGCAAAATCCCGTCTGGACCTTTATCTATCAAGTCTTCCGCGAGGTCTCTTAATCTGTATACCATAGAGCAGCAATAGAATCGTTGTTCAAACGCCTTGAGAGATACGCTCTTTTAAGGTCGGTTATGGTCTAACCGATAACGTGGAGCTTAAAAGTGGATACAGACTAGGCGTCGACATGTGTTTGATTTTATCAATATGATTCTTGAAAATATCATGCGGCGTGATGTGACGTGATTGGACTATGTTATGAGAGTATTGAGATCGAATCGGCTAAGTTATCGACCCATTACCGACGTCTTGACGAAAATTTCGCTTTTAGCACCTGTAGACCTATGTAAATTAGTCAAAGATTTTGACTCCATTGGCTCACTAATAATGAGCGGCAATAATACTCGCATCTTGCTAGTGCTCTTCCACCAACTTCTTCTTTGGGTTCCAGCCGCTATTCAGAAGTAGCGATTCCACTAAAAAAACTGGCTTATCTCTAGAACGCCTTAATCATGCTGGTCCTCTCCTATAGTACAGAAGGTTGGACAATATACATATAAAGTGGATAATAAAGTCCTTAGACGAGTTCGACGAACAATTTGTAGTCTTGGCTATTGTTTCTTTCAACGAAGAGGAGGAGAAGATACACCTAAAACTTAAGCCCCATCTAAGTAAAAGTATGCAATTAGCTTCTGGGCGCAAAAAAACTGACTTGATATCAAGTTTTTGACTAACTGGAGAATAGTTCACTAAAGTGTGTTTAGACTACAATCGAAATCGAAAGCCAAAGACGTAATTACTGTCAACTTATTGAGTTTTATCAGATAGCGAGAATCTGGCGTATAGGCAGTTCCTCAATAGGAGAAGTAAAATTCGACAGAGGAACTAAGTATATCATTTCCAGCGTGCTTTCCACATTGTCATCGAGAAATGCTTTTGTGACGATTACTCTCGATTAAGCGAAACAAAAACCCGTGGTCAGAGTTCAAATACCGCCAATTGAGCCAATCAAGTAGGAATCAACAGAAATGTTTCTTCTGCTTCTCTCATCCTCGGAATACACTATACACAAGAATATGTACTCGTACATCAGCTCGTAGCGTATACTCAGCTACATGAATCCATGTCGATTGGGCTCGTCGCACACGACAGAATTTTATTATAGCGTCTTGGGTACAACATCATCATCAACATCATTATCATCGTCATCATCTACGTATAAATTGGCGAGCACTCCAGAACTGCTCCGCCCTATTGAGTAGGGTGGCATCAACAGTCCCCAGTGGAACTGTGACCAGATCAAGAAGCAATTGCTCCGAAAGATTCCAATTGTGGTGTGTTCCAACAAGCACGGCACAAGTGCTTGCTCACTATACTTCGACATCCAAATTATCATATTAGATACATGGATGGCAGGCCGTAGGAAAGGCTGCTTACTGAGTTAGAGCTGCTTAGAACTGATGGGCGGTGACGTACATTATTGTCGCTACTTGCTGCCTGCTGCCTGCCTGAAAAAACGGAAATAGCCGAGAAAAATGTCTTGAAGAAAATTACATCCATTGTGTGATGAATTTAAGTGATTCTGATTGATATATTCAGAACAGACGCTCGTTGTGATGAGGAAGGAAGAGATTTTCGAAACGAATTTATCGCAATCAAGCATTATATCGCTGTGATAGTTAAATGTCTAGCTCGGGTCGATTAGTGGTCTCCCTGAACCGATACACACTTGTTGTATTGGGAATCAATATCCGAGTACTTTCCATCCTCACAACTGTTGGTGGTGGTTCACCGTATACTGACTTGCATGACAGACAGCGAGCGGAATGGGGGTCAGTAATGCTGCGATGTGATGGAAGTTTTGTGCGAATTTTCCTCATTGGATTTACGGCTTCATCCAGTGCAGTCCAAGAGTTCATGCCCAGATACCCGTACACCTCATGTATGTTATGTCTGTGTACATGGTCACGTCAGTGTACCGATAGAGCTGGGCAAAGTGTATTTCTTGATTTTCCGTTTTTTTTTTTTTTTTTTTTTTTCATAGGTCACTTGCGGCACATAGTATACTCGGACTAAGCTGATACTGGCAGTAGTAGAGGTCTAGTTGTTAGCTGTGGGGTGCAAATGAGATTCGCATCTTTGCAGCTGCCGAAGTGCACAAAGACCCTAGTTGGCGCTCGGGGCTTGGCGCACTCACGCTTCAGGAATAATCACTTACTGTGGTTATGCTCGGATCTGTATACGAATCGAAATAGCAGTTGTCGACAATTGGCCGTACAGTTAGATAATTATAGTTTATTTAATCTTGTAACGGGAACGTCTTACGTGCTTCACGCGCTCTCAGAAATGTTAAGTATATTGAAACGCTTCCATGAGGAATTATAGAAAATCAAAACCAAGTCATAATCGTTGACTTGACAATTGGCGAAGAGCTGCGTATGGCGGTGGGTGGACCCAACACTGCAGCACTCACGAAGAAGCGCGACTGAGGAAGAACGTTCCTTAATTTATTTTAAATTCAAATCAGTTGAACTGGGACCTTTGACGGTTAACATGGAGGTTCAGAGAAGTCTCCTTCATCATTGCTAGATTCGGTTTCCAAGGTATCATTAATAAGCCTTTCAGATTTACGCAATCCTAATGGCCATGCACTATGTTGTGAAACACAGATGGAGGGGAAAGAGCATATGTGTCTGCAGTGACAGCCAAGCTGCACTCAAAGCTGTATCCAATCCTCTGTCCAACTCCAAACTAGTGCATGAACTCAAAACCTTTTTGAACAAAGTCGGAAGACTAAATTCACTTAGGCTTGTATGGGTTCCAGGTCACTCTGGAATCCCAGGAAACGAGATCTCCGATGAACTCGCTAGAAAAGGCTCAGAGGAGAGTTTCTCAGGGCCTGAACCCGCCTTAGGTCTACCAGCTTCAACGGTTAAATCTGACATCAATGACTGGGTCTTTAACGTACACAGTCGCAGATGGAGGGATTATCCAGGATGCAGGATGACTAAGCGCGTACGCCCTGACGTCTGTAAAAAGTCCGCCACTTTCTTCTTATCCTTAAGGAGAAATGACTGCAGAAGGCTAACGGGCGTCATTACGGGCCATTACACTTTTGCCAGGCATCTCTACGTGCTTGGCATCAGTGAGACGCCTACCTGTGCTGCTTGTTGCGAGGAGGACGACACAGCGGAACACTTTCTCTGCGACTGTCCCGCCTTCGCTCGTGCACGGTGGCGCACCCTTGGGGCCGACGTGGTGGGTGCCGAATCTCTTAGCTCAACATCACTGAAGCCCCTCCTCACTTTTCTCCGGACAACGGGGAAAATACAATAAAGACAAGGCGTCTGTCTGGTAGTACAATGGACCAGTACTTGTGTCTGAGTGCTCCAGCAGATAGTAGAAGCCTCCAACAAAAAAAAAAAAAAAAAAAAAAAAAAAATAAGCCTTTCATCATCTCATGGTGCTACATTACTGCACATTTCACCCGATGACCTTTCGCTATGGCTGCACACAATGTGTGTTCCGTGGTTAATAGATTCCTTAACTGATGTTCATATTTGATAAATGTAGATACGCACCAATGTACAAAGTCATCATCATCGTAAATGATTGTGAAGATACACAATCGTGCATAGATATTCACTATATCTATACTATACACACGTGTTCCTTGATATGAGTTAAGTTTTCAAGAACAAAATGTTTCGGTACAAAGTCTCTATGAAGAATTTTTTTTCTGTAAGTTTTCCGTAGGGAGCTACGTCGGCATAGCTTTTATCAATATCAATCCAAAATAGTGCTATTGAATGGTAGGTACTATTCAAATTAAATGGTCGACTTTGAGACCAATTTGAAGCCGACATATCAAACTTTGTCTCTTGATGTCAATGAAACCGTGACTGTTCTATCTTATTCACTAAGCTAAGAGACACCTCCACCGGTCGTACCGAAACAGAAAAACTGGAACCCGTACTCACATCAACATTGTTTTTTTTTTTTTAACACCTGCCGTTGCAAGTCTTCATGACTCAAGTTTTCAACAACTTGTTGGCCCTCTTTGAACGCCCGAAAACTAATTCCATTCGCACACCAAGGGTGGTCTTTTGAATGGATGTAAGTCCTGGAAGCCGTATAAAGTATGTTCAAAATCTACTCTGAGGCCAACACTGAAGCCATCAGATTGAGTAAGATCCTTTCCAGAAGGTAATTATCAAACAAAAGGATGGAACTTGGGCAGACTTAGCATTGGAATCGTTAGAACTCCTGATTCCCACCCACTTTATTGCGTACCTTAGCTAGGGTTCTTCTTTGCCCCCACATGGAAAAGGTGTGTCATGTTATAAAAAGGTGTAAAACATGTAGTATCCTCTCTCATGATTTTTCCTCGAAGCTACTTGCTTCTCAGTTAAGTTCCCGAACCCGAGTCTTCATACTTCTGCACCACTAGACTATGTTTATTCTTATGACAATCGAACTTCCAACTCACTTACATACATACAGGAGGTACTCCTCCTCTTTTATGGCTTAAAGTTATTAATTGAGTTTTAGTCGAATTGGAATAGCCAGAAAATAAAAGTGAGAGAGTTTCATC
Source organism: Merodon equestris (assembly GCA_958301585.1). Lineage (NCBI taxonomy): Eukaryota > Metazoa > Arthropoda > Insecta > Diptera > Syrphidae > Merodon > Merodon equestris. The sequence continues at coordinate 2,882,416 of OY284416.1, read as the reverse complement.
AGAGTAAACCCTTGGGCGACCAAAATGTAAATTAAACACCCGAACTAATGCTGTTTATCACCAAGATCAATTATAATTATCATCCTGGACGGGCGCTTAGTTTAGTTGGAAGTCCAACACAGAAAACCAGGCTAGGAAAGCTAAGGTGGCATTCTATAACTTCAACAAAACATAGTCGTTGTCCATTCCATTTTCACTTGTTGCTTATTTGGTGGATTGCCCTGCTTGCAAAGTGTTTAGAATGTAAAAGTTAAATAAGGTTAAAAATGTACAGGAATGGGTCCCACGGGACCTTGAGATCACCTTGGGATCAGCGAAGTATTTAATACAATGCTGCACATCCAAGCCTTTATCGTTTACATCAAATACATGGTAACTTACGCAGCAGTTAGACTGAAGAAAGCGGGCTTCTGGTCACCTGAACTCTATGGCCACGGTAGAGCTCTTCTACTCCTGCCCGAGAATCTGATATCGCATTCAACAGACTACATTACTCCCACTATTGATTTCAGCAGCACAGTACATAGCTGCTTCCCATCCAGAGAGGTGTGGAAGGACCGTACGCTGATTTCAGATGACCAGTTCCTAATCTACACTAGCCTCAAAATGGAGCTCGTGTAGAATCAGAATCAGTCTTCTTATGAAAAAATCAAACGAGTTGGCAGTAGACCAGAATTACCCTCCTCTGGGTTCCAGGCATCATCAAATCAAACAATCAAAAATCAAACATCCAAAAAATTTACAAACTGGAGCTGATTTTTTTTTTGTTTTTACCTAGTATTATGGCCTGTGAAGAGCCACAGCCGAAGCATCTTTCAATGCCCTGTGTGACTCATTCCTGCCCATTGGTATAGCGCTATTTACCGCCGACACCGAACAGCCAATTTCAAGAAACTTTTTCCAGAGAAACTTATTTCGATCAAATTGAAAGGTGACTTTTCTCATAATTTTACAATCTTTATCTATTTTTCCAAATCTATTTTTATCTGGATATATGTATTATATTTATATTTGTCGAATTCTCGAAACAGTTCCGAAAATGTTGTTCAATCTCTTTCATGGACGCGAAACAGTGTTCGCGGAGTAGTCCCTTTTTGTTTATTGAATAACTAGAAATCACACAGCTTTTTGTAAGTCTCGTCTCCAATTATGATGCGTTTCATATTCGCATATTGGTCACAAATCATCTCTTTACAGTTCTTAACTCGGCGCTTTTTTTCAAGGAATTGATTGTTTTTAGAGCCAAATGAGATGAGTCATACTTGAGGCGTGTCTGTATGTTAGACTAAAAAACATATTGGCATTTTTTGTTTGTTTTTCAATATAGTCTCTTTTAGGCTCTTCATTAATTCAGAATCGAATCAGTCCAATACATTTGCACAGTACTGCCTTCAAATAGCCTGAGAAGATAATGCCTCGCAAATCGCAAAAATTTCGCTATATTCGTACGATAGAACCGTATTTGCTTTTCACCACTGATTCGTCACCACTCGTCAACACGAACCGCCGCGCCGTAGAAATTCTTTCGCTTAAGCATGCCCAAACTGTGCTCCGAAGTTGTCATGCGGGCAAAGGCGGCTCTAATTTCGCAGATAGCCTTTTTATACCCAAATTTTTGTGTAGGATATTTTGTAAGCGTTCAGTTGAGATGTCCACATTACCAGCAATCAATCCGATATCAAGTATTTTGTTAACCATATCCTCAATCAAGCGGTCTGGGCGCTTTCATGAAAAACGGATGGCAGGCATAGAAGGTGAGTGTTCCTTACGAAAGGCATGTGTACAAACACAAATCGAAGCATTTGTCTGCATTGCTCTTTTTCGACAAACACGAATTGGACTTTTAACTTTTAACAACAGTTGACGGCTATCATTTTAAAGATAAGATTCAATGAAAAAATTTGAGCCAGTGCTGTCATCAGTCGCTAAACACTGGTGTTTATCATACAATCCCCATATACTTCAGGTAGTTTTTCTGGTACCACGCTGAGTAGAAAAACCGCTTAATACATTTCGATGACTTGACCATTGCGGCCTTTAATAAGCAACAAACCGAAATGGCCGGATGAACTAGGTAGGGCAACTAGAAAATCCTCGGCCACCAATATAAAGGGTAAAACACAAGGCCTCTCAAATAGATATCATTCCGATATCACCAGAGCTCTCAAGCTGACAAAGTTTACATACAGTTTGAAAGCCACTAACGCACATGCCGGAACACCCAATCTGAAAAAAAATCCTTGTTCCCAGCACTTGCAGTACGTAGTTCTACGCATTTGGAAAAATCCTCCTCAAAGACCTATCTGGAGCCACTAACATCAACGCGGCCTATTTAATCAAATTTCTCAATTCCACAGGTCGGACATCCAACAATTCCTACCCTACGGCTCTTTAGCACAGATTGCACCTAGTCTATGTTGCCCACCAGCATCCTACCTAGAAGTCGGTGTTTTATCATAATCCGAACATAATTATCGAAGACTTTTTGGAAAAATAGTAGCTGAGTTGCCAAAATTTCAGTATAGATGCTATGATTGTGATCTTATTAGTAGCTGAGTTCAAATAAATCTACAAAAATAAGTCCGCATGATTTCAGAGGCCTCTAACCGATATAATGCAATCATTTACTCAATAAGTGTGAGCGACAGTGCCATAATGTTGAAACCAGAAATCTTTCAGATATGTTGTTAGAAATATTACAAATTTACCTTTGCTGGTGTAGCGGCCGTTTTTCCTTCAATGCTTGGCTCAAATGCATCCATTGAAATTGAAAGCAATTTTCTGTGATGATTTAGTTCGGCTTGAGCAACTCATAATAAACCACGCCATGCTGATCTTTCCAAATATAGAGCAGAACTTTGCCGACGATGTTAATGCATGGCCGGACCTATCCCATAATCTTGAACGCTTAGCGTTGTCGTGCAGTACCCCCTTTTGCTTTTTTTGCCGTTGCAGCAGCAGTTCACACTTGAAATAAACCCCGTTCAACATTTCTCGGCTTCAACTCGTACAGCACGCAATGTCCTTTCGTCTAAAATATTCCTAATGCTTTTAAACGTTTCGAAACTGGTGTGTCATCTACTTTCTTATTTTGCAAGTTGAGCTAGCGTTTGAAATGAGGCCTCAAACTTTTCCGTGCGCCGGAGCATGATGCTAAAGTTAAACAAATATCGGCACATCGTTTCCGACAGAGCATGCTGCAGACTTTTTTTGAATGGAATGGTGTAATGAAATTCTCCGGCAATCCCTTTCGTGACCCGAAACTCGACATGCTCAAAAGACAATTGCTTGCACCAGGGCGAATTAACAAACTGAAGTTTAATCTTATAGCCGCGCTGCCTTCTTATATTAAGTGCACGTAGTTGTGGTAATGTGTGTATTGGGAAACAGGCAGAACTTATTCTCTGTCTGATCTTTGAAAAGGTACGGGCCAATGATGCCACCAACTGGTAATCCGCATCATCAGGCGATTTCTTGGGGATAAATCTACTTTCCGCGAATTTTGTAGGATTTTTTTTTTGGTCTCCAGATTTGACAATTTTGTTTATTTGCGTATTCATCAATCCGAAAATTGATTCATCGGAAAAGATCAAGTTTGATGACAAATCGTTTTGGCGTTCCAACACCAATATCGACGACGGTAGAAGGCTTCAATTGTTGTGTTAATATGCCTATGTTGTTAATATGCATTTAAGCGGTAATATGCCTAATAGTGGAAATGAAGATCAGTCTTTAAAATTCACCTTAAAGTGTCTTAAGTGAGGCCAGATTGTTAATTTCGGTAACGAATAAAAGTGCCTGACTGGTTTTGAACATTTTAGTTCACAGCGGTGATGATTTGGCATGTGCACGCTGTCCGAGAATGTTGATATGCTTTGGTCGATATCGACAAATTTACAAAATATGGCCATTCATTGAATTCAATAAGTGACATACAACAGCGACACCATCTATTAGCTCACGCTTTATACGTCTCAATTGCTTCCCAAACTTCAGTCAGATGGCTAGGGATAAATACGTTAGCAAGTATTTATAGATAGATGCCATTTGGATGGTAGAGATGGATTGGTTGCAACCTACTGTAAGCGTCACCCAATATGATTCATAAAGACTCCCAGGCATCCTAGTCCCCGACACGAGTGCCTATTACTCCTTCTACCTCGATTAATAGAGGCATCGCCATAATACAAGTACATTTATCGTATTGTCGCGAGTATCGCACATGTTTTTATAACGAACGGGAGCAAAGAAAAAATTACATGATAAATTATTATCTCTTCGATACGGAAGCGTTTCCAAAATAATTGTTGGTCGCATGCCAATTCCAACGCATTCCAAGCATCCATATGTGCGCCTACCACTCTGTTAATTGTAAAATCAGCTAGGATTACAACAGCTTTGTTTTTAAGGGACTCGACGTGTACTCGTGTGTTCCTCTCCACATTTCCACCTACCGAACTCATAGTTTTCGCTCATCCAAAATCTTTATGGCGGAATTTGTAGTTTCTGGTGTTTTTCCTGCGTGCAGCTAAAAATATCGTGGAAACACTTGCCTCTACCTCACCGCCTCGTTTTATGCTCAGAACGTTTGTCATCTGCATGGTTTTGTTTTTAATGGCACTAAACATGTATAGAACGGGGAATGGCATCCCAAATGCAACTTGTTCCAGGATTATACGAGCACGAGCACAATTCAGAGGAAGAGAATAAAATGCACATAGTCTAGGCCGCGTGACTTCCTTGTAATATTTTGTCATATTGTTGATTTAACATTAATTGATCATGTCACAGATGCACAGCGAAATCTAGAAGTCTAGCAAGTCTGAAGCTTTTTATTTACCCGCTGCTGCTTGGGGTGATGGCTGAGGCCAAGTGCTGCCATGTTTCTGTCGTCACTTTTAATTCTTTACGTCCATTAGACCCTTACACGTCGGGCACTCATAAGACTAGACGAACTGTTTGTAAAACGAAAATATTCCAAAAATACTGAGTGCAAGGTGTGTGTGGAGGACTGGCATCCTTCCACATTCCAAGTGTTGTCGCGTCGCAGTCGATGAGCTATCGGCTGGTGGTAGGTGCATCGACAGCAGTTCACCCAGCAGACATGTAGTCTGTAGATGAGCAGAACCAAAGCCAAACAGCAGAACATAACATAGATTTGGATTTGGCGATTATTAAGATGAATTTGCATTTCGAGTTGCTTGGCTGATTGCGTCTTACTTCGCTCTTCCTGGGGACAATCCTCATTCGTCATACTATATTTAACGCGTCCAGACGTTCTGTTCTTCTTCCTTTTCTAATCATTTCCTTTAAGATCTTTTGGTTTTCGCATTTTTGTTTTTATTTTTTTTTTTTTTGCTTACTGTCGGGAGCTAGATTTTTGTGGGTATTTTCAAAATAGATTTAGATTTCGTAATGCTCTTTCGTTGCGCATAGACATACGAGTTACGAGCACCAATGACAACATATTGCACATCCCCATCCAGTGTGGCGGATGATACCAATAACTTAGCTTAGATTGCCGTAACACTATGCAGACCAAATCGGAAGTTATTAATTGAAAGCAATCATCGATGGAATATTGATTTGTAATTTAGCCTGCCTCGTCGTCTAATCAAATTACGATCGAGTTGAGATTTTCTTCTGATTTCTGTTCATCTTTCCTCGAGTATACGAGTATCAATTGCCCGACCAACATTTCGATCAATTGACAACAATCAAATGTTAAATTCGTCTTAATTGCTGCTGGAATTGAATATACTTTCCACATTTGATCCGGCAATTGATTAAGGCTTGAAGATGCCTACACCCCTTTGAGTGGCACGAAGACGTTTATAGGGCGATTGGTCGCGTCGTTGACATACGTCGTATGCACGCGTACATGTGTCGCCTGCTGATGCCGGCTCTGTATATTATTAACAGCCCGCAGATGAAGGCACTGTGCTTTCGTTCCCGTGCCCATATGTACATACATATGTACGTATTGGTCACCTAAGCGGGAAGGCTTCTGGAAGGAGTGCTCGCACCACAAATATGTCTCACATCGACTGAAAGCAGGTTGAAAAGGGTGTTTTCGACAGTGTACCCCCACTGCCGAAGCATGTATTCATAAGAAACAAAAAGTGCGCGGCTATGTCGGTGGCTTCTACGGAAGCTGTGGAATTAATTAATACGACCAAACATTCCTTGAACAATAGATACATCCATATGTATGCTTTGCATTAATTAACAGAAGCTACGTCAGTGAGTGGAACTAGCCTTTTAAAAAGGTCGAAGTGCAATGTGGAAAATATTATGCGGATAAGCCCGACGAGCGAACGACAATGTTCCTTTGTATTTTTGTGGCCGCTCTGAATACGGCTCTGCAGCTGTGAGAGTGGAAGCTTACATTTCCTTGTGCTTAATGAGTCATGCACATTAGGAATATTACAAGAACCTATTAGACAGAGTGTTACTGCACGTTGTGTTCATTTCGCAAAAGGTGAAAGGAAAGAAACATTTCTTGTTGCCCATTACACAATATCTTTAATATATGTATTTTCATGGTCGATGTTTGTGTCTAATTTGATTGGAAGTCTGTGCGATATTAGACTATCAGTGGCTAGAGTTGCGGAGGAAGTAATTTGCCATAGCACACCCACTTACATCACCTTAAGAAAGCTCTATGCAGACCATCATTAAGCGGCTGGTGTACAAGTCTCCTTTTAGCTCGATACACTTGACCCAGCGATGCTCCAACTTCTTTAACCCGTCTGTAAAATACGTTTTCTCGAGGTCTGCAAAGTAGGCCTCCGTGGCGGCGATGACCTCCTCATTCGACTGAAATTTCTGCCGGCGAGTGACTTTTTCAAGTTTGGAAACAAAAAGAAGTCGCACGGGGCACTGGAGAATACGGTGGATGGGGCAGCAATTCGTAGCCCAATTCGACCAATTTGGCCGTGGCGAGGGCGGAGGTGTGAGTCGGTGCGATATCATGGTAGAAGAGCACTTCTTTCTTCGCCAAGTGGGGCCGTTTTTTCTTCAATTCGGCGTCGAATCGGCCCAATAATTTGGCATAGCACAGCCCTGTGACCGTTTTGCCCTTCTCCAGGTAGTCAATGTGGATCACACCTTGTGAATCCCAGAAAACGGTGGCCATCACCTTTCCGGCCGATGGGACAGTAATCGCCTTCTTCGGAGCAAATTCGCCGAGTGAAGTCCACTGTTTCGACTGTTCCTTGGTCACTGGTGTGTACCATGTGATCCATGTTTCGTCGATTGTCACGAAACGACGCAGAAACTCCTCCGGATTGCGAACAGCGTCAAACACTGTTCTGAAGTGGTCTCACGGTTGCGCTTGTTGTCCGGAGTGAGCAAACGCGGCACCCATCGCGCAGACAGCTTTCTCATGCCCAAAATTTCATGCAGGATATGACCCACGCGATCTTTTGAAATGCCTACAGTCTCAGCTATATAGCGCACCTTCAATCGGCGGTCTGCCAATACCAGATCGTGGAATTTTGTCACGTTATCCTCCGTGGTAGCCGTTTTCGGGGCACCTGGACGTGGCTCATCAAAAACCGACGTGCGAACACGTTGAAACTCGTTAAACCAATTTTTGATGGTCGCCATCGAAGGAGAAGAGTCACCGTATACAGCATCCAAACGCTCTTTGATTTCGCTGCGCGATTTCCCTTCCAAAAACAAGAATCGACTCACCGACCGATATTGCTCTTTTTCCATTTTTCTAAAATCCGCGGACACTCCCGCTTCCACATGCGGTCAAAACAATACTACGAGTCCGATCCGGCTGAAATTTCGACAGTAGCCGTCCACTAGAATGTTCTACACGATAGTTGCTCTTGCGATACTGGCACCATCTTCCGGTGAGGCTAAGTACTTATCGGAACACCCTCGTATAGTGGATCATGCTTCTATAATCGCAGTATGATTGAAGCATCTTTAATAATAAATCAAGTATTTAACCAAGAGTAGACAGGAATTGACTCTCGCCTTGCGGAAACATTGTTCGGAAAATCAAGTTAACCTTAAACTGACATTCCTCACGTCGTCTTATATCAGCTTCACTAACCGCTTTTCTGAAGTGAAAGATCTTTTTGACTGATCGACTAATTGACCAAGGTCCTTTCAAGTTAGCTGAGTTGTACTTCCTCTTTAGACGGCATCAAGACGCTTGAAAAAATCACTTTGTACCTCACAATGGATAACTTGAATGAACTCGATGCACTTCCGAAACTTAAAAATGACTGTTTCTGACCGATTGCCAGCTTTTACTCCAAAATACTCTTTATTCAGACTGTAACCACCGCTCGTCTCGGGTAGATGTCATTCATTAGACCCATTGGCAAGCTTTTTTGTGCCAGTGAGGTAACGCACGGGTTGAAGTATCGTAGCCTTCAGTACCTTGGTTCAAGATGTAACTCAGGAACTAAAGACTCTTGATCATTTGAGGCGGTGAAGCTCTTCTATCGGGCTTTGCTAAAGTTTGAAAAACAAAATGTTTGGGTTACATCGAAAAATATTGGCAAGTGGCTGATAGGTCTTCTGAGAATTTTTAGGGTATTAGCCCAACCATCGGATAGTCCTTAAACTTTGTTCCAGTACGACAGATACAGTGATTTTCCCCAGTTTTCTAAATTTGGGGGTGGCATCGAATATTTGTGCGCAATTTCATTACTACAAATGTCTGTGTTACAGTTCGCATCAGAGTTTGATCTTATTTTTCTGGGCTGGGTCTCGCAGAGCACAATGGAAGTGCTTGACAGATTGTACCTAGGGAGCTCAGCGGCAAGGGGTTTGATAAGGCTCGAGAACTATGGTGGCGAATGGGTGGGATAATACGAGAAAATATAACCTTGTAGCTTACCTTCTTATTTTTATTTTATTTTTATCTTGTCCTCAGTTCTTTCGCTAAAGTATGCATAAAAAAAAAACATTTTTCAAAAACACCATTCCGCCACTTATTTTTTAGGCGAAGCGATGGTCAGTGGACTAAAACTTCTAAAATTCGTCTTCCAAAAAAGTCTAGATCTGCTGGCCTACCTTATTCTTTGGTGCTGCAAATGCTATCGCCAGAATGCATGAGGATTTCTTAACTTTTAAGGATCCTACAATAGTTAAGTAAGTTTTTTATTTGCACTAAAATCGAGAGCGCCGTGGCGCATTTGGTAGTGTCTCGGCCTCTGGCGCACGATGAGCGAGTTCGCCATCGAATGGTCATTAAGCGTCTTCTCTCCTCGGTGGGGTACTAGCAAACCCCCCTGTAGTACTCGTGCCTTGAAAAACCTTCTCGGCGCTGACCGTTTGGAATCAGCATTAAACTCTAGATCCCGTTCATTTGTGTGCAAAACAAATCGCACAATTGCTTGGCTCTGGCTCTTCGTGAGCTGTAACGCCATCTAAGAAGAAGAAGAGCATCGACATGGAAGTCAAGTCCTCAAAACAAAAACCTGACAAACCTTGCACAATAAAGCCGTGTCCTAGGAACTCGTTAGGATATCGATTTACTGGGGAGTAGGTTTACTCATTTATTGTGGTTGGAAGTGTGCAGGGTGTAGGCGCATTCCTGACATCCCTAGCCAGGTCTGCGAATCGTGCATGCCGGTAGCCCGGGTTACTGGTATCTATGAAGATCCCACATCCTTTGGCCCAACCAAAACAAAAAATGCCTTAACTTTAGCATGACTTTCACATCGAGTATAACTATTTTCAGTCGCTGCTTTATTGGCCTGTTCTTGTGTGCGACTGTCCTTGCTTTGAGGATTGCAGACCAGTTTTTTGAAAATAGCCCGAAAGCTTCAATACGCGATGTTTTTTTTTATCACGAAAAAATCAAACACGTCCGAAGTTGATGACCCAATTTTTTCCCAAGATATGTGCCACAGAAAAAAGTTTGGCAGTTCATGAACATACGAACGTATGACATCGCACTAAAAAAAGTAGACTCGAACTCTAGACAAGTTAAAACAAAATTTTTAATTAAAAAATCACTGATTTCATCAAGCCACTTGTTACCTTCCTGACTGCTGACAACAGATTAGTGGTTTGACTAGCAATGTGCAGATATATGCTGACTAAAGAAATAAAGAAGAAGAAGAAGAAGTGGTTCTTGTCTGCGCCGCTCACTGTTTTATCAACTAAGCATTTTCTACCAACAGCTCCTGGTTTTATCACCTGCAGCATATGGCTATCCATTACCATCAACTTCACAAAATTTTATTATCTGATTCGTGGTACGGTTTTGACTTCCCTGTTTCAATCACATACATATGTATGTGGATCGTTCAACAAATTGGGTGACTTTTTTAATTTGCTAAGTGAATTCGATTTTCGATTTTTTTTTCATTATGTTGTTACACGTGTCTCATAACATATGTATGTCGACATTGCCAGTCATTTTGGGTATTTAGTCAGTTTTTCACAAACATAAAGGCTAAACGAATTTTGGTGTGCAATTTCTTGCTATTGAAAAAAAAATAGATCAAAGAATCTATATCAAATTTCATGTGAAAAATATATAATAATATTGAATTATCCAACGTACTTGAAATGTTGACTGTGGAATCTGACGTGTTTACTTTGAGCAAAAACAAAATGTATAAGTGGTATAAGCTCTTCACAGAAGGCCAAGAAAATATTGATGACAATGCATGACCTGGATGCCCAACCACGTTAAGAAGGGATGAAAGCGTTGAAGCAGTGAAGAAAGTGGTTTGGAGCATCGTTGAATCATTATCAGAGAACTTACTTTTTAGATATTTTGGGCATGAAATGTGTATCAGCGATGTCTGTTCCGAAATTGCTAAATTTTGACCAAGGGAACCGTCGACACGACTTCGAAACCAACCAGACCAGTGTTTGGTCTCTTGCTCACTGTTTTCTTCGATTATAATGGCGTGGTTCATATCACCTGCAAGTTAAGCGTCGTTTTCGTGAAGCAATACGAAGAGCCAATTTGTATGGCTGTTGCATTACGATAATGCACTTGCTCACCGTAATCCGGCCTCAGCCACCCTACCGGACTTGTCCCTCTGCGGCTTTTTTCTCTTTCCAAAACTGAAAAGATGGAGATTTAGCACGATTGAGGAATAAAAGACCGCATCACTTGAAGAGCTCAAGGCTATCCTAAAAAGCGCATATCAGAAGTGTTTTGAGAACAGTCAAAGTCATGCAGCAAAGTGTTGAATTCCGGTCTACATACGAGCCGAAATTTTTTTTCAAAAACCCAAAATCGCAATTTATTTTATAGATTCAGCGGAATAAAAATTTCTTTCTAAACTCTCTTCTCAAACTCATCATGCTCTACTAAGAAACCTATCTTGTTCTACGATACGACAAATGCTATCGTCAGAACGCATAAGGTCTTATGTACAGATTTATTATCTTTAAGTACCCTACAGTGGTAATGTGAGTTTTTTAAATGCTCCCACACACAACAATGCCGTGCCCATAGAAGGAACAATGGTGGTAGAGAACTTTTCTAGGACAGTGTTTAGGGAGGTGGACTTTGAGCCTTTTGGTAGCCATAGTTTGCTCGATGGGAGTTATGGCGGAAAGGGAGCATGGACCAACATTTCGGGAATTAGTGTTAAGAGGGAACGGTTGACCGTGCAGGGACGGGTTAAGAATATCCCTGCAGCGATACCTCTCGCTTGTCGTAAAAGGCGACTAAAACAAAGGTAAACAAAAATCACATCTAGGCAATTTAGAAAACACCAAGGTGAGCCTAGGGACACATATACCACCATTAAACTGCCCCACAAGTGTACATGCAAATCAGTGGGTTGACACGACTGGAGATCACCGGTGTTGTAAGAGTAAGATCAAACAAAAAAAAATCTGGAGCATGCCCGTGTCACAAAAAAAAAAAAAAAGGCAGGCCGAAAAACAATTGGTGCAAACAAATGCAAAAACACCAGCATTTGATTGGCCTCAGAGATGAAGTAATCCCAAACCGGGAAGCCTGCCGCTACTTTCTGAGGTCAAACCGGCGGACCCCACAAGCGGACCAGTAGGATGCAGTTAAGTGGGAAGGTTATGGTCCTACACTTCTGACCATAACAACGCTGGAAAAAGGAAAAGAAGAAGAAGTGTTAAGAGGGAACGGTGTGGGGCAGTCAATATTATCGGTACTTGGTCATGAATAAAAAGTATGCCTTGGACCTTGGGTCGTTCTTCTAGGTATTGTATGTTGATTAGTTTTAAGCGATCCTTATAAGGTGGTCAGTTATAGATATCAGCACAGAGGAGACTACGAAGGTCAAAACGATTGAACCTACTTTGAACAGCCTTAATACCTGCAGTTTGGATCGCGTAAGAAAGGGGCAAGACATGATTAGCATATTCAAGAAGGGGCCTAACGAAGGCAGTGTATAAGAAATTCGTAACGTAGGGCTTCGAGAACTCCTTGGACCAACGTTTCACAAAGCCAATGGCGGAAGCTCACAATCACAGATATCACCTTAGTCAACCAAGAATTTGACAGGCGAAATAACATCATGATCGACAGCGTAGATTCGGGTTGAGGGAGGCACTTTCCTAACAAAAAGCACAAGGTGAATTTTTTCACGCAAAATAGTGAACCTGTTAAGGACATACTGGACAGACCAAGATCAGTAAGGGTAGATACATGCCTGGAGGTTATCATGTCTTCAGCGTATATGGAAAGGTGAGAGTTCTTGTCAGTTTAACCACTTTTTGGGATTCTTTTAACTCATTCATGGTATTTATGTGTTTCGAATTCTGCAACATCTAGAAAACTGTAGGATCGAATCATCATCCCAATCAGTAGTTCAAACGAAACAAGCAGATTCGTTCGGTTGTTTTTTTCTCCAGGGCGCCTTTAATAATGATCTTACAACTTAATGCACCTAAGTAGTAAAGTCTGGAAATTTGCGGGTAGTTCTTACATAATATGGATTTTGATATACGAAGCATGTAAATGAAAATCTGCCAATCGAGTCCCGGTTACAAACACCAGAAAAAAAGATGCAATGCCGAGCTGATTCAATTTGTTATAAAATATAAAATAAACAAATCAACAAAAGGGAACTGTTCCAAATAGTCGGATAGGAAAAATCGACCACGGAACAGTAAACAATGCAATCACTAAAATGACGCAAAAGTTATTTCATTGTTCCAATCACTACCTTCCCGTCATCCCTTCTCCATTAATCGCTTTTGTGCGAGCACAAATACCAGAACAGAATAGTAGGAGTACCCGGTATTTGGAAAACCGATCCTCCTATCCCAATCACCTGCGTTTTCCTTAAATCAAAATCTTCTTGGTGGTTTACATTTAGAAAAGTATTTCGGAACGCACACACACTCATGTTATGTAGGTTATCCTTCGAAGCGTGGGAAAAAACATTTTTCGAGAGTGATGTCTGGAATGCAGCAATAGGTACATACAAAACTAGCAACAGCAGCAGCATTCATTTCCACATGGATTTTCCTCCATTCTGTTGATTAGGGATAATGGTTCGACACTGCCCTAGGGGTCTTCTAACTGCCATTTCCCTTTGTTTTGTATAAAAAGAAATAAAAAAAAAACCAAGGAAAAATGGAACGAGAAAAAAAAATCATCAACACGCAATGGATTTCGAGAAGCAGGTTTCGAATTTCATGCGATGTGCACCGTTAGTAGTTCAAATAAATCTTTTAATGGATTTTCGTGTGCAACGACGAAAACAACAATTCTATTAAAGATGAGTGTATCCTTAAGCACTTGGACTTGTGCGTTTGTACTTATACATGTACCATGTCCCCGTAGTGCTCTAAAACCATAATTTCTTGATGGGAAGTTATGGAAATTTGGTTAGTGGAATTGGAGGGCAGGTTCATGCGTAAAGTGGTTTACAGTAAAGTGGGACGGTGCATGTAATCGGTTACAATGCATTAACTAATTCTTCCAAGAACTATTCCCGAAAACCTGGGCATTGATGCAACCGGATTTTAGACCGCAAGGACTTTCAGTCAATTTTGTCATGATGTTAAGTTTTTGAAATTGGTTCGATTTTTCGAATTAAAAATGTTGACATAAATATCTCCACTTCTCAAGGTTCCTTGAACTCGAATCGGCGTTTAGAGAAATTTTCGCCTGGAATATTTTGAGAACTAATAATGATATCAACTTTGGACCAATATCGTTCGCGGCAGAATTGCAAAATGATGCTGATGCTGATATTGGTTTTGGGGATGTTGCTGCTGATTTTGATGTTGGTGTTGATGCTGTGGCTGATGTCGATGATGATTATGGTGCTGGTACTGATGCTGATACTGGTTTTAAGATTGATGTCGATGTTGATGATGATGACGATGGTGCTGTTGCTGGTGTTGATGTTGGTGCTGATGGTCATGCTGGTGATGACGGTGATGCTGATGTTGATGTGGATGAAGATCTTGATGCTTATACTGATACCAATGCTGATGTATTTCTCAATAATTATTATTATTACTGTCGGGTATTTGGAACTCGGAAATTCGGAGCCTCGTTTCTCTCAAGTTTCGATGATCTATTCCATCCCTTCCAGGTCCATCCTGACATTGTCCTTCCATCTAGGGCTCGGCTTTCTTGGTGGTCTTTTCTTTCGGGGTTTCCACTCATGATTCAATTGATTGTGCACTGTTCGTCCACTATCCATTCGTTTTTTGTGTCCAGCCAACTTAGTCTCCGCGATGTTATTACCCGGACTAAACTCGGGGCTGGATGTAGTTTTTCGAGTTTTTGCTTGTGTAGTTTTTTTCCATTCACCTATATCTTCGCAGATTTTTTCTTCTATCTCAACACTGATTTTAACATCAATATTGATGCTGATGCCGAATCTGATACACTTGCTGATGCTGATGTGGGAACCATTGATAAAACCAATTCTGCAGTACTAGTAGCAACATAAAAGTCGTCAGTATCCCAATGTAATCAAAACCACTCGGAAACTCCAGATATTATATGCATACCGACTTCTCGATAGATGTACGAGTCAAGGATAGATTCAAATTTGTAATGTTGGAGGATCCCAATTACAAAGGCTGATTTTGTCGGAATGCCTCACACTCAACTTATTATATCTATTCATCTTACGTCATTTTTGAAATTCTAAAGAAATAAATTGATCAAACCAAGAATACATGCAAGAAGAACACTGACTCAACGAAAACCAATTCAGGTATGTTTTTTACATACTTATAATGCACATTCTTCATGTGCATGGTTGTAACATTCTCTAGTCACTTCCATGAATTCGAGTTCAGTCGTGGATATGACGAAGCCTATAATTTTCTTCTCTTCTATCCCAAACTCGTCTACCGGGAACACACCCGCCTACTATTTTGTTCCTCTTCGTTTGCGTCTTATCCATTTCATTTGATCATTTAAAGAGGAATTAAAACTGGACGCGAGGGTCTACCATAAAAAATCAATCACGAAGATAAAATTACAGGTTAAAGGCTTTTCCAAAGCAAAAACAACAAAACTACTCTTAACTCCCCGAAGGTGGACGAATGCGCGCATTGAAATGGAAACCTCTATCGCCGCTCATACTTAATTATCCAAAAATCATTGATAATCCACTACGAGTTTCCACTTAATCCCCATCAGGCGTGCTTGCGAGCTGCTGCTGTTCTCCCTTTGATGTTCACTATGTGATTTATATGCCGGACAGCGGAATCATCATATGCCCACTTGGCATCAAATCAACGGAAAACTAATTTATCGCTGGCAAAAACAAGACAGGAAGTAGTATCCGTCCCTTAAGTCATCTATCTCCGGGCGATGTGCTTCGTAGAGAGATTGAAACATTTTATGAGGGCCAGGTGGGGTGGATGCCACAGCGAGAGTCGGGACAAAAAATCTGATGCAACAGATTCGTCTATCGCTAATTTATCGGTTTTTAATTGGATGTATTAATTTTACGCGTTCTGGATAGCTGGATAGTTACGGCTATCAGAAGGGTGTGATGATGCAGCTTAATAAATAATTGCTCTTCACACCGATGCTGCATGCGTTTATCGTTTCTTTTAGTTCCTACGACGTACCTAGGAGTCTATCCCCTGCCCGACAGTGCTATCATGCACCATTTCGAATAAAAACATCTCCCGCCAAGCGAGAAATACATAAATAAGAATCCCTCGTTTCGAGAATACATACCTTTGCCTGATCGCCCATGTTTCCTGTTTACCAATCGCAAATCTATCTCTGCCCAAGCTTTTCAACAATTATTGTTAAGCATCTATTGATATCGTTCCACTATACTCGCACTTGTACTCGTATAGTTCACACGCGGAATTTGCGCAACAATCCTACAGCTGGCATTCGTACTCGTACTGAAATAAATTCAAAATTCGCTGTATGACTGGTGCGCGAAAGGTTGAGTTTAACAGCTAACATACTTCATCCATTAGCAGGCCGTTTCCGAAATAGATCCAACGATCCAGCAGACATTTTTGGCATGATTAGCGTTTAGCGGTCGATCTGTATATTATAAATGCTACCGGTGATCTCGACTTCCACCAGAAGTTAGCGTTTCCTTTCGTTCTTCGCATTTTCTTTTTGTGTTTCAATAACACAAAAGAGCAGTAACGGGGGCGGCAAGATGCTGCGAACAAGCATAGAAAACAACGCGTGTAAACACTAAATATGTGTAAATTATTCGATTTCCCCCCGTGGTCTATCGAATAGCTCTCTAGCACTCAGGCGTTCTGGCATCTGGCACCTGTAGAATTCAAAAATACCCTCATATTCGACGGTGTACCAGCGTTCCCATCATCCGATCATACGCATTGTTATTTTAATGTGTTCGATGTTATGAGTTCGAAAATATCTGAGAAAATGTTATTTTAGTTTGCCTCCGTCGATTGGAAATTCATCTTTTTCATCTTATTTTCGGTCATTTTAGGTTTTTCATTGATCTGATGGACACGAAATATGATTTCTATAAATGTACGTTTGGAATTGCAAGAAAACAGTTTTGAAACCATGCAGTAAAAGGAAGCGATCAAATCTGCAAGGCCTGTATGCAGTTTCTTTACAAAAGAAATTAAGTATCTAGTGATATTTCTGAAATGTTCCCGAGACCTGGAGGATGATTTTGGTCCTTGTGTGGTGTGATGAAAAAACCAGCACATTCCCGAGCTTCTAAGAATACAACTCACAACAGGCCTATATCAAGGGTTTATCCATGGAGACGGTTTTACACGAGACCATGTGCCTCATTAATAGATCTATCCACTTCACTCAATATATGCTAGCAACCTTCGTGGACAGAGGAGGTATTTTCTACAATGTTTTTACAAATTTTTTTGGGCAGTCCCTTACTGCTTCAGGGTTTGATGGTTTTATCCACCTCGGTTAAATGCTTTCACCAAAATCGTCCAAACTCAATTAGGGAATGGTCACCTCACCAAAGCACTCCTAAAGGCGGAATTACCTCACCTCTTTCAAGGCTCATAGTTACTAACCAATTTTTGACCGAATTGGAAACCAACGGAATAAAGTGGTTGCTTTGTAGGCGACATAATTATACTACTGTCAGGGTTGTTTAGGCTGTGATAAGTGAAATCATGACGAAGGCTTTAGCTAAAACGTAGGCTTGGGCCCAGATGGCGGCCTAAATTAAAAATCAAAGTATATCCTGCTGTTTACTACTAAGATCTCTAAGCCACCCACCCCATACCTATCCTCCAGTGACCCAAAACTTAGCTGGAAGTCCAACATAGAAATCGAGCTAGGAATTCTAACGTACATAGCTCTCTATGTCTGCTGCGAAACGTTCGGCAATAGGTGTCGAGTTAAGCCTAAGTTGAGTCGGTAGAATGTTTGACTCCGTTGATCGGTAGTTTGGGGACCTGCCTTAAGGAAAGCTTATAAGTACAGACAAATTTTATGAGATTCGAAGATCGGCAAGAATCGATACTATGGAGGTCATGAGTTTACGTTGCTCTGAAGCCCCTAATATAGTGCTGCAAATCCTTCCTTTGGAGTTTAACGCAAAAAAAAAGGTGTTCCAATTCGTGGTTTCACAAGTAAATTCAAATAAAACACTTTAACAATTTTTATTTCAGTATATTGCGTAGATCTTACCATTGTGAATGGAATATAAAGTTATTAAATATCCTCCACGGAAATTCTTGCAGAGCTCTGACAAAATAATTTGCGAAGACTTTTCGACACATACGACTTTTTGTGGACCCAAGGATAACTTCATAACTTCAATTGTTAACATACGAGTAACGCCGGAGTGAAAAATGAACCTCCCCGCTGAAGAAAATGGCGTGTGCAAATTGCTCATCCAAACACCGATGTACAAGCACCCAATCAAGCTGTATTCCATAGTCAGCTGGCTTCAATTCTTGGATGAGTTGAACCATCGATAGATCGATAGAATTGGATTTTCTTCAACACTCTCACTAACATCTGCCATGTTTTCTGAAGAGCATTCGCTGATAGACTGCTGTGAGAGCTAGTTTCATCGTTTTTTTTTTTTTTTTGTTATATAGTCTTGCTCATAGTACGCTCAGATGGACGATAACGAATTATGTCGACCATAATCTACTTGTTATACGCCTACTGCAGATTCAATATTTTTATAACCAACGTTCACAGTTTTAGCATCATCAGCGATTATTAAGCAGGCCATATTGTAAAAACGTCAACCCTAAACTTAGTATATACAGTCTCTGATGACAGTCCGAAGGACCGCACGCTGAATACAGATCATGGGCTCCTGATTTATTGGATTATCCGGAAAGTCCGTGCGGATTTTAAAACAAAATTAGAATGAGATTCCAAAGAATCTCGCTCATACCACTAAGGGAGTTTTACAGCGATCGAAATAAATGATAATCGGAAACTGCAATATCGGGGGAGAACGATGGATGCGACAAATCATCCCAGCCGAACTTCAATAATTTTTGTCGAGTATATAAACTACTATAAGGTCTGCCGTTATTATTCGATTTCTTTCCTATTGACTGTTTGTATCACCTTTTGTCGGATTATGTCTTTAACTGATCCGGCTGCAGACAGTATTTATACAAATTAATATGGTACTTCCCTGCGGTACATGATTCCTTTCCAATACGACCAAATGCACATCATATCCGTTGCGCTTGTATAACAAATCATTCAATGGCATATAGGCATATAGTATGGCACCCAAATGCCCAGTTTCCTCGTTATTTCTAACACAGGCGGTATCTTACAGTATCCTCTTCATACGCGGTACGTTTTTTTTTCGAGTCGCTTCTTGCCTTTACGAAAATAAAAAGCGTAATGCACCGAAGAAAGCCGGAATGCCACTTAGCAAAATACGTACGCAACCAGCACAAGGCATTTACATAACATTTAGAAAACTTTGCCCTTGCCTTTTCCGGACAGCCTAATACGTTGATGATTACAAGTTAGCTCAGGTGACTACTTGGGCCAACTAAATATTTTCAATTTGAACCGCTTCCCTTATTATTGGAGGATCTTTAAAGCAGAAATACTGCTAAAACAGTCAGTTCAACCGAACCCAGTCACATGGTCGCAACTGGCACTCGTACATGTTGCAAACCCTATCACCGGCATTAAATGTGATGAAACAAAACAGGGAGGAAATCAAATGAGCTAGTAGTAGGATAAGAATCATACTCATTCGGGTCCCGAGCCACAATAGCATAGAGATGGCCGATCAGATAACAAGGCTCAAGGGCCCCTCCAATAATCATGTCGAAGCTGTGGATCTCTTGTTGAAACACCTTAAATCAGGTCCGGTGACTGAAAGCTCATTTCATCCTAACCAGTCGATTTCAGATTTTCCTAATTTGATTCTGGGGACGTCCATTGATTCGGCCATCAAATTGAGTAATCTAAAGGACTCAAAGCTACAATATTCGTCCGAGGATAATTCGGACTACGTTATGGACGTTGCATGGTCTTCAACTCATCCTGTCTTGTTCGCTTCAACTTTCAACTTCACAGGCTGGATTCTAACACCCCAATAATTTCTATCCAGGTCTAACGATTTGTGGGATGAAAACTGTGCTTTAACGCTGATTACGCCTTGTTTATGCTCTGGCTGCATCAAGGATGGGATAGGATTGTTTAGGGAAAATCAACCATATTTGAGGGTTGCAGGAACATCACTCGATATTAAAGCTGAATGTCTGCAGCACACTGTTACGCGTATGCTCCGATCTACTTAAAAGCATCTGTCCGAATTATTAGCCTCGACAGGTCCCCATCAGTGGCTGACGAAATCAGTGAACCAATCTATAATATATGCATGCATAAGCGCACTGTTGGAATCCAGTTCAAGTTTATGTCAACCGTTTCCAAAGTGGGTACTTTGCAACACGACTTTTCCAGCTCTTACATATATCCGATGCAGCCAGACCAGTTTGGCCAAGCAGTCGTGAGATAATTTCAATATGCAATAATGAACGGGCATCCGTATGTAAGATTTTTCATAATCCCCTTCCTAGGAGAAGCGCATGGGTAGAGGCATACATAATATTCCAGAAACCATATCACACAGCGCACTGGCGGAGCATTAATTGATTCCAATTCGGAAGATCTGTCCAATAGTCCAAATTGGCAAACAACTGATAGGTGCATCGTGATCTATTTCATTATGTCAAGAAACGACCGCGTGCGTGAAACTGGAAACACCACGAACGTTATGTCATCTGTAAATAGCGAAGAAACGCAACAAATATGGAATGAAATTGGTTCAATCGCAGTAGTCAACGGTAAAAGCCAAGTCGGTCTGAAACAACACAACCAATGAGCCAACCAACGAGCTAGCCAGCCAGTCAGCCAGTCAACCATCCGGCGACCAGTCATCCAGACAAGGCAGCGGCATCATTGCTTGTGTGGAGCAGACAACAAGGTAGAGCACTAGGCTACCATGTCAACAAAGTACGAGTAACTTACATACCACGACGACCACGAGCAGGCGATGAAGATGACGACAACAACTGCGACGACTACGGCGAAGACGTAAACAGGTCTGTGATGCAGTCTTAAAGCTACAGCAATAATGGCAGTCATGAAACAGCCCGACGCAGCTATGGTGCCGATGAAATAGCTCTGTGGACCATATACCCACAAAAGCGGAGCTGCTCGCAAATGTGTAATGACTGCTGGTAGGTTTCAGTGTTCCTACCGGTTCGATTCAAAGAAAACTTTCACCTTTCACGTAATCGTTCCGTATAATGCTGCAATCGCTGCGAATGCACTCGGTGCCTTGATGCACGGGTAACCGCCGCTCGTCGCGAATAGATCAGCGTTGAGCGAATCGTACTGGTAAGGTGATTTTGGATCGATGAGTGGTGTGTCCTATCTTCATCGTCTTAATCATTTGTCTGTCGTGGTACAAAGTCTAATCGTCTACCATTGACGGATGTCAAGATAATTTGATCTTTTTCAACATAACATATGCGTTACAGGCGTGCTTACGTAAAGAGCGTTTACAAAGTTCGGTGAGAATAGACAACGAGTCTATAAGATTCGGAAAGACATCACAAATGCCTTAAGATTGCGAAACTGTTAAATGGTCTGGATGCTAAGTTTATTCTTACAATATATGAATCGAATGAAATAGCTTATATGTATATATAAGGAAGACCTCGGTACAGGTTTAAGGCCAATGTGGTTCCTTCTTAGCGGAAGGAATCAAAACGCAACTAGACAGAAGGTTTAGTTTTATTATCGTATATTATCTCCCGGCTCAGATGCATTATTTGTGTTCGCTAGCGAGCTCCTTCGCAACGTATAATACACCAAACCGTGCTTATTCCACCAATTACACAGCACGAACTTCGATGCTTGGTTTGGGCGTCGAATATGATGCATAACTGTTGCGTCTCCACGGTATCTCTCGCTTTGGATTATCGTAATGGATCCACTTTCATCGTCAGTCGCACTACGGTGCAGAAAAAACACTTTCCTTCTTTCAAGATTAGCAGGTCGCTGGTGAAAAAACGCCGCTCGACGTCCCTCGGCTTTACCTCCTATGGTATCTAACCTCCTTGCTTTTGGACCATTCTCAATGCATGCAAATGATGGAAAATGACTTGTCGAGTTACGGCCAATGAATTTTGTAGTTCGCATAATTTTGACATGGATCTTGATTGTTTAACGCCTCGTGCGCTTGAAAACTTCTTCACCGGTCCGGGACGCTTTTTGTCCTTTATGCCGAAGTCATCACTGTCATTTGTGTTAGCGCGCATCTGCTGCAAATTTTTTTGCGAATTAACGGCGAAAAACAACGTTTATTTGGTTCTTATGTCGATATTATCACGCACAGAAAAGTGTATGATATCGTTGCAAATAAACAACTGTAATGATGAGGAGTTGTTCACAGATACTCCAGCTTATTATGTGATGTTTCCGAACTTTTGACCAGCATATGCCACCAACGCCACCTATTGGAGAAAAACTAAATCCCAATTGAACAGGGTTTTTCAATGAGGACGTAACAATTTTGAATTTAAATAAAAACTCATCGTTAAACTTCTTTTAAATTCTGTCAATGTCGCCATTCAAAACCTACGTTTTTACCTTAAAGAAATTCACGAACAAACAACGTTTGGAAGTCATTCAAAATTGCTATCGAACTTTGAAGTCGATTCGTTCGAGATAACCGTGTCAGTATTGAATGGTCCTGTGCCAGTGAGGACATGCTACGGTCGAAGTACCCAGCATATCGCAGCCGTAATGGCCTCAGCTCAAAATGAGCCAAATCATTCTCTTTCACGCCGTTCACAGGAATTGGGAATTTCTGCAGACTACATTGTCCCGGGTTTTGCCGAGAGATCATGGCCATCACCTTGTATTATCAAATTATCTCATGCGCTGCAGCCTCTTGCACATTTGAAGAGTCGAAACTTCGTCGATTGGGCTTTGCAGAATTTTGAAGAAAACTCTGAACTTGACCGAAAAATCATCTTCAGCGGTGAAGCTCATTTTGGCTTAATGGCTTGGTCAATAATGAAAATATGCCTTACTAGATAGCAATGAAACCACATGTGTTTCAGGAGACTCCACTACAAAAAATGAGCATTTCACGCTGGGGGTGTACTTGGACCGTATTTTTTCGTCAATGAAAATTATGACCATGTTATGATCAATGTAATTTGCTATCGTGCCATGTTGGAGGACTATTTTTGACTTCGCTCAGTGATATTTGGACTCAACAAGGTTCCCAAACAATTGATTAAAGCTCGGCGTTAGTCTCATCTCGAGAAATGGTCCGGTCGAAAAGCCGATGTAAGGCTGCAGAATTTCTTTTTTCTTACTTTTTTAAGGCGTTTTATTTTAGCCCGATATCTAAACTATTCTTAGTCTTTTTCAAATACAAAATTGTTATGGCCTTAATGAAAAGCCCTGTGCATCTGTGCAAATTGAATACAAAAATAGTTAGTTGGTCTTGTTTCGCCCTCTGCTTATTTCTAAACCCTATTTTTTTGCTTATTCAGCCAAAAATTATTTGTGACTGTTGCAGCTCAGTCTAAAGGAGGAAATAGAGGGCCTAGTGGCCTAGATCTTATTACTACCCTTTAATTTTATTATTATAATTAATTTTTGCTTGACTTAAGGCCTTTCACGTAAGCCAATACAAAATAAAATATTTTTAATTTGCATTCTAATCAAATAAATCCTTATTTCGAGCAAGATAGGTGAATCATTTTCAATTGTCATAAATCGATGTCAAAGATCCATTTTAATCGTTTCCAGGATCACAACGGATCCAATACCTGCCCTCGTTTCTTTTGAATCATCTTCGGTCCGCAAGAAAAAAAAACCCAACGTCCACCATTCCATCAGGGTTCTATCAAGTTTTTTTTTCTTATGCAAGATTCACTCGCTTTGTTGTTGAAAAGACTTCATCAACCTCAAAAAGGTTCGAGTTATGCGGGCGCTGGAATTTCGATTATGTAGATTCTCGGTCATTGAATAGCGGACAAGTTTCTTAAGGATGCTCATCATGTTTGCGTAATTGCGCTTGATATTTAAAACCATTCTTTAGGGAACACCTGCGATTATCTGATCTCTTGCAGATAAATATCATTTTGTTTTTTTTCAATTTTGTTTTTTTTTGCATTTTTGTACAAAGACATTTCCGAGTGCGTACATGGCTTGGATCTTTTCTATCTGCACAGCTCGGTGTGTATATATAACAACAATAATTTATGATGTTCGAATAGATTTATGATCACCGAAAACCCGTGTTTTTTTTAAATGAAAGGAGTTGTTTCGGACATCGCACACTTATAATATATCGAGTCTTTGGAATCCATTTATCTCAATAATTAAATTAAATTTATTTAGCTGATGTTCCATGAATTTTAAAATGATATATTGGATCGTCTCTGACTACTAGTTGTGTGTTCGTGAGTTTTTCCCGCGCCATAGACTTCAAGTAGCTTTTTTTGGGATAGTGTTAGGATTCGTGTCATGTGGGTGTTATAATGATTGAATAAAGAGCTTTCTTCTTCTGGATGATTTTCCACTGATCTTTACAGGTTCACAAACATATAAGGGAAATGCTTTTATTGATTGAAAAAATAATTCTCTGACAATGTTAATGCCACTACTGCAATATGTCCCAAATATTTTCAGACAAACGCCATCACATTTAAGTTGGCTTAAGTGCATGAGACTCCATGCCGACCAGCTTGACGAGATTTAGGAGCACGTTAACCATCTACGAAAGTGACAATCATGGCCCATTAAAGGTCTTATAGGTGTCCAACTGGGAAACTGTGTAATCCCAAACGATCACCCTTGAAAGCGATGACTTTGAAGTTGTCAATGATTTCTTGGCTCACTAATGAGAAGCAGCGTCGATACCAGCCCTGTGATCAGACCCAGACACTATCAGCTGCTTTTTCGGTCTTAAGAGACAAAGGAGGACTCCCTTGAAAAATTATGTATCCTTAATCAAAATCTTAATCATCCCAGTTACCATCTTCAGCGCTGAGGCTTGGACATTATCGAAAGTGGATGAAAACTCCCTTGGCCGATGTGGGAGAAAAATGTTGCTCTCCAGCAAAAAAATCGCAGACTTTTAAGCAATTTTTATTTCTGTTTTGATTGCAGAATAATTGTGACTATTTTTTTAAAGAAATAATTCGTCAGTTTAACGTGAATTTCTCGACTAGAACGGGAAGGCATCCTAGTGCTCGCTCTAAATGTTGCAACTCTAGCTGAAGATGCGACGGATGAATCGTCTAAATCGGCCAGTTAACGTGACGTGCAATTGTCCATTCAAACGTTTCTGCAGCGCATTTTAATAAAAGCTGTGAAGATGTTGCTTTCAAAGTGCAGACACTCCATCAGCTAATGTTATGTCTCCTGAACGTCAATGCCGAAATCGTCATGAGCGACGAGGCCCATTTCCATCTGAACGGATGCGTAAAAAAACAAATATGAGGTACTGATAATAATCGACGTGTCATTCATGAAGATCCATGAACGGTGCACACAACACTCGCGCGACAATAGACAGACATTTTGAAGGATGAGCTTCCGGTTCGCCTAAAGTCCCACATAGATGAATTGCGCTGGCCGACAAGATAACTCGATTTGAAGGCCCCAGACTTATTCCTTCGAGGTTTCTTAAAATCACTTATCTATCAGAATAAGCCACAAACTCTGGAAGTTCCCGAAGAGAATATCCGTAAAGAGAGAACTCAAAATGCAATAAAACTTGACTTATACATCTAACCTAAACGTCCAAAAAACTTTTTAAAAAAAATTATGAAACCATTTCGTTTTTTTTTAAAAATATGGCAAAACAACATTGAGGTTTTTTGGGCCAACCTATACATTTCTTAAACAATCTATGACAACTATTCAATCCTTGAGCAAACTCCAAAAACGTCTTAACACTTTATAGGGACAACGTCTGAAGTCTTGTTAAACACCATTGGAGGCATTACCATTAACACCATTAGATTTCACCTGAATAAGATGAACTTTCCCTCAGAGTCAGAGTGGAGATTTTACCTTAAGGATAACGATAAATGTTGGATAAATGGTGGAAACGTATATATTTCAGAGAAATCATGTCTTTAAGGAGAGTGTCTTCTGTTTCTGTGGAATCATCGTAGCTGCTTCTTTGGCATAATAGGTTTATAAGGCCGCCGTGCCTCCTCATGCCCCAAGCTACTTAATTAAAAGCTAAAAATCCAAAACATGTGAAATCAGTAGCCTTAAAGAGTTTACGAAAACCGATGCTGACGTCGGTTCGATTCGATTCAAATTGCCTCATTCACACTTAAGGGGTTGTGGCCCAAACTGCCTAAAACTGGGAGAGCCACTTTCAGTCAATCATTTGAAGAGTTCTTCCACCTCCGCATTCAGTTTCCTTATCTCGTCAGCAGTGCCCGTCAAGGTTTTTCCGCATGCGGGGTAAGAGTAGGAGTTCAAAATTAGAGGCTCAGGTTCAACTTGAGCTGTACGGTAAATAAATAAAAAAAATACATTGCCAACCTGTCTATTGTCTTCAATGTCTTTCCGAAGAATCATGTCATTTACAGCTGCACGTCTTCAGAATGAAAATATTCTCATTAAATCACACAATTTAGATGAAGATTTCCCTTTTTGTTTACGATAGTCTACTGCTTGGGTAATGCATTGATACGCCTTGCGATTTCCACCACCGTCCATTATCCCATCAACTTCCGAGTTCCGTATTTAAACAGATGCCACAATCAAAAAAATGTTCATCGGGCGACATATGCGGAAAATGGGTTGCAGAATGTTCCATCCCTCGACACTCTTTTTCCTTTCGCTTTTCCTGTTATTTGTTTAGTAAGACTTGACGACGGTGGGACTTCCCTCATTAATTGAACAAACGACTCAAGGCCACAAGGGTGCACTTCGACTGACTTCGAAATACGGAATTCGATTTGGGTTGTATTCACTTGTTCCCCTAATGCCATTAAAGCCGCTTCCGTGATGGGTATCACGTGTACGTATAATGTAGCAAGTGCATGTACCGTCTGTCAGGATGAGAAATGACTGGAGGAGTGATCAAAATCCAGTGTTTGCTTGAACGCGGTTTTTATGAATCTGCTGCTGATGTTACAGCGGTTATGGCATAAGTTATTCAGTTCTTTAAGCATCTCCCACCGATTTCCCACATCGCTGCCAATTTATCTTAAAATTGTACTACAATACCGGTTCATGGGTATTATTTCCTGACCGGCAATCTTCCGGTCCCGTCATCCCCTCATTCCCTTATGATATCGTCATTCATTGCCTCCCTTGCTGGGAGTCTATTAACAGAAGGAAGCAACATTTCATTACCAAGTCGCATCCGACGGAAGCAGAGAGCCGTCCCAGCTTCAGGTTTAGGAAATCAACATCATCCCCATTTGGATTGTATTGCGGCTGCAGCTTGGCTTCACTTTAATACAACTGTCCCCAACTTTACCTACATTTCTCTTTTATATGTGCATTACAACAAAAGGCTCTCTGCGCCCGTCCATGTTCATCCGCACACCCATACACTAAATGCAGAATCATCATCATCATCATCCTTTCGACTTCCTCATTATTCCACAGTTGGTCTCTATCCACCGACCTCAACGCTATCAACAACAAAGTTCAAAATGAAAATGTCTACAAATCATCTTCTGAAGGCTTTTGAAATTTCTCTTCCTTGAAAATGTTCATCTTCCTGCTTCCGGGATAAAATGTTCATACTTCGAGGACATTTTCAGGAAATAAAATACGATGCCATCCCAACTTCCTGTATGTGATATGCCGGCATTTCCCCACCCACTGCCAATAAGGAGTGTACACAGTGTACGGGTACATCGTTCGGCATCGTATAGCTAGAGACGTAGTTGTAGCGAGCTGTTCGTCGGTTTCTGTCCTCCCTCAGCCTCCATTTTCCATTTCCCATTTTCCCTCCGACTCGTACATATGCACAGGCATATACACAGGCGCAACGAGACAACGAGAAGTATCTCGTTATGGTTTTTGCATAAGGACAACTTCCATTGCTTCCACGATTCCATCGGTATAGCCGGTAGCCCTCGAGCTAGCTTCCTGGTCCCGGGTTGGTAAGGCTAAGCTAAATCGGAGACGGGGCGCTTCAGGTTATTGCAGAAGGACATTTGCACCGTTATGTGCTAATGTGGTGGGTTCCTTGCAAGGAACAAAGTGTTGCCATTGCACAATTCAACATCGACTGGTGGTATCGCTTTTCAGGATGCTCCCCCAAGGACGATTCGTAACCGTGCATTGGATGTATGTACATATGTTGGTTGGATGCTCCCAGTCGAGTGCTTGAGTTCCCTTCTCGTACAGAGATCCTTGAACGCGGAAAGGATATGTAATATTTTTTAAAATGTTCAACTTTCCATCCCAAGTCTCGATTATACGATTTCAGAAGGCACAGACGAAGAATTCTGATTACCAGACGATGTGGGTGGGGTGGTAGCTGAGGGCTTGTTTGTCCTTGTATTCATGGAGGAAGAATGCACACGTATGTACATATGTGTCGGTGGGATTTGTTAAAGCGGATGAACGGAAGCTACGGTGGTAGGTAGGCTATGAGGTCACACTACTTCCTTTTCCTTACAGTGTTCCACCTCGAATCATTGGACGAAGGATGGCAGTCTGTGACATTATTGTTTCACACGCGCATTGTCTCATCGTACCACCATCAGTTGCTCTCTCACCCAAAGAACTACGGACTCGTGGCTCATCAATTTTTTGTTTTCAAGTTGAAAGACCTATTACCCAGGGAGCACAGCACATTTATATACAATATCAAAAACCCGTCAAGCATTGGAGGAGCGACAGTCTTGGCGAAGCGCGGAGAATATTTCAAGAAGGGAGTGAGTTGACGGAGTTTCGTTTCACCTGAGCTGACAGAGCCATTTAAACGTAGTAATTTACCCTACGAACGTCGTCATCTTCTCCACGCAGCACTGATCGGGAAAAGGAAGTATGTGTAGCGGAGCATGATGCGTTTCCTCTATGTAAAGTCTTAGCTGTGGCCAGTGAAGAAGTGATTTTGTGCCACATGCAATGATTCTTTAGAGCTAACAACCTGAACGACATAGTCGTATTCGTACTCGTAACCCTCTTAAGTCGGGAGTGGAGTTGTCAGTTGACTCCGACATTATGTGGACAGTAATGGGCATGACGACGGACGCGACATGATGCAATGGGCTTGAAATGAGTAAAAATAACTTCCGAGGAATCAGGGCAATTGGAATGGGTACATCCTGAATGTCAGTATAGTCCGTCCGTCC
This sequence comes from Merodon equestris, assembly GCA_958301585.1. Classification (NCBI taxonomy): domain Eukaryota; kingdom Metazoa; phylum Arthropoda; class Insecta; order Diptera; family Syrphidae; genus Merodon; species Merodon equestris. The sequence goes on along the minus strand of OY284416.1, from coordinate 2,853,160 downwards.
ATTGGTCCGTGCAACATTTACGCATTTGATTTCCTTCAGAGCACCACGATAGCAATAACGATGACAATAGCGAAACCTTGTCACGTCTTCTATCTTACCAGCATTTATATAATCAAACGAAACGAGTGGAGTCATATATGCGCCAATCGTCAGCTACGAGCAGTAGTCAGTTAAATCCTGGATGCATTACTTGTTGCGTCTTACGATTACCTTTTGCCCAGTTGTTGTTGCCCAGTTCTCGTCGCCAGTTCTCTTTTGGTCATTGTCTTCTCGACTTAGAAGAGTCGAAGGCAAAATCAGTTCTTAAACAACAGAAGTCTTGACCATGTTTGTATGCAGTTCACGGGTGCAAGACAGTTCTGTGGCACGTGAAGGAACGTTAATTCAGTCATTCGTAATGCGTGTATGCTGCGCTACAAGACATACGCTCGTAGTCGTCCGCATTCGAGTTACCAATAATGATGATCATCATCACCACCGTAGCGATCAGTGTCATTGCACTCCTTTGTGGGTCTCTTAGGTTCTCTACACGGGTGTACGGCGATCAAGACGAAGAACAAGTAGAAGTTTATCGTCATCATGACGATGAAGGCGGTGGTGGCGATGATGGTGATCATGATGGTGGTAGTGCTGCTGCTGGTAATGGTGTTGTAGGTATCAATTCTGGAAATAATTTGATGTTTTGCTTAGGATGCCTGTTGCGTCTAATGGTCATACGTGAAGGCTGAAGCGGAGGTAATAGATCGGCTGCGGCACTGGTGCCGGTGTAATCACGTGGTATGCTTCTTGTTTGCTCGACCATCCAACCAGGCAGTCGATCAACCAACCAATGCGGAATGCGGATGAGTCCATTGAAATTACCATTTTGTATGCAAGTGCAACTGTTTGAGGGACTGTTTTATGGGTGGAGCATTTCACAGTACCTGAGCCGACCTTCTTGTACGAGCTTTTTCATGTAATCGTCCCGGATCTCCGGCGAATCCAGCTAGAATGTTGTTGTTTACCGGGACATGAGTAGTCGGAGAGGATATTCTCGTGTACGTGCGTTCGGCGTTCATCTTCGTAGTTGATTCGCAGCTAATTTTCCCACGGAAGCTTGTTTCGCATTGGGACGTTTAGGTCATTTGGTAGATAGCTAGTTTGATCATGGGATATCCCGCTACTTTTGGATATGTTTCGATCTTGTAATCACTTTGAAATGTTGACGATATTTAAGTCGATGATGTCAGACGATTCCTGGAAAACCTTGCCTGCCTGCACGGGGTGACGCCATCCTCAAAGCTAAGTTGTAGAGCATTAATATTTGATCACGTATGAGACATGAGCAGAAATGTTTAGGTATAAACAGAATGTAGGTACCGCGTGGCTCAACTGAACTGGCAACCAACCTTCCTAAACAGTTGGTAAAACTGCGTCGATGTTTCGCTTACTGACAGTTGGGCTTGTTAACAATCTTACAGAGGTTTTTGCGTCTCAGGATCGTGAATTTGTTTTACCCGTAATTAAATTCAAACTTAATAGTGTGATTTAAGTGTCACAAGTGGCTATCGTCAGAGTCTGCCAAAACCTTCGCTAAGTGGAGGTTCGAATTGAACGAATATTGAAAGATGAGCTCAAACTAAAGCTAATGGGTTCAGAAAAGAAATCTGATCGATGCTAAAAAAAGCTTCGACTGTTTACCGCGAAAGCGTTTTGAAAAGTGCTTTGAAGCCATATATATCGCTGAGAGAGATTTCGTTTTTACCTGCCATTTGAAACTTCTAGATGTAATTTCCTCCATTCGCTGTTTCTTCATTCTGTTTCCCTTCCCATATTCTTCCTAAAGTCTTGTGCTTAAAGACCCGAAATCTATTTTATCTTTCTAAGTCAAAGACTAATTTCACATTTTGCATATATGGATCTTAACATTGCGGGACAGAAGAGTTTTTTTAATAGTTCCTTCAACGCGAAGAAACACACGTTGTCAATATACGGTATTTTATTTACATATTTCGTTTATGACCTTTTTAGCAGTCAACAAGTTTCCCAGACAATTGAACTCCTTCTTCACCATGTTCCAGAAGGTTCAGATCGTCAGTGTAAGCTAGAGCGGGTATAATTCCATTGAATCCCCCATCATTTTTCTGAAAAAAGTGGCGACAAAACTTCTCCTTGTTTTAGCCCATCATCTATCTGGAATGTCTTAGATAATAACTTAACTCGTTCTTTGTTTGGCATACTTCTATTAGTTTCAGCCTTAAAATGTTCGTTTGTTATATAGAGTCATAAGCCTTTTTAAAATCTACAAATAGTTCTAGGACAGTTTCGTGGGATTCCCATTTATTCTCTAGAAACTATTTTATAGTGAAAATCTGATCCTTCATCGAATGGTTCCTTTTGAGCCACACTGGTAGCCTCCGATTATTTTTTTACCATATAATGTCAGAGAGATTTCGCTGTGGAAATATTAGCTCTTGTAAGCAACTTGTTTACCTTCATTACTGATTTTGTCAGGGATCTTTATTGCTTACCTTTTCATAGCAGTAGGATTAGGTAAACTCTGTCTTTATCCATCCATATAGTATTTGAAATGAGGCGGTAGATGTAACCGCACGCAATGATCCGCAAACACATCATGGACTTTAGATCGAGTCATTGAATTTTGATAGGAGCCACCATTAGGGTATTATGGATTTTATCTTTCTTGTAATTTGATCTCAAAGGTAGCCACGAAACAATTGTCTGGAGTACTGTCATGAAAAGGTATTTTGGTTATATACAAATTCCCTTTCTATTGTGTTAAAGACACCACAATGTAAGGCATATGCCCTTTGTCCACCATGTCAATTTCCCACATTCACGATGGCCACATTCATTGGCCTTGGAGCATCTTCTTGACTGTATCCGGGAAAACCGCTCTTTGAAATTACATCCAAATTCAAAGTTTTTTTATGCCGATACAGTCAACCAGCCAACCAGATCCGAGTCGTATGACGATATACGAGTACAATACAAAGGTGCCAAGGATTTCCGAGGAGCTATTGATCTACTTTAACCTTGTCTGTATTGAGACAATAACTGGAGTGATAGGGAAAAGTGAAAATACGTAAGAGAATACAAGAAAATTGCTTATCAAGGGTTATCCAGCGAAAGGTTTCATTCTTAATTTCACATAAATAGTTGAACTGTCAACTATAATTGCCATGACTTTAAATAAGATCAAACTATGAGATTATTATACAGAGTAAAGTCGCGTCCGACATTTTTTTTAAACACAAGCGCATCTATACCTCCATCGACATTTTTAAGGATTCGCTCATGTTGGTCGTCAATTTCGGTCCGAATGCTGCTTTCCAGCTGTGCAATTGTTATTGGCGTAGAGTTAAACATAGACCGAAAAAAAGTAATCTAATGATGTTAAATTGCATGATCTACGACCAGTCCATGTCACCACACAAAATTTGAAATTAATCGACCTGGAAACTTAAACCGCAATAGCCAAGTGTCTCCATCGTGGTGCAAATCATCTGAGTCTATTTCTTCAAATTGAGGGGGCAAAAAATCATTCAATCTCCATTGACAATAATAGTTTTGTTAAAGTTTTTTATTGAATTGATTCAAGGATTTGCTTGCCCCCAAATCCGACACTTTTTTCGTTGACTAATCCATCTAATGGATGGTGATGATTTTGCGTGAAAAAATTACACCGTATTCTAACAAACAGTTGACGAAAGTTCGTGTGTTAATTGAATTTTGTAAACACGCAAATGTAATTACATATTTTTTTAAAATACTCCAAGCAGATGATGCATGAATACCTTATAACTGAGAACGTCATGATATGGATGTTAAAGGTTCTCAGCGAAATCTGTGCTACTGCAGCGCAGTCTGATCTGCCAGACCACTTTTGATCCTCAACAGAAACCGTTTCTTCATTTATTTTGCACTAAATTTGGTATTGTAAACTTATTTGGACGTATATTCACGAAATTTACTCAATACATATCGACAAACCTTCGTCAAGTCCCTCTGTCATTAATGTGTTACCTTCATGTTTCGATGCCATGTTCTAGTTCTTATACTATATTGTTCGTCCACCTACTGCGCGACCTTTCTGTTGGTCTATTGTCTCGGGTGATTCTTTGGACTTTTTGTCCACTGTCCATTCGTTCTACGTTTCCTGGCCATCTTAGTTTGAATTGAATATAGTTCGTGGAGTCCTTAATCGTTTAATTTTTTCCATTAACCAGATTTTTCATCCTGTTTCGAACAAGAGGTTCTCTTTAAGATCTTATTTTTAAGGATCCGAAATCTATGTTCCTCCTTCTAAGTCAGAGATTAAGTTTCGTAAGTTTGAATAATATTATTTCGTTGCAACCGTGGATAAGACGGATAAGATATCTACTTTACAAGTGTTAAATACAACATGAAAAGTGTTCAGAAAATATTGTACAATATTCACTATTGACATCTGGGCGCGACTTTTAGAAGACTCTGTGTGTGGATGTATATACTTGGTGTTGAAACAGTGAACAGTGAACTGTGCCTTCTCGCACAGTTATTATGAATTTCATCGTCTCGGTAAGATAAGTTATGAAGAGTCTTCAGCATATGGTCGTCCGAAAAGATTAGCTGATAATGCCGCCACGATAATGGCGTACGTGAAAGTGTGTCCATTTAGGGACGGTGACAGCAACTAGCTATATCTGCAATATTTTAGTTGATTAAGTGCTAGGAATGATCATAACTTTTTATTTAAAATTATTCTGAGGGAAGAGTCGATTATTCATACGTCTATGAATATACGTAAATGAAATAGTGGAGCAACTCCTCCATCCACAACAGGTGACAGTTTGTAAGGGTTTTTTAATAGGATTGTCATTCGAGTGGTTTTGTTTGAGTTTGTTTCTCGCCTGAATGTGGTGTGAAAAACTGGATTGATTGAATGACATCATTCCTGTACTTGAGATTATTGAAAAGGAGATCGTAATTTGCACCGAAATTGTGCGACTTAACAATATCAGTTCTTTTCCCTTTGAGTTTTTTTAAAGATGAAATATATATTCGCGAATTATGGCCGGCACTTTGCGAAAATGAGATGAAAATTTTCATCAAAAGAATGACTATTTATAGGAAGAGCAGAGAATTGTCAGGTATTGTACTCCATTACTTAATTCAGAACTTGTACTTTAGATCAAAATAAATATATCGCCACTTTTCATATTTTCTTACACTGATTTAAAATGACACCTCTTATTGGATTGCACTATACAACTATATCGAGAATGTAGTACAATATTCAAACATTTGTAAATTCTTATGTAACGAGTAGTATGATTTACTTAGGCTTCAAACTTTGATTGATACACTTTTCATTAATGTATTTTCATTGACTGATGCCGTGGGCACATATGTATCTATTGGGGCTGTAGGCGTAACTAATTCATGTTTGGCTTCATCTGGATAAAAAAGCTTATATTTTTAACATCCCGTTTCAAAGTTATTGCAGTGAGTACGATTTTTAGAATTGAAAATGTTGACATATCTCAACGTTTTAATGTCCTTCGAATTTAAATCCATCATTTTTGCCATCGAATGTGTACCTGAAGTATGTATGTTTCGCCTCGTATATCTTGAGAACAGATAACAATATCAATGCTGGGTTAATTTCATTCAATGCACAATGTTATGATGACATCTTAATACTCCCTCTAAGCTCCCGTAGCTCCCTCTAAATTCCGAATGTGTAGTTCTAAGGAAGAGTCCATGTTTGTGTACATTCCTGTATTTTTTTTTTTGGCGCATGGCTTGTCATTACATTTAAATATACATAGTATAAATGGGAATTAGCCGTTTTTGTTTCAATACTTGGAGGTTTTTGTTTTGGAAAACTGCTAGCTAGTTACCACTTTTGCCGTTCTTTCTGACAGCCTACAGCGTCAGCCAGACGAGAAAACACGAGAAAACCCTTCCTTTCTATGAGTTGGAGCATTAAAAAACGCAGTTCGACGTCTCTCGACTTCGACTCGTATTTCCTTGCCTTTGGACAAAGCTTTTAAACTATGGAAAATTGCTTGATGAATTACGGCCAGTGGTTCTAGAAGTTCTAGTTGCGTTTTGGCATTATGCCTCCATTTACGCGCCATCAAATAATTTCAACCTTCCAGAAAGCTCCTTATCTTTTATAATAGGGGTTTGACCGTAAATTTCTATAATCAATTGAAGTACCTACTGCAATAACGTTTGTTTGGCTCGAAATCGAAATGTACTGATAAGAAATTATATTTTTATATTTATTTATAAGTCCAGGCTTACCATGTGATGTTTCTTTTCTGACATTTCTGACCAACACGTCCCTGCATCTCCATCTATTGAGAAACTCCAGAGTTAACTCTAGACACATTTTATGTGACGATTAATTGCATCAGCAAGAATTGATTGTACGTTTTTTTTAACGAAAAGCTGATTAGAATACCATGGTCTCTAGTCTTTAGGAGTACCAAATGGGACTTTAGTAGTTTGACTAGACCAGTCCTACAGCAGAACCTTTTTTTATGGTTTAGAACTCTCTCTCTCTCTCTCTGCTGTATACATATACATACGAGGGTGGTCCGATAAGTACTTAGCCTGACCGCCAGATGGCGCCAGTATCGCAAGAGCAACTACACTATCGTGTAGTACATTCTAGTAGGCGGCTACTGTCGAAATTTCAGCCGGATCGGACTCGTAGTTTTGTTTTGACCGCATGTGGAAGCGGGAGTGTCCGCGGATTTTAGAAAAATGGAAAAAGAGCAATATCGGGTGGTGATTCGATTCTTGTTTTTGGAAGGGAAATCGCGCAGCGAAATCAAAGAGCGTTTGAATGCTATGTACGGTGACTCTTCTCCTTCAATGGCGACCATTAAAAATTGGTTTAACAAGTTTCAACGTGGTCGCACGTCGGTTTTTGATGAGCTACATACGTCCAGGTGCCCCGAAAACGGCTACCACGGAGGATAACGTGACAAAAATCCACGATCTCGTATTGGCAGACCGCCGATTGAAGGTGCGCGAGATAGCTGAGACAGTAGGCATTTCAAACGATCGCGTGGGTCATATCCTGCGTTTGCTCAGTCCAGACAACAAGGGCAACCGTGAGACTACTTCAGAGCAGTGTTTGACGTTGTTTAAGCGCAATCCGAAGGAGTTTCTGCGTCGTTTCGTGACAATCGACGAAACATGGATCCACTGGTACACACCAGAGACCAAGGAACAGTCGAAACAGGGGACTTCACCCGGCGAACGTGCTCCGAAGAAGGCGAAGACTGTCCCATCAGCCGGAAAGATGATGGCCACCGTTTTCTGAGATTCACAAGGCGTGATCCACATCGACTACCTGGAGAAGGGCAAATATTTGGCCGATTCGATGCCGAATTGAAGAAAAAACGGCCCCACTTGGCGAAGAAAAAGTGCTCTTCCACCATGATAACGCACCGGCTCACACCTCCGTCCTCGCCGCGGCCAAATTGGTCGAATTGGGCTACGAACTGCTGCCCCATCCACCGTATTCTCCAGATTTGGCCCCGTGCGACTTCTTTTTGTTTCAAAACTTGAAAAAGTCACTGGCCGGGCAGAAATTTCAGTCGAATGAGGAGGTCATCGCCGCCACGGAGGCCTACTTTGCAGACCTCGAGAGAACGTATTTCTCAGACGGGTTAAAGAAGTTGGAGCATCGCTGGGTCAAGTGTATCGAGCTAAAAGGAGACTTTATTGAAAAATAAATCGCCATTTCTCAAAAGTTTTTGTTTTTGCCCTGAATTTCGACTAGTCAGATCTGACTTTACTTAAAATCATATTTTTTTATGCTTGAATGTCAATTTTAAATAGGCCCCGATTACATGTGTAGGTATTTTTTTATAGATAGCTAGCAGCTTACCTAGACCTCATGTTGATGTTGCTAAACCAATTTAACAGAATTTATGTGTGGAATCATCCGGAGGCAGACTATATATGCAGCATGTTACTCCAATCTTAGAGAGTGAGGTCACAAAGTGGCTATTGAATAAACGGGCTCTCGAAATGTCCTCGAACACACATTTTCTACACGAAATTCTTAACCATCAAATCATCGTCAGTTAAACCACAGAATATTTCCGATGAATTGTGTTCAGTGATCTTTTGCAAATCGATCATTCCGCCTGTTTAAGGGACTTTCCTCGCAATTCCACCAATAAAATCTTATTACTTAGGGAATCGTGAGCAAAATATTGATGTCATACAGCCCGTGGACATTCAAAACTCACCTCCTTGCTAATAAACTTTTTTTATACGAGAATGACATAAATTCTGAATCCATCAACAAGCTACAGAGTCATACTATGTGACTATGTATTCATATGTACACAGCTCTTGGACTGCAGAGCTTTCGTTTACGATTGCGTTGCCCGTCCGGCTGCTTGCGTGCTGGTGACGAGCCCGGGCAGAAGCACAAGTTCCACACGGATTGTGACCATGTTTGGTATTCAGAAAGTGTTATTTCCTGTTTAGAATGGGTATCACAAATTCATTCTACATTACCTTTGAGGAGAAATAATTACGAGTATATGTCGCTCCCGACAGTTAAGGCAAAGCTCTCGCATTCACTTGTTTAAGCTAATGAAAAATTTACCGGCCGTTCCTTCGGCTGGAAGTGGACATACACCGAGTATATGATGGTATAGGCTACTGTTCTTAGAAATGACGGTTTGTTTATTTGCGGTTAACACACATACCTATGGCGAGGGAGGGCCGGGGACGTAGGTATGCTCGGAAATAAGAAGACCGAGGATTGAATTTGGCTAAACGGCCAGGTCCGGGCAAGTATGTTAATCGGCATTCGCGACTGCCAACAGACGTTATTAATATTCTGCTCCAAAATTTCGTCAAGAAGCTTTAGGCAAGAATCGAATTATGATAAGCGGATGCGTCGTACATAAATTTGCTTGGGGCCGGCAACTATGGCGGAGGAATGTCAATTCGATTTCATGTAACATTTGCACGACGATCTCAGACCGTCTCTGACAGACTGCAGACAAATTCACATACCGATCAATGCCTGAGAATTTTTCGCGCGGCAACTAAATCAGTGTTGCGAAAAGCAGAGGAGAAAAAAGGCAGAAAAGCCATTAGCATAAGGAACACTTGCGTCCGAGGATAAGTTCAAAAACTTTCACATGGTGTAATATTATCGGGTGACACCTAACCCCGCCGGACTCGGAACAGTTGCCCACTCGTTGTTTTTTTTCTTCCTCGTTTTATTACTTATGAAAGTCAAAGACCTGTCAGCGATGGAATCAATCTGTTCTCGGGTGAAGTTCTTGATCGATGTCTAAATATCACGATGGCTACGGAGGGGAGCAGGGGAAAATCCTGTTTAAATATGCTATAGGGACACCCCAAAAAATGTAATTGATCTTGTCTGTGTTGGCAAGGTGATCAGTCAAGCGTTTTAACAGGCGATGGTTCTTTCTTCTTTTTTTTTAAGCGAAAAGCAGCAAGTGTTCAGCCGTCATGAAATAATCGAGCTACGACGAGTCCTAACCGCAAATACTCGTAAGAGACGACAGGACTTGTCTGCAATCGTGGCGTAAGGAAATCCGAAAGCGACTGTGCATGCGTATGTACGTACATCCTAACGCTTTGCTTTGTCCCTGCCATGGACACAATGCGAATTTTTCAAGTAAGAGAACAAATATTTGGGTGGCTTCCAAGATATCACGGTTTCAGGTGACACATTTGATCTGCATGATCGTGTAACGAGGGTTTTGGTATTCGAATTTGTTGCAGCTGAAAAAACGGCTGTGGATTGGAGTTGCTTCACAAAGTCCAGGATTGCAGCAATAGTGGTGGTTTTCTATTTTAGAATCCTTTAGCCCCTACAGTAACGCGCTGCCTTTTATCCCGCCATTATTTCCCTCTTTATAAGCATTCCTCGAGGCCTATATGCCACGTGTATGCTTGTGTGTGTGCGTGGGTCCGGCCATTTAACTATGAACATCGAATCGGAACGGTTCGGCTTCTTTTTTTTTTGGATCCCTGAGGTTTTGTTTAAGTGGTCATTTCACTTTTTTTCGAGATGTGTGCATCTAAAGTAGAGGAAACCCATTCCTTGAAGACCTATTCAAGCACTACTTGTAGAAGGTACGAAGGGATACACACAATCAGGATGTAAGTGCGTATCACTTGTGAATCAATAGAACTGTACCTGCGATCTCATCCTCTCCTGTTTATCTTTTTCCTTTCTTTCCTCTTCTGATTTTCAATTTATGATATTTTCTTCACTTCTAGTGTTAGACTCTTTGTCACACAGGTAGAAATTGGATAATTTTCCTTCAGATATGTCCCTAATTATCGTTAGATGTGAAGATACTTCCCCTTTTCTGGAAATCGATGCACAAAAGGAAATTCATGTTTTTTTTCTATCTTATTTCTCTTTGTTCTATTCAAGTGGACATTTCTGTGATTTTGGACATTTGATGTGGAACGTTAAGCTGTTCATCGGTTACTATGGATCAACTGAATTGCATTTTATTTATGTCCGACGGGGATACTCTATAAATGATTATAAATAATCGTTCCTATTTCGGACAGTCGATTAGTTCAGTATAACCGGCATAGAATCCGCCCGCTGTTCTATTTTCGATGGAAAACTATATAAAAATGTTCTTTAAGTGTAGCGCAGGGGGAAAGGTATACAAACGTACATACGACAGGTCAGAAAATACTTGCCTTATATACTATTTAAGTCAAGCTGGTAAACAAAGAAACTTAGGAACTAGACCATTTACAAAACAAGTAGAAAGATTGACATCGACTCCGCCAAGGACTAGCCCCATCGATATAAAGCCTAGCTTACCCCTTTCCTCGGAAAGAAAACGAAGAAAGCATAGTCAATATTTGAAGATAATCTTAACTTTCGTCCTTAAGCCAGAGCGAGGATTATTAAAGTTAAAGTTTGCAAGTCGTATTATGCTGGAAAAGGGCTTCTGAGATTTTCCTATCATCTTTAGGAACAGGAGATTTTTTTCAATGTCGCATGTCTCATTGTTTTCTTCGATATTTAGAGTAAGAATTGAATGCACCCATTTGACAGCAGAGAAAACAAAGAAAAAAATGAGGACAATTCCAATGGCCGACGAGGCTTGTTTCTTTGGCCTACGTGGTAGTATTTTCTAAATGATTTTAGTGCAATAAATAATTTATTCATTTTTAGGATTCTTTTCTTTTTATATCTTTTAAAGGTCACCGAATACAAATTCCACTTTTATATTTTGACTGCTAACAATATGATTGCTAATCTATTGACAGTTAAGTGCTCAGGTATTTTTAGTTTAGTTTAGCTTATTGAAATTGAAGTAAGCGCTAACACATTAAGATAAATCTTATAAGCTAGTGATAGCAAATGAATAAATGTACATATATCATATATTTTACAATTAATTGAAATTAATAACTAATATAAATTCTTAATTGCCAATATTGTGATTTATATACAAAAGTTATAAGGTAAAAGGTAAAGATAAGAGGGTTTATCAAAAGTAGAGTTAGAAGTTCGTTGCTTTGATTAAATATTAGAAAGAAACAGTTTGAGTTTATTTTGAAATTTTTCATGCTGTTTGACTCTCGTACGCGAATAGGAAGTGAATTCCAAAAACGGACTGCAGCAATAAAGTATTGTCTTTCGGATGTGAGGCACGAGAAACGAGGAAGAATCAAATTTTTTGTTCTGCTTGATGCCGAGAATCGAAGAATTTCGTAGAGATAATCGGGTTGTTTAGTATGTAGAAACTTGATGAAGCTTTCAAGTGACATTTTAAGGAGGCTTGCAGATAGATGTCAGGTATGGTCATATTTGCTACTTGCTACTTTTAGTTTTGTATTGCTAACGTAGTCGCAGTTGTAGTATATTTCACACCCGTATGTAAGAACTGGAATGACAAGTGCCTATGCAAGAAGAATTCTATGTTTATGTATGTTTTACCCACTACCGAGTTAACGTGGACGTTTCAAGTTAATGTCCTGTTGAAAACTATGCCTAAGTTTTTCGATTTTTTTGTAAACTCTAAGGGGATTCCATTTAACGCTTGGGAAATAAGACTGGTCCACAACTTTTTTCGATATGATTAAGCATTTACATTTCGCTGGACTTAGCATCAAGGTCTTACGATCTGGGCATGCACTTATTCTATCAAGTTCTTCATTTATTGAACAAAGGCAGTTTTCTATAAGGCCTATGGGGCAACTTTGAGACGTTGCTCAGGATGAAACCTATTTCATTTATGTATGTATGTACAAGAAGAACAGCAGAGGAGAGAAGATCGGGCCTTGGGGGACACCACGTTGGATCGGGAGGAACTCGGAGAGTTGATTTCCATACATACTGCTTGCTTCCTATCTAGCAGAAAGGGGGGATACTAGTTTGATTGCTTCTAGGGAGACGTTGAATTTATGGTGCAGTTTGTTCAATAGGAAGGGAGTGGTTAACCATGTCAAAGGCTTTAGAGAAATCTAAAAGGACTAATAAGGTAACCCAGTTATTATCCAGTTTAGCCTTTATATCTTCAGTGACCTTGAGGAGAGCTGTTGTGCAGCTATGCTTTGGACGGAAACCGGATTTAATGTTTACCAGAAAGTTGTGACGCGCTATATAATCATAGAGTTGTTTTTGCATTATACGTTCACACACTTGGATAAGAAAGGTAAAACTGAAATTGGTCGAAATTCATCACAGTTGGCGTTTTTAGGAACTGGTATTATTTTGGCGATTATCCTTTGATGCGGAAAAATTCCAGTGGTAATGGTGGTGTTGATAACATGTGGTAAAAGAGACAGCAATAGTGGGAGTATACATTTCAGGAATGTGGGATTTATATCGTCGACACCCGATGCCTTAGATTTTATTGTTAGCACACTTGCTAAAACTTCTTGGCTGTCAACGCAGAAAAAACTGAAAGACGGGAACAGAAAAAACGAAGGCATTTCCTCAGATTCTTGATTAATGGTGGGAGCTGAACTGAATGAAGATAAGAACTTCCGATTTAGTTCGTCAGCGTTGATATTGTTTTGTAGACATGTTTTTTGCTTTTCTATGCGAAAGATTTTGTATAACCTTCTATACGCCAGCCGCAGGTCTTCAATCCTCGTTCGAACCCAGCGTTTGTAAACCTGACCGCGTTGGTTAATTAAATTTTTAAATGTTTGTGTGAACCAAGGTTTTGATGCTTTCATAAAGAAATCCTACTGCTCTGACCGCCTTCAGTTCCGAGCAGCCTTAAGTTGCTCTGTCCAGTACACTACCCTCAGCTTAAAAAGAAAAACGCCTGAAATTTCTGTTCAGTAATCATTAGCATTTCATGTCGCCTAACCTTGGTTGTCGTCGTGAGGTTTCTAATTAGGCCTTGAAATATGTTCAGATTGATATGTCTTTTATCTGAAAAATCTGTTCAGCGATAAGATTATTTTATGGCTTAGCAGTACGTGGACAAATAAAATTGTAATATTTTGACTGATAATCGGCTAAACACAACCCATGATTTACGCATACATTCGTGTGGTCTATGGGCAGGCGGTGTCGTCGGACCATATTTCTTTAAAAAATACGAAGGGGAGGTGCGTAACTGCCAATGGCGAACCTAACAGGACAATGATTCGTGAGTTTTTGTTGTAAAAAGTTTAAAAATGATGCTGTGAATTGACCTTTAAGACCAAGTGATCAGATTCAGTTGGATTATTTTCACCAGTTGTCTATATTGATAAACCACAATTGATTGAAGCCTTGGAAGTTGATAAGGGAATACCGGTCAATATGGTTGAGAGAGTGTTCGAAAAATGGACTCACAGAATGGAACATCTGAAGACCCTACAACGAGCACTAGATGTATGGGTGGACATTTTTGAGGGACACTGGTATCGTATTAGTTCAAAGAAGACAGAGTATCTGTGCTGCCCGTTCTCTGACCCTCATCAGCCTATTCCAGACATTTACTTGAATGGAAGAGTGCTTCCCAAGTGTGAAAAGTTTAAATATCTGGGATCTATGATTAATAAAGAAGCAACTTGTGATGACAACATCAACCATCGCGTAAGCGTAGGGTGGATGAAGTGGCGGGAAAACTCCGCCATCTTCTGTGATCGAAAAATGCCCCCAAAGCTGAAAGGAAGGTTCTACACTTCAGTTGTACGTCCGGCGCTCACATACGGTTCACAATGCTGGACAATGCACAAAAAGTATGAGAGCAAATTAACGACAGCTGAGATGAAGATGCTTCGCATGACAGCGGGAGTAACAAAGCGTGACAGAATTAGAAGTTCAAAGATCCGAGGAAGCCTCCACGTAAAAGAAACCATCACAAGTAAGATAGAGCGCGACCGACTCAGTTGGTATTGCCATGTTCAAAGGAGAGATCCTTTGTGAAAACTGTCAGATCAAGTTAGAACAGAAAAATACAGCCGTATGTTAGTTGTCAAAAAGCGAAAAACATCATATGTGTCGAATTGTAATAAACATGTTTTAGAATTAAACAAAAAACTAAAATGAATTCACATAAAAATGCTTTAGAAGAGTTGTTCACTGATAGTGAAATTAATGTGATTAGTGACTCGTCAACAACATATTATATTTAAGTGATGATATGAATGTTTTAGCGAAGACTTTAGTGTTTTTAAGTGACAGATGCTTTTGACACTTTTCACGAATCTGTTCTGACTCGTACGTAGATGCCGAAAATCGTGTTCTGAAGTGTCTGCGATACCGTCACTGAACACAAAGCAAAACACTTTCGGACATAAATTTTTCTCACTGAACAGCAATACTTGTACTTTTCTGTGCAGAACTGTCCAGAACAGCCTAATTGTACAGACTAATAGTTATGCTCTGCAGAAGTTGCAGATCTCTCTCTTCAAGTTTTTTGGTCATTCAGTGGCAGAAACTAGAACGAGACGTATGTTTATCTGTTTATCGTACGTCTTTCTCCGCGACATCCTGATATTTTGAATGAAGTCCATGTTCGTAGCGACAAAATCCGTTACAAACGAGCTCTAATATACGTGAGCTCATTTCATTTTATCGCAGTGGACTCCCTCCACACACTCTATAACAATGTGCGTGATTGTTAACATAATTTTGGCAAAACCCTGGGTGCCCACTTGCTTGCCACAGCTTGTAGTCAAACGTCGGCGGCCATTTAAAGTGGCACGTCTCATTGGTGGTTTCTGTTCAGTGGTGATCCGTTGTTCTTCTTCTTTTCCTTTTTTCCGGCGTTGTTATGGTCAGAAGTGTAGGACCATAACCTTCCCACTTAACTGCATTCCTACTGGTCCGCTTGTGGGGTCCGCCGGTTTGACCTCAGAAAGTAGCGGCAGGCTTCCCGGTTTGGGATTACTTCATCGCTGAGGCCAATCAAATGCTGGTGTTTTTGCATTTGTTTGCACCAATTGTTTTTCGGCCTGCCTTTTTTTTTTTTTTTTTGTGACACGGGCATGCTCCAGATTGTTTGGTTTGATCTTACTCTTACAACACCGGTGATCTCCAGTCGTGTCAACCCACTGATTTGCATGTACACTTGTGGGGCAGTTTAATGGTGGTATATGTGTCCCTAGGCTCACCTTGGTGTTTTCTAAATTGCCTAGATGTGATTTTTGTTTACCTTTGTTTTAGCCGCCTTTTACGACAAGCGAGAGGTATCGCTGCAGGGATATTCTTGACCCGTCCCTGCACGGAAAATCCGTGGTGATCCCTTGAATTATTAAAAACTGCTTTGTGTTCAAGAGTAGTGATCAATTGGCGAATCAGGCAGTAGTGTTAACAAATGTGAGTTTACCGCACTGAATTATCATTTAAATATTTGTTGTACAAGCATGACCATTTAGTGGTTAATGTAGAGTATACAAGACTTGGTCTCTTGCGCTAAGTTACGTCTCAGTGAACATTGGTAAAATACCCATCAGTTACAATTCGAGTAGGAGCATAGGTTCAGAGAATGAGCATATTTATAATATCACCAGTTCCCTGAGAGCGAGAGGCTCAACGGCGTGTGAGTCCCGGCGAAGTTAAAACTGCTGTAAATGGTATAAGTCCGGTGTGTATCGGCCGCTGGTTCTAGATGTAGTATAAGAATGAGACTAATTTGTGCATGTAGAAAGTTTAAGTTCTCTTCTGCATTAGTATAGAGTATCCTGTAGTTACTTATTCGCAAGTTGAGAGACATAGAATTATACAGTTGCATGTATTGATGATTTATTTATTTATTTGCCAAGCAAGCAGTTGCCACATTGACTTTACATTTTAATGATTTCTGCCAAATCAAAACTGTATGTTGTATGCTGTATGAATGTATTTTTTTATAATCGTCTTACAACAGTTATAAATCGAACTGAAAGCTTAGATACAAATACCGATTTATCTTATTAGGTCTTCCTTTACTTTACGCATGACAATGCGGGAGACTTACCATATAATCTATAGGTGCGTTTATGAGATTTGTTCAAAAAATCAGATGGGCAAATTCGCGAGCTAAGTACATTCGATTTTCTATTTCATGCAGTGAAGAAAATTGTTATGGAGAATCATCGAATCACATTTGCTAGGAATATCGGCATATCGGTTGCCTCATGCAACGATTTTTTTTTCATGAACTTGGTTCCGAAATTGATAATTTTTGACCAAACGAACGTTGATATAGGCCCCTATTGCGAGTGTCGATCAGCGATCGACGATTACACGGGTTCTGGCCGGAAGATCATATGCCCCATTTGCGTAAAGCAATACAAAGAAAACGCTCGGATTTGTGGAAAAAAATGCATAGCTGCGCAAGACGATAATGCACCTGCTCACTCGTCGTTACTCGTGCGTAATTTTTTGGCCAAAATGGGGAGATATTTCACATTTGAAGAGATGAAAAACACTTCGCTGGAAGAGCTCAAGCCAATAAGCGCTAATCAGAAGTGCTTCGAGGACTGGAAAGAGCGCTGGCGCAAATGTCTTATATCTGAAGGGAATTACTTTGAAAGAGATAAAATAGCCATTGGTAAATAAATAAATATTTTTCGAAGAAAATAAAAACTTATTTTTTGAACAATAACGTCGTATAGCCCATTGATGTGCATAATCTTACATCCTGTCAACGAGAATTGGTTAATCGAAGCAATACAAATGCGAA
Source organism: Merodon equestris (assembly GCA_958301585.1). Classification (NCBI taxonomy): domain Eukaryota; kingdom Metazoa; phylum Arthropoda; class Insecta; order Diptera; family Syrphidae; genus Merodon; species Merodon equestris. Next base: position 2,836,007 of record OY284416.1, on the reverse strand, counting down.
TGGTCTCCCTTAAACGCTTCGTAACCCAGTAACCAAGTTACACAGAAAAAAATGTGGACCACTGGACAATGTTATGACTCTTCGTGAATACGTGGATTCTCAGTGCTAGCTACTCATATTTTTCAGTTTGAAATGGGCTTATAAATACGTGGATTCTCAGTGCTAGCTACTCATATTTTTCAGTTTGAAATGGGCTTCGTTGCTTATGATGAGTTTCGAACGAAAATCGTTCATTTCGTCGTTGAGGTTCAAAAGAGTGTGAGCGTAGTGAAGAGGTGATTTGCGTTCTGCAGGCAGAGGCTGATGAGCTGCCTGCGTTTTGAAAGAAAATATCTTCAAGCCTTTCATACTTACTCCGCGAGACTGGCGGCAAGTGGCCCACCGCAGTATAACTGACACGTTTCATTCAATATTCTGCTGGGAACCTCGCCATTTCATGGAGTGTCTATATCTTCAATATAACTTCAATAAAGGAAGTTATAACGTCCAAAGCGATATTAGGTATTTGTGATAGTACTCCTGAGTTCAGGTTATCACTGTTTGTTGGAATCGAATTGAAAGTCTATCTACTCATGTTCCTGCATTATTCCACAGAGCCTGCCATAGGTCGATTAAATGTTGCCTTTCTGTCTTCTTGATCCAGTTGACATTGTTGGCATTATTGTTCGTAATGCAGAACCCTGGCAAAAGTATACTTTCTGGCAGGTTTCTTTGAAGATCTTCTTTCCAGACTGATTCGGAGTATAAGGCAACAGAGCTGCCCATTCTATATTGTAGGTCCTCTTTACGGATCTGGGTTCGCACATTTTTCGCAGTGTCCTGGAAAGTATCACTCCCAACTATTTTTCCGCAGTCTCTGATAGGATATTCTGGATGGCGCCTTAAATATTGTTATTTGATACAGGAGACAGACATTTTGAGAAATCATATCAAACTATCTCTCGCAAGATTATTTCACTACTTTTTACTAATTACACTTTTGTGGTCTTTTTGTATCTCTCGTTTTGTTGGTTTGTATATCTTGACAAATGGAAATAATGAGGGGCACTCACAATTGTTTTGGAAGAAACGGCGTTATATCCTTAGGCAAAATGTCGTTCAAAGCTGTTGTGGTAAGGCTGAATTTCTGCGATCGTCTTCTAACACACCGTCGATCGGACACGAGTCGAAGTCTCCGTATCATTGTTCTGTTCATATTTATCAATTTAATAAAATGCGTGGCATTTAATAATGACCGAAAGCAGTGCGGGCTTCACTGTTTCAGCGAATTGTTTATGTATGTACATACTTATCGATCAGCATGCAACAACCTTCTAGTTTTTGCCTGTCAAAAATCATCGAAATGAAAGTTTAATGTCTGCAGATCAACCATGGTACGAATTTTAAAGTGACACATCTTGTTGAATGATCCTTTATTTCGAATCTCTTAAGTCTGGGCTTAAATTATGTGCTTTTATCGTTGGCACTTCTTTTCACTGCGATCAATGAAGCTCTGGCATTCTTCTGATGAAATATAGATGAAATATAGATCAACATTGAGTATCAACGATGTAGTAGATTCTTCACTTTAGATCCTGTGAAACTCATTTTGCTCGATTGTCCATATCCAGCACGTTGCGTTCTTTATATTCTTGTCTTGTACAATTTTAATTTTTTGTCATTTTGTCATTTTGTCTTAGAGGTAGAGAGATATGCCTCTGGCCATAAAAGGATTATTCGATCAATGGATCACTCCTTGTAAGGCCTTGTCACCCTTTTTTGCTAGCTTCCATAGTCCAGAGATGTCATCTGCCTACGAATTTATAGAATGGGCTTTAATCTTAAGATCAGATCAGGCTTTCGTGTTATAAGGCAATTAATTTCCTTTCAATGTCCCTTGGTTGATTATATAAACTGATCTCTAAGCAATCTGAATAATTCTTTAGCTAGTCGACTGCTAGCAATAACGTTTAATAGCTGCCAAATAACTCAATAACCCATCCTCGCAACAAAGCCCTTTTCGTGTGAGTTTAAAAACTTTTGTATCGAATAGCCGTGCCTACTTAATATGGACAAGTGCAGAGCACGTACATTGCTCCTAGAATCATGAAACAAATTGTTCGAATGTGTTTTCCAGCCCTTTGTCGTGAAAGAATATCCGAGGCGTCGTATCAGTTACAGTCCGATAAATAGGTATGATCCTACGATCAAAGAAAGAAGATTCCGTTTAGTATGCAAGGCCGTGTCCGCTTGAAGAAAGAAATATTTTTTCCGTAATACGTGATGAAGTTTTGTGTCTCTCTACCATCGAGCGGCTTAAGGCTCGTCTATTGCTTCATAGTTTCTTTCTAACTCTTTTGGTTTTGTTTTATTTTATTTCCTTCGGAATCAACAGCTTTTCGTTCGGAGTAATCAGTGCGGTTGGCGCCTTTGATAAAGGGCCGAGTTAGTATCATGTACATCAACCGGTTGTTAAACTTCGCTCCATCTGGCGTCGACTTGTGCTTACAAATTCTGTCTAAACGATTACTCATTTCTAATATCGATGACGTCTAAGCATGACGTCACAAAGGTCGTTGTGGTGTTCTTATCGTTCTTATCTCGGTTTAGTCATCTAAGCAAAACACTGTGCCTCTGCTTCCAGGCGATATTATCAAGGGAAAGTCCGTTTCCGTAGCGACGAGCACATATCTTTTTATGGAAATGTTTCTTCCGATTTCTGCACAACGACTGGACAATATATAAAGTGATAGTTGGGAATTTGCTCATCAGTGTTACAGGTAATAATGAAGAGTATTATCGGCGCAGTGTTTGTGATTTGCATTTGTTGTGTGGCGCTACTCGACAGCGCCAATGGTTACGTACTGAAGGAAGGAAACCGGCCCTTTACGAAGAATGAGGTAAGAACAGGTTATTCTTCGTGCCATATGGCCACACACTAATTTTATTTTCCGTAGGTTCTTACTTTGAAGTCTATAATTCAGCTATTTGGACGATCGAAATTGTATAGGGGACTCGTGAGGGATGGATTTTCGGAAACAGCTGTTAAGAGCGACCCTCATTGCCCCCCAGGGTTTCAGAGGGGACCCACGGGCTTTTGTCGCGAAGTTTGGTAAAAACAAACGCGTGCGACTATGTTCAGAGTTCCTAATTTGATTTTCACTTGGGCTGTCTACATATATTTTATTTTTTATTTTTAATGAATAATAAAGCAATAAAGTCAGCAGTCACAAGTAATTGACTTTACAGTGTAGACACACACGTGCGTTCGCTTTGGTTGTCAACAATTATTTGTTTAATTTAGAGTAGGCTAATCCAAAATCTTGTTGTTATTGCCTCGGAAAAAAACAAGTAAAGGCCTATCCAACAAGGGGTTTCTGAACATTTAATTTTCATTGCGAATCATTTTGATAAACCAAAACTAAGGGTAACAAGCAAGGGGATCGACTCACACCCCCACAACGTGCTGACGTCTCGTTCGTTTCCGCTTTTGGTTATCATCAAGCTCTTTATCGCATATCTGTAGTGAATTCAATCGATTAATTTGAATAACAGATTAGTGATGTGAAGACTCCAAGCTGGTGTTTTCGTTGAGCCATATATTGCAAAAAATGCTGGCGCGACTGTTCTAATGGATTGATTGCATTCCAAACGATGTTGACTGACTTTTTTGCCTGACAGCGGTGATATGAGGGTAAACAACGTTTATTTTCAGCAAGAGTAGTGAAACAATGGTTTTATTGCGTGGTAATGTTTTTGAATGTGTGATTTCCCAAATTGGAAACTTCAGTTGGCGGCCAATTTCATACGTTTTTTTCCGTTGGGGCCAACGATTTATACTTTAAGTCTCAACTGATTCACCTTTGCTGCCGGCATGATTAGCTAGTTTTGAGTCACTTTATTGACTTTCTGAAAGGCTTAAATAAGAAGAACGAAACTAAAACAATCTATGAATTAAGGAGAGGGTGGTTCGATAAGTAGGTTATAGTAAAAAGTATGTCTGCGACCCCGCGTCGTTGGAGTTGTAGGTATAGATGCTCCTTATAAGGAGGTAAATTATAGATAATGGAAGACCACGAAGGGCATAACGTATAAATCTACTTCGAACGTCCTCAATGCATGCAGTATGGATACCGTAAGAGGGACCAGACTTAACTAGTATATTTGGGGAGGAGCCTAACGAAGGTAGTAAATAAGTATTTCGTGACGAAAGGATTCTAGAATTCTTTGGACCAATGTTTTATAAATTTAATAAAATTAAATTTATTAAAAAAAATTAATAAATCAGTCAATCAGAAAGGTTTGCAGGAGTAACAACTTCATAACAAATAACACAGGTCCTGGGAGGTGAAGGGAAACGCTTACGGGAATATGTGATACGAAATTTAGATATTGTACCTGTTTAGGTCGGATTGAATTGAGTAGGAATCAGCCGTGGAAGATACATATACATATGTACATATGTTTGGAGATTTTTTATATAATCAGCGTACACGGAAACATTAGAGTTCTTGATAACACAGTCAACATCATTAAGGGTTAGAATAAATATTAGTGGTCCGAGGTGGCTGCCTCGTGGACCTCGGAGATGGCATTAAATGGATCGGCAATAAAAGATGTGAAAAAACATTGTACTGACAGTTTTCGATAGGGTTAAACCGGGAGAAAACCAAGAAAAATGATTTTAAATAGCATAATTTGATGCGAGATTTCGCCTAGTTTGAAAGATTCGGTTTTCATGGCGTTATTTTGACTATCATCGCGTCTGCCGAAGTGGTCTTTCCATACTCTTAGCACCGACTCTACTACAAGTTTTCCGAGTTAATCGCTGCAGAGTTTAATTTTGGCTTTATATTTTGCCTTGGCAGGTTTGAATATTATTCCTGCAATAGCATTACTCCGCAATAGCATTACTCCATCTTCTTCATCTCATGCTCCTCGTTTTTTTTTTTCAAGGAGCTTATTCCTTCTCGGAAACGCTTGCCGAGCTCACGAGCAACGTTCGTCCGTCGATGTATCGTAGCCATGCTTTCTATTCTCTACATTGGTCTGTCTGCACTTGCCAGGCGTGTCTCAAAACCGAGCGCATTAAAGATGGCATTCCCTATAGCACTTTGACAACGTCTGCATTGCAGTTCTATGGTTCCTACGGACTGCTTTGGGCATTGAGGGCGCTTGAAGGTGACATAATCATAGCAATGGTCCGTGCGGCCTCTTGCGGTTACTGTAATCCGACATGTCGTGGTGATCTTACTCGCTCCGTTGATTTTACGTAATCCGCTTTCGTATCTTGGCTGCAACAAGGTAATTATCCGAGTCGATATTGTCTCCTCGTTAGGTTGGACATCCAGAACGTTGACGTTGATAGCAACGTGATCAATTTGATTAATGGCGACCGGTTTTCATTATGAGACGTGGGAATGGTGTGCTTTTCTCCGACTCACTCCCAGGTGCGCTTCTTGCTCAGACTTGTATTAAAGTATCATAAGACGATATTGGGGATTCATAGCCGGGCCTTGAGCATATGTATGTTCTATCCTGGAGATTATATGTATTTCCCTTTCTTACCGTCCATCTCATAGCACTTCTTTGAAATTTAGCATCAGAGTTTGGGTTCCGATTAAAATATCGTAACTTCTTTATGAAAATGTTGCATTTTGCTCCTGATTTAAAATGAAACTCCTTGTTGGATGACCCCATAGTACGGTTAAAAAGCTATGTAGGTTTTCTGTTAAAATTATAATCGCAGCATGGCGACTGCATTTAATCATTTTATTTCATTAAACGAAGAATTTACTTCTTTAAAAAGTGTGTTTTAAAAAGACTTGCTAGGTCCTAACCTTCCCTCAATAGCATACAATGTTATTTACTCTTTGACTGGGTACTACAGGACCTTTGTCAGTGTAATACAAAAATATCGGGACAACTTTAAAATTCTTCAAAGTCCTCTGAACGTCGACATACTTTTAAGATTGGCTCTTTTATAGCCGACATCCTATGGGCAAGCTTCTTTGACTTAGGATCTTATGGTGGTGTCCTTTGAGTGAACATTTCGCTTTAAGGAATTGAAAAAAAAAGTCTGCCAGGACAAAGTCTGACCTATCAGGAGCTTTCGGTAATCGGTCAACTTGCAGCAGGTATGGCTGGGTGCATTGTAGAAATACAATTTCCAAACTCAGGCGATGACTGGCCTCACTCGGTTGATACTTCTCTCCAGCCTTCTTAGTATTCATTGGTATAAAACACATTTTACTGACTGCCTCTCAGATACAAATTCGTAATGGATCACCATCTTGACAACGAAGGCTGTTGAGCATGGGGTTCGTCCTCCATAACGTTTCGTCCATCTTCGAAGAGCTTGCACCACATTCCCCAGTCCAACGCAAAGTTTGATGGCATGACTCTGTCCAGTCGTTTGCTGCTTTTTAAACTTTAGAACCCATCAGCAGGACTCCACTAAAAACCCGATCTAACCTGAAGGAACGCTCCCAGTCAATTGATGCTTAGCTCGTTTTGAATATCAGACATCATCGAGTCTACTCTATGTAAATGCGCTGTGACTTACAGTCACGCCAGTAATAAATGATTCCCAATCCTTTTTGAACAAGCCCTATGTTACTCACTTAATATACCTGAGATGCTGAGATAGCAATAGTGTTCGTTTAGGTAGCATAGGTAGGAGTTCAAGGCCCAGCATTAAAAGGAAACAGCTTCAAGTACGACATCAGAAGAAAATAAACACGAATTCTCATCTATCCCAACGTATTTTTAATTTTTTTGAATTTAATTTACACAAGTTTCGATAGAAGTATTAACCAAAATAATAACAATGTACGAAAAACAATAATAATAAAAAAAATGCAAATACTTAGAAGCATCATGAGGAATAACAGGCTCTAGAACGCTAGAGCTAAAGTAACAAACGCATACACGCTTCTGACAGCCTTAAGAACTATCTCGTGTTCTGTATACAGAAATTGATATTTCCTCCACGAGTACACGAAGAAATTGCCTATGCCTACTTATAGTATCACAAAGAATAAAAAAAAGTAAAAGAAATACTAAAATAGAAAAGTCTCGCGGCAAGACTTTGATGCGCTTATCAAGTGATCGTTCCACTTATTTCTTCATTTTGTAACCGTCGGTAAATCCGTATGTGTTGGCCACTACAAAAGGGAGTAGTTAAAGTGACACTAAACAGAAGTAGATCGGTGCTAAACTTACTTTCAAAGTCCTTTCGGTAGCAATCGAAGAAATCGGCTAGTAGATATCCAGGGGGCAATTCCCATGTCGATGTACCTCCGTACTTTGCAGGCAAACGGTCCGCGTCAATGTGGCTCGCCAAAGATTTCCAATCTTTTCCATGGAAGAAAATCTATAACAAGACAATAAAGCGTAAGGTATATCTGGTAAGATGTACACATTTCACTTACCCTTTTACGTAGCTTCTCCCGGATGAAAGGCTTGAAGATAGCAAACAGCATATTGAAGATGTACGAATTGTTGACGATATGAACAGCCTTAAGTCTCATGCAAATGCAATCTTGGATGTAGTCCAGCAACATGATAGCGAACGTCGGTGTGAACTGCATCACATGGCTGGCCGGAAGTCCTTCCATATCAATTATGACGATAGCACCGCAAATCTGCGATGTCGGCTCTACCATAGAGCCTAAGACAGCCAACTGAATGCCTTTGAACATATCACTCAATGGAACTTTGGACGGCTTCCACCGTTCTGTCGAGAATCACATGTGTTATGTGGGTTAATTCGGATATGAGAGATACTTACTTCCGGAATCGATTATAAGTATTCTACGTCCATGCTGATCTCTGGTCGGCAATAGGACCAAATTGCCTTCTTCGAACACGTTTCGAATTCTGCATGGGAGGACATTGTCACAGACTTCACCGTATTTCAGTTTCATGTGATAAAAGTTTGTCAACTATGGAGATGAACAAAATAGATTACGACTGTGGGAAGGTGGAAGAATTGGGATATTGTTTACCCTCTTTAAAGCACTTTCGGGATAGTACTTTGCCGGTCTCAAGAACATTTTCATATACTCATCGTCCAGGGGTAAATGCAGGAATTCGATTTCTAAATCCGAGTAATAAACCACGATTAGTAAAGACGGCGACACAATTTTTTTTTGTGAAGTCATTAAGCATATAAAGCGGCCGTGAACAAGAGATTTAAGACTTTCGACCAAAGCTCAACATGACTTGATAATTGTATGCTTAAAATATAGTCAACAATTTGTTTTGTTCGTAGATGATGTAAAATACTAAACTGCCTTCTCAAGAAACTCAGTTATCATTGCGTGAGTCACGATATTTGGAAAAAAAATTTTTTGTTCTTTTTTGATAGGCGAATATGAATGTACCTAATACGATTGAGTTGTTTTCTGCGAAACCTTACTTGCAAAAAGCGCTTGGATGATAGTGATAATTAAAATGTATCGCGTATCGAGCTTGTTAAAGGTTTTTCAACTCTGGACCCAAGTTATTGTTATTATCCAGACGCAAATTATAAAAAAATTGTTAGAGAGAATTAAATTAATTGTCTTTCTTGTTCATAATTTCCCGTCATCGCTGGACGTTATTGCTCGAGCGCATTTAAATGCCTATCTTGCTTGGTTATCAAGTATATCGATTTCGATTATTTTCAAGGACTTTCGAGTGCTGTGAATTAATAAGGGAGTTCTAGTTATTTTACTAAACCATTTATATAACAATCTGGTTTAAACTTTCAATTTTTTTAACACGACCTCGTTCTCCTGGTTTTTTGCTAAGAAGGACTAGAAAACAAGATTGTTTTCGCTAGCAACTTCTTTTTTTTTAATCTTTTCGGCGGGATAACAATACCATGTCCTCGAATCGAACTTCTTTTGCAAGCCACAAAAAAGTATGTTTCTGCTGGGACAGGGAGCCGGACTTCCTATTTGAGCTTTTCTAAATGTGTTTTGGAGACGTGTGGTTGAGAATTGTTTATCTTTAAAACCACTTTGTCGTACCCTTTGGAGTAGTCCGCTAACTTTGTTCCTAAATGTAAGGCTCAATCGCAGTAACTGTAGACGGTAGCGATTTGCAATGATATTTACCCCCGGTTTAAGGATCCCATAGGAGACCGCATCTTTCCCCCAATCAGAGCAAGGACGTAGGCCAACGAATATTCGGGTTCGCCGTTAATGGTTAGTCAAGTTTAACTCATGATTTTCGTCACTTGGGATTAACGTAACGGATCCACGTCTTCATCAGTTGAAATTCGAAGTAAAGAATCGGTCATGGTCTGCCGTTGAAGTAGCTGTTCGCTTGTAGAAAGACGCCTTTGGTTTCAATTCGTATTGCGCCCAATTTCTTTGCTTTTGGATTAGTCCCGTGGCTATAGGGCGTTGACAAATCAACTACTAGCGCTTCGGACAATATTTGAAGTGTTTGACATAAGTCTTCATCATCGAAGTTTTATGGCTCTCTTGGTAATTCTCTGTCTTCCAAGACGAAATCATCACTTTTCGAACGTGTAAACCACTTCCGACACGTTTGGTCAGCATATGTATATTTCCACTCATTTACTCATGCCTAAAGACAGTTTTTTTTTGCCGAATAAACTTGTGGTAGGTAAGAGATTAAACATTGTTACGAATAAATTCGAACTCTCAATACATATTCTAGGTCTTTTCGTCTATCTCTCTTACTTCCATCACTCTTTTAATCACCACAACGCCCTTGGACAACAAGAGCCGAAGATTCTGTTTTACCGTCATGGCACTGTTTGCTGCCAACTTCTGTTTTTCGAAATGCTTTTACCACAAGCACGACAAGGGTTCTACAAGGGGTATTGTCAGTGTCCTACCAAGGAGGTCTATTGCGAAATGCAGGGTTTTTCAATAAGGAGATAACAATTTTGTTTTTTAATAAAAACGCATTGTTAATTTTTTTTATAATCTTTTGATGTCAGAACGTCAGTCAAGATTTACGTTTTTATTCTAGTGATACTCATGAACGATACAAATTATCGAAAGTTACTACCGAGTTTCTGAGTCGGTGGTTGCAGCTTTAAGAGCGCTCACTACAATCTTCCGTGGTAATATTCGTTCCACCAGACAGGTGGGTGCGTTCTATAGTGGATCGATTTGAGTCAGTACATTCACTATTGTATGTGCATGTACTAGTGAGACAACGTACCGATTGAAGTACCGAAAATATAGTAGCCATAAGTACTTCAGTTCAAAGTGAGCCAAATCAGTAGACTTATGCCGTTTAACAAAAATTGGAAACCTCATAATCAACATTGTGACGAATTTAATGAAAGCTCTTGGTCTGCATCCTCATAAGAGCCAAAGAACCGAAAGCTCTTGGTGATTTGAAACGCTCTGCAAAAGTTTGAAAAAAAATCAGAATTTCCCCGAAAAAATCATCTTCAGCCCTAATTTTTGCCTTAAAGGCAATTTGCATCATAATATGCGTGATTGGATAGCAACAAGCCCACATGTGCTTCATACGATTCCACGCATTTACGAAAATTGATCATATGATGCGAATTTCTATTTTTGCCCAAAACGGTATAAGCATGATATCGGTGACATATAGTTTTAACAAGACATGCCACATAGCTGGCCTATAAGTGATCAAGTAAGGGGGAAGTTCGGCACACATGTATACATAGTTTCGGGAAAATAGCCCGGTCGAATGGCCATCTTGATCATGCGCCTTAATGCCCTTGGGTTGCCTTTTTTACAATAGGATTACATTATCTTTGACTTACAGTAGTAACAAGGTGCTTAGGAGCAATATCGAATGCGAAGCTGTCAACGTTCCTGACGATATACATATGTGGAACAGTGGTGGAAAATTGACTTCAAAGTATCGATCGCTTAAATTTTATTTGTTGATTATGTATCGGCAATAAATGTTAGCCCCTTTATTTTGTTTTTTAATTGAATACGAAATTGTTATATCCTATATGATACCAATTACTTGGCTGAAATCAGAAATCAAGGCTGCCCCTCCCATCATTCTTTGCAGTAAAAACTACATAAAATAAACTGAGTAAAAAGTTACGATACTCCATATTGTATCCATTCTCTTTTGTTCAACAACATTTTGCTACTTTGAATGTGATCAATAACACGTTCATATGCCATCGTTAAATGCCAAATTTTGGGACTTAATCAAATATGCTGATATCCAAATGGATTAGCATTAGTAAATTGATTTTAGCTATATCCATTAAACGTTTAGCGGAAGCTACGTGTTCATCTATATATAATATTCAACGATTCAATGTAGCAAGGACTTTTAAAAACTTGATTCTTTCAAAACTGGCTTAAATGAGTTACTATTAATAGTAGCAAAAATAAATACGAACCAACAAGCAATGCTTTAAAAGATCTGACTGACACAGCAGATTCAATTATTGTTGTCGCAAAATCCCGATGCGACGAAGCAAACTTGTTTGCGAATTCATATTATTTATCGATAACCAGTGGTAGTTGGCAGGAGACCATCCCAGCACACTGAGACAAACGTGGCAAACGTGTTTTTACTTTTAAAACAAGCGATCGTAGTATAGTCATCTCCGCTTATGTGCACGTCCACCTATGTACATAAGTGCTTTTCTGGTTTTATCAATGCAATTGGTGTGTTTAGAAGGCATCGGTTGCCTCAATATCGTGCCTGGAGCGACTACAGCTCGATTTCAATAAATTCAAATTACGTGTTACATGTAAGAAATATAAATTTTTTCAACTACATACTATCGTCTACTCATACTTACGTTGAATCAACTGTCGTAAATCTTTTATAGCCTTCTCTACGACTTCTGGAGTTTCGCGAAGCTCGTTGCGTGCCTTCTCCAGTGCCCATTCTGGGGGATCTTCCTTTTCCAGACGGATAGCCGTACCGCCCAAATCAATGAATGGCAACTGATTATCATCAAACTTTAAGCTGGCTGCTTCGGGCGGACTCATTGTTCTGTTCTTCGAATTTAACTGAAATTACAAAGAAGTACCAGTCAATCAGATGGATCTGAGTGAGACTTCAAGTCGAGTTTTTTGAAATCTCGTATTTTCTTCTTCCGGATTCGAATATGCTGAAAACCAGACTATAATCTCGCACTAAACAGGGTTGAAGAAGCAATGTCGCTTCACTGAATCACGTTCTTTTACCTTTTTGATATAACGATATGGAAAACCAGTTTGTTGCTCATTTCCGAAAAAAAAACGACTTTAATGAAAACCGCGGTCTTCGGGTGGTGGTGCTCAGTAATTAAAACGCTACTTAAAGGAGAAAGACAACAAACAAGGAAACGTGAACAAAAAAAAATGTCAAATTAATTTGGTTCTCTGGTTTGTGATCATGCGACTAAACGTAGCGTAAGCCAATTGCTAGGCATATATTTTACAGCAGACTACTGCGAGCGGTTTGGTATATGCCAGCTAAAGTACATGCCAATGTATCTGCGATCAAAGAATATTATCAAAACGAAACTGAGTGTTACGGGCGATTATGGCATAGTGGCGAGCTGGACTAATCTACATATGCATGCGATAATTCGACCTGTGATGCAGATATAATTAAATTCTCTTAAATGTGGAACGCTACATATATATATATGAGTGTTTGAACAAGATTACATACCATAATCTGTACATATGGTGTAATACACTGGACGAAAACTCACACTTGAACCAGTGAGTAATGAAGAAAGTAAGACAAGCAAAGCCGATAAAACGAGCAAAACCGGCAAACCCAATCAAAACGGAAACGAAGCCAAAAAGCATTTTAAAATGTCCAATTCGTTTCATGAAAATAAATACGTCATCGTTAATCTTTAAACTGTTACATCGGCTTCAGCGCTTAACCAGATAACTAGATTTTTGTTCTGAAGGTTTCGCCTTCACCTTCGTGGAAAATTTAACGGAAATTATAAGTAAATTCAACACTGAACACATAAAAAATGTCGAAAGAGTTGTTGACTATCAAGATAGAGCAAATGTTGCAAAAGCTTTGGTTAAAATAAGCTATAGAGCTGAAATCTGTGGCCTTTGTATGAAACAAAAAGAAATATTGCCTTCGCCCGAATATCACTAAAAATCGAATGGTATATCAATTAGAACTTCCTTAAGCGTTAAGATATTTAGTTAAGGTTTTTTAGAATGAAAATCAAGTAAAGTGCTATCCAATAAGAGGTGACGTCTAAATGTGTATGACATTATTGGCCTGTCAACACTCAACTATCATCACGATGGCTTTTGATAAGTAAGAACTAGGAAATAATTAAATATGGAACGGTATATAGGTAAACCCATTTAATGTTTTGAAGTAGTGAAAACCCACTACAAAATGTAATAATAAACCGTCAATGTTGCGTATGGTTCGTACTGCTTTTGGTCATCAACAAGTGCCTTCTCGCACGGCTATAGTAAATTTAAAGGTCAGATGAAAATATCGCCGCTGTGATTGAGAGTGTGATTGACAACCCAGATATGTCCATTTCAGTCAGACAAATTGGACAAATCCGCAACTACTTTACATAGAGATCTTGGTCTTGGCCTGCTTAGAAGGTCCAAGTTCAAGATCCGGCTTCGACACAACTTTCGCTGATTGGTGATGATTCACACATTTTTTTTCTGAGAGGAGAGGCTTACTTACGCTTATGTCTAAAAATCCAGAGAAATAGTGAAACGATTTTGGGCTGGCGGTGTCATTGAAGATTGTGCGATTTACCACCATTAGACTTATTTTGAGACTATGATAGAAATAAAATCTAAGACAAAGCTCCACCAATACCAGAAATCATCGTTTGAACATTAGAGACTTTGTGGATGTACATATGTAGTTGACTATGTCGAAAGACATTTGGGCCTCTGATTGGCCTCGTTTGGTTCCGAGAGGCTTACATTTTTTGAAAAAGAGTCTCGCGTTAACAGCTGTGAAGAGATAATTTCTGACTATGAGGAGATCATGGAACCCATCATAACTGGCGTTTATTCCCTTAATTAAGCCGTGTAACTTGTTGCTGTTCAAGAGTAGTCAAAGCTTATATTCTTGAAACACATATGTAATTATGCGAAACCTTGATGAAAGATAAATTAATGGCTAACCGGAGACCATTGATGAGCTGGCTATCCAGTTATTTTATAGTTTTAATTATAAGTTACTCAAGCTACTATCTTTCTGCTTTCTGTTCTCATGTGTAAAACGAAAAACCATTTTTCGGCGACCTCTCTCCGCTTCTCGGTTATAAGAATAAAAGTTCCGATTCAATTTTTTTTTTTTGGAAATCATACCACGTATTCATGGCGCGGCTAACCCTACTAGATGGCATAGAAACTAACGACGTAGCAAGGCAGGTAGAAGCAGCATAGTCAACAATAAAATGTTGTAAAGGAAACAGTGGAAGGCAAAGTAGACTATTGCAAAGCTTTCAAAGGAAAGCCTTGGTTCGACGTAGAATGCGAGTAAAAGTTAAAGTCTTATGTTCAAAGACTTGAAGACCTGGGAAATAGCGAAGAGAAAAGAAGTCGACCGTTTCCTTCGGGATATTAAACAACAATGGTAAAGAAAGAAGATTGCCAAAATTTAGGAAGAATGTGAGGCAAAAATGTGTGCAGATCGTTTTGAACAACGAAAATGTTGCAGCTCAATTGAGGAAATTTTTCGAAAAGCTGCTTAATGTACATGGGAAGCCAGAAGCAATGGAAAATAATGTTTCCCACACAGCAGAGGTTTACGTAGAACAACCAACTATTGAGGAAGTAAGGAAACAATCGACTTCATAACAAGTCTGCCAGAGTCACCCTAATACCATCGATATTTATAAAATATGCTTGAGAGGAATTAACAAAGGCAATTAACTGCTATCAAGTTGTTACTTGATGTTGTTAAACATTTTCTTAAGGAGACTGGTATCAGACGCTATGGAAATAATCGGAGGCTACCAGTATGGCTTCAGGACGACTCCATATGACTCTATAAACCAGTCGAAGATGTATCATGTCCATGATGCAATAACTGATGCCCGAAAAAATTAGTGAAGTTGATGCAAGTTGGCCTCTAGAGAAGTAATGGATGAGTTAAAGGGTGAAAACCCATATAGACAAAATAAAACAAGGAGACACCTTGTCCCAACTTCCCCTTCATTAAAATGAATAACCCTTAATCACACCGCTTTTAGCTTTAGCTGATGACCTGGAATTTCTGGGAAATAGTAATAGTTAGAAAGTTAAGAGAAACGCAGAAAGTCTAAGTAATCCAGAAAAGGAAGTAGATTTATTAATAAATGAAAGGAAAAAACAATATACAAATATGGTCACCCGCCGGCTTGGATGGATCCTGACTGTATTCGATAAACGTTTTGAGACAGTGGACGAGTTCAAACTAAACTAACCGTATTGGGAACCGTATTGAATACCAAAAACGAACAAAGATTGACCTAATAAAAGGTTGCATATAGACAACGCGTGCTTCTTTGCGGTGAAAGAATCATTCAAAACAACTCTTTTGTCCCATAATGTCATCACTTTACAGATGTGAAACCTGGTCTCCGACTAAGAAGGAGAAAAGTAGATTTCGATTCTTTGAAAACAAGATCTTAAGAAGAATCTACGGTGGAAAATATGACGAAGAAACAGGCGAATAGAGAAGCCTACACATTCAAAAACTCAAGGGACTCTATTCAGTCCCAAGTATTGTCCGAATAATAAAATCGCGAAAACTTAAATAGGCAGAACACGTAGAACGAATGGACAGTGGACGAAGCGTCAAAAGAATAATGAGTGGAAAATCCGAGGAAAGGTCGCACCGTAGGTGGGAGTAATATAAGGATTGACCTAGAAGAGATGGAAAAGAGGTTTGGCGAAAGGTTGTCGACGAAGCTCTGAACTTGCGAGTTCGAGAAGGAAGCTAATAATAATAATAATTCAGAGTACAACTATGAGATTGGACCCGGGTTGATATTAATGTTGTTTTCAAGATACACGAGGCAAAAGAAAGCTTACAAACAAACAAATGTATGAACGTATAAGAATACTAACAGACAACCCTCTAAGAACAAATAGAGTTCTACGGAACTTAAAATCTTTAAAATTAAAGAGTTCACCAAAAAAATAATTATAAGTAGCAAGATCTGAAACGGACATGTGGTAGATTTTGTACCCATAACTAAATCTGGTGTTTGTTCGTTAAAATAAAATAAAAAAATCAGTACTTTCCATAAAAATATTTCGCTTTTCTACAGATCTAAAATAACGCCTCTTATTGGATGACCTTATTATAAAGATCCGAGAAACACACTTATTTAAAATGTCAAACAAATGTAACCTTAACTGCTATAGTCTGATTTTGTGAGGAGGATGGAGATAAGGCATTAAAACACTAAATTATGTGGCATGTGTGATGGCCGTTGTACAATGGTGATCATCAGTGGCCTTTGAGCAGAAATATAAGCACTTAAGTTAAGTCATAGCCTTAGGAAACAACGGGAATAACAATTGCAAATGACACACGGCGGCAGTAAATTTACTCACGGTAGCGTAAGGCCTTACAATGGAGTATAAATAGCAAACGTATTATTACGAACATCGAGAAGCTGCTGACTACACTAAATGGCTTTTCAACATTTTTGCATACTTCCAACCTATGTACATACATACATGCATCGGCTTATGATAGGCAAAAGCCCTTGAACTCGTCTAATATATAAAAAGAAATTATAAATGAGGGCCATTGGGTCAAAGGTACCGTGGTCAATGAGTTAGATGAAAGTCGATCTGTCTGCGGGGAGATATTAGAAATCATTGAAATTACCACATATCGTATTAGCCTCGAAACCCTAAAATATATTAGTCTAATCTGGAGCAGATAAAAATTACGTTCATGCAGTAGCCGCAACAAAAAATTGTTTGGTCAAGTCTCAAAACTTTTACCTTATAGATTAAAATCACTATTTCGACATGTCAAAGCGAATGATAAGAACCGTCTTTTGAGCAATACCGATCTGTTACGACAGTTTATTAGATCCAAATACCAGTAGCCAGCAATAAATCAGAAAACTGATAAAAAAACTCCAAAATCCAAACTCACAAATAAGTCAATAATAAAAATTCATCATCAAATGACCTCAATTTAAACACCCACCGGATGCAACATTGCATACGGAAATTGTAGAGTAGCCCACTAAAAACGTTTCCATATAGAAGAGTCAACACTTCCGGCAGGTCAATTCGTTCCTCACAGTCATCAACAGATAGAAATTACCATTTGCAGGTCAAGCCTTGAATCAAAAGAGCCACCTCGCCTTGAGTCTTCATGTATCGCTTCCCAAAAGTAGAACACGTTGCAAAGCATAAGTGGCCAAAGTCATGGTCGTGCAATTCACTCCACTAAAGCAACAGTCAAATATATTTCTTCACAAACAATCGGAAAGTCACTTCACCACGGCCTCGAGCATATTGCAATTGAAATTCAATTCGAGCGAAAAGTCTGCTGACACAAGCAAGTGTTATTGGGAAACGCGAATATGGATTTAAGAGAATGAAATTGCAAGTTGCATCTAACCGATATCTTACCCAATACAAGTGGCTTACCGAGTAGATGCTTAGGAAAATTCACTGAAATAAACTGAACGGCAAGTCTGTTGAGTTGTGGAATTTCACACTAGATGCCCAGATGCGTGCGTCTAATTCCACATAAGGGGAGCAATTAGCATGCGCAACATTCAACAGTTGCATAAAGGCGAATCTTGTAAACTGCGGTTTTTCGAAATTGACATTTTGATTACCTCTAATTTACGACATGACTAACAGAAATTTTAAATATTTCCTTGTACTATTGAGCGACCTTTGCAAAAAAAAAACACAGAAACAAATCAAAAAGGCTTGCGATTAGGTTCGGAAAACACTACATTGAATGATCGAATTTTGGCATACGTTCGCAGAGATTAGATTGTACAATATATCAGCACTAAGTGCTACCAAGCACGTTTATTCCGAAAATATTTTCAAAACAAAATATCGAACGTTGACGTTCTTTGAAGGCCTTACCTCGAAGGCCGTTTACACTGGTTTTATGTGACTGACTCTGTGCACAAATCCATTTCACGCACTCACCGCGCTTCACATTTCATTAGTGCACTCTCAGTGCCATCGCTAGCGCCGTGTCCGGAGAAGTGGATACGTACATGCGAGTATGTTTGTGCCACGAATTGATCGGAGGAGAATAATTTCATTGCCATTGACCCGTATTACACTCGCCGTATTGGGAAGTTCGTTCAAGGTTCAATCGGCAAATGCTTTGAATGGTCAATGAATTCTTTGTTAGGTACCCATGGTCATAACCATATGGCATGCCATTTATGTATCCAACTTTCGTATCTCTCAAACTGCCATCTGTCCGTCCCTACTATCTAGAATCTATTATTGAATATTCCTTCGATATAGTGCGAAGACCTTATTTTGTTTTATTTTGATAGCTTAACCTTGAATATGGTGTTATGCCAGTTCCACACTCGATAGATACACAAACTGACTCATGGACACACACGAGATTGGTAGCGAGCTGACGAATATTCGTATTAATGTGCGTACGTTACCACCGATACGAGCATGATATTACCACTCTGCGCCACATTTTTGCCGAACAGACCAGTAGACAGTGGAGTATAAGTAACACGGTAACTTCACACTCCACGTACCGCTCACTACTCAGTACACCGCACTTAAAAGCGCACATTGCGCAATTTTTTTTTTCATTATTTTCTTTTGTTTACTTACTCGATTCAATTACAAAATGAAATGCACAGTTGCGAAGTCCGTGTGAAAGGAGGAACGATGAGAGAGAATAAAAACCGAATTAGAAATATTTAGGCACACACAGCACGAGGATCCAGTAGTGGGATACGACAAACGACAACCGTCCACTGGAAGAGCACTCAAGTAACTGACTTTTGCCTTAACTAAGAGGTTTCATTTCTATTCTGCGAGTCGGAGTCTCGGAGTATGAAATAGTGTCAAGTCGGCAATTCGCGATCGCGAAGTAGACAAAAGCTCAGAGTAAAGCCGAGTGTTGAATGGCGACATAAAACTTGTCGGCGCGGCAATTGTGGCTGTGAGTAAGCTTTTTAAACGGGCTTAACAGGCAAGTTTGCACGCGATGGCTTGTTTCCAAATTTACGAGGTACAATGACAACTCGGCTAAGATCAGATATACTCGTATACATGAAGCCAGGTTTCGACTTTATCGAACTCAAACTAATGATCCAATTATACATATTTGAATGGAGTTCTGTCATAAATGCTCCACGAGCTTAGTAACATCAAAACTAGATTTGGTGACAAATAATCGTGTGTACACCTGTTGCAGACAGAGGCATGAATTACGATGAGTCGCAAATTATAGATATGTATAACCGACGCTAGTGTTGCCATGGTCATGCGGAAGCCCTTCTTGTTTCATACAAATAGCAGTGTACTAATCGACGAATTGTAAAATTGCTTATGGCTCGAAAATCTGCAGACGGAAGGTTTTGCCACTCTTGCACACATCCATATGTATTTATGCATTCGTTCGTTTTGTTTCTCAGGAAATTTCCATTTCTTCCTCGTACATTTTATACGAATGTTATTCACACATTCGGTTTGATTTGAACTTTAGATTTTTCGGAAAGTGTGCAGAATTTATACAGTTGCGCATGTGTATAGCCTTGGCCGAATTAGTAGCACTGCTGTATGATTTTGATACATGGTAGAGGCTATTCAAATTCGAACGAGATTTATTTCTGCATATTTATTGGGCCTTAATGGCTCCCCTTATATGCTGACCGATTGATACTCGTGAGACGTAATAGCCTTCGCGTTATGATATGCATCGCAAAAGTTCATGTGCATGGTTACAAATATACGTGGACCTGTAGCTTATAAGTCATTTGTATAGACATGTTAGCGTGTGGATGAGGAAAATGTATGGCGCGACAAGATTCAAGTTCCAGATTTTTCATACTCGTTGAACTGCAATAGACGGTAGGTGGATAGGAACTGGATCATGTTATCTAACTTTGTGAAATATAAAGGTTATATTCTACCTCTTACCTTTCTTACAAGGAATTAGGACGCTTAAGAAGTAATTCACCCTTTACGAGTTTAGAAAGGAGGATGATTTTTATGACTTCCTAGACAGAGCATACGGTCGGTGCGCTCTTAGAGATTTTAACAGAAGGCTAGGTATGGAGGACAGGAGGACAACGAGGACGTTATTCAAGTGCCATAATTAATGTTGCCCCTGGTACACTTGACTTGCACCAGCTACAAGAATCCCCCGGTTAGAGAGTGCTTCAATGTACGAGACTACATTGCTACTTTACGCACAGAAAAAACGGGAAGAATATGCGGGTGGAGTTCCGAAAAGTACTCACCTCCGATTTTCTTCAATTTTTTTGTACGTATCGTCTAATAAGTCAGAAGTGAAAATTCTAAGCGGTTTTTACCGCAAATTGCTAGAAAGGACTAAAAGGATGTGCCAAATATCCTGTAGAGAATAAATTCAAATATCTTTAAAATTACCAAACGTATACATATATGTAAATGATGACGCAAATTGAAACAACAATCGAGTACTTTTATCTAAAAATGAAAACATTGTAATCCATCTACAAATATTAAAGATATTAAAAATGTTCCCATATTTTCAAGAAAAAATATTTTTATTTTTAAAAATTGTATTATGAAGGTATCTCTTTTTTACCCAACTATAAAACTACATTGTAAGACCTTTCCAACGATACCAAACATGTTATATCTTTTGTTCTATATTTCTTAATACGAACAATTTATTTCTTTAGAAGTGACATTTATCAAAGTATAGTATAGGCTAAAAGGAGGAAAAGTGATTTGCTCCCCGCCATTAATACATATGTACGTCGGCGTTTTAATAAGAAAATCGCAGTGAAATATGTACGAGTTCATGTAAAATTTAAGTATGTGTTAGAGGCCATTCTGAGCATTTTGGTAGATGTATATTTATAGAAATCGTAACCGATATTCCCTTTTGAATTTTTCGAGTAATTATTTACGTACATATACCTACTTTGCATATACCCAAATTGCACTTACTCCAAATCCAACAGCGTCTCCCAGCAGGGCGGTTGCAGGGAGCAGCATGCCCCCCCATACATACTCGAACTTCAAATTTCATGCATACTAAACTTACAAATTTTCTATATACGTGTACAATGTTATTTAAAATATTTAAATAATTAAAAGTTAATTTTGTCTTTTTTGATATTATCTTTTTTAAATAAACTTTAGCTCCAGACGCCTGCCTGACAGATGTTGACATACCCATGTTGACAAACCATGCGGAAAAATGGGTTAAAATCCTGTTAGCGAGCGCAGCGACTTTCTTACAGGCGCCTGCCTGACAGTTTCGAGTTACAAAAAAAAGAAAATTTTACATTTCCTCAGGAAAAAAATATTATATTTATGTTTCTTAGGCCACCTCAAGCCAGAAAAAAAAAGATGTTGCTCAGTGCGCATAATGAAAACCCGCCCAAGTTTTCTTCTATGGATTCTAACAATACCATTGACTATGATACCATTTTGGATAGCTGAAAAAACCTAGATATTTTCACGGAACATCTGCAATATAACTGCCATATATTTTTCTAAAAAATATACCTGGGAGAAAAAAAAACTGTACAAATTTATTCCTTTTTTCAACTATCTGCAATCTATTAGCCCAGTTTGTTCAGTTGCCGACATTTTTGGTGATGATAATTATAAAACAACTTATCTACTACACAAAACCTGTACGAGTATAAAAGTAAATTAGATGCGTTAATAAGAAAAATAAAATTATATTAGAAAAAAAAAAATCGGCAAATTTTATAAAAAAAGCCTAAAAGTCCAATATCTTGAAAACGGTTAGGTTTGGCATATGGTGCTTCATAGTCAAATCAGTCTACAATGATGCAAATTATAACATCCTCAAGTATCTAGGTCGACTTAACCGGTACCCCTGTTGTTTGTGGATGCAAATGTGCTTACGTTAGCTAATCCGATAGTATAAAAATGCCACGTGTAAGAACATAAATGGCTTGTATTATATGTTACACTGCAGTAAGTTTTACATATTTGGTATCGTTAGAAAGGTCAAAGTATCAAGTTTTATAGGAGATTGGAAAAATACAATCGTAATACTGGTTTTATTTTAGAAAAAAAAATATTTTCTTAAAAATATGTATCATTTTTTTCGAAATTATTTATAACTTCAAAAGTTGTTAATGGATTGTAACTATTTGTATCTCAGTTGAAAGCCTTTAACTGCAGCTTTAATTTGAGGTATCGCTTATTTACGTAGGCTTTACCGCATTTTAGTTCCTTTTTTTAGGATTTTCAAATTTTAAATGTCCTTTCTGGTTTGCGGTGAAAACCGTTTTGGATTTTTACTTTATGTTTGTTTGTCTATGTAGACAAAAAATTTCAGAAAAATCGGAGGTGAGTACTTTTCGGAACTTTATCCGAATATGCTCTTGATGATGGAGATGGAGTGATGTTATTGGGGGAACGACATCTAAGAGTAAAAAGGACGCTCCACGACTTTCAAGCAAGAGTGGAATCTTGTAGAAATGAACATGGATAACTAATAGTGGAGTTATAGGTGATAATGAGAATATGGAAGGACCACGGCAACGATAGTCAAATACAGATGTCAGTCAGAACGATGGATGAAAATGAGAAATAATCCCGTTCACCCGACTTGGACAATGGTAAAATGGCAATATCGATGTTGAAGTCGAATAAAGCAACTGAAATTGAGATCCTGAGTTGGTTGGAAACCTGCCCCGGGAATGGAATTTCAATTCGGTTGACCGGTCCATAAAAAAATATATACCTGCGCTAATTACATATACATACATATATATAGGTCAATTGTCGAAAATGTGATAAAATCGTCGAGTCTGGTAGTCAGTCATTTAAGCCCTGTTTCGATTGTCCAGGAACTAAATAAATATTGCTCGAAAAACCTTTGGAACCATTTGAATAAGGCTGGATATAAAAAGAAGCTCGGTATATAAGTGCCACACGAGTTAACACAGAAAAACCTTCAAAAAAAATCAGTGAATCGTTGCTAAAGCGCAACAAAGTTAACTCATTTTTGAAACAGATGCTGAATTGCGGTGACCCGGCGAAAATAATGGCCAAGCCAGAATTGAGGGCCAGAAAGGTTTTGCTGTGTAAGTAAGGACCAGGTCTGTCAACAGTTCTAAGTCTGAAGGAAGCAATTATGTTCTATCAGGATAACGCCAAACCACACACATCGACAGTAACTCGTCATAAACTCCAGAAGCTTGGTTTTGAGGTTCATACATGTCCACCTTTTGGCTCAGACCTGGCACCAAGTAACTACCACTTGCTGCTTTTGATGACGAACAATTTTGCTGGTGAAATATTCGCCTCAAGAGAGGTTTTTGAAAAACGATTGTCTTAGTTATTTTCAATAAGTATGAGGGTTTCTTTAAGAGAGGCTTAATTTAATTTCTTTCAAAATGGCAACAAGTTATGGAACAAAAGAAGTTAGAACAAGTTATGGAATATTTGTTTTACTTACCTGTCAATGTATGAGGCACAATCTCCTTCGAGTCTGCGTAATTGCTGCATTCGTAAATGCTATTAATCAGATTAGACGAACATAGTAAGACTTCAATAAAGCGTTTGAAAGCGTTCAAGAAAAAGGGGCTAAATAGGGTTTGAAAATAATGAGTGTAGCAGCAAGTATACACTATCACCAAAGAAAGACACGTTTTAGTCAAAACTGCATCTATGGCAGCAATAGCTCTAGAATAGTGAGGGAAGGTACATAGACGAAGTAACTTGACTCACTAGTGATAAGCTACTAGGAGATCAAGTCTGAGTTAAAACGCAAAATGACTTTTGCCAATCACTTCTTCTTTAGGCTCAAGAGCAATTGGTTAGTAGAGCCATCTCTCGAAGAAAACCAAAGTAACTCTTTACAAGTACTTAACCATCTTGGTTCAACCAAGACTCAGAGACTGTGACTAGTGGATAATGAGGCTCCTACGAGGTAAATCGGAAGAGAGGGTACAATCAAAACTATACGGGCTGTACAGCGGTGGTGGCTAGTCCGGCGTTTACGGATCCAATGTCTAAGATGGGTTTAGTAGAGCAGTCGACATCGCCGCCCTGTCTTAAAGAGCTTTTTGTTCCGAGGGATAATGCAGTAGAGAGCACCCACATCTAAAATCCCCGCCCAAGTGAAAAGAGGCCTCAACCAACTGAGCTTGCGGCACTTTAGGCAACTGGCTAAGGATCATTTCGACTGGAGAGGATTGTTGTCTGAGGCCTAAGATCACTCCGACCTGTAACATCATCTATGGTAAGTATGTAAGAAATTTACAAAATTGCAGAAGCATGTTAACGCCAATATTTTGCATACTTAGTAATAATCTAATAACATTCTCTAGAAAACATGGGGTTTTCCAAAAGGGGCATGACAATTTTTTTATTTAAATATAAACTCAGCCTTAGACTTCTTTTATGACATTTTAATGTGAGAACGTCAGCCCAAATTTATATTCTTATCATGATGAAGTCTTTAAAAATGAATACCGAAATCCTGCTACAGTGGATAAATTCAAGTCAACATAGTCACTTTTGAATGCCCTGTGCTAGTGCTTTGACGAATCGGTCAAAGTACAAAATGAACCAAATCAATCGATTCCATGCCCACGCCGTTGGATTTGAATGTAATGGACCTAACATCTGTGATATATTATTCCAACAAGATCGCGTCACATGCCAAGCAATTGATCTATTGAAAGAGAAGCTATGTAGTCATGTAATATTGAAAAATGATACAATCAAATAAGAGCTACGTGAAGTAGTTGGTTTATGCCAACAAACCTACAACGTAAGGGGAGCTAAGAAATACCACTCAATACGAAATTGCCAACATTCCGGCAGTATATATAAAAGAATGATAGGAAATTGACTTCAAAGATTCGATCTCTTAATTGTACAGTCTCAGTCTCTACAGTCTCTAGACTGTACAACCAAAATACGAATTTGTTATGTCTTTATTGAAAAAATCTGAATCCCTAATTCCAACACTAGACGGAAATGACAAACGCGATTACAGCTCGCGTTCTTAAAGCTAACGCAACAGAGTTGCTATATGAAATAATATTTTTCACCATTTTCAATGGTATACAAAGGAACGTGTTCATATGTATAAAAAAATGTTGTGACCTGAGACAAACGAAGTGATAGTCACTTGCAACAAAGTAAGGAAATAGACAAAATGTCCTAATTAAGTTCACCTCCTTCTAGGTCTCAAAGCAAAATTACTCCTATCACAATAGCATCTTCCGAGACAAGCTGTCTTATCGTATGCAACATGTAGATTAAAATGCAATAACCTCAGTTAGATCGACATGATACAAATCAACACGATCACTCGCGTATAATAATCATTGACGTCAAAATATAAAATAGATTGAGAGAACGAGTGCCTACTTTTCCTCGGATTGGTATCATCCGCACGGAAACATTGTATTAGATGTTAACACATCTATTAAATAAATAGCGAGTTCCGATTAGGCTATTTTCGCTAAGTAGGTAATAGTCGAGATTTCACATGTAGGTCATCGGCGCCGGGGACCAACACACAACTCACTAAGCAACGGTCTCTTTCCCTTTTTTTTCTTCTTTTTCGGTGCTATAGCTCATGGCGAACCTGGGCTTCTTTGATAAGCCTTCCTAACTGGCACAATCTTTTGCCAGCAGTCTCCAGTGCCGCACACCTAGTAGATTGAGGTCGTCTTCCACTTGCGTACGCTACCTTAAATCGCCCATCGCCCGGGTTGGATTCAAATACCTTTCGGGCCGGAGCTGTGGTCTCCATGCGCTTCACATAACCTAGCCATCTTAGGCGTAGAAGCCGTGCTATGTGCATGACGCTGCACAGCCTGCACAATTCACTGTTAAGTTTTCTCCTCCATTTCTCATTTATGCAGATCGGGTCGAAAATTGTATCCAGAATTTCTCTCTCAAAACGACTAAGGGCCTCCTCATCCGCTTTCAATAAGGTCCATGTCTCTACGTTATAAAGCGGAACCGGGATGATAACAGGCCTGCATATGGTTATCTTGGTTTTCCGAAAAGGGCTCTGCTTCTTCATTGCCCCCCGAGCCTAGAGAAACAGCGGTTGGCAAGTGTGTTATTGCTGTTTGTCACTGCGGAGCCAAGTTGATGAAGTCCCGAAATGATGCCTGCCAATGTGTGCGCTGTGGCCAGAAAGCCAGTGGTTCGAGTCCTTTTTCGACGACAGCATATATTTCGTTTTGCCCTCATTTAGCCGCTCCCGTCTTAACGCTCGTAAAGGTCTCATTGACATTTCGGTGAGTTCGTCCCATTTTATCAATGCCATCGGCATATGCGAGCAGTTGTACGAACTTAAAAAAATTGATAGAGTGTTGCCTTGTCTAAAACCTTTTCTCACATTAAAGGTCTTAGTTAAGTAGCTTCCGACTCGTATTCGTCAATGTCACCCTGCACAATCTTACGAGCTTGACAGGGATATCATAATTAGCGCTTTATAGCTCGTCTCTATACGCGGTATCGTATGCGACCTTAAGGTCGACAAATAGATGTTGATTGTCGTGTGTGTTGTTTTTTACCAGGATCTGCTGAAGTGTGTATATATGATCGATAGTGGATTTCCCAGGCCTGAAACGACAATAATATGTACCAATCAGTTTATTGACTAACGATTTCAGGCGTTCGCACAGTACAGTAGAAGAGATTTTGTAAGGAGCTTTATACTTCTGAAATTGGCGCAGACAAAAGTATCCCCTTTCCTAATCCTAAATTATTTAATAATTATTTCAATCATATCATCTTAAGTACAAAATTAATGAAATTGATAGTTCCCGTCTATTCTCTCCTCATAAGAGGATTAACGAATGAAGAAATATTAAACTAGAAACCTAATCATATTTTCCAAATCAAAAATGTATGGTATTGACATGTTGATGGCTGTAAACATTCGCCGATTGCACGAAGCATGTTGGATCACACAGTCGCCAGTTCACTTTGGTATACAGTCGTTTTCATTAGAGGACCATTACTTAGTTTCTACAGGAAGTAAGAACTTTCATTCTCGTTTCCGTTTCCGTTTCTTCCACTAGATAATCAAAGGTTGCATACTTTTAGGAACTTTTAAAAGAATTGAGTCGAAAGAAATCAAAAACGAAAAAAAACAACAAGAAATGTAGTATGTACGTCACAATAGCATGGTCGGAGATGCATGTAATTGCAACAGTAACATGCACGAAAAACATGCATTGAACGTTGTCGCCGAAACTATTCGTCACCCATGAGTCAAACATACTGTCGTGAACTTTGGTCGGGGCTAGATTACTTTAGGGTCCACCACCCGACCTTTGTTCTCCCACTTGCTGTGTGGAAAACGACACAATAACACTTTTACTTTTCGTATGGCAACCTCTTTATTCCTCACATTGTCGTAAAGCGATGAGTATTGACGTAGGGAATGCGATACGAAAACCGTTGAATATTGTTTACTTCAAAACATTTTCAGCTGATAATTTTCCAATGTAAAAGTATATCAGTGCATAGGCACATAGTACGAGTACGAATAAACTATTTAATAGTTAATACGTGAGCAACCAGGTCACTTGTGACCAATTCTGATTCCAAACCTTGGATTCACTTGAAAAAAATCTTTACTTAACGTTGCTACTTATAGCGGTCTTTGGACAACGGTACGATAGCTTATCGAAATGTCATTACTCCAAAATTGTCATAATCAAAAATACGATAAGAATGGACTTTGATCAGTTCGTGTACTATCGCCTCTCACTATTTATCTTTATGCAATTGTTAAACAAAAGAATTCCGACATAAACATTGAGTTATAAGCAGCTAAATTCGATCGTCGGGTAATAGTATTCCACAATTGGTTAATTAGTAGTTGTTTCTTGAGATACATATTTTATAGGCGATGTGTGTGAGTGTGTAGAAAACTGATAAGGATAAGTGTAAGCCCTGTTGGCGTACAGGAACACATAGGTATGCACATATGCATTGAATCGAAATATTATCAATCACATTTGTAGATCTAGACTAAGCTCCATTCACTTGTCAATTTGACTGTGGCTCATGGACGCTCTATGTATATAGAACTCTCGCTCCGTATAATGTGCGGAATCAGTAAAAGTCAATTTTTGATGATGGGTTATATGTATATATGCCCTGAATAAGTTCAGGTATAGGGTTATCTAACACGGCGAGTTAATATTTCTGTTCAATGTAAAGTACGAATTCCAACGCCAGAAACGAAGCCAATACGCAGGCATAACCTGTGCCCACAAATAGTAACTCTTTTGATGACTTATTACATTTTCACATTTAGAAACTCTAATTTTATTGTGCATATATCGTTTGGGGTATATTGCCGTTGACTTTATTTCCAACGAAGCTCTAAAGAAAAAAGTCGCACTATTTCGGCGACCAACTTAAGTCTCCATTTCGAGAAATCACACTGTGTCATGCTTAGCGGTGGGGAATGTTGTGCCGTCCTGCTAAAATAAAACATTGTATACGTCCATAGCACCAATCACAGGCAAAGAAAATCGGTCAACATCCTCCTTTAACGCAACCCATTCACTGAAACGTTCGCACAAAACACATGGTAATCTTCGAAAAAATGGGGCCCAATGACGCCCAAATTATCACTCTTTCTCTTGTGCTATCAGAGCGTCATTTGCGACTGATTTGTTTGTTTACCTAGAAATGCTTCATCGCGGAGGAAATGTTTTTAACTGACTGTGTGCTGCGGCAGTGGCTGTTAAACAACATGTCAAGTCTGGCTGCATGATTGCCTATAAGCCTGTGCTTATTGCCATAAACCAATTAAAAAGTCAGATCTCTACTATGGCGTCTTCTGTTAGCACATATTAGATGAAATGGTCTAAGGATAGGTGGTACCGAACACTACCAATCATTGAACCTTGTTACGCTTGTCTATGATGTAAACGTTGTTTAGGACAGACCATCAAACTAAATGAGGATAGGACGAATAATTGCTGTGGACATTCACAAAGTTAACTTAGACTTAATCCTCAAGCTATTACCGAAAGTTTGGCTACAGCTTCCATCTAAACTTTAGGTCTAGAGTGACGCCCAAGTAATTGATACTGAAGAATAGACTGATTGTTTAGCCGTGGAAATTTTAATGGTGGTATATAGTCTTGGTGGTAAACAGCATCAGTATCCTTGGGTTTGCGTTTAGGTCGAAGACTATAGCCCAAGGGTGTAAAATTTTAATAACTTATTGATTTCACTTATTATAGGGAATAATTCTAATACTCGTCCGTATACTAGAATATTTTTTTGCAATACAGGGTTTGTATAAAAAGTATCGGGAACAATATTTTTCTTACATGATATACGTCAGAGCGAGTTGTTACCGGGTGCGTGGGCTCGATGGTCTAAGCCTCCGATTGTTAGCTCAGGCTTGACTGATTTTTCAGTGTAGTCCTGTCCAATGACTCAACCAAGAGAGTGTGAAGGATGGACTCCGCGTGACGGCGGTTGGCTTCAAGCGGTTAACCGACTACGAATTTTCAACTGAGCCGCAGACCACCAACAGTGCTCTTTTTCTTGCTAAGAAGACTGAAGAGATAGGTCAACCGAATGAAGTTGCCATCACAGGAAATTGAAGATTGTATCACGGCAATACAGTCTGCCCCATCTGTTCGAAAGTGACCGACTACCTCGTGGAAAACGACATTGCTACGATTTCTTAACTCCCCTTAACTGGGTCGTCGCAGACTTTTTTCTACTAATTGGAAACCTTCCTTTAAGAACACCACTATGGGACCTTAATTGCCGTCAAAGTAGCTTGCACACGTAGCATTAAGGACTTTTCAAAATTCGCCTGTAACCTAGCGAACTCTCTGATTTCAGCTATCATTTATCAGATAGCGAAAGCATCCTGACGATGGTATAACCATGTCGTTTACATAGGCGACCCATTTTATTCAGTTGTTTTCCAGCTCGACTAGAACTATTCTTTGTAGGAAATTATGGTATTATTCATTCATTTCAAGTACACAAACATCTATTCGCTACGACGCTGTGCAAGGTCTGCTAGTAGTTATGGACTGGAACTTGTTAGCATGTAACCGAAGATCTTTATACAAAATTCGATGCAAAGTGATGGTGGATGAGTTGAAATCCTTGGTCTTTACTTACACTACTAGCTACTGCGGTAATCTTTTCAGTTGACTTTGCCGAATGAACATGAGTTGGAGTCTTTAAATCACAACCTTTCCAAGAGATTAAACAATTATGTTCACTAAAGCTCTGCCAAAAGAGGCAGAGGTTATTGTCACACAACCTGGACGAGATGCAAATGGTCTGTGTCCAAGATGTCCGTTCACTACTCTCCGGGGGTGGTTGTCTTAGATAGGATTTTTTGAGAGATTCGACTGAATTTGTCGCGTTGGTTGTAGTTCACAGTAACTTTTTTATTGTTATATTGGAAATGCACACATAGAGTATGAATTTTGTAATGATCTAATGCTACGAGTGTTATGCCTTCGTCAGCACGTTTTGATCATCTCTCATTCACAACTGATGTTGTTGCACAATTTCCGTATAGGAATTGTTCTTGGAATTGTCCGCTCAACAGTCGGTGATGATTACTATTGCACCACGACCAAAAGCAGTACGAAATTTAAAAAAAAACCTTTCGTTCCATATTATAGAATGTTGACAGTTCAACAATGATGCAGATTTTAAAATGAAAGCCCTTGTTGGATGACTGTTTGCTGCTAATCTGACAAATTGTAAGTTTTAAAAAACAACTACTCTTCCTCTCATAAACCCCAAGTTACATTCCCCCAACCACGATCCCTTATAAGAGCACAATCTCAACTCATATCTATCTACTCTCATACGCGACGAATAACAACTGCCTCGTGTAGCACCACGCTGCTTAGTGGTCATTTCCAATTCCTGAGATAACCCATTCAAACATGTGTGCAACGTCAAGTAAAGTCAGAATCAAATATTTCGAACCGAGTTCAAAATCTTTAAGACAAAGATACAAACCAACTATACTTCAAATATATATTTCACATCAATTGTTATACTCTCTTCTATACGCGGCATGTATGAGTTTACAGCGATAATTTAAGGTTCCCAGCGATCGCGGTTGGATCGCCAAGTTCATAATCGCACCAGTTTTAAATCGAAACGCTACCAGTCGTCTTGCGAGCTCCTCAGTGAAAAGTCATACCGAAAACTAAACTCATTGAAAAAGGGAACACAATTCGAAATTTGTTTCTGTTGTTTTAAACAAATAAATGTAAGTGTCAGTTAATAAGTCTATGCACACGCAAACAGTAATCAACTCAAAATTACGGTGATTTTGCAAAATTAAAGTCAATTCGAAATTATTGTAAAAAAAAAGGATAAACTAAGCTTTGTGCATTGTCAAGTGGGTTTTCATGCTTAGTTCGTGTGATTTTTTCAGCATGGAGAACAGCAATGAAGCGTTTAATATTCGCATTGGATACACTAATCCGGAAACACAGAAAGTAGCCGAAAAGGAACTACGGGAAACGCCGGAAGTTAAGGAAGCTGCCGTTAAGGAACTACGCTCTCTACTGGAAGCCAATACAGATTTGAATTATAAAAATGATGACGAGTTTCTCATAATATTCTTGAGAGCTTGTCACTTTTATCCCCAAAGTGCCCTCGAAAAGGTAAAGAACTGAGTGCAAAGTAAGACATTCATTTATTTTTAGATTAAGAATAGGGACAATTCGACGATTGCTTATCTCCTTGAACTATGTTCACCTTTGGGATCATAGAGACGGCTATGGACGCTATAAAAACAAATATAACGAAAACAGATAAGAACGATCTAAGGATCAATGTCTTCTCAATACAAGTGCTCGTCATGCACTATTTATGTATATGCAATCCTTCTACTTCCATCACTCTCACTGAGTCTCAGATTCAAATCGAATACCCATACACGCCTGAGTGAATGATCTTTGATCAGTTTTCTTTTATTTATTTCAGTAGACATCGATCAACTGATAAGCCCCGTGTTTATGATTAAATTAAGAAATAATGAAAATTATCTTTTTACCACCTACAGATGAAGACTGTTGCCACCTTCCGAAAGGAATATGCTAACCTAGTGCACGGGCTACTTATCGAACAGCTTAAAGATAAGTTTATAAAAGGTAACGTAGTAAATGTGCTCAAGAATTGTGATCAGCTCGGACGACGTGTCCTTATCGTGCACTCTGGCTCGGTGTGGGATCCAAGCTATGTGTCTTCGGACGAAGTATTCCAAATGCTTTATGTCGTTCATCTAGCAGCTCAACTCGAACCGGAGACTCAGATTCGCGGGGTCGTTTGTATCATGGATTTCGAAGGACTAGGAATGAAACAAGTTAAGTCTCTCACCCCCAGCTTCTCGAAACGTCTGCTCACATTCATTCAAGATGCTATGCCGCTTCGTATGAAAGAGGTTCACTTTGTTAAGCAGCCATTTATATTCAAGATGGTTTGGTCACTTTTCAAGCCATTCGTCCGCGAGAAATTAAATAAGAGGGTAAAGTGTTAAATGTTGTCCTCTAATAAAACACTCTACAATATCAATGTTATCTTTCAGATGTTCTTCCATGGCAATGACATGAAATCGTTGCAGAAATACTTGTCTCCCGATTTTCTGCCAGAAGACTATGGTGGCAATCTTCCAAAAATTGATTATGGCGGTAAGGAATGGTTCCCTGCGGTAGAAAAGCATGCAGACTTCATTCGCGAATGGTCTGAACTTGGACCTGCTAAGTGGTAAAATAGAAGACTTCTTTACCCATCGCCTTTTCATGCATATGAGTATTAGAAACTCATACTCTCCTGAATATATTACTGAATTTACCTATTGTGAATCGACATATATATTATACATATATATGAATAAAATGATTTTACTGTATTTGCATGACAACCTATACGTACGAGTAATCTAATATGTTTAAGTTTAAAAATAAATTTGCAGACTTTTAGTTTTATAGTGAAACAAAGCCTACTTTGTTTTTGTTTTATTTAAAGCAAAATTGCTGGGCATAGCCTTTGAGCCAATTTTAGTAATGTGTTCGAAAAAATGTCCAACAGACTTAAACTCTTCCATTTATCTACCCTTGAGTTTGAGCCATTTTATTTAGGTGGATATCTTCTTATTTCCAAAACCGTTATTGCAGAGTTTGTTTTTAATCTGCCTTTCTTAGCTTCCTGTGAAATCCCTCAAGACAGTCATTTCAGCCCACTTCTTTTCATTCTTACTATGAACAATATTGAACAAACCTACATCCCACTGAGCGCCGACAACGCCAAGTTCTTCAAGACCAATTCTTCGGGATATGACTCTTTTGCTTACTCAAAAAAACTGTTTAGATCTTAACCTATGAAGTGCTATTCAACCACCTTTATATATAATCTTAAAGCCACTATAGCATTCGGTTTCGTGAAACGATGGTCAAAAGAATTCCCAAATTCTCAAAGTGACACGATTTCTCTGCATAATTTTGTTACGCCACTCAAGTGTGGTCTCCTTACCATCATATTCCCGTTTTTAAAATTGAA
The DNA here is from genome assembly GCA_958301585.1 of Merodon equestris. Classification (NCBI taxonomy): domain Eukaryota; kingdom Metazoa; phylum Arthropoda; class Insecta; order Diptera; family Syrphidae; genus Merodon; species Merodon equestris. The sequence continues at coordinate 2,802,321 of OY284416.1, read as the reverse complement.
AGTATCAAACGCCGTTTCCTACGATTTGTTCTTCGAGGTCTCTGCTAAAACAATCCTTTGTTCCAACCCCTATCAAGGTCGCCCTAAATTATGAATGGAAATATCCAACATCCTTCTTCATTCATCGACTGCTTTCAGGTACCATTAACTGTAGGACACTTTACAACTCCATCATCGTCGTTTCTTCTATCAGTACGTTACATGGCTCTACCGAATCTCTCATGTGTTGCGGAGTTTCAATTAGGATACCAACCATTTCCTTTTCAACCCCATCACTCCATGATTAAAGCACCGTCTTCTCAATCGCCCTCCTTAACCACAATTTTAGGTTAGATTAAATAAAGTTAACCAAAAATTAAGCTTAGTTTCTGGTCTTACGGCTCTGATCATACCGGATAATGATTTTTTCTTGGACAGATTTACAGTCATAATTGCCTGTGAACCAACGAGTTTGACAGTGACCATTGCGGACTCGCCAGGATTTCCAACAAACTTTTGCAATAGTACATACAAACTAGTATGCACTTTGGACTAGGAAAGGGCAAGAGATCTATGGGAAGAGCGAAACGCCTGAGAGGAATTAATTCACTTGACGAAATTGACTTCATCATGAAGCGAATAATGATAATGATTCCTGGAATATATGAGATCAACGATCAAGGTCCAAGGCATTGGAATCCAACGCAATGGAGTGGAAGCATTCATCCACTCTATCTCGTTTGAGGATAGAAACAATGAATCTTTGTAATCAAATAGGACGAAGAAAATAAAATTATGCCGGACAACAAGTTTGAATTTAAGGCGAAGCGTGATACTATTCAAGCTGCGTCAAAACTGGTTTCCGACAATCAGAAAAAAAGGCAAGAAAACAATATATGGGTGCTTGTTTGGTCGACTTTGAAAAGGCCTTCGACACGTACTTTCTAACCAGTATGTTCAACAAGCATACATGACTTATGTAGGTATTATAGGAAAGGAGTTTGTTCTTAAATGCGGCAATGTTACTTCGAGCAAGATCCTTGATATTAAAAACGGTTCACAACAGGGAGCAATGAACTCTCCGATGCTGTTAGCACCTGCACTAGCGATCTCAGCCGCATAGTAGCGTATGATCGGTAGATCAGGTCCAAAATTCGAGGTGGTCAATGCAATGTTGTAGTGCGACTCCGATCATATTGCAACAAAAGTAAGTTAAAACAATAGCTTTTGAGACTCCATTGCACATGCCCTCAAAGGGTACCATAGAGAACTAAAAGAAATTCGCTATCATAGAGCAATATAGCCAACACATTAGCTGGTAGTTGTTGATACCTAGTTTGACCAGTATCTATATTTAAATAGACATGTAAACGCTTGTCTTGCTGGCTCAAAGTAGCGCAATCTAATATAGAAAAGATCCATGTGTTCAAGAGATGGTGTCTTAAGGTCTGCCTTAGAATGTATTCAAGAGCTAATAGTATTCAAAAGCTCATCAGGACAGGCATCTCAACAATGGGGCTGAACAATATGCAGGATTTTTGTGGCTGTCGGATGAAAACGCTTCTTAGAACCTTGCATTACTCCAGTAGGATCCTGCTCACTCCTTAGTTCGTTATTAAAATAAGTGTCAGCTAAGGGATCTTTTGCAGGCACCTGTCATCATGCTTAGAAAACCTGAGAACTAATTGAGGCCTTTGAGCGTTGGTAAAATTTCGGGCAAGTAGATTGAGCTAAATGGCGAAGCCGTTTAGACAATCAGGCGGGAGGCTACTCGTGATCAAAGAAATTCCCGATTGCTTACTAACCTGTTTGTATTTAAGATCAGTATATTTAGGGTAAGGAAGAAAAAAGTAAGAAAAGTTTCTTTCCTTAAACCATCCTAAAGAAAATATAATATTATGATCTTTTATTTTAACAGTCCATAGTTGGTCATTTGGGTTCTTTTCGCCATTTCTTCCGTCAAATACATCAATAGCGCCATTAATATTCGCTTTTAATAGTTTTCCTTCGTCAGGATAATTAATAAATAAAATAACGTGTGTATTTCAAAATACAAAGGCCAAAACTTTACCAGCTGACCTTTGAGTTTGTATGTCGCTTTCTATCGGACAGATTTTAGCTGTCCATTCAGTGGACAGCCAACTTGACTCATATTTCGTCCACTCTCTAAACAGCACTTTCAATCGTCGACGCGTTGTTGGTTTTATGCTCGAATTTTCGTGCAGAATCTTTAAGATGTCAATATCTCACGTAAATTCAATTTACTATCGGCCAAAACCATTTTGTGGATTTTTTTATGTTTTCTGAAACAATTGCGGATTTTGGACGACCAGAGATTTGGTCATCATAAGCGTTTAAAATCAGCAAATCACGTCTCTATCATTTGCCTCGATGGAGCAGAGTCGGAATAACACTTATCAAACCATTGCTTTGCTTGGACGGAATTTTTTTTATTAAAGAGCAATGTCTATTAACTCGCGAAATTCGGATTTTTTCATTGATTTGAAAATTACAAATATAGCGACAGTAAAACGCTAAAAGATTGTCATAAAATATCGACATGAATTAATCGAAGCTTGCTATTTCCTAAAAATGGATTTGTCAATTGTGGCGCCATCTACATATCCTCCTTCAAATTTAATGAGTGATTTGTTAGAATGATCCGTAAAGCAAAGTTTACTCTAATGAGAAATGTTTTACTAAATGTTCGCATTTACGTTTCTAAAATGCCAACAGACCATTCGGTAACTTAACTCTGTAGTGATGAAGGGGTCTTTTTTTTTTTATAATGGACTCGTGTTTAAGGAGTTATGCGTGCACAAGGGATTATTACTATCTTTAAATGTCAAGAAGAAGGTACAGAGGAAGAGATTAAAATGCGGTATCGGTGCACATTGGTTTTAAATACTGGTGGATTGTAATGAGTGGGAAAAGTTGAGTTGGGAAGAGCATTTTATATTCGTGTGGTTTCGCTAAAAAACGAGACTTTCAATTTAACTGTGCTCCCGAAGGGTGATGAGCATTCCGGGCGAGACGTATATTACAATTAAATTCTTGATGGTCTGAAGGCAATTGCCTAGCTCACTTGAGCATTGTTTGTTAAAATAACGATAAAACAGAGAAAGAGAGAGGAGACATTACGTCGATGTTCGAGTGAGTCGATCGACTTCGCGATATTGTTGTCTCCTATGAGTTTCATCGCTCGCTTTTGTTATCTATCTAGCAGGTGCAGAGAGGTCTTGGGAGCACCAGACCAGATATGAGCGTTGTACTCAAGCTTGGGACGGATGTAGGCTTGGATTGGGTCAGCACAGTAAGAATCATATCTCTTCTGTTTTCGATTGATCGTCTTTTTTTTTTAATAGGTGCAAGGTGATTATTTTTTAAATTTGATTAAATATTGATTTGTGTACGACACCCGATTAAGAAAATGTGGGTTATCTTGGTGGCTATACGAGGGCCGTATGACTAGTACCCGTATTTATTGACTGATGGCACCACTTTTTAAACGATAGCTGTCAGCATTTTGTTTTCATCGCTGTTGAAAGTCATCAATTTTATGTTTATTGGCAACCATGGAGAATGACCAATGCTAATCTTGCAATTTTTTTTTTTTTTTGAGAGACGTGTGGGAAAATCAAAGTGAAGTTGCATGTGGTTAATAAAGACGTAGCACGATATTGGTTTAATGAATTCAAATGTTGCCGAACATCCGTTTTTGATGAAGAACGGCCAAATTGAACTGAGATGTTTAAAAAAATCTGCTGACATTGCTGAGATTGTAGAGTTTGGACTTGTTTAAACGCAATCTGAATGTTGCGTTTCATGACTGTTGATGAGACCTAGATCGTAGATCCAAACAGTCAAGACAGTGTACTTCGGCCGGTCAACCTTCTCCAAAGAAGGTGAAAATGGTTCCATCAGCCAGAAAAGTCATGGCTAACATTTTTTTGGATTCGGAAGGGCTTCATCTTCACCGACTATTTGCAGAATGGAAGCACAATCGCCGGAAATATTTATGCAGACCGATTCGATGTTGAATTATATTAAAAATTGCCTCATTTGGCAAACGAAAATGTGCTCTTTCACCATGTTAACGTAGGTACCAGCTCACTCATCGGCAATCATCACAGTAAAATTGGTCTTTGCGATTCTTTACGATTTCGATGTTTCCAAACATAATAGAATAGCTTGGCAGAGGGCGAATCATGTCAAACAGGGAAGTAGTCGCTGTAACAGAGGCCTATTTTTCGGAGTTCGACGAATATTTTTTGGATGGCTTGAAGCATAGAGTTAGAAGGAGACTAAAATAAAAACAAAAAAAACGTTTTCTTGCCTAACACCGGTGCTTATCAGACAACTCGCATAGGTAACCTGTCTTATCAGCGATACAAATCAGATCTCAGGTATAATTTTATGACTTGATATGTTCATGAACAGTTTGCATGTGAGTCACGAACCTTAAGGAACAGCTGACATTTGTTGCATGGGCTATGACTACGATACGATACCCATGTTATGTCACAAATTTATGTTCGAAAAAAAAAACATCCAATCTCTAGATAAATATCAATTTATTTATACTTTTCTACTGTTTCTTTATTAATTACATTTTCTGCAAGGGCGGTTAAGGTTACTCTGCACATTACACAATATTGTTGTTAAAAACCCCTCAATGACTCATTAAAATGCAAATCAATAAATTCTTTTGCCTATTTTTCTTTTCATACGTATGTACGTATATACACATATACAAGGATATAAAATAAAATTGTAAATAAGGAAATTATTTATCAAAAGGGCCAATAATGAAATCTACAGGAGATTTGAACAGAATAACTTAACTTGATGGTTGTATTTGCCTCGTTGGGAAGTCGAAAGTTTCCATTTACAATATCATCGATGCGGGATCTTCCATGAATTCCCTGAAATGTTTCAACCATTGGGCAGCTACGGCACCGTCAACAGTTCTGTGATCAGCGCTGACCGTTACACTTATTATACTAACCTCCTTAAAACTGTGAGAACGTAAAAATCAGTACATCAAGATCGTCTAAGTGGAACAGTCAATAAATGTAAATTACCCATGTGGAGCATCTTTATCTACAACCAATTTCTTCTCTGTCGTTCCGATAGCAAGAATTAACGACTGCGGAGGATTGATTACAGCTTGGAAGTGAGTCACACCTGAAACACGATATGAGATAAATAAGACACAATTTTCAAAGAACAGCTACAGCTCGCGTACCAAACATTCCCAAATTCGACACGCTTACGGTGCCGCCTTGGAACTCCTGCGGTTTAAGTTTATTTTCACGTGCCTTTGCAGCGAGAGCTTTTACTTCATTGGAAATTTCGATTACTCCTTTCCTATCGGCGGAGAATACGATTGGCGTGATAAGGCCGCGGTCAGTGGACACAGCGACTGAAACATCGACGTTATCGAATCTGAAAATGAATTGATTAGAAACAACAATTGCGTACGCTTACTTAACGCTTACTGTCTGATGAAGTTTCCCATCCAGTATGAATTCGCTTCTGGTACCTTACGACACGCAATGGCAGTAGCTTTTATGATAAAATCGTTTACAGAAACCCTGACCTTTTGCTTCTCGTATTTTTTATTAACCGCCTCCCTAAACTTAAGAAGCTGCAAAAAGAGTCTGATTGAGGATACTCGCATGCCGGATTATTGCTTAACTTACTTTATCCACTCGGCATTCTTGTGTTACGTAGTAGTGGGGGATTTGTTGCTTCGATTCTAGTAGTCGTTTAGCAATTACACCTCGAATATTTGATACGGGGATGTCCACATAAGGTCCTGGTTTGCCGGGCGCTGGCGCAGGTGCTCCTGCCGCCGCGGGTGCTGCCCCTGCCTGCATTCCTGCAAGATCGGTAGATTTTATGGATCCATACACACCACTACCTTTACCTATACATAAAGGTTTGGTGTTAGTATCAGATTAGTAACGACACATAACCACTCTTCATACCTTCTAATCTAAGTTTTTGCACTTCAGCTAATCTTTTAGCCATAGGGCTTGCGTAAACTCTACCTGCTTGGTCGGCCGCTACCGGTGGTGCTGCTGGCGCGGCGGGTGGTGGTACGGCAGCTGGAGCTGGTGCCGCAGCTGGTGGTGGTGGTGCAGCAGGTGGAGGAGCATCGGCTTTCGGTGGTGGTGGTGCAGCTACAGAACCATCGTCTTTAAAATCTTTAAAGGCAGCAACATCGGCTTCATTGTCTACAATAATGCACACCAGTTTGCCAATAGGCACGTCCTTTGAACCACCAGGTACGAGAATTTTAGCTAAATAGCCTTCTTCGGGTGTTTCGAAACCCATTGTGGCTTTATCTGTCTCGATTTCGGCCAAAAGATCACCTTTAATGTGAAGAAAAAACGTGTTAGCATCATATTTTGTTTACTTCATGTACACTGGATGGATGTACCCTCATTCAATTTGTCGCCTTCTTTCTTCTCCCAACTGACAATAGTGCCTGTCTCCATAGTAGGTGATAGGGCTGGCAAGGTAACCCTAACATGTTTTGGCAGACTGCTATAAGCACGGGCGAAGTTCGTACTCCACAACACTGAGGCATTTTTCGGCTTTGTCAATTCATAGGTTGATAATCTAACAAGAAAAAAATGAACGAACGAACGGTTATTATTTGAAAATGGTATTGTCACAGGAGAGGTGATACCTCTAGTAACAGATCTTAGCATGGTCAGAAAGGCAGAAATTAAAAATAAATATAAAATTACTTGCGAACCCTTTTGACTAGTCGATTCAAAGAAAGCCGAGTTGTAGCATAGTATTTCGCGATTTTTACAAGAAAGCTTATAGAGAGCATGCAACGCATGTACATAAGGCGACATATGCCAACGTAAATTTGCAGAACTGTCATACTATTGTGACTAGTTTGGGTCTTCCACTATAAGAAGCCAAAGTTCAGCTAAACTTACTTAACTTCATTAACACATCCCGGTAAAAGTCGTTAATTCTATGCCGCATAAAAGGTGAAAAAATATGCAAATCCCATGCGACATCCACATGAACGTGATCACTCATCTCCCATTCAATTTTATGCTTTCGTCCAATCACCACTTGCTACTATCACTTATCAAATCGCGCTAACGTAAACTAAAAATAAGCATAAAACAGCACAGTGGTCCGATTCAAGCATTAAAATCCAATTGTTTATTGATAAGAGATCACACGCCGATGGGGTCACTATCACGCTCCTTTTCACTTGTATTATTTAAACAAACCAGACCACATGAGCAGTGTTGCACGGCATTGCATTGGCATTGACGTTTGTTGCAGCTTTCGAAAGAAAAAAAAGACTTTCTAAGAGAAAGATTACACAACACTTCTAACCTTACATCGATGCAAAATTATAATTCGCACGATATGTTTGGCAAACGAGGTCGTCAGTTAACAATGGTTTCAATGTATATCAATTGACTTACCTGAAAATCTGGTGCTTCCTTGCCGCTTGTGAACTTAGGGCACGTAGGGTTATCCTGGTTCTGGTCGCTCGGGATAGAGATCCACGTAGAATCGATTCGTTGCGAATGGCAATGTTTCGTAGCATTTTCGATAGTTATGTCGAAAAAAATCCCAGTTTGTCGTAGAAATTAAGTTTAAATACGGTAGATGACAATTGCAAAGATATTCGGATATAAATCTAAACGCCCGTTAAATTTTTTTGCAACCGGGAACGAGAATCCCCAAACCGACCTTAGAAATTCGTCGATAGGTCATACGGTTGTGACAGCCGAAGCTCTTACTTATGGAATCTGTTTTAGGTTATTTTTACAGTTTGAACTACTATTCGATAGAGGAGCTTTTGAAAACGTCAAACTTTGTAGTAAAAGCTGAAATCGAATGCACAAGTTCTGTTCGTTTGGTAGTCGCTCGTGAAAGAAGAGTAATAATTAAATTTAGTTTTTATGAAAACATTTATTAAATATAAAACATTATAGCCACAGCGGAGGCTTTGACGAGCAAAATCAACACGAGCAGTGTACCTTAAAAATAACAAAAATTCTTGATTTTATCAAAACTTCCATTCTTCTAAAAAGGACTAAAAAACCGTGTGCAAAACAAGCGGTGCTATTTATTTTCCCACTTGCAAAGGGGAAACAATTAAAATAGAAGCCTGAACTCCAAGACAACCCACAACTTTTTATTATTTTTAAACTTTTTATCATAAGAAATTGAATTGAGATTAGGAGATTGAACAGGTCTTCACATAACCTCAATCCTCATGTCTCGTGAACATTGCTCGGCTGGTGTGTTTCAAATGTTTCTACATTTTATGTCTTTCTAGGATCACATTCCTCACATAATGAAGAAATCCTTTGCGCTATAAGGAAAAATGTTGGTGGCATTGGACCTCATTATAAAGGGTGATATTTTAATCTGTTTGGTTTTTTAGTGTACTATTTCTGACAGCTTACGCATGACTCGTGACATGTGTTAGTGTCAATCATACTCAGATAGTATTGCCATTTTATCACTAGAAGATTTGTACCCAAACAATATTTATAAATGATTGAATCTTTCTATCAAAATATGACTCTGTTCGATGCTCTCAATGCCTCTGGAATCTATGCCCAAGCCTATGCGGATGATGTTGCTGTTCTCTCTGTCGACTCATATTTAGCGACTGTCTATCTCAAAACACCGGCGGCGCTAAATGGATTCGAGGACTGGTGGACGAGTAATGGGCTGTCGGTTAATCCTCTTAAGACTGGTGTCGTTCTCTTCACGAGAAGGAGGAAAAGTACTGGCATTACTCAGCTGGTGCTAAAAGGCATTCCCATCCCGATATCCAAGGAAGCTAAGTACCTGAGACTCATCTCAGATAGCAAGCTTCTTTGGTCAAAGCAAGTTGAGACAAAAACCACTAAAGCGTTGTCAGATTTTTGGCAACGCAAAAGTGCTTTAGGCAAAACATGGCGCTTATCGCCGAAAAAGGTCCTCTGGCTCTACACGGCAGTGATAAGACAGGCAGTGGTGAAACAGGCTAACACGCAAACAGGTAGTGGCCTCTTTCACCAAACTCAAAAGAGCGGCCCAGCACACCGGGAGCTGCTCTAGATGCTATGAAGAACCTTTCATCACTTGACATACATACAGCTGTGAACACGAAAATAGCAGTGGTCTTGTTAAAACACTTAAAATTATTCTTACTTGTCGCCCTGAACTCACACATTATGAAGAAGTAGATTTTGACATCGAGGATCGAATTTGAAGTGCACATTAAAATAGCAGTAGTTGTGATTAGTGTGTGATCCTTATTTAAAAAAAAACGAAATTAGTTGGTTATATTATCGGAAAAAGTCAGTTGTATAATAAAATCATTTCTAAGGCCAAATTTACTAATATAAGTTTTTGTTTTTCCTTTTCGGCGGAAAAGTGGGTCGTGGAAAACATTGCACCGATGAACAAAGGAAATGCATCTTATCGCTGCGAAAATAAGGGAAATCTTACAAAGAAATTCAGCGTACTCTTTGTTGTTCAGCTAAGATGATCGCGAACGCAATAAAACATGTAAAGAAGATCGAGAAAAGGGGTGGAAAACGGAAAACAACGCGACAAGATGACAGAAGAATCGTGCGTTCGTCTAAGCGAGACCCAAATAAATCGGCGATACAGATAAGAAAGGAGTTGAATCTACCTGTCAGTGATATGACAGTACGGAGAAGACTCCTGGAGGCCAATTTAGGAGCACGCAGTCCGAGGAAAAAGCCGTTGCTGACGAAAAGACATAAAGCAAAACGAATAGAATTCGCTAAGAAATATGTTGGATATCCTGTGGAAAAATGGCGAAATATACTTTGGACAGATGAATCGAAAATTGTTTTGTTCGGTGGTATTGGTTCACGCCAGTACGTAAGACGTCCTCCCAGTACCGAATACCAGCCTATGTACACCACAAAAACGGTTAAACATGGTGGTGCAAAAATCATGGTATGGGGATGTTTTTCATACAACGGTGTTGGTCCAATACATAAAATTGACGGCATCATGGACCAAAATGTTTATGTAGACATATTGACGAATGTCATGTTGCCCTATTGTGAAGAAGAAATGCCGCTAAAATGGGTCTTCCAACAAGATAATGACCCGAAACACACTAGTCGAAAAGCAAAAGAGTGGTTTCGGGTCAATGGAGTTCAGGTTATGGACTGGCCAGCTCAGTCTTCTGACCTGAACCCCATTGAAAATCTTTGGGGGGATGTTAAAAGGGCAGTCCATGATGCTAAGCCGACAAACAATGTTCAGCTTTGGGATGTAGTCCAAAATGCGTGGTATGCAATATCACCGGCACGCTGTCATCGCTTGGTTGATTCAATGCCACGACGTTGTCAGGAGGTTCTTAAAAACTCAGGGAATCCAACAAAATATTAGCAAATTATACTCTTTACATAAAATTTGGGTTATAAATGAGAAAATATAAATAAAACATTCTTTTGAAGCTAGCACTGCTATTTTAATGTTCACATCGAAAATCATATTTTTTATACTTTTAATACTTTGTCATGAACTACAAATAAATTAATTACTACGATTTGATGCCTTCTGAAATGTTTTATTAAAAATCAGTTTAAAGTTAAAAAAAAAAAATCAGTTTAAAAAATATTTCAAAATTTCAAATATTTTTGACCTACTGCTATTTTCATGTTCACAACTGTATGTATATATCAGAGGGTGCGCACTGAAAGCCATGTCTCGATTCAAGAGAAATGGTTTTTGGTCCAACTCGTATTGGAGTGACAGTGTACTTGTGCAGTGTACGATCCCTGTCTCATGGATGTGCCTTCTGACGCAATGACACCTGCCATCCTATTGAGCTATAATTTCACAGTCAAACTTCCATGGCGTCAGGACTGGCTCTGGCCAGATACTGAACCTGGAATGGACTGTCTTCGCATATGTACAGATTGCTTCAGGACTGGGCGGGGGTCCGGCGCTGGAGTTTTCTTTGAGCGCGAAACATTCGACCCCTCTTTCGTTAGGAAAATATGCATCTGTCTTTCAATCAGAGATATATGTACGCAATCCTAATGGCCATGCACTATCTTGTGAATCTCAAGTGGAAGGCAAAAAGCATATGCGTCTGCAGTGACAGCCAAGCTACACTATTCAGCTCCAAATTAGTGCATGAGCTCAAGACTTTTTTGAACAAAGTCGGAAGACTAAATTCACTAAGGCTTGTATGGGTCCCAGGTCACTCTGTGATCCTAGGAAATGAGATCTCTGATTAACTTGCTAGAAAAAGTTCGTAGGAGAGTTACGCAGGATCTGAATCCGCCTTGGATCTACCTGTTTCCACGGTCAAATCTGACATCAACGATTGCGTCTTTAATGCAGGCAGTCGTAGATGGACGAAATATCCAGTATGCAGGATGACTAAGCGCGTACGCCCTGATGTCTGAAAGAAGTCTTCTTATCCTTAAGGCCTTTGACAAAATGTCTCATCAAATTATTCTCCTCAAGCTCATTGCCCTCGGTTTGTCTCCCGGTTTTATTTCATGGATCAAATCTTATCTTGAAGATCATCAATATAACGTTATCTTCAGATCTTCTATCTCTGATCCAATTAATGCTACCTCCGGTGTACCGCAAGGTAGTCATCTCGGCCCATTGGTATTTATTCTTACTATTAATGATGTTGACAGTGTTATTCTGTACTCTCAGCTCTCCATATATGCTGATGATAAATACATATCTTCCCCTGTCGACTCCTGCTCTCTCCAATTGCATCTTAACAGGTTCACTACTTGGTGTCAAAAAAACCATCTCGAGTTCAATGTCAGTAAATGCCAAACCATCACTTACTCCCGCAAGCGTTCTTCCTCACCACCCAGAACCTACATTATTCGTAATGAAACCGTCCCCCCTGTCAACTTCTTGGTTGATCTAGGGGTTATTGTGACCGTGAACTCAACTTTCGCCTTCCTATCGACAACATTATCAAACGTGCTAACTCTGCCCTCGGTTTCGTGAAACTTTCGTCCATAGAATTCTCGAATCCTTACATTACGAAATCATTATATATCACTTTCGTTAGGCCCCTTCTCGAATATGCTAGCCAAGTCTGGTCCCCCTCTTACGAATCCCATACTACGCGTATTGAAGCCATTCAACGCAGGTTTATCCGTTTTGCCCTTCGTGGCCTTCCCTGGGCCGATCCCCTTAATTTACCACCTTATACGGATCGCCTAAAATTAATCAACTTTCAACCCCTAAAAACGACGTGATGTTGCAGATATTCTATTTATTCACGACCTTCTCAGCGGTAACATTGACAGCGCCTCATTATTGCACATGAATCCCCTTAACACCAACCCACGTAACCTTCGGTCCACGCCCCTTTTCCGTATAAACACTCACCGTACAAATTATGGCTGCCACGAACCAATGTCCAGAATACTTTGCAAAGCTAACACCAATCTTTTTGACCTTCACCTCAAAAAGTCCAGCCTCAGAATTGCCCTATTTCCGCACTTTATTACGGTGGTCAAAATCGACCTACTGAACAAGCAATTCAAGCCATAGTGACCACATTTCGCACTTATTGGACATCAACCTACCTGTATGCGTAGAGTGACTAGGCAGGATAATATTGCTACTATAGCTGCCAGTGATAATGAAGACCGTGATTTGTCCATTCGCTGCCGTTCGCAGTAATTTGGATTGTGTTAATTGTCGATATTTTACGCAAGGATATTGGTCCAAAATCTTACAAAATACAACTCATGCAAGAACTTATGCCAAACAACCTGCCACATCATCGAATTTTCATTGAGTAGGGCTTAGAAAAGCTCGAGGAAGATCCTTTTTTTTATCGAAAAATTATCTCCTGCGGCGAAGCTCATTTCTGGTCATGTATATGTTAATAAACAAAATGCATTTGGTGCGGTTTATGGTCTAATCGAATTATTGGTCCGTGTTTTTCAAAAATTACCGTGTGAATACCGTTACCGTCAATAGTACTCACTATCGTTCAATGATTTCGAATTCTTTTTACCCCATAATGCACGAGTAGAACCTGGTAGACAAGTGGTTCCAAAAAAACGCCGCTACATGCCACATAGCAAGTGAATCGATCGAAAAATTAAAAAAATGAGTTCGTTTTGAACTGGTGATCGCACTAGATCGTGCGATTTGACGCCGTTATACTTTGTTTCATAGGGACACGTCAAATCTGTCGTCTATGCCGATAAGCCAACGTCAAATGTAGCCTTAGAAGACATTATACGTGTTAATGGCGTATGGATCATTTAATATCACATCAATTCAAATTCAAATTGTATACCCTTTTGAAAGTCGCCTCTATTTTTTTGACAATTTAAGTCCAAACGCTTAAAAAATCAGATATTATTCCTCCAATTCTCAGGGTACCACTACAAATATCCTCTCGCCAGATTCAACTTATATTGTATGGTATGTGGACTTCCTTTAGAAATAGGACGTTATATGTAAGCGCCAGATACTAGCCCCCCCAGACAATCTGAGGAGCGTATGAAAAAGGGTGCATCTTAGAGTACCTTACCACCTGTTTCACCACTGATATATGCAACATTTTCTTTCGGGCACGTATTTCAACCTTTTCTTCAAATTTCCTCGCATTGCTTATCATTTTAACAGAATATCGGAGTTCCAGAATTTTTTCTCGTTTTTCAACTCCCGCCAATCCTTATCATTTGGGGCTATAAGTCTTCAAAATTAGGACTAGGCTTATGAACTGTCTATTTTGGAATATTGTATGAGTAAGAATAAGGAAAAACTTGATGATCCAATTACACCAGCTTCAGTGTCGTTGAATGTGCTGTAAGTGGTTTTGTAATATTATGCAGCAGTATGGAACCAAGCCTATTTACCAGTGGGACACTCATCTCTCTAGTTTTGTTTACCTTTCCGATGATGACTTTTGGTTGCTTTATAATAAATCACTCCCTACAACCTTATTATACAAATGCTCAAAAGAAAATGTACCAGATGCACTGGTAATTGATATTTCAAAGCAAATGTGACATTGTTGACGAGTACAGTGGAAGGCAGGAAAAAATCCACGTTATGCAAAAATTAAGAAAAGTAGTGCATACAAAGTTATATTGCTAGTATTGTGCCCCCCACTCTATGTTGATTTATGTTTTTATTTGTTAACCATTATTTTAACGAAAACTACTATTTCCCGCGGACTTTCAATAACGAATTTTGCCAGGCTTTTCCTTTACAAGTGTATTGCTTGAGGTTTTGTCAATATCTCGCCGAGAAAAAACACCGCGAAATGAAATTTGTATAACTAACAGTCATTTTGGACGACTATTGCCGAGATTTGAACTCCACTCCCTGGAATCCCTGGGCGTCAGACGTCATACACTATCCACTCAGCTACCGTACTCATCTCAATTCATATCATTTATTTGTTAGGGCAATTTTGCTCAAGAGTTGATCTCTAGTTAATCATTTACTTATTATGAAAAAAGTGTACAAATTTGTGTTAAATGGCCTGTGGCGGCCATGTTGTTTTGACGACATCTGACAAATCTGTTTATTCAGTTACTGATGCCAAATCATCATGGCAAGTTACACGATTGAACAGCACGTCCAAATAATAAAACTTTATTATCAAAATGAGTGTTCGTTAGTGCAAACGTTGCGCCCATTTTACGGTAGACGTGGTGGCCCTTCACAATCGGCTCTTCAACGTTTGGCGGAGAAATTTGAGACGACCGGTTCAGTAATCAATCAGCCAACATTCATACGACAGAGGAACGCAAGATCGGCCGAGAACATCGCTGTGAAAGTGTACAACAGAACATGAGGCATTCGAATCCTCGCCGTGCACAGGAACTCGACTTTCACAAACTTCAGCCCAATTTTGACCGAAAAATCAATCAGAAGGTGACAATGCATTCTTAAAAAGTTACTGTCTGATGTGGATTTTTGACTGGCGGCGTCAATGATCCGTACTTTTTCGAAAACGACGTTGGTGAGCCGGTCACCTCCTTTTGGAGAAAATGGAACCATATGGTTCCAGCAAGACGGCGCTATGTGCCACAAAGCGGAAGCCACAATTGACTTTCTGCCTGAACGATTTGAGGATAAACTTATCTCTCGCGGCGGCGACTCGAATTGGCCACCAAGGTCATGTGTTTTGGCCCCATTAGACTTTTTCTTGTGGGGATTCCTGAATTCGCAGGTCTATGCGAATAAACCACAATCGACTGACGTCTTTAAGGTGAACATAACACAGGAAATCGCTCAAATTCAGCCGGATCTATGCGAAGGAGCCATTGAATATTTGACCACACGGATCCGCGCCACCGGCCAGTCAGGTCATTTGAGGGCTGTGTTTGCTGTGGTGTGATTAGTTTTACGGGAGTACGATGGTTGGAAGGTTTGGTTTCAATGAATTAGTTTTCTTTTGTCTGAGCTTTTATTTTGGAGTAACAGATTTAGCTGCACATGAAACATTTTTGTTGACGCCAGTAGTAGCGTTAGTAATAGTTTTAGATGTAGGAGGGGGTTGGGTAGCTGTGATTTCTTTATTTCTCAAAGCAAGAAATCTTTGAAGTTTAAGTGACCTGACAGGTAGGATAGTATTCGGGCGGAAACAGAATCGGTTCTTCAGTCACATCAGTAATCTTCACTTCTTTCCATTAAGTTGAAAACGACGAGGTGATGAAGAGAGATCTCGTGTACACAAGAACATATCGGCTTTATAAATCATGGCTATAACTCAAGATTCCAGACCATTGAAAAACTTCGGATTCCTTTAGAAACGATTGCATACATTTACCCAAAACAGGCACCTTTGATAGCAGACAGTATGTTAATGAAACAAAACATCTTTATACAGCAGTATAATCAAAACCAAACATATTACCTAACATTAGTCTGTAATACAATATTTCTCACATACAATACAATTTTGAATATGTAAACATATCTTCAGGTTGCTCCAAACTCTTCCACATGCAGTTACAGGAACTGAAGTCGATCGAATTGGTATCCGATATCGGCGGTTTCCATTCCATTTAAAAAAGAAGTGTTAATTCGCTTCGTGAGAAAACAAAACCGGATGCTCGAACAGCTTTTCTAATTTGAAGAGATTAAATAAATCATTAAATAAAAAAAAAATTAAAACAAACAAACCTTTCCCACTGGCAAAAATCTAAGCAATTTCAGATGAAATGTTTACAAAATATGAAAAAGTATATTTGAACGAACATAAAACCAAAAGAACAAAAAAAAATAAAGAAAGACGAAGAGAATCATCCGCATATTGAATGTACTTCAACATGTGCCGGGTTTCGATTTCACCAGAGCACCTGATGAAGTACAATAGACATGGGATAATTTAAGAGGAATGTAAGGGTCAAAACTAAAGAGAACCAGAAGAAACTAAAAAAAACAAAAGCATAAATAATTGAATTAGAATCAAATAGAAATGAATAAGTTATATGATGGACATGTGCACTGGGATAAATGCCTGTCCACAATGTAGCAATGATGACGCTTCTGGTCTAGCACTCCGCGCGCTACTTCAGGTACCTGACTGCTTCAAATATATGATCATCTCAGCCCCGGTCACTGATTAGCGCGCAAAGTATTAGGGTCTAAATGAGATATGTGTACATCCTGGAATTTGGAAATTTCTTTCGATTAAAATTGAATTTTTTTTTATTATAAGCACATACTATATAAAGACATTCTTTATGTTATATTGCAGTACCACCATACCACATCACTATGAAAAAAAAGACCACAAAATGGAAAGATAAATGTTCATTGTTCTTCTTCACTGCTTCTTTGAAAAGGAAACGACCTTGTGGCAGTTCGACATGAATATTTAAGGTGAACGATCTCGCAACTTCACAGCATACCACCACCACCACCATTGTAATATCAGCAATACCACTACTACTACGAATAACACCACAAACACGACTTCAGTCTGCACATATATACACACGGATACTTACTACCATTTCAGAGGAACGGCCGACGACGAATGGTTCCATGCGCAAAAAAAAAAAAAAAAATAAGATATTCATTCGCTCATCCATTTTTCTGAATGCGATGGGATATGAAATAAGAATTAAAATGCACATGAGACTGAGAAACCCGTCGCCATCGTTCGCTATAATCGTATTGACTTTATAACCCACACGTATGTTGATTCCGAGGTGAATACTGCGTGATACTGGTCGCCGCATGACCGTACACGTACGTGCATATGGTGCCACACTCTTGAATGCCTCTAATTTCGAATACCAAAAACAGAACTAGTTAATGGGACGACGAAACAAACGTTAAGATGCACAAATTTAAAGGGGAAAGTAAGGAGAGTGGGAGGAGAGTTGGAGCTGGAGAGTTAACTTGACGGAGAATCGAAGGAGCCGACTATCATATGAATTTCGTCGACTTTGCACAACTTGGTAGTACACATTCATATCACTTCACTTACCCCATTAGTCATTAACATTTTCATCGAAAACGAGGATTATTGTGGCATTTGTCATAACTTTGTTCATTTTTTTTTGATGATGTCATTTCTGGAAATTTTCGACAGTTTCCTCCTTCCGAATCATTGGATGTGGGTAAGAAATACCATCATCAGCCTACAGATGTAGTGCCGTAATAAAAAAAAAAACAAGCAAGTAAAATAATAAAACCTGTTGCAGATATTAGGTACCATTGAATGGAAAACCGTACATGTGAAAATATGTACGATACCGATTATCATAGAGGCCTGGGAATCGTTCAATATCGCCAAGATTCTTTAAATAGATGCCAGAGGAGCAAGCAATACCGCACTGTTTACTTTTTTATGGATGTATGTATGTACATGACATTGTCAGCTGATGGTTGCTGATCGTGTTCATAGGAAATATACTAATGCACACAACAGTATACAAATAAACCCAGAAAAAAAAAAAAAAATAAACCATTGCCCAAGTAGAACTTTTTCAGGTCCACACAAGTCTAATTTTGATGCTGCCTGTGCCTGACTGTTGTATACATTTCGAATTTCTTATTTTTGAAAATAAAAATATGAAGCAAAACCAAATGGTGGTGTACACGAGAGACAAGAGAAAAAGAACGTGTAGTCCGTGGAACAGAAAACCGTCGCGCACACGTTGTTGCCAAGTGGGGACGGCAGCAATGGAATGAAAGACAAAAATGATCGCCACCACCGCTATCGTCGTTTCTGCACACACAAACACCCATATTTCGCGATCACAATTTAATACATTTAAAAACACGTGCCCAACTACAGTCGCAATTCGCTGCTTATTAATTACTCATGCACAAAAGCTTATCATCGCCCCAAAGCTATTTCTTTCCTTTCCATCGTTTCCTAAAAGTTTTTCGTTTTTCATTTTTTTCTCGCCTCATGACTACGTTCCTCCGACCAACCGGCGCGGCTGCCGGTCATGTCTCCAGCCATTAACCGATGTTTCCAAATGAACAATGACAAATGAATAATTTTCGCGAAAATACCTTTGGGTGGGGCAGATCCACCGTACATGGCACTCACATACACATCCAACAAACCTTATATGCGTACAATACACATATATACCACTCACAGCAATACGGATATGTAGGTACTATCATTGCTGCTCATACGCGTAGACTTACATATGTAGAATTTATGAGGCGAAAGGAGAAATATCTCCAACGGTTTTAAGAAGCTTAGAATAGCTTCATGGTAGAGAAAAGAATTTAACGTGGTATGGTCTGGTAATCCAATTATTAATCAGACCATGTGAGTGAGCAATTGATTGCAATAAATATGCAGATAGGCTTGACTCTTGCCGGCTTTTTACATGTGACAGCAGACACGCATTTGTATTGTATGACAGTCGACATCATCGTACCCCGTCTTTCTCCCAAAAGCTCAATGAAGCTTTTCTATCACTGCCGCTATTTGCTAGCGCATCACTGTCGCCGCTCACACTCTCTCCTCATTAAATAGTGCGCTGAATGGCTCGTGAATTCGATTTTGGTATGATTTTCATCGTTCGGGGCTAATTCCATGTGATTGGGGTCGTCTACTTTTGTCCACTTCCCTTCACACACAGAATTCTCATTTACAAAACAGCTGCACGCGTCCGTGACTCTACTCTGCTTCGTCGGCTTTCCATATGACTAATGAAAAGCTTTCACGAACCGAGACACCAACTACATACATACATACGTACATGACTTTTTTTTTCTTTTCTATTTTTACATAACCTACGAACATCATCTGGTAGCAGACCGATGTCTGTCGGTCGGTTCTAATCAACTGATTAGGGAAGAAAAGTTATCTTCGAAAACTAAACTAATTGAAAATGAATGGTGTAAGACGGTGTGGCGACAATAAGGCAAGAAAAAAAAAAAAATCAGCTCGACAGTTGGACCGGAAATAACTTTCACATACCTCAACATTTACGTCATATGCGAGAAATACATGGTAGAACGGCTAAAAATAAACTCGAACAATCAGTTGTTCAATTCAGTTCAAAGTAATCAAAGCTTACGAATTTCGAATTTCACAATAAAAAAAAAAGACAAAAATCACTTCTCACTTTTAATTTCCACACATACGCACAAGGAGTAATTCTGTCCCTCGTCTGGTTCCTTTGTCGTGTCTGCGGGTCTCTGTTCTTAACACTTCTCTTTCGTTAACTAACCCGATTATGCACATTACTATTGGGACAGACAATAGCGAAACGAAATTGAAAAAAAAAAAAAATCTTGAAAATTATAGATAAATGAATTACAGAATAAGAAAAAACACTCAAGTACTACTCAGAGCTCGCCAAGGCAAACCAATCCGACCGGCTGTCGCCGATCAAATGAGTATGCACACCACATAGGAATAGGAGTTCACTTCGAGTATCTTTCTTTTGTGTGCATAAAGCTCGACAGCAGGAGCAGGAACAACAGCAACGGCGACGACGGATACAGTGGTGGTCGGTGGACACATGAGGCAATATGATATAGTATGTACGAGCATACACACATTCACAGACACCAAGTCGATTTGTTCGATGGCTGGCACACTGGGCCTGGTGCGGTGATGAGAAAGCTGAGCGAGCGATAAACGTACACGTCTGCGAAGATGACGATGAACGGCGACTACTACGACGACGACGACGGCGATTGCGGCGGCGACAACGACGAAATACTAGTAAAGTATCGGCATGATATCGGGCAGTAATAATAGAAAGAATGAAACGCGACGAATGGCAAGATACGAACGACTCTACACGACAAATGGTTATGATATGATTTTTATTTAACGCTCGGGATAGATAGTAGTCTTTACTGTATATCGTCGATGAATTGAATTTCCTTGGCAGTGCCTGGTGCCACTACCACCCCAGTCGTTGGTTCCCTGATCACTGCTGACTCTGACCGTTGAGAACTTTCCCAAAATGAACATCGACTCTACCTAGAGTCCGTCAGGCAGCTAGTCATCCTATGCAGACGGCGTTTGCATGCCACGAGTATATAGTATGCGCGAAATTTCGCATAACTATGTACATACGAAAAGAAAAAACAAAAAAAAAAGTACGAGCAGCACTGTGCAGTACACCTACCCCGCCTGATAAATACATAAGCCACGACAGCACACATTGTCATTGCCAGTTTTCTGCTTCTCTTCTTCAGTTCTTCTCTGCTAGTAGTCTTCTTTTTCTTCTCCTTCTCCTTCTGCTACTCTGCTACTGCTCCGGCTCTGGCTCTGGCTCTGGCTCCTGCTCCAATGCCTTTTGCTTCATCTCTTTTTCTTCTGTCCGTTTCGTCTGCCTGTGCTTCTTCTTCGGTATATAACAGTCCATGTGTGCGCAATGGCGAAGAAAAGTACAAACAAAATAAAAATGAGCCGGCAATCAGCAGTGACAGGGTTAACCCATGTGGAGCTTTTTCAAATATTTTCTTCACTTTTTTTTAATATAAATACTATTTTCTCAATACTTGTAAAAAAAATTCACTTCGTTTTCGCAAGGGTAAGTGACTAATCTTCTCTGTTTGCCATGATGGCACACACCACACACGCTCTGCTCCAATCCGATTGCGAATAAAAAGTTGAAAACAGGCCGAGTACTTGCTCGAAGACCCCCGTAATTTCTAGATTTCTCGTCTCAAGTAAAGGCAAAAATGATGAGCACGAGAAAAAAAAACAAATTTTCTTAGTCATCCTTCTCGTCGTGTAATGTAATGATGTGCCTCCAAAATATGGCATGGAAGGGCAAAAGCATCAACGTATTGGTGGTGCATGCACGGTGCAGACGCACACAACATACCAATCGATTCTCATCGTTGGATGGTAAACATCATGAGTTTTATGGTTTATGTGTTCATTCTCCTGCCGAATTTCGCGATTGCTTCAATTCCGAAGCCTTATGTACTCCGGCTATAGTCTACAGTGTGCGATTACACAGCTTTTTACATGATTGTTTTGTTTTGCTTTTTTTCTTTGCTTCCCTTCTTCCCATATTTAAGTTGGTCTCCTCCACACACACCTTCTAGACCGAACCAGCCAGACAACCTTCACCAAAGAAACGCAGATTGCATGCAGCTCCAACCAGGATCACAAAGCTTTTTTCATTTTTATTTTTTTTTTTGGTTTTGGTTTATCATCGGATTCCTCACGTTTCTCTGTTTCCCACTGTCTCTCTTCTTGTAACTTATCACACACGACGATGCTGCATTTACATCCGTGCAAAGGTATATGCACGGAGATATGGGATGTAAATACATGTAGCACTGCACGTATGAATGTACATATAAACTGTGCGGTGTAGGCATTGGTTAGAGGTGTCGGCCGGTCTCAGTATAGCACGTTTAGCATTGTGTTCTTTGACTTCGGCCTTCTAATTTTATAGAGGATAAACGGATGGCGGTTAGGATGGATGATGAAGCGGCCGTCGTCACCATTGCCATTACCCCGCAGAAAATGATCTTATTCGAGCGGATGGGAGGGGGCGGTCTCTTGTTTCTTGTACAGTAACCAAATGTTCCTAAATATGAAACTATACTTCCTCAGAACCATTATAGGTCCTAGTGCGGGCGAAGTTCATTAGCAAGCGATATACAAAATAAATAAATAAATCGCGTCTCACTTAAGTTTGCTTTGTGCGAACAAAGGAATTCAGTGAATCACACACACGATATTTCCTTTGTTAAGGTGGATTTTTAAGAAAGAAAAGGACAAATAAGACTTGCGTCTGCAAAACCACACGATGATTCAGTGAATTTTACATAAGACGTACCAGCTCGGTGGTGAGACACATTTGATAATCTTGCCAAGCATCATCGGCTTCGTCTACCGAGATTAAGACGGAACTGCTAGGTGCACAGCCTCGTACATATCCATTTTCATTTGTCTGAATAGCAGACCTATGTACTCACTCTAATTACTGCTATGATGAATGCTCTTTCAAAATTCGCCTTGTTGCATGATGTCCGAAATAATTTGCGGATATCAATTTGCACGCGATTTTCACAGTCTGTTGATAAACTATTCCAGCCAGAGCTGAGCTCCTGAGCTATGAGTTTAATTACAAAGGTTTTGCACAAATTACAAACGTTTTAAAATGCATGTATGGTAGTGGAGAGAGGGGCCAATGCGCTAACATCATCTCTATGGATTCATAACGATCAGACCAAGTCTAATGATTTTATGGCATGTCCGATCTAAGGACGCTCTCGAAATTGCTATTTTTTAATTTAATTTAATGTCTCCTCCTGTCTGCAAGTCTTGGTATACGAGATTCAGTGAAGTTGAAATAATCCTCTCATAACTCGGCTTAGTTGATATTTATTTACAAAACAGAATTGTTTTAGTTAAATACTAAATCTTAATTGTATTACGGTGAACTATTGGACTGTGGCGGGACGAATGGACTCCACCTTAAGCAATTATCATCGATTTTCGGGAAGTTACCCCGTCGTCTGAGCCGTTCTTCGAATTCATCCAGGACGTCCTTTAAAAGAAAATTGTAGTTAGACGCTTTCTATGCAGTTGCAAGGCGGAAGACTTACTTGTTTCTTTAATACTATGTGTTTTCCTTTCCAGTACTTCATCATACCTAACGCTTGCAGCGTGCTCACGATGTCGTATGAATATATTGCCATTTCCTGAAACAAAAAATATATTTAATGTAGTCAATGCCTTAATCTACGTCTACTGAGCTACGAGTCGGGACATAAATAAGGAAGTTTGTCTCTACATTTCTAAAGGCTAAAGGAAATACTAGCTCGAACATTTTTTTCGACATCAACCTATCTCAATTATTGGTCGTCCATATCGGCAAAAGTAACTTTAATAAAAACGCCACCGTTTCGGCCCTAAAAGTACACAAGTCCAATTCTTAGAAAAGGCACGGCAAATGAAACCATGTCTAAGAACGGCAGTGATATCAGATATTGTGTTCACTGTTGTGATATCCCCTATATCGCATTACTTCTCTCAGTCACCTGTGTGGTATGTGAGTCATTCTTTCTGATACGTGCTTTGGACGGCAATTGGGAAGTTTTCTTTAACAAGTACCGGGTTTGTACAATATAGAAAGTATCGGGAACAATTTTTTCCTGACGTGACTATGCGTCGCATCGCGCTCACTCCTAGTGAAATAGGTAGTTGGATATCCGGTCTTCGAAAGGCGCCAAGCAGCAATCACTTTTGATCCTTAATTCAAGCAAAGAAAGCCTTTTCAGTTAAAAATGATTTTATTTTTCTACATAACCTTTCTTGACATCAACACACTTGGTCCAGCATTTTCCTAACAGTATTCCTTCCCGGAAGTGATAGTCTGAATGGATGTGAAAATATTCATTTACGGCCCTCTCAACTTCCTCATTGGATACGACGCGCTTCCCAGAAACAAATTTCTTTGAGTTTGGAAACTGTTGGAAGTCTGAGTGTGCCAAATCAGGAGAATAGGGGGGTGGTCAAGCGAATCATACGTCAAATCCCGCAGTTTTCCCATCGCCAACGCATACTTGTGGCCAGGTGGCCTGTCGAAGCCAGGATTCTTCCCATGAATTTTGGCATTCAGCTGATCAAAGGGATTGGACTAATATTCGCCTGCAATTGTTCAGCCTTTTGCAAGATAATCAATTTCCAGCACATGCGATCGTCCTCGCTTCCTTTGGCGTTAAACCACCGGCTTTCACTCACTTCTTGGACTGCTGTTGCGTTTTCGGCGTATTGTGGTGGACCCATGTCCATGGTGACAAATCACCGCACAAAATCGATCGAAAACCGATCGAATTCGGTATTGAGCAAATGCGCACCCATCTCGCATGCCTAATTCTTTGTGCAAGATGTTTCGCACCCTTTCTTCCGATATTCCCACAGCCTCAGCTATCTCACTTACCTTAACTCGCCTATCGTCCAACACGATATCATGTACTTTTCCGATGGTTTCCCGTGTGGTTGCGGTTTTTGGCCGTCTTTCACGCGGGTCATCTTCGATGGATGTGCAACCATGTTTACATTCAACTGCCCACCTTTTATCTATTGACATCGAAGGAGCAGAGGCCCCGTACAATTTCACCAACTTCAGATAAATTTCCTTGCGGGTTAATTACGGGTTAATCTATCCAAAAATGTATGACCGCACGATATTCAAGTTTATCCATTTTAATGAAAAGCGTACGGCGTCTACTACAAAAACTGTATAAAAACAAACTACTTGGGAGAACAAGTCGAAACTTGTCAGACGAACTAATGACACGTGAACCCAGGCAGATAATATAAATTTTTGCTGATTGGAACGACATCTCTGAGTCGGGCCTTACTTTTCACCTTACCTACGTAGATCGAGTTTTTAGGAGCCTCCTGACAAGTTATTCGGTGCAAGATGTAATGCAATACAATGCGAAAATGTGTTGGACTAGTTAAATCGGGTAAGGAGAGGTTTTACGCGATTCGTCATGTGTTCAAGGATGGAATTATGTCAGAAACTACAGTTCTAATTGGCACAAACTCATCAAAGATGGCTGACGAGCCCGGGGTAGGACGACCGTCAACGTCTAAAACCGATGACATGAATTCAGAACTTCGGTTAAGTAAACTGATGTAAAGCTAAGGAAACTGAAGAGAAGAGTCAAACGAGTGAGGTAAGTTGCCGCTGGAAATTCTAAATTCCACCCGGTCATGCATCCTGCCACATTTTTTCCTAGGAGACCGACAACCTGACGCAAAACAGCGTCGCGAAGACAGCCCCGACAGTCCCAGCCTGGAACCAACTTACTTTTTTCTATTTTCAAAAGTGAAAACATCCATCAAAATGATACCAGCATGAGACCTTAAGTACCGTCAATGAGATTTGTCTTCCGGAATCCTTCTACAAGGGATCGTTGGAAAGCCAATGATGACGCTCAAAAGATGTACGAGATTTGTTTAAAAAGTTTACTCTGAGGTAGCCGAAAAGCTGTTTATGACGATGCCCGTGGTTGAAAACTTTGAAGCAGTGAAGAAAATTGTTACGGAGAATCGCCGAATCATTGTTAGAGAAGTTGCTGGGGATATTGTCATATCGGTTGTCTCATGCCATGAATTTTTTTAATATACTGTGGTCATGAAACGAGGATGAGCGAAATTTGTTCAGAAATTGCTAAATTTTGACCAAAAGAACCGTCACATGAGCATCGATCATGAACTTTTGAATGACGTAAATGGCGATTCATATTTGCTGAAAAGGGTTATCACTGGCAATCATCCCAACGGAAGCGATCAGTAGAATAAAGGCCGCCATATTCGGTCAAATGTGAACGTTTTGCTCACTGTTTTCTTCGTTTACAATGGCGTCGTTCATCATGAGTTCTTGCGGTAAATACGGTTGAGGCATGCGACTTTTTTGTTGTTCCATAAACTGAAAGGACATGAGAGCGCCGGGGCGGTAGTGTGTCGGCATCTGACGCATGAACGAGTTCGGATCCCGATAACACCAACGCCATCGAATGTTCATTACGCGGCTTTTCTCCTCGGCGAGGTACTGGCAAAACCCCTCGTAGTTCACTTGCCTTGAAAAAGCTTCTCGGGGCACGCCGTTCGGAATCGGCATTAAACTGTAGGTATGAAAAAAAAATCGCACACAACATTAGGTGAGAGAGATGCTTGGCTCTGGCTCTCCGTGAGCTGTCACGCCATCTAAGAAACTGGAACGACCCTTGAAAGGAAGGAGATTTGTCACCATTGAGGAGATAAAGACCGCATCGCTGGAAGAGCTCAAGGCTATACCAAAAAGCGCATATCAGAATTGCTTCGTAGATTGAAAAAAGCAATAGCGCAAGTGTATTATATCTAAGGGGGATTACTTGGAAGGGAGCAAAGTAGATATTGATGAATGCATAAGTATTTTTGGGGATTAATTAAAAGTCAGTTTAATTTTTGGATAAACCTCGTACTTTGAAAAAGTTTTAGGTTTAATTTTTGCGATGCTTTTTATACAAATCCTGTATACAAGACGCAGTCAGAGCTGTGACAACGCAAAAACATTAAGTTTTTATTTTTTTGCGATACCACTTCCCGTCGTGGCATAATCGATAAAAAGTTGTTTAAAAAAGGCCGACAAGTCATTTAACAGCATCTGCCCGTGGGTGGCGTCTGCCCGTGGTGGCATCATCGTCGAATTATCAATTATGTTACTGTTGTAGAAATGTATAAAGCGAGTATCCAATACCGGCCTATCTCAATTTATAAACTCAAAAGTCTTTTGTGAATTTGAATCTTCAATGGTCTCTTTCAGATACGAAATTTCTAATCTGGACTTTCCACAATTGTCTGTATAACCGGACAGAAAATCCTAAGTTCGAGATATATCAAACATTATAAGAGACTAGCTCTATCAATGGTAGAGATAAACTTATTATTTCTAAAAATTCAAATTACCTGCGAAACCTCCTTTATGCTAAGCGTTCCTCCAGTTCGATTACAAAGAAAATCCAGGAGGACATCCTTCCAATATGAACGATACGATATCAAACCCAAATCGGATAATGGCTTCTCTGGCGAACCAATTTTTCCCTCGACCCTGGTCAGGAGATAGCCTGTTAAATAAAATAAAAAAAAACAAAAATAAAAAAAAAATTTATCAAAAAAAAAAAAACAAAAAATAAGAAAACAAATAATTCACAGGACAACCATCAGAAATTGAACTTTCCAGACGATGTTTTGTTTTTTATTTACAAGCTTTGCATTGTTTTTGCTTTTTTTGCGTCTGTGCTGCGCACATAACCGCTAGACTGAAGTTGCGCATTATTGGCATAGGTTAGGGTGTTGCACTCAGGCAAGCATTAATTTTTGGAGTTTCTCAGTCTACGAGGTTTACACGAGTGAGGGTGAAATTCAGACAGCAGCCAGACTCGTTATTGATTTTCTGCTACTCGTACCGGCAGCCGGCCGTATTGTGAGTACAAAGAAAACGCAAGGACATTTTGCTTGCAGTCGTAGTAGGTAGGTGGGTAGCGCCGTTGTTTCCTTGCTATCCTTCTAAACCAACGTGGCTTTTCTTTTTTAGTTGAAATATTCTATTCGGGAGAGAAATTCGAAAAAAAATTAACGTAGAGAGAGAAAATAGAGATTGTTTCTCGTGTACTGCTGATTACTGGTGGCATTGCGAATTTGGTTATAATACTTGTATACATGCATGTATCTCGATGTATAATGTACACGTGCTTGTATGTATGGCTACGTGTCTATGCAGAAAACATAAATATTTCGTTCGTTGGCGTCTGGAGTTTATGAACCCATACATAATATGAAAAAAGCTGTGGCAGGTTTGGAGTTTGCCACTCCAGTTTTGCATTTACCTATCACTCTCTTTCTACTATATAATCACTTCCTCTCCCCGGGTAACTTTTGTGTGTATCCTTTTTTGCGTTTTGAGAAACGTCGAGACGATTTTATCGATCCATCTACTAGTCTGCTAGCTACCTTGGTCTTGGGGACGACGCCCTGTGTGTTTGACCTGCCCTGACCTTTTCCGACTTTGCGTATTGCATCCAAGTGCCGATAAGAGCATACGTCGTCGGTGTCGTTGTCGTCGCCTTGTGTTTATGCTTTAATACTCCTTACCCATCCTCCTTGCCCAAAAACATTTCATTCATATGCCACGCCGGTTAGTATTATTAATTTTTAGTTTTATTAATAAAGAAAAAAACGCACTTTTCCATATATTCGATTTGAGACTGGGTACGATAACCGTGCCGTGGGTTGTAGCTGCAGCTGTACTGGCAATGGCTGCATGCATGCATATTTGCCACTTCTTGCCAGCATATTTATTTTGTGTCTGGTTATAATTTAAAGCGTTTGCATGTCCAAAGCATAAGGTCAATGTCGCGTTGCTTCGATGAAAGGTCTTTTTTTAATCTCCTCGGTCATAGAAGGGGTGGGGTGAGTTTGTGTAGGCACACAGCTGTTTACCATATGACATTCAATTATCCGATTCATTTTATTTCTGAATAAAACTTTAAATAAAAAGCTAATGCGAGGGAAAGTTGCTTAATATATAATAATCATTGGCTTGGGTGGGTAGATGCGGATATTGTAAATCTCCCGATGCGTTTTGGTTGAGACCGGAATATGCATACATATGTACGTAAGGCTTACGTTTTAATGTTTGCATTACGAATTATTTTCCACCAATTGGACTTTGGTACATTTGTTTGAACAATTCCGTGGAACTATTGGTCAAAGTCATGATATATCCGGAGAAAAGGAATCGGGCTCAATTGAGCAGACACTGTCCAAGTGGGATAACCTTTTTATTCATAATTTACTCAAAATTGATAATTCCAAATCTCTTCATTTAATTTTCTGTTGTTTTTGATCAATTTTTAGAACCTTTGACTCAAAACCATGTGAGTGGAAAAAGCTTCACGAAATTCGTAATTCGAAGTCGGCGGTAAACAGTAGGTCTCTTTCACCTATTGAAACCAATGAATCATACACAACTTAGGTGATTGAGAGAAGCGTCGGTTCTGGCCCTCCAGACGCCAGTTGATTTGGGGAAAGAATTGAGATATTTTTTGATTAAAGTTTTCTTTTATTCAAATTATTGTCTATGATTTTTTGGCATCTTATGAGTACTCCCATACTTCTATCAGGGGTTTTTGGGAGAACTGAGCTAAATCATTTTGAAGGTCTTTTTTTGATGTGAATTTCTTTTCCATAAGGAAATTTTTGCAGAGACCAAAACAAGATAATCTGTAGGTCCAAGATCTGGGCTATATGATGGAAGCCTCAAAATTTCCCAACCAAGCCCTACAGATTTCTACTGCGTCATTGAAGATGCGTGTTTTCCGGCGTTATCATGGTGGAAGACAAGGACCTTCCTATTGATCAACGTTTTTTTTTTTGCTTGCTACAATCTGGTTTACTGCTGACAGTAGAGATTAGAATTAAACGTTTGATCTGGTTCCAGCATTTGATAATGTACGATTCCCTGCCAACGACATCATACACAAAATTTAAATGAATAGGACGCCAATCCTGGCAAAGAAGTCGTTTATGCTGGTTCGCCACGCTTTTTTCACAATCTCTTTCAAACGATTTTCTCGTATTCTACCCATTTGCACTAGAAATGGGTCCACTTCGATTTTTCATAGTAAATTGATAGGGCCCACCAAAACCTTGGGCGTCCTTGGGTATGAAGCCTTACGCGAACGATTCAAAAACGTTTTATAGTCAACGCTTGGTTCTTTAGCAATATCACGACTGCTTATACGACGTTTTTCATGGATTCTTGGCAATATTTCGTCAACATTTTCAACGGTAGATCGACCGGACCGTCATCTACCGTAGCCTGACACTAAACGCAGTCTACTGATAGATATGTATCTGTCATTCGATCCTTTTCCCCAAATCAATAATAGAAAAAACCGAGACCATCGGAGTACTATTGTGAATGCGTCAATTAATGATTTTTTTTTTAGGGACTTTTAGGCTACACGTGAGTAACTATTAGACCCCATAGATGAATCCAGAAAAACGGTCGGTGTCGCTGCATGGGAATTAGATGGATTAACTGCGTTTTTGTGATTAACACCGAAGTTAATCAGCGAGTCCTAAATTAAGTTAATGTTTTAGACTATGCGCCGTTTTGTTCCATAAATTGTTGCTATTTTGAAGGCAATTCCATTATGCCTCGCTCATAGAAGCCCTCGTCTATATTGGCAAAAACTGAGACAGTCGTTGTTCACAAGCCTCTCTCTTGGAGCTAATTTTTCACCAGCAAAATGGATCGCCATGGATAGGAACAGGTGGTAATCAATTGGTCCGGACTATAAGATGGATGCATAAGAACCTCAAAAAACCAAGTTTCCGGAGGTTCCGGCGAGTCATTATCGATGTGCGTGGTCTGGCGTTGTTCTGAACGCCAGTAATCTGGGTAATTACTTTCTTCAGACAACCTAATTGTTGACACTACAGATCCGATTTAAGAGTTTTGCCGTCGGGGAGAAGATCATAGTAGATGATTTCCTTACACAGCAAAACCTTGATAGCCGTCAATTCTGGCTTGGCCACAATTTGCGCGGGCTCATCACCACTTGACCACGAATTTCGTCGTAAGTAATGCACTTTCCATCACCATCCGCTTCAGAAATGGGTCGATTTTGTTGTGCTTCAGTAACGATTTGTAGATGGAAATTCGATCGAGGTTTGTTTGCGTTAACCTGTATGGCCCCCATATGTAATAAAGCATATGAGGCTTTTTTCACAGGGTTCCAGCCTTATTCGAATGGTTCCAAATGGTTTATTGAGTCATGTTTACTTCTCTAGTAATCAAAACAGTGGGTACATGACGATCAGACTCGACGATTTCTATGATTTTATCGACATTTTCGACAGTCGGCCTTCCAAAACATGGTGAATCTTTGACAATGACATCATCGAAATGGAATCGACGAAACCAAAAGTGCATGGGATTGGCTGTTACAATTCCAGTACCATAAGGACTTTTCACTATTCAGTCGCCTGGCTTGTATGGTGTATTTTCTTTACATCTTTGATGCGTGCTCATATAAAACTGTGTCAACCAATCACAAAACTTTGAGAGTATTTTTTTAGTACGAAACCTCATCTTTCTAACGCCATCTAGTGTTCGTCCGATACAACGCGGATACAGATATCGAAATCTATTTGTTGGAAAAATAAAGGATTTCGTTCTGATACACCTAATATCATACTGTTATTTGGAGAATAATAGAATACGAACCATTAAATTTCAACTTACTAAAATCAATGAGTAATCTTCCATATCCTTTACGCTGATAAGGTGGCAGAGTCAGGATGCAGGACACGTTGTAGAATGAGTTCTTCTCCTAAAATAAACAAAAATTGTTTTAACAAATTGTCTAGCAATCATATGTTTTGCAATTTAATCGACTTTAACTACAACTAAGGTTGAGGCTGCAAGTTCAACAACCTTGAACACAATACAAACATACGGTCATGCAGGGGGTATGCGATTTGTAGGAACAAGAGCTATTTACTTGCATTGCCAAAATTGTATTTAACTGCGTGGCTTTGTCGGCGCACATCCTTAGCTTCCTAAAGTTTTGAGTACATATCTACTTTTCGGCGGTATGTAATAAACATCACCACCATAGTAGTGCCAGACACCGGCGGCCCTGCTCGTTTCAACCAATCACCACTCCCTATCTCGCTGTGCTTGGGATGCAGATGTAACCAAACCAAAAAACTCAACTAAAACTATAAATTCAGACCAGTAGCTCCCCGAGGAGCCGCCGAAGACTATTTATCAGGAAACAGCTTAAAATCGATTTTTGGGACTTCACACCTTTAAACAATTAAACAATGGGCAATACGACATACCAATTTGTCTAATAAGTTACAAGCATTCGTGTGGGAGGAAAAATAAATAAATCACATTCGACATACTCGGGATTACAAGAAGTTCAATGACCATAGATTAAATTTACAGAAACACTTCGCTATATCATATATGTTAACTGTCGTCTGGTTCAAGAATAGTCTATCAAAGTGGGGGTGAATTCAGAACAACACGACGAGAGTTGAACAGCAGAGCAGCATCCCCCCACAATCCCAGCCAAAAGCACTGACTATATAAATCCACATCTAGGCGAAAGGCGCGGCGGCGACTTCAAAATATCTATTCCGCACGCAAAACCATTTTCAATGCGAGGAGCTTTCGTCAGGCTGGCTAGACAGCACAGACCAGAGAATACATATCACCATCATCATCATCCTCATCTTCAAAAAATAAAAATAAAAAAAAAACAAAAAACAAGCAATACTATTCGCTCTCCTTCTCATTCTGCTTACAGACGACGGTAGCGGCGTCGTCGTATTGTGCATGAATGAAAGACTGCAAAAGCTCACCACACAAATGCATTGCACAAACTACAAATGACATCGTAGAATGCCACTCATCAATTTTCGTCTCACTATTATTATTATTTCTCCGTTTTTTTTTTTGTTATTGTTTTTCTCTGCTTTTTCCTCACTCTTGGTGGCGTCAAAGAATTTATTTCATGTTACTGAAGTAATATAATCGAAGAGGCAGACTTCTCCCTTTTTCGTTGACGTACTCGTTGCCGGTAGCAGAGGTCCACGACCTTATTATATGGCTATGTACGACAGTCCAGAGTACATGACTATATATATGTATATAGAAGGCGTTCGAAACTCTGACTACGCTGGGCTACGGCGATGATGGCAAAGCACGACAAGGGTATCACACTCAGACTTTCCGAGTGAGACAGAAACATCTCTTGGAATCGAAAGCTTTGTATCCTTTTTGAACTTGTTTTATGCAATGTAGACATGATGTCACGTCATTGTACTTACTTGGTTGGGCTACCCACACGCAAACAAATCCCTACGCCACATGCTTTAATGTATGTACAAAAATGTGCAGACGTATATCTATAGCTTTTGAATAGAATGAAACTGGGGAAAACGTCTGGCACCAACACCAACGAGCGCTTGAATTTCGATTCTTTTTTTTTCGCTCTACGTATTTCCCAATGAGCGATACCCTTGTCCTCGACACTAGAGTTCGTCGCATTCGTTAGGCTCGTAAGCACTATGAGTGAGACTGCAGTTACCCAGCGTGCACGCCTTATATAATATAAAACGGTCCAAACAATAGGCGTCTGCCTGTGTGAGCATTCACAAAATTAATTTTGAAATGTACCCACGACATGCGCAATTTGTAACACAAACCCAGTCTTCATGTCGGACCGAGCACTGCAGTGGGTACCACACTACTTTCTTTCCTGTAACGAAGGGATAATGAACCCGATGCCATTGAAGACATGTAGGGATGAGAAGTGTCTGCGTTTGGGTATGGTCAAGATTTGTTGTTTCTTTGAGGATTTTTTCTTTATTTTTTTTTCAATTCTGCTCTTTTCCCCCTTCTTTTCTGGTAGGAAGGTGCCTATTTTAACTTGTGGGTTTTACGTACATATAACGTATAAACGTATAGCTTTCTCTAAATCGAAGAATGCGGAATCACTAAGCAGACAACGAATAAGGGCGGGAAGGTCAAATACATATAATCTACCATACACATTCGAAAAATGTTAATATATTTTACAAACGCTCGCGGATTTAACTCGACCTTAAGACGAAAGGGTGCTAACACCTAGCTTCAATGGTCTAAGCCACGATAACCTATTCTATTAATAGTATTCGAGCGCGAGTCGTTGAGACCGATTACTCATGACTCACTGATTCAAATGGGTTTTCCTCATTTCAGATTAAGAAATACATGACCATGGCTTATTACCTTACTAAAGTATCCCACGATGTGACAGCCGTCTATATCCGCCAGTGTCATGACATAGAAAAGGAATGGTTCCACATCGTAGTACAGCGTCTTGTGATCGAGGAAGAATTTTGCCAACAAACACAAATGCTGACAATACTGTTTGTGTCGCTTGCCATCTACCTGCCAGACTTGTAGCTTTCCTTTCCGATAGATCTCATCACCAGGCGGGTGGCGCCACATGCATTTTTGCGCATGTCGCTTAATACCCGTTTCTGATTTCTGATATCGAAGACAAAACTCACAGATGTACATCTTCGGCAAACGGGCTGCATCCTCAGGATACGGTGATTGATACCAAACCTTCATTTGATACTTGCCCATGGTAATGTATCTGGAAATAAGATGAATCCATTAGAATCTCAGAAAGGACAATAGAAACAAAACTCACTTAATACCCTTGCCTACAGGTAAGCCTTTGAGCTCGTTTTCTATCTTCTCACTGGCAATAGCCTGAGCTTCTCGGAACAACTGCAAATCGTAATCAGGCACCAGGCCGACGAGATTCGGTTCACGGTCATGGTCGGTGCAATCCTTTTCGTTTTTGATTTTATCTGTCATTGACGAATGTGCCTGGAGTGGCTTAAATCGTGTCCTGGCTTCCCGGATTTTCTGCTGATATTCTTTTTGCTCCGGCGTACAGGTCTTCTTCTGCATGTCCATCTGATTCGTCAGCATATTGTACTCCTCCTCCTTAAGCTTTCGCTCACTTGCCCGTTCTTTGCATTCCGATGCGGACATGTTATGGAAAATCGGACAAGCTTCAGGTAGAAAGTGTTTATCCAAGTTCCCGCTGAGATGACCAGAGGAATCACAACCTTCAATGGGACATTTCTGCTCCTGTAGAGGCGGGGAGATTGCACGTTCGGTGGAGACTTTCTCAGTTTTTAGTTCTCTTTTAGTTTTAGCCTTTGCTTTACTCTTAGTCACTACCGATGCCTTTTTCGCCGGACTCTTGGAAAGCGAGCGTTTATCAAGCTCCCCGTCCGACTCAGTGTCCGAGACTTTGCCAAGTACATGTTTGGATCTCCGTGTACTTAACGACCTAGTTAGCTTCCTAGGCGCGGTTTGCCTATTATTCAATGTTGCCTCGCCTTCGGAATCAGAGAGGACCACAGGTTTTGTATCAGCCTTTGATGGAGTTTTTGTTGAAATCGCTTTCTTTTGAACAGTTTTCTTCGAAGGTGGCGTGGATGAAGTGTCTGAGGATTCGGACGCTTCAGAATCACTTGATGACGACGAGTTTCCTCCTGACGAGGACCCACTCTCGGATTCAAACTCATCAGAGCTCTTATTTTGACCGGTTGTTGCTTTATTTGCTGCCAGCCGTTGTTTTTGCGTCGGTCGGGCTTTCGCCACAGTTGTCTTGGATTTTGTGGCACCGGTTTTTGCCTTTTGATTGACCGCAGCTATCTTTTTCTTTTCGGGCTTGTTTCCAGCACCTTCATTCCCGGAATCCGTGGAATTTTCGGGAGAAAATATGCTTTTATTCTTTGAATTGTTGCTACTTAATACTTGAGACTTGGCGGCAGTGTGAAATGCTTTTGTCTTACTACTGACTATCTTGGATGCAAAGTTCTGTTGTTGATGTTGTTTGACAACTGCTGGCGGAGCCTTCCCGCCACCATTTGCAGGCGGGTGATGTGGTACTGCTGCTGGCGGTATGTTCTTTTTTACATCACCACCAGGCTTTTTGCGAGTATTTGCTCCCAAACCGCCCGAATTCGACTTGTTTATCTTTTTACTCGGTGGGACTTCGTCATCGCTGGAATATATACTGCTTCTTGAAAGCCTGGGGTTCGCGGTCCCCACTGGATTGCGGGCCTTCGGTGCAGCACCTGATACTGATTTGTCTTCATTCTTGGCCTGACCTTTAACGTCCGATGAACTTTTTCTTCGAACACTTTGTGACTTTCCTTGTTCAATTGCTTTCGTTTGGTTCGATGTCGGTTTTTCCTCCGGTGAACTTGAAGAATCCGATTCAGAAGATGAACTCCCGCTTTCTGAACCGCTACTGCTGCCACTCGAGCTCGATGACCCCGACGAAGAGCTTGAACTCGATTCTTCCGTTGATGTTGTACTCTAAAAAAAAATAATCTCTGTAAGTCCAAGTATGCTTTCGCTGCAAAGAATTGTGCTTGCGTAATTCTCACTACAGAAATTTCTAATTTCGCGCCTGTCACATTTGTCAATCGTGCAGCTAATACAAAGGTTTTTTCTAGGCCCAACCATGCACGGGATTTGCAAACTACCACTGAATTTGCTTGGAAAGGCCATAAAACATTTTCATATGGTGGGATTCAAACAAAATATAAACGCTCTATTCTGTCCAGAGATTGTTTCCAACCAAAGGCTAGTCGAAGCTGTGAGTATAATGTGCTTGTGGTTGTCTATTTACTTACTTTTTTGCGAAAAGACATAGTTTTCCTCAATGGTCGGATTGTTTGCTGGAAAAATTAGTGCAGAACGACAATTTCACTATTTTATTTGGGACGAAAACAACACAAATTAAACCTTTGTTTATTTCACTGCGCCATGTTTTTTTCTTTCTTTCATTCCTTTCTATTGCATGTGACATTTGAATGGGTGCGTCCAATGATTTCTGCCGAATTGCTCAACTCTCACATGACTCGCTGACGGTGCCTAAAGCTCACAAATTTGATGTGGTGTCTCTCAATACATAAACATTTTTTTTTCTCTTCAATAAAAACAAATGAGTGGCTATCCCCACTGCAGTTCGAAATCATTACATGTCAGCTAATCGAGAGTCGAACGCACTCCATTTCTTATCATCAGCCCTAGCTGTCAAAAGAAAACACTTGCTGGTTAAATATTGGCCTTATGATGACGAGACATATGGGTGGAAAAGGGAAAACGTCCTATTGGCAAATGTTTTGCACATTTTTTCGTACGTTTTCATTGGTATAATGGGGGTTTTGCTTGAATTTATTTTGATAACAATTATTTGTTCTGTTGCTTTGACAGCAAATTCCGATAATGATTTATATACACATGTTGGTCGTAAGCAGGTGAATGCGATAAAATACAGCGATGAAATGTTAAATGAAATATTCTTCTAGGTGAGATATGACACGGTTGAAATGACTGATCAACAGTTTGCATCATATAGTCAGCTCTCCGATGTGAACCATTTGAAAGAGGCGGTTAATAAAATACTGATTCCGCGAGTTGTAGGCACCGAGGGCCACCGGAGGGTTCGCAACTACATCGTTCAAACGATGAACGATTTAAACTGGTCAATTACGTTGGACAAGTTTGAAGACACCGCGCCGATTCTGGGGAAACTTAAATTCCAGAACATCATTGCTACACATAACCCAAAGGCTAAACGATACCTGGTACTAGCCTGCCACTACGATAGTAAGTACATGCCGGACGTGGAATTCCTGGGAGCAACCGACTCCGCTGTGCCTTGCGCCATGTTGCTCAACTTGGCGTTTGTATTGAAAGATCATTTGGATTCGCTAAAGGACCAAGACCTTAGTCTGATGTTTGTATTCTTCGACGGCGAAGAAGCTTTCGAATCATGGGGTCCGACTGATTCCATCTATGGAGCCCGCCATCTAGCCAGTAAGTGGAATTCGGAAAAACTACTCGATCGCATTGATATGCTGGTTCTCCTCGACCTGATCGGCGCTCCTGACCCAAAGTTCTACAGTTGTTTTCGAAACACCGAGGGATGGTATGCCAAACTATCGATCATCGAGGATCGTATGTCACATGCGGGGCTTATGGAGCGATACACTAGCAATGGTGTGTCGAGAACAAATCCGAATCAATATTTCCAACCGCGTTCAGTGAATACACTCATAGAGGACGACCACGTGCCTTTTCTCAAGTTGGGCGTTCCTATCCTGCATTTAATCCCTATTCCATTTCCACCAGTTTGGCATACGAAGGACGACAACCTGTCGATTGTGGATTTCGCGACCACGGAGAATATCAATCGGATTTTGAGGATATTCCTAATGGAGCACTTGCTGTCGTTTAAGCGATGAGATTCTGTTTTATGGACTTCGCCTAATTTATTTGATTTCATACCAATGTAATCAGGCTTTAATTTATGCCAAATATCTCTCGATTTTTTCATGACAAAGTACTTATTTTGTATAGGCATAAAGTGGAAATAAATTAGGGCAAATGACTCTTGTAATTTAGTGTTTTAATATGTATTTGTGGGGTCTCTTATCTGAACATTACTAGAAGACTCCCCTTATAATCTACCATTTATTTGAATCTAATTAAGAAAACATTTACTATTCACTGTATTAATATTCTCCCCAAGAGGACGAGAATGAAGACAAAGATGTCGTTTCGGATCCGCTTGCCGTTGCTCCTTTTCATCAAGTAATTCTCTAGCCAAACCCGCTTACCTCTCGGTTCAATCCAACGTCTCGGTCCATAATTACACAAACTTCCATCGCACCTCTCACAAAATGGATCATTCTCGGTACACTCACTGACCTCGGAGGCACATCCACGTAATGTATAAACAAGGTTCAGTCGTGAAACCAACGTACTTACGCATTTTTCCTCTGGATGTGCGCACTTAACCGTGGATATATTGGAAATATCCAACCAGGTTGCGCAGTTCTGTTCATCTAATGACGTACATTTATAACACGAACGAATGTTTTCACGATTACAACCATCGCTATCGCGACACTGGTAGCATGCTTGGTTGGTCTTGGGTTGCGGTAGATCGGTTCCGCAACCGCGCCAAAGGTACTCGCCTTCTTCACATGAAAAACAAGAGTATGTCCCCGGACGGCAGGCGGTAGAGAGAAGTACACTTGTTTTATCTCGACAGTTAGGGTCTGCTGTTGTGTTGCACACATTGCACATTATATCCAGACAGTCATTGTTACAGTTGTCTCCATAACATTGCGTCAGTTTGCCAGTGGGGTAAAAGCCCATAGATGAAGAGCAGCCCCTGTTTACCACTTTGGTCTGTTCATTAACGTAGGTAAAGCATTTTCCTCGGTGGCCTAGGATGACTTTATTATAACAGGTTTTCGTGTTTACTAGACCACATTGGTTGCTGACTTCGTCTTGATCACGGAGACACCCGTATTCCATCTGAGGTGATATTGATGACGAATATGAACATTGCAGACAAGAATGATGGGTCACACCAATTTCGTCATTGCAGCCATTGTAGTTGCATTTAAGGCAGACGTTTTGGCAACCGTTGTTGTTTGTCAGATCAGTCGCTTCACAGCCTCGTTGAACCGTGTTCTCGCTTATGATGTTCGTGTAACATCGATCGACTTCCTTGTAAACCGGACATGGCATTGGGGTGTACACTGTGCTGTTGTGAACAACATTGCAGTCCGAGCCTAGGCATTGGTAGCACTGCAGCCGATCAGGAGGATAGATATGCACGTTACACAGCGATGAACTACATTTTTCGCATAGATTCGAACAAACTTTGTTCGGTATGACCCTTGAAAGGCACCCTCTGTACGTCAGGCCAGACACTGTGGAACGTAGGAAATACAAGCATAACTGCGGAATTAATAGTTAACCTAAAGGTATTAGTCTTACTTATGGTAGTTACACATTCGTCATTTTCCGGACACTCTTCAACGTCCAATTGCTTGCCAGGCTTTCTAACACAATCGAGATTTGCACTGGACACACAAGTATAACACTCCAGTGCAAAAGCTATTCGAAGTCAGACTTCACCAATCGTTTTTCGGCAATAAACATTGTAACATACCTGCAACTAGATAACTTCCGAATACACTTGCACACAAAACAGCCCGCAATTGCATTGTTCTAATGTCCCTGGTGCCAACCTATTAACAACTGAACTTCTGTTCAAATCTGTGCCATTGAAATAGGCGCGCGATAAGAACCCTTAAAGATATGGTATGTGCAGCAGATAAGTCACAGACGATAGCTGAAAACGTCGTTAACAGATAATCGATACACTGATTTAAAACAACTCCAGTCGACTGTACATTTTGCAAACATATATTACACTACAAACACAATTGCACTAGGGTTATACGTCTTCACCGAACTCGATATTGTAGAGAATCTGTTGGATTTTAAGGCGGGCAAGGGCGTTTTTCTGTCGCGGCAATCGTTTCAGAATCGGAGAGCAGCTAAGCAGGAATTTATCGTCACCATCGATGTTCATCAGCGCTCCATAGTCGTCCGGTGTTAATGTATTTGGTTTTGTGTTGGAAATATCTTTCTTTTCCGACTCGTTCACATGCTCGTCGAGAGTCAAGTATTGTGCACCTGAAGTGGGACTTGGAAAAATGCGAGTGATGAACTGATTGCCGTCACTGAGATCAATGGTTGTTGTGTCGCTCGGATGCTGGTGGTGTTGATGATGATTGGCTGTTTGGTCTTCTAACGCGGCGTGCATTGTTGGATCAGTCTTAAAGGTATTATGGGCGACTTCAGTAACGTCCGTGACATTCATGTCACCATCGGTATCAGCCTCCTCCAACATCATACCATCGTCGTGCGAGTTATCCTGCAGATCCTCCAAAACAGGCTCCTCAATTTCTAAACTGCACAAGAGACTTTGAGTGTGATTTCCAACTTTTGAATGTTAAGTTCTTACTTTGAATTGTCCAGATAATGCGCAAGAAAACTCATCTGATCATAGAATATCCACTTTTTCCGCTTATACGGAGGAGCGGCATCAATTCTCCCCATGAGTTTGTAGTGTTTTGAGAACGCATCTCGCAGGGAGCGCCACCGTTTTCTACATTCTTCCACTATTTCAAACGAAAAGGAATGAAAAATAGAAAAAAACGTTAAACATACCCAGCCTCCTCAAGTGTCAACATTAAAAACGATCAACATTCCCAATGACATGCGAATGAATTATTTATATAATCGCTGCCGAGTCCAGCTGAGTGCGAATACTTGCCACTTGATCCCACGAGATTCGCGATCTCCTTCCAGTACTGATGGCGCAAAGCCGACTTACGATATCCTTTGAGTGATTTGTCATACAGAATGGGCCTAATCTCAACCTGACGAATGAGGTCCTCCTCGTTGATAACCACTAATTTGTTTGGCTCACGCTTGGGTTTCTTCTCCTTTTTTATCACAACAAAGTTTGTGTAACTCTCACCCATGTCAGACATGGTTATTGTATAGTTTGTTTGTTTTGATTTTTGCTTGGAGTTTTTGGTGGTCTTATTTTGATTTAACATCAACGCACTGCACTGCAGGTCCACAGGAGTTTAGTGAGTATAACATCGCAGTTTTTGACGCAGCGCAGACGACGTCCGATAACAGGGTGTCACGAAAGAAGATACGAAATGTGTTATTGTGGTCGATAAGGTAGAGTGCATATAAAATTTAATATTTGCATGAGGGTATGCTGTAAAATATAAGCTTTTGGGTATAATATTTTTATTAATATTACAAATTTCATTGAATAGAAAAGTTTTTCTCTATCCTTATGAAGTCGTATTCGGATGGTTGTTACGAAACTTTAAAATTCCTTATCTCATTT
Source organism: Merodon equestris (assembly GCA_958301585.1). Lineage (NCBI taxonomy): Eukaryota > Metazoa > Arthropoda > Insecta > Diptera > Syrphidae > Merodon > Merodon equestris. Next base: position 2,760,987 of record OY284416.1, on the reverse strand, counting down.
CGGCAGATGGCAAAATTAGCCCTATTTCTAGAAATTTGATAGTAATTCAACACCATTTTTAAGTTCCCTGTGGCATTTCCCTAAATTGCCAAATCATCGAAATTATATTTCGTGGCTTATACTTTTTAGAACATTGTCTAAGAACATCAATTCACATCCATCAAAATTATGCCTCAGCGCTAACTGTAATTGGGCTCAGCCATAAGTCAGGTCTATTTATCCAATAACCGTCGTGGCAGGTCTTGAATGTTGTACAGGAAAGGAAAAACAGCGGGATAATTTCTGGTTCAATTGGTGCAAAAACTTGAGAAACACCACAATTTCCATAAAACCTTTTTAGGTAGCTCCATACACTGGATCACTTTCTCTGGTTTTTTTTTATTTATTTTTCAATAAACTGGCGATCCGATTTGTCATATTTTCATAGACGTTAAGAAGACCTTCCGCGATCTAGAATTTTGAACATTCCGAAAAGCCAGCATCGATTCGGATCATTATTTTGTTGTGGTCAGAATGCGTACCCGTTCATCGAGAAACTACAATCGTAAAAGACCGCAATTTCCTGTGCCAGCTCCTGTATAAGCCATAGACCAACTAACGTGTCATGGGGGGGGGGGACATGTGCCCATTTACTGTACATTTTGTTGAGACTCAGCAGAGAGCGACTAGACTTAGGAAGAAAACCATGCCAAACATCGGGAAACTGATAAGGTGTCGAATTGAAGGGAGAAACTCGTTAGTTACGGCTTCAATTTTTGGCTTGCAATAATCAATTAAAATTGTATGCTTTTCCTCTAAGGAAATCTCATTAACAAAATGGCCCCTTCTGGGAATTATTGTTCACAGATTCATGTTAAAAATCGTACCTATACTTCTCGTAGTACAGGATGTTGATTTAAAAAGTCAGAGAGCTGATGCCTATTCACTTAGGTTTTTGGTTGTTCACACAGTTAGTTAGGAAGTTAGTTCCGATGGTTGGGAGTACCTCTCAGCTATTGTCCTTACCTGAGAATGATGCTGAGAGCTGTTGCATATTCAGATTTAACCGACTCTACTGAAACTTTTCATGTGATTCTTTCAGGAAAACCCGCCCCCCCCCCCCCACTAAATTTTGGAGCGTATACCAAAAATGAAAAAATGTTACTTAAACACCCCGTAGTTCGAATGGTCGAGAGCACATTTCAGCTTCCACAACTACTTTCATGACTTGAAAACTATGCAGAAAGCTACCATCTATTTAGGCCTAATTTATTCGATTAGGAAAACTTCTTTTTAGGAAAACTTTGTCCATAGACTCAATGTGACTGTAAGTGCCGAAAAGGGAAATATATTATTTCTGCTATACGCCCAATACGTCGGCAGCGTTTTCCAGTTTTCGCAGCTACTTTTTGCGCTTGAAAATAATGCAGAGAGAAGAGGTATATTCAGTTCTAGCCTATTCAACTCTATTACCAGTGGCCTCTTCAGCGAAATGTCGTTCATAGACTCAGTTTGGAAGTACAATTGTACCAAAAACAGAAAAATGTTACGTATACTCCCTGTAGTGTAGGGTCTTGACGCAATTTCTCAGATTCCACGACTTCCAAACAATTTAAAGAAACACCGCATATTCAGATCTAACCGATTCAATTTGATTATATGAAGTTCCTTTAGAGAAACCACAATCGCAGTCAGTAAGGAAGTATGCAGAAAATCTCTAAACTTTTTTTCATCAAACATGGATGTATTTGATTTTTTTTTATTTACATAATTGGTGATTAATCCCTTAAAGGACCTAGTCGAAGATTTTCTCAATCACCTATACTGTGCATTGTGTGACTTATAAGGGGCATACCGTGTATTATTGATTCTAATCGATGAGTTTCGAGGAGCTTTTTCGGGATCAATATAATGTGATGGGGAACACTATGAAATACGAGCTCGATGACTTGCGTAATTCGAAACCCGTGTCCTCGGCGTCAGAATCAACACAACAATTTCTGATAGATAGATATTTTATTTAGGTCTAAAGTATTATATACATTTCTGCTATTGCACAATTTACATACAGAGATTGATAAGAACTTAAATATCAAATATCATAATAATATTAAATGTTTTCGGGAGGAAACGTTAAAAACCTCAAATATAAGTGTTGAACCACAGTTTTCTTCTCCCATATATTTTATTGAACACAGCCGTTTTTACACCTAGAATATTGTCGATCATCAGGATAAATAGCTAATGGCCCGAAATAACATTTTCTTCATTTTGTGTCATCCTGTGGCAATAATCGTTTAGACATCAGCTGACATTGGCCAGAATTAGTTTGTTTGACAGTTCGGCTTTCTCCGCACTAAAAAGAATTCCGAGTCCGTATCCATTTGTTTTTATTTTGTTTGCCGCAGAGAAATAAACATAAAAGAAATGGTTTGCGAAAAATGTGAAGTGAAACTATCAAAAATAGTCACGCCTGACCCATGGAAAGCGGGCGCGCGAAATACAACGAAACCAGGAGGAAGGAAAATAAACGAAAATAAAGCACTTACAAGTGCCAGAGATAAAGCGAACCCCATAGACAAGTCCTTAGCACCTTGCAGGTATTGCGGATGAACTTTCGTTTGTGACTAGGTTTTTATTATTCGCATTACAGAATATGTCGACAGAAAGTCTATCAGGCCGGATCTCATTATTGCCAGTCGTGCGCGTACAAAAAGGGCATCTGTGCAATGTGCGGAAAAAAACTGCTCGATACTAAAATGTATAAACAAAGTTCGATCTAACCACTTTACATATTGCATGTGCACCCAATAGGTAAATAATTAGTTGGCTACCAATGAGCGTTGTTGAACTTGGCCGCGTGACTCCGTTGCCTGTAAACAAGAGACTACGTTAAATAAAAAATAAAAAAAAGAATGAATAGAATCGAGTATGTTTTACGAAAACTGAAATTATTTATTATTTGTTTTAAATATTCTTCGGCCGAAATTGCAAATTATTTGTTTCTATAAAATATGTATCAACTGGTGTACTGGTTCTAAGACAACATAGGATCAGTCTCATAGTTAAAGGAATTACTGAAAATAAGATGTCTTCATACAGGGGAAATATATGTAAACTTGTTTCTTTACCTATCTAGGGGGATTCGTTCCTACAAGCACGTGTCGATTGCGAGGCTTAGCACTAGCTCCGTCGCCGATCGTTGGAGAGCAAAGTGACTTGGCTAATTCATCTAGAAAGCTATCAGCTGTTGATATTATTGGCACTGTAGCCTCAATTGTTTGTGATTGCACGACGGAAGTCGCGGATGCACGTTTCCTTACAAGATCTTCTGGCCGCATGTACATTAAATCGATGTCGGTTAAATCAATTTTAGGTTCCTTAATTCAAACGCCATAAACCTGGTTAGAATGAACAGTAACCGAATTGTTATTCAGACGTTGTATACCTCAATTAAGGCGGCAGGTGGAACTTTCAAATGGTAACCATCTTGACAGTGTCTTCGAAGTATTTCGATACCTTCGTGGCGTCTGCCACAATATCTTGTTTCCCATGCATCCAATAACCTATTGTAATATCTCGGATTCTCGATAAATTTCAGGTATTTATGGGTATCGGCGTTTGGAAAGACTCTCTCTAACGGCTGACTTCGGGCTAGTTCGTCCTCAGCTATCAGAAGGCATCTAACATCGTCCGGAGTGAGGGTGTCTAATATTGTATCCAAATACTATATCAAAATGGGAAAATGAGTAATTTTAAAATTGTGTCTATAGTCAAGGATCACCTACCTCTTCGCGATACTCGATCAATCGGCTCGTAAAATAATTATGTTTTTTAATCTCTTCAGGCGACAGGATAGGTGTAAAGAGTTGCCTGTCGAAACACAGTGGCCCAGTTAAATTTAGTTCGTCAAGTATTTCAGCCTGCTGTCGTAAATTCAGTTTCGGTGGTACCTAACCGTTCACGTGAATATTATGTGAGTTTGTGGATGAGGATATGGATATTATGGGCTTACTTGATATAGCGCCGTATTTAGAACTCCTTGAATTAAAGGGCCCTTCACATGCAAGTCCAACGGTAGTTCGGAGTGCAGCGAAGGGGATATATTAATTTCCAGCAACCAAGGTACTAAATTCTCATCAAGAAGTACATCGAAACCAAACAATTCGTAGCAGTTATAACGATTATTCACGTTTTGTCGGTACATCCTATTCAAACAGCCCTCGCCGCTGATTATCGACTTGATAACTAAATTTCGTAGAGTACCCCACAATCGTTTAGTATCAACATCACGTTTCTCCAAGTATGTCCACAACGACTGGAGCGTCCACTTGTGCCCTTGGCAGGCATTAATGTCTTCGTTCTTTGCATAATTTTGAGATAATTTATTTATACTGTAGTTTGTAAGGTGCATGCATCGATTCTTCAATGATTCTAACTCGGAGCTGTACTTCACTAAAAGAGCAAATATGATTAAGACAAAGTCGGGGGCGTTTAAGGGTTAATTAACATACCAGAAGCAAATCTCGCCAAACCATTTTTATACATAAAAATTCGTAAGGGATTAACCGATGTTACAAGGATATACAGTCTTAAATCAAATTTGTTCTCGTTGATTAGCAAAGGTTTTTCAATATATCTGCAATATAAGCAAAAATGTCCTTATTACCGTTACAAGACCTAAGCTCGGAATGCTAACTTTTGAACAATTAACGATTTGTCCTTTGGTATTTGCGCCCACTTGTTTACCACACTAATGCCCGCTCCACGAGCACTCGCCGGTGGTTTCACAATCCATTTCGTCTCTTTTGTCGCCGCACGAGGCCATACCTTCTTCAGAGAATCTAATTCTTCCGGTAGAATGTATGTCCTTTAAATAAATAAATAAAAAAAAAATTTATTCATTTTAGGCAACCATCACTCACACATTTCCTTCTTACTTTTGCATAAAGCCGAATTCCCTTTTACTGTGCTTGCTCATGTAGCTTCGTAAGTTCTTCCACATACTGTCCTTTCTGCCGATCCGGAATGAACCCGGCAAGTGATTGAATTTCTGATGCGATCTGATTGTTTTAAATCCGGGACTTCGCATATGTTTCTCCCACACTGCCATCCAATCGGTCGTCTCTATTCGAATTGATATTTCGACATGAATTTTGAGTATTTTATGTAAATGTGTCTTACTTTTGATTAGGCGAAACCCGGAATTGAATATAACTCGTCGCACAATTCGAGGCATTACGGGGCTTAGTCTCCATTTGAGGATTTTATGTAAAGTAGGCGGAACACTTGGTCCTTTCTCAACGTGCGAGGAAAACGTTAAATATGGCGCAACATGTGGGAATAAACTTGGCGTGAGTATAGATGTTGGTGTTACGTAGTCTACCGATGCAGCTTCGCTCATGTAACTTATATTCGAGTCACTTTGTAACATGAAGGGGAAACCTGTGTACTCATCTGCTTCGTCTTCAGAATCATCAAATACGCCTAAGTCGTCAATGTCTGGAATAGAAAAAAGGTTAAGTTGGGAAAGGTGGGACCAAATGTCTGCTTTACCTCCAATATCGTTAACCGAATTGTCGGTTTCATCAGTATCCGGATGGCTGCCGGCAGGGTCGTCATCAGTAACACTATGTAACTCGGCCGCTTTCTGCTCGTCTTGCAATTTTTGCATTTCTACGCTTAGAGCAGATTGTGGAGTAATGAAAAGTTTGTTTTCGCTTTTACTTTCGATTTTTTGAGTTACGGCCGGTGCTGGAGCGACAGTTAACTTGGTTTTATGAGCTAAGCGAGGAGATAGGGGACTTGACACAGTTGTGTTCACATGCGGCGGCGGTGACTTCGTAACATTATCATTTAAATTTTTCGAACTAAGCAAGCTACTGGCATGAAATGAGTTGACTATTATTTTGCCAGTTGCAACGGGACTGTCTGGACTCAAATCTTGGCGGTTAGATTTCATATTTGGAACGGAATCCGGATTATTGCGTTTGGCATTGCCGGCATTGTTAGTTTTCGTTTGGTAATGCTTTGGTGTTATGTCTTCACGGGGCCGCTTTAAAACAGTCTTTGTTTGAAAAAGTTTTTTTTTTGTTTTTTTTTTTTAAGACACCCGCAGATGAATAATGAGCGGTGACAAGACACACAAAACACAAAACAAAACAAAAACACTCTCGATTAGTAGCTAATAGTTATGTACAGCAAACAATGATGATTGTTTATGGTTAGATTAGCACAAGAAACAGTTAAATAGTTCAAATCATAAACAAATGTAGGCACTTACCCCTTCGAAGTGACTAATTCCACTTGAATTTGAATTCGGTTGCTGGTAAGTACGGCGTTTTCCAACACTTTGCATCGTCGACTCAGTGGGACAGCCATCGATCGTATGCAAATGGTTGTGAGTGGTAAGCATCTGTTGGATTTTCACTTGATTTTTATACAATTCAATGTCCCTTAACCACGAATCATGGAAATCTAGGATTTCCAAACTTTTTCTCGTCATCGGCTTTGACACGTTCTCCTTGGCATTCTCTTTAGTATGAGGCAGAGGCGATCTTTTCTCACTTATTGGGGCCATTGCGCTTCGCGACCTCAATACCTTCTCTTACTTTCGTCTTGCTGTCTGTTGAGTTTCTGGCGGGTGTAAAAAACAAAACACAAATTTCACGATTTTATCAACGATCTCTTACACGCGTGTTAGGTAAGTAGTAAATCATATGATGATGAATCGTTGTGTATCGCGTTTAAACATACTTCACGCGATCAATACAGCATTGTTACTAAAATATCTTCGATTGGCAATCAACCAAAGGGTCGGTTACTGAGCGAAATAGCGACAAGTAAATATAAGAATGAATGGAAGTACCCGTGCTGCTTGTGCTTCACGCCTTCGCTCTTATTCGTATGATTTAAGGGCAATGGGTCGTAGTATTTTCAGAAAAGCCACATGTTATACATCACAGAACAAAAGAAGGTGACAAATTAGTTGGTGACCGTGGCTAGATTGATGTAATTCCTAGCATTCTTTGGATCAGATATAGTTGTACAAGTCATTCGGTTCGAGCCATTCTATTGTTACTCTTTCGCTGGCAATGCGAGTCGCAATGACAAACCTGAAAATAGATTGTCGCGGCTTGCTTGCACAATAACAACGATCAACATGAACTATTACTTTAAATAGGACAACTCTGAATTGGAAGCTGTGCCTTAACACTAAACAGGAGATTGAGAAACAATGCAAAAAGTAAAATCACTGAATGGAAACTTGAGGTATAACCGAAAAACATCGATTGACATCTACTTTTAGGGTTTCCCAAATTCTCAGTCTATTAGCCTGCGACCGTAAATGTTACATGCACACCTTGAACTTCCTCCTGTTGCAGTTATCTAATTTTGTTTACACCCCAATTGCAATTTGTCGGAATAAGCCGCTTCCACAGGCAGATTCTAACCTCAACCCCCCCATTCGATCAGTACTCCAACTCAAAGGCATCAGCATACTGTAAACTTTTATAACAGAAAATTCATACCTTATGGATTTCAGTTTAAGGATATTTCCTCCACTGTTTCAATTGCTTTTTGATTTTGTCGTTCTTTTAAAGAAAAAAAAAGAAAAAAATACTTTAACACAGGAAATTTTCATCGACTGGCATTGTAAATCCGAAAAGAAAAACAAAAGAAGTTTTCGCAAAAACGTCTGGTTGTGGCCGTAATGGATTGTCAAACGCAATTCCGCAGTGATGCCAGGTCTCTGTACTGGTTCGATTTTTTAATGTTATTACGTTACGATGGAATTCCTGGGTTTGTAAATCGTTAAAATGTTTTTTTGTTTTTTTTTTCTAATTTAGAGAAATCGTTTGTTTTGCAACTGAACGTTAGATTTGATATATTATTTATTTTCTAAATTTGATAGATTTTGATTTTTTTGTATACGTTCTAATGTTTCAGAAAACGCAGCTAGTGTTTCTCAGATAGATTGAAATCTGAGCGTTTCATAAAACTTAAAATATTTAAGTCGGCAGTAATGCTCGTACAATTCAGTGGAGATGTGAGTGTGAAATTGTAATGTCGTGTAAGGTACATGAATTGTTTGTTTATGATATTCGTGGTGTTCAGATAAGAGCGACTAGTAGGCAATGAAAGAGGGGAAAACAACCTATCAATAGGATTCCATAATATTTTTTTCCTTATCCGAAGGTATCCGTACGATTATTACTATTCATAGCATTTCTATTTTCGATATGCAGTTAACAGAAGCCTTTCATTCCAAAACATCATGTGTACAAATTGAAGTTCGCTGAGCACCGGCTCACAAAGCCGCAGTTGCGATGGCAGCCATTCAAGAAAAGGGATTCATTTCACACGTCTTATTCACCTAATCCAGTTCCCAGTGATTTCTTCATCTATCCTCGGCTCAAGGAAAACATCCGAGGCAAAAAATTTGGAGACGATAGTGAAATTATGGCCGCCTAGAGGCTGTATCGAACTTCTGATTTTACCAATACGAGTACGTCAGAAGCCCCTGCGAAAAATCGCGCATGTTGCTACAAATTCATAAGCACGCAACTCGACTAAACAATATTCTGATACATTATCTATAGGAGTTGTGCGCCCCAATTGGTAAATTTTTGCTTTCACGCCATATTATGCTTCGTGGCATAAGAGAGCATCCGATTCGGTTTTACTGCCAAGGTGCGCCAAAATAAAAGTTCAATCATGGCTACAAAACTTTTTTTTATTAATGGAGAGAAATCACCGTGTTTCATTTTCATTATCATTACTTTTGGATCACGCGACGTATTCGAATCCAATATATGTATTTTGCCTAGCCGTCGATGTTGGACCAACTTCCCGGCACCCTCACGATTTCTTGATTTTGGACTATCGTAATTTTTCATTACCTACTCTGAATGGCACCTGATTTTCTTTGTTTTGAACCATTTTCATGAATTTTGAACGATAAGAAATGGCATGTGGGATCACGGCAAATGAACCTGCAAGTTCATTGAGATGGATCTTGAGCCAGTAATGCCTTCAATTTGGTGTTTTTAAACTTTTTTACCCATCGGAGGCGCTTGTTTTCCTTTACGTCGAAATCACCACTTTTGTAGATATACGATCATTCACTAATAAAGAATGATATTCAAGGCATGTATGTAGCTTTCAAGAACTTCAGACACAAAACGCCTGCTAGAAACAGTCAGTATTGATCCGGAGAACAACATCAAAGTTCAAAAAACGACCTGAAAACAGAGCTCAATTTATCATTTTTATCTTTGAAATGATATCGATCATTGGCCATCAGAGAATCTAGATTTTTACAAGTTCAATGACGATTTCATGGCAAACACGCTGTCGTCAATTAACGGCCTAAACTTTCTGCTCATTTCGACGGGGGATCTTCAGATGATCACACATATTATCCAGTCCATTGGGAAACAGCGGTGGTGCTACCAATCTCCAAGAGGAGTGAATACATTTTCAACCCGGCAAATTTCCGGTCGATAAATCTCCTTCCGTGTATCAGTCAAATCTACTAAATGGGCGGAGTATAATAAAATTCACTTGCAAAAACCTATTTTTGCACACACCCTAAAAACCAACCGCTGTACAATAAACAATACCATCGTCGTCCGACAACAGAACGGTGGAATCATACCACCAAGTGTTGACGAATATGCATCACCGTTTCTCTTTTGTGGGCAGCGGTGTTTGGTTGAATATAATTGTCAATGAGCATACTACGTTTTGTTCTAAATCGTCTTTTGATCCGTCAACATCAATCAATAAAGAAATCATTATTTTAGTGAGTTTGTGTTTTATTTGTGGTTTTTTAAAGGCTAAACAATTCTTTAGTTCTCAACAATCTCTACTCAAACATTTGAAATTAAAAACGGACTGCAACAGAGCACGGTGAACTTGCCGATCCCTTTTAGCATTTTTCTCAATGATCATATAGCTCCTCTTCACCATTTAATAGCGTATACGAGGGTGGCCCTATGAGTACCTAGCCTACAAAAGAAAAACAAAAATTTTGGAGAAATGGCGATTTATTTTTCAATATAGTCTCCTTTTAGCTCGATATACTTGACCCAGCGATGCTCCAACTTCTTTAACCCTCTGAAAAAATACGTTTTCTCGAGGTCTGCAAAGTAGGCCTCCGTGGCGGGGATGACCTCCTCATTCGACTGAAATTTCTGCCCGGCGAGTGACTTTTTCAAGTTTGGAAACAAAAATAAGTCACACGGGGCCAAATCTGGAGAATACGGTGGATGGGGCAGCAGTTCGTAGCCCAATTCGACCAATTTGGCCGTGGCAAGGGCGGAGGTGTGAGCCGGTGCGTCATCATGGTGGAAGAGAACTTTTTTTCTTCGCCAAGTGAGGCCGTTTTTTCTTCAATTCGGCGTCGAATCGGCCCAATAATTTGGCTTAGTACAGCCCTGTGACCGTTTTGCCCTTCTCCAGGTAGTCGATGTGGATCACACCTTGTGAATCCCAGAAAACGGTGGCCATCACCTTTCCGGCCGATGGGACAGTCTTCGCCTTCTTCGGAGCACGTTCGCCGGGTGAAGTCCACTGTTTCGACTGTTCCTTGGTCTCTGGTGTGTACCAGTGGATCCATGTTTCGTCGACTGTCACGAAACGACACAGAAACTTCTTCGAATTGCGCTCAAACAGCGTCAAACACTCCTCTGAAGTGGTCTCACGGTTGCGCTTGTTGTCCGGAGTGAGCAAACGCGGCACCCCTCGCGCCGATAGCTTTCTCATGCCCACAATTTCATACAGGATATGACCCACGCGATCTTTTGAAATGCCTACTGTCTCAGCTATCTCGCGCACCTTCAATCGGCGATCTGCCAATACAAGATCGTGGATTTTTGTCACGTTATCCGGGGCACCTGGAAGTGGCTCATCAAAAACCGACGTGCGACGTTGAAACTCGTTAAACCAATTTTTAATGTTCGCCATCGAAGGAAAAGAATCACCTTATACAGCATCCAAACGCTCTTTGATTTCGCTGCGCGATTTCCTTTCCAAAAACAAGAATCGAATCACCGACCCATATTGCTCTCTTTCCATTTTTCTAAAATCCGCGGACACTCCTGCTTCCAGACGCGATCAAAACAAAACTACGAGTCCGATCCGGCTGAAATTTCGACAGTTGCCGTCTACTAGAATGTACTACAGTATGCTCTTGCGATACTGGCGCCATCTGGCGGTGAGGCTAAGTACTTATCGGACCACCCTCGTATATGTACCAACGATTTAATCGTGTACAGATCAAGCCCAACGATTGACGTCATTATCGTCATATTGTTGACTGAAAATCAACTATCAAAAATCAGAAACCAGTCATTCAGAAAGCCTGGCGCAGGCTCTCACTCTTCTTACTGTGCGGTGGTCTACTGGCGAAACAAAGAGTAATTATATACCTCTGGCTAGATCGGTATCTATGTATTGAAAAAATTATAGATGCTCTTCTGGCATCTATTACCCCAACAAGGTCCTATACAATGGTGTTCGAATTTTACAGGCGAACATTTTTCTGATTGTAATGAGTCGAAGTCACAATACAGTGACCCGGTCAACAACCTGATCTTCGGGTCTTACTACTGCAACTGCTGCAACGAGTGGGTGCAGTTTAGCAGCTTTATCTTCCCAGAGGCGATTTTCTCTTTATTGTAGATAAATTCAAAATAGATTAATGATTCTGCTAATCTTCTACGTATCCCGCAATTCGGTGGAGCTACGGTTCCACTGCGAACCATATGCCACATTCCCCGAACCCGAATGCCTCATGTTTTGTAGGTCGGGTTCACCCTGTGATCGAGGAGATGTCATCCAAAAGCATTCAGGTTTTTGATATCTGAAGCGGGCTTCGTCAGTGGTCAACGCCATTTGATCGAAACGCAAGCCAATCTTATAAACGATTTTTAGTTCTTTTTCAGTTTGCCAACTACAAAAAGAAACTTCACTCTCCTTCAAAGGCGAAACCTCGAATGATCCCAAAATTACCAACTTTTTCAAACAATCTTTCGCCGACGACTTCTTTGTACCAGACACTACTTACTTCGACTACTTACGAAATTACTCTTTTGGACCATTTCTCCCCCGTACTATTGACCTCCATATCATCGAAAATAAATTGAAACAACATCATGATGAATTTACTCCTGCGCCCGATGGTCTCCCTGTCATATTACTAAAAAAATGTTCTTCCATTATTTTTGTCCCGCTCACAAAAATATTGAACTCATCCCTGTCCCTTGGAGAATTGCCCCAGATATGGAGAACCGCTTTTATAACTCCTGTTCACAAAAAAGGTCCGAAGAGTGATGTTAACAACCACCGTCCCATCGTCACATATACGCAAACTTTTCAAAAGTATCTTGCACTCTAAGTTTCCACTGCAAATCTCTAATCTCCTCTAAACAATATGGCTTCCTCAAATGCAGGTCTACAACTATAAACCTTGTCGAATTTGTGTCCGTCACACTCTCATCATTAGAGAATGGAAATGAGGTCGACGTCATTTCAACTGATTTCAGTAAAGCCTCCGACAAAATCTCCCACAAACTAATACTCTTCAAACTGTCTTCCCTAGGCTCTGAACCCACTACGTTTAAGTGGATATCTTCTTATTTAAAAAACCGTTACTACAGTGCATTTCCAACCCTTTCTTAGATTTTTCCGACGTTCCCCAAGGCACTCACCTCGGTCCACTTCTTTTCATTCTTACCATTAACGACATTGAGTTTGTCATCAAACATTCTCACCTCTCACTGTACGCCGACGACACCAAGTTCCTCAAGACCATTTTCTCGCAACAATACTCTTACCTTATTCTTTTCCGTCTGGTGCTCCAAAAATTGCTTAACATTTCTAAATGCTAATCAATCACCTTTTCACGTAAACAAATCAAACCTTCCTCTCGTCTCTACTTCCTCAATAATCAGCCTATCTCCACCGTTCAGGTTGTCCGCGATCTTGTCACACTATGTAACAAAAAGCTTAATTTACGCGCTCCTATCGACGATATAATTTTTAAAGCCAACTCTGCACTCGGTTTCTTGAAGCCTTGGTCTAAAGAATTCTTCAATCCCTACGTGACTCGATCCCTCTATAATACCTTTGTTGGCCCCCTTCTTGAATATGCATCTCAAGCGTGGTCCCTTTATCAACAAACCCACATTTCTAGAATCGAAAGCATCCAACGTCGGTTCCTACGTTTCAATCTTCGAGGACTCCCCTGTATCCCTGCAATCCTTTGTTCTTATCGCCTTATCAAGACCGTCTTAAACTAATCAATTTGAGTACGTCGGAGGAAAGAAGAGGAGTATCTACCCTTTATAACTCCATATCTCTTAGCACTAACCCTCGTAATACATGCAATTCTCGTCTCTTCTATCTATCCCCCCATCCCACCTCATACGGCTCCAATGAAATCATTTCCAACATGCTGGCAAGTGCTAATTCGAATATTAGCTTTGATTACAACCTCAGCACTCCATGCCTAAAACTCTGTCACCTCAATAGCCTTCCCTTCTCTCAATCTTAGTTTCTAAGCATCGCGCCCCTCTTACCCCTTCTTCGTAGTTATGAAGTTAGTTTTAGTTAGCTTAATAATTGGGATTGTTTGCCTCCACGAATATAAAATAAAATTTTCATAGATCAGATCAGACAAGACAGGTCAGGCCACAACGTTGGCTCAGGTGGTAGCTAGTTTAGGCTTAGTTTTTGTTTAAAAAAAAAAAAAAAAAAAACAACTCAACTTATTCTTTTATTTTAATTATTTTAAGTGTATTATAAGATCGAAAAACATGGTTTAAGTTGTTCTACCTACTTTAGGGCCAGCAAGGTATTAAGAAATTTAAACTGGCTAGTCTGGCTAATGTAAGTTATTTCTAAGGAAAATGAAGGCACATAGAGAAAAAATTAAAATCATCATGAATAGTTAGCGCCATCTACTTAAAAACACGGGGGGTCACTTTTCCCGCTCAATGGCCGACAGAAAAAACATCGGAAACTAATGACATAGACATGATAAAATGAAAGCAGCGTAATAGCTAATGATAGTTGGGCTCATACGAGTAGTTAACAAGCGTGCTGAGAAGCATTTGCGTCTCGGTTTTGTTGAATTCTTATATCTATAATGGACTTCAAATGCAATACTATGATATCGTTGTAATTGATCGAGCGGAGCGTAGCGGAGCGAGAGCAATCACCTACTTTTTGGCCTAGCGCGTGCATGTACGGGGAATATAGTGGTCCGAAAACGATTTCGGACTAATCTTGTACGCACTAAATGTAGATATCGGCTATAACCACACATGTGTGCAGCATGTCATTCGATAGATCTAGGTCTGTAGATGAGCCATAAATTATCAAATGAAATTGTTTGATTGAAAAATAGTGAGAAATAACGAAGTAAAGTTTAGAAAAGTGCCATGCGGAGCGAGTGCAAGGTTGATAAAACAACAAATTTGCTCGCTCGATCAAAAATTTTCAGTAGCGGAGTTAAGCCCGCGCATACTGATCTGCCTAGTTATTTAAGTGGAAAGTCATAAGTAGCTAACGTTAGAGGACCTTCATGTCCATAACTCGTCATAACTTAACTGGCAGGGAAACAAAATGCTATAGTGGGGGTCGGTGAACCGCAGGAAAAAGGCCATTGAGCGGAATATATCAAAAACAACCATGCGACGAATATTGAAAGGTAAGCTCAAGCTAAAATTTTATAAAAAGAACAAAATCTTACTAATGCTAAAAAAGAGAGGTTCGATACGGCAAATGAGCTGTGGCGCTTGCATAAATGTGGCCAGTGACAGAACAAGGTGTCCTCTGATGAGAAAAAATTCGTCGAGTGATTCGCAAACAAACAAAACGATTGTGTTTCGCATTTGATCAACCACCAGGAATCAGGCGCTACTGTGTCATGATTTGGGCGGTTGTGACGACCTATGGACGTTCGCGACTTTTGTTTTTCGACCGTAGCGCCAGATTGAATGCGATTGTTTACCGCAAAATTGTTGTGGAAGGGGTTTAAAAGTCTTATAGACCTTTCGACAAGACTCTGCACCAGCACACAAAGTCCACGTCACGAGTGGGTAAAAACATCAACTTTTGCTTTATTGGAATGACCACAGTCACATTATACAGGCCAAAGTCAGCACTAAAATAATATTAAAGTGTGGATGGGCTCAAAGAAAGCCCTTAACTTCGAAAATTGAAAAAAGCTCTACAGACATACATGTTAGTGCAGCGTGCAACTCCTGTTTCGCCCGGCCCGCATATTTAAAATAAACTCTAAAACAGTTATCCAACACTGTATTTGCACTTCAATAAAATTCAATTTCAAATAAAAACTAAAGCGTTCCGGAAAATTTTAGTTCAATTGAACCACCCTGTATATGCGGTTATCGAAAAACAACATGCATCATCACCATCTTGGTAGAATGCCAATCTTGACGCCATATAATATCTTCGAGGCATGCAAAGACTTGGTCTAACGATATCAACTCCAGACCGGGCCGTCTGCCGATTAGCTTCCTATAGACGTTTATGATTTACCATCATATTGATTTGTTAAGTTCCAATGCCCTGTTAAAGCTTTCGATTTTTTGTTAATCATTAATAGCCATCGTTGCTATTGCTTCCTCAGAAAGTGCCGCAACATTAGTCCAGCCTGAGGTGGCTGAGATTGTTATTGGTTCAGTCTAGTTTACCTGAGCATGGTGCGAGTTAGGTATCATATAATGCCACAACAATATCTTCATTATCCGGTGATCGTAAGCACGGATTGATGTGTTTGCTAAGAACATCCAGAAGGTCTTGAAGCACCATTTACCCTTACCACCTATGATTAAGAAAAATGTTGCAAAAAAGACATGCAGATTGTCGTGAAATGTAGAGTCTTGCTGGTATCAATTTTTCTCCCAAGGATAACTCTCATTCGCATAATTGCAACAGATGCTCATTCTCAAGAGATGCAGCTACAAATTCGGATGCAGGTACCAATAAGAAGAAGAAGAAAAAAAGAACTCCATAAAGACGTGAACGTAAAAATGAAATGTTTTAATACAGATGCCGAAAGCGATCGGCATTACTAAAAAGCCAAAACATTTCAGCAATCCGACACGCCCTTCATCGTCCCAAAGAGACCCGTCAAAGATTTATGTATTTTACTTGGTGTGGGTTCCTCGTTCGGCTGCTAGTGCGGTTTCTCTATTATCCTTTTAAGACCATACATAGTCATCTGAACAATTGTTTTTGTATAGTTTGGTTTTGATGATTCCATTACGAGCGAGAAAGCATCCCTGACAGACATAAATATTCTAGCCGTACCGCATGATGGTTGTAATTATTGCATAACAGCGCTTATCAGATGTATGATTGAGTCCGCATCCACTAGGAGGTCTCGTTTCTTTTCCTACCGGTATTTTTAAGCGCGTCGCGAAGGATATCGAGAATCTTATTTAAGGATTTTGATGTCACTTGCCAAGTGGAATGTTTATTTCGTTTAAAGTTTAGACGCCAGTACGTAGCTCAGTCAAGTGGTATTGTTAAGGACGAGTTAGTCTGTTTTGATTGGAATATGTTATATAAGTGGTTGTTGCGGGTCCGATTAGCCGAACAGATCGTGTGTGGTCGGCGGCGAATTTCAGGATAATTAATGGTTTCTCAAGGGCGAAGAGGATTACAGAATATAGACATGTAATTAGGCATATTCTTAGACGAGAATCCCTATCTTTCGATGCCGTAATTTGTAACCAAAATTGTTTTTCTGGAACATGAAAAAACAATTTACATATCTACACATGCATATGCGCGAGTATGCGGCAAAAGTTTTCAAACAAATCAGTGCTGTTAGCCCAACATCTCGGGGGCGCTTTGTTCAAAGAACAAAGGTGCATTATGATAAAATGATTATCCTTTAACGAAGCAATTGGATTTATATGATTCTTGAAAATGAGACGGGAAAACGCCCCGAAGCTGCTACTGCCGCCGCCGCCGCCGCCATGCGAATCACACATGAATAGGCGATATCGAATTTCACCATCAGATGTTCGTTCAGATCATACAGTTCGGATAGAGTCCCCAGCACCACGTCAAAGGAAGGAATATCGTCAAGGGCATACTCGATCAGCCAACTAGTTTCCTCTTCTTGTCAATTTCTTACACCATGCTGTTATTATCTTCAATTCCTCATCTTTATTATTATTTCCATTAACCCATTTCACTTTCGTAATGCCGCCTTTTCACCGCTAACAATGCCTTTATAGTATATGTGTGTAGAATGATAGCGTATAGGGACTAGACCAATCTATTCAATCCTTTCGCACTGGCAAATGCCGGCAGACCCTTTGGTCTACTTGAGTGTTTCTATTCTGCTCCTTGAATCTGTGTTGAATGTCAAAGTGCCGCGATGCATTGTACCAGCATGTCTTTAGTCTCAAGGAAATTTAATTCTTAATCAAAGAAAAAAAAAACGGAAAAATTAGGCAATAATCATGACAGCGGCTCCACCGATTTTTATGCATTTCTAACCAATTTAGAGACGAATGACGAAGCCATAGTAGGACAACAAATCGCCCAAATTAATCCACAATCACGGCAACAGACAGGCGCAGGCAAATCCACCAGATTCTGATTCCATTCTTTACCATACCTATTGCCTACATATATGTATATATGATCGTGGTCAAACGATCAGCCGAACCTGGACCGCTCGTACGTAGTGGGAACAATATGAACCTGACCAGTGGCCACCGTCGTCGGTTACCGTCTCTCCGAAATTAAGAGAACTTGATAATGTGTTAATTATAATCAAACCAAACAAGTTTCTCGTGTCGTATACTCGTGCACACATTAGGATGATGCCCCTCCTGCAAGGTCTGTCTACACGTCCCCGGACTACAATTCAAATGAGTTATTATTCACCGGAGCTGGATCTGATCTGTCGATGCAGCAGTCGCATCCTTAGCGTGTTTATGTGAAACCGACGACCAATATTAGCGCAGCTACACAGAAAATAAAAATATTAATAACAATAATGTGTAATTTATGGGCATGGAGCAACCGAAATGGGATGAAGACCAAAATGACGACAACAGGAACGACGAAGACATCGGGAAATCGAGAATCTGGCATATGGGCTGCGAACTAAGTAACAGCGTTACAGGCGGCATAGACCTTTGATCCGATTTGAAAAAAAAAAACAAACACACAACCCAAATCGAAGCTGGACTTGACCAAATTTATTCGGAATTAAAACAAGCAACAAATTATTGATTGTGACTATTTCCGTAAAATATTTTGACAGCAACTTATGAATCTTTCCCGATATCGTAGCCGCGCTAGAGATTTCACATTATTTACTATTCCACGAAATGCTAATGGCAATGGTAGCGCGGAATCAGTAATTTTTAATGACCCCTCGCGACAGGAATGAAGACGAACCTCAACGCCGACGCTGCCGGGGACTAAGGTCTGAAAACTCCTTACTTGTGTATAAAACAAATTATGTAAGAACAATAATAGACGGCTTCGGTGGACACCTATGCGAATTCGGGCAGGTGCTTGTGCATTTTAAAGTTAAAACTGCGACTTGACTTGCTTGGTGGTTCGTGTATCGTGTATATCGTGTCGTATCCGTGAAGATGTCCTGCTTGTCGTGCCGACGGACGATTCTTCCGATTGTGGTGGTGGAAATTACATAGCCCATCTAGTGAGGGTTACATGCGAACGCGTAGATTTTCATGTGAATCGAACTAATTCAAGGGGGTATGTGCCGTGAATTATTTAGAAAGTGGTCATCCTCGTTCAGGGCGGAGCACACTGTCATTACTGTATTTCATTGTTTGGGGGGAGCTCAAGAATGTCTGTTGTCCGTTCGCGTTGGGTGGGGGTAATTGAGGAGAGACTATAACTTTGTGTTTGGCATCAAAAGATCACGCAAGCGATTTGCTGTGAGTCCGGTCTTCTTCAAGTCGTTTGGCTTTTTTGTTTAAGGGAAAATTTAATACTTCGAGCATCTGGTTCAATATTAGCAAGTTGCGGTTTTATATCATGTGCCGTGATACCCCGTTAACCGAGTTCATTAGAACTTTATTTGCTATTTTCAGAAACATTTTTGCTGCTTGCTATAATTATATGTACACTCAGTACAAAAAAAATCTTTGTGCAATAATCGTTAGAAGTGATAATGAAATACAAGCTTGCAATCAGGCTTTCAACCGTTCTATTCTCATCTACGGCGCTATCGTATTGTGTCGTGAATAGAGAACAGGGACTTCTTGCACAACAGACATATTAACCATCACCCCATATCTGTTTTCTTCCAAAGGAAGGCATATGGTCATGCTTAGTGCATCCGAATGCTGGTTTAGCCGCTCCTATGATCACCCTAAGGCCCTGGAGTTGACATCAAGAGACTTGTTTGCGACTTCGACCTATTATACCGTACCAAACCTTGCTTTTCTGTTAAATTTTCGGGACATAATGATGTCGAGCATGAGTTCGAGTTTTTTAATTATCCATGGTTTAACCACGGATCTCTACACCACCATACGCCACACGCTCTAGGGTTGGCGTCAACTAAAACGTGCAATTTTTTGAATAGTGTACCTTTAGAGTGCAATGGAAACATCGATGATCGCTTTTCAACATATGGTTGGCCGGCAAGTCGACTTGCCCGCAAGGCAAATGGATGGGGGTCCTTGCAATGTCCAGCCCAACACAGTTCTGGCAGCAGCCAAGTTTTGCGAAAGATACTCCAGGCAAGCCCAGAATCACAGCTAATTGCGGACAACGAGGAAAAGTGCCGTGAAATAGAAGAGGAGATCAGCGTGTATGTGCAGCGGATATCTGCAGCGTGGGAAAATCTCTACAAAGCAAATTTTGAGGTACGTATAGTGATAAATTTGAAGTCTGAGCAACTACAAAGGGAGTTGGAAACTTGTTGCGAATATGAAGACAAGGCTGTTGACATCCTAGCGCGGCTAAACCACCGTCTGAAAAACTTCATGAAAGTCAGAGTGGTGTAGTTCAACACGATAAATCAAATATATGCGGAGATTCTTCCCATAACGTCAAATTACATAAAATGGAATTGAGAAAGTTTAACGGTGATCATAAGGAGTGATTACCGTTTTGTGAACAGTTCCGCACGGCTGTGCATGAAAACTCAAACAAGCGGTTCTGACAAATTTAATTATCTCTTAACGGTACTAGCGGGAAAGGCTAAAAAGACGGTCTCCGGGTTTACGTCGACTCAAAATTGCTATGATGCGGCAACATCCCTCTTGCAAGAAGAGTATGGCGATACCGAAAGAATAATAGATCGGAATATGCAAAATGTAATGTCCTTGTCATCTGTCAATTCGAAATCGTATATTACGGGTCTGCGACGCTTATATAATACAGTTGTCTCTACAACTCGATCCCTAGCTTCTCTCGGCGTTCCATCTTCTCATTATTACGTAATGCTAAAAACTGTTCTCTGTATGCCCATAGAACTTTGAATTGAGCTTTCTACTGGCTAAGTACTGTACTAAAGAAATATATTAAATACTTGTACATACATACATATGTACATATATCTGAGCGATTTGTGTTATCTTTTCGAAAAACCTAGGTATTTCTGTTTCAAATACATATCTCGATCGGTGTTTTATCCTCTACGGTAAACCTACTGCAGCAGAGGGAAAGGTATTGTACAAAAGGTGCTCCTTATTATGACAATCCATGGTTTTTCAATAGATGGCGTTAGCGATACATTTTCTTCTTCTTAGATGGCATTACAGCTCAGAACCACGCTTCTCTCAATCACTTATTGTGTGCGATTTGTTTTTCACACAAGTGAACTGGACCTACAGTTTCAGTACCCCGCCCAAGAGAGAAGTCGCGTAATAAACAATCGATGGCGTTGGTGTTATCGGGATCCGAATTCGCTCATCGTGCATCAGAGTAGTGTTGGGTAGGACACGCATTTTTATTGAGTTTGTATGAGGAACTCATTTGGGAGAGTGAAGTGGTACATTGTCCCACCTCATTTGAGGTACATTTTGTCACATGTCCCATTGATAGCTTGCAATACTAATGCAAAAGTCGTGAGGTGCCTCTGAGTATGACAGGAATCAAAGTGGGAAAAATATTTTTTTTGAGGTGTTGGGACATTTTTGTAGTGATGTATGGGACGTTTGTAGTGCATCTTGTATGAGTAACGCAACACTATATCAGAGGCCGACACACTACCGACTGCGCCACGGCGCTGGTCAGAAATGACAAAAACAACTCCTTGTCCTGTTCTGTCAACAACTACTTATTTACACCTTTATGAATTTTCATCGGCGTCAGATATATTTTTGGGCGTGGAATTTGATGTCGCAAATTAGCATCTTTTACGGGAAGTTGGGCTTTTCGTCTTCAGTAAAAAAAACATATACGATTGAGGGGCGTTGAGACTTATGTATATACGAGAACGAACCTGTCTGGAATGACTTAAAGGCTAGAAAAAGGGGGAAAAATGGAAGCCATAGAATTAGAAGCATTACTAGATCAAAATCTATTTCAAACTTGCAGTTGTCATGGTCCAAAAGCGAAGAAGTTGGGTGCCACAGGTTGGGTTTTCTGTATCGTATTGTGACTGTCGATGAAAAGTGACTATAATCCGAAGCGAAAGAAATAGTTGGGGCACCGCAGACCGAAGCTGTGTTTGGTGGCGCCAGTTTTTGCAACCGGGTGATAACATTAATAGAATTAAACACAACTCATGGATTTGAGCCTGGCATTCAGGGAAAACACTACAAAGTGATTCTGCAACAAGACTACCCTCGTTTTGTTCAGAAAGTTAAGACTTTTCTCAAATCTGAATGTCGCGTTACACCCACTGTCACATTCTCTAGACATTTTCCCTTCTTACTATTATTTATTCGGATCGATGACACATTGACTGGCTGAAGAGCACTTCTTATTTTTAAAAAAGTCAACCATTTGGTCGATTCGTGGACTGCCTAACAAGACATCCAGTTCGTTCAGCTCGTTCAGACAAGACATATTGTGAACGTTCCAAAACACACGGGTTATGACACCACGTCTCTTCTTTGGGAGGTTTACAAACTTTTCCCATTGTTGGGAAGTTGGGAATCAACGCATTATCGTAGAGAAAATTCAAGGAGCTGGATGTCGATGGACAGGGGAATAGATGAGGAGAGACATCAAATCAACACCAATTTTAAATTTGGCGTACAAAATTATCAAAAAATTTCTTCTATTAAATGTTGGTGATGAGGTCCTGTTGGTGTTTAATGTGCACCTCCAAAAGGAAATGGGAAACTCTTTTTTTCCCAGCTCTTTTGTTTCTTCTGCAAAAGCAACAACATTTATAAGGAAATTAAATTAAGAACATTTTTAAAATTGTGGCGAAACGTTGACCAAGAAACAAAATTGTTAAATGTTATAAAATTAATTTTTAAATGTGTTCCTTAGAAAAATCGAGTTTTATATTAAAAATACAAACTTTTTTATTTCTACTGCCCTTTCAAAAGTAAATTTTGAATAACTTGTTTAAATTTTGTAAACAAAGCTTAGGAATATAATTACAATGGAATACAATTTATTAAATATGTTGAATTTCTTTAAGTACCTATTTTATTTTATAAATAGTTATTAAAAATTGCTTAGCTTGATTATTATTTAAAATAAAAAACTAAAATATTTCTTTTTTTATATCACTTACTGAAATACTTACCATTAGTCGTTATGAAAATATGTATTACTGGATGTATTACTAAATTATAGACATATGAAAATTGAGAAAGAAACTGAAAAATTTATGGTGATTCTTTTCCAAGACTTATAAAAGGTATTACTGAGCTGAATTATTAGCAAATTCTGACGCAATTCGCATATGAATTAAGTTATTTGTAGATCTCTCTAGACGATTCTTGAAGCTTTTGTGCAAAAAGAAAAAATCCAATCAGGTGCTAAGATTCCTTCATTATCTTCTTAAATAGTTTTATTAGCTCCTGTATACTTGAGAGTGCCTGCTTAGGGGAAAGTAAATAAAATGTAAATAAAAAGTCATTTTATTCAGTAAAATTAACTTGCTTTACTGGCTGAAGCATTTTCACCTAGATTATGAAAAATCCAAGAAAAGAAAATGTCTTAAATATATTGTTATGCCTTGGCACTAATTGTCAAAAAGAAAAAACGTATTATCGTTCGCGTTACCGCGGGCTGGTATTAACTTGGGAACTCATTCCAGCAGTACCCTTGGTAAAGGGCAAGTCACATAGAATCCGTGCTTGCGTGCGTCCGTTAATTTCAATCGACTGCCAACGCATTGCAGGCATGCATAGCCACATAGAATCCGTGCGTGCGTTGGTCTGTCAAAATTGAATGTCAAATCATTCAATGACATTTATTAATTGGCGTTGTGCGTTCAATTAGAAAACATTCTTTACTTGTTAAATAATACTTAAAAAATATGGACGATTTTATTTCAGTAATAATATCTATATTAATATTGTCGCCAGCATTTGAAATGTACAAGATAATAATGGGATTTATTTCTGTAGCACTTTAAACTTTTGTTATAAAGACACGGATGGTCTTTAATTGTTTCAATCAATTTTTCTTCTAACATTTCTTTCACTTTGCACCAACAAAACATACCTCGCATGTGACACCAAACAGAATAATACTTAAATGTCAACCGAATTTGAAATTTCTCTCACTGCGAGAGAGTTCCTAAACATTCTCTCAAAGCATCCACCAATGAACGTGCTTACTCTCAATTTGTCTATATGTGAACTTCAAATTGTAAATGTGTGAGCTCCGATATGTGAATGTATGAACTGTCAGCGCATCAAAAAGTAGAAAGTAGCTCTACTTTGTCTATCGAAGCGCGTGCTTCCGTCGGCTATGTGCCACCTCCCATAAGAATATGTGTATTCTACTTTGCTGTCAGCGGAAGCACGCAAGCGCGGATTCTATGTGACTTGCCCTTAATATTCGCGGACGATAGATTCAACCACAAAAAAAGTAAGAAGAACAAACAAAAAAAAAAAGACGAATTTAATTTTAGTGTCTTTATTACTTGGCGAACGGAGTACAAGTGATTATTCTAAAATATCTTAAATCTAACTTAACCCTATACAGCATACGCAGTAGTCTCCGTACATTGCATACGCAGCAGTTCTATCGGCGTCGGTTCTCGCGTAACTGTGGGAATTTGCGTTTTTCTTATGTTTGCAATTTGAGGTGCACTTTAAGTGCCTCGGTAACTTGAGGTTTATTCGGGGTACATCCGTAACAATATAAAAAAAAAAACAGGAGGCGAATGCAATTTAAATCTAAGAATACTAAGCGTGCAACGAAGAAACGAGCAGAAGTATAAAATTTAGAAAATATTTTGTGAATTGTAGGTACAGTTACATAATTCATGGTATTGACGCGTAGGTCATAGCAGCCATAAAATCTAGCAAGAAAAGAAAACATTTTTCAGAAATTTATGAAATTAAAGGTTTTTGACGAAGTTAAAACTTGGGGTCCAACATTCACTTTGCAGATAATTCTAACTGCGTGTTTGCTTTCAACAAAGTAATGAAGTTTTCATTCAAAAAGACTATCGTATATCAATTAGAGAATCGTCGGATTGCAATAAGAACTCAGGTGGTATAATTGTTTGGCAACTAAGTGGCTGACAGCTTATTTGACCCACCCCATATTTACAAATTCAAATGAGCATGGCTCCTAAACGAAAAAAACTATCAAAAAAATAAAAACGCAGAAAGGTTGACTGAGATTTAATCTTAACCAAAACAGTTAAATAAATTGATTTTAACATAAAATGTCATTTCACACTTAGGAAAAATAAAATAAATTCAATTTTCAATGCTACAGCTTATTTGACCCACTGTGTTTAATGAACAGCTACAATCGCACGAAATTGAGGATAACGGTTCTTGTTGCGTTTGTCTCTTAGCTGTTACATTCGCAAGTAGAATTATCAGTTTTTGTTAGTTTTAACAAGGTAGCACGTGCTACGACGATGGAAAAGCGCACAACAATTGAGCAGCGTGAAATAGTCCTGCATCATTACAAGAATGGGCTATCTCGTAGGAAAATAGCCGAAATTGTGAATATACCAGATGGCACGGCCAAGGCAATAATTCATCGCTTGTGTTGGAGAACCGAATTGAAAACAAGGGAAGAAACGCTCCAAATAAAATATTTAGTGCCTCAGATGAGCGGTATATTGTTAAAAAAATAAAACAAAACCCCAAGTTATCGGTACTGGCTAGTGAGATGGGAAATATGTTTGGGAGGTCGTGTTCTGCAGAAACCATCCGACGAATCCTAAGAAATAACGATTTACATGGAAGAGTCGCACACAAAAAGCCTTTCATCAATAAAAAAAATTGAGATTGCCGCTTTAAATTCGCAAAGGAAAGATTCAAGCTTCTGGGAACAAGTTCTATTTGCTGATGAGTCCAAATTTAATATCTTTGGATCCCATGGGCGATCTTATGTATGGCGCAAACCAAATACAGAGCTGCAGGACAAACATTTGGAGCCAACAGTCAAGCATGGAGGTGGTCATGTCATGGTATGGGTCTGTATGTTAGCAGCAGGGGTCGTAAAACTTCAATTCATTGAGAGCACTATGGACAAAATGGTCTATCTCAATGAAAAGTGCAGAGCAATTGGGAATTAGAGACACATTTCGGTTCTACCAAGACAATGACACGAAACATACATACATACTTCGGGAATTGTTCAAACTTGGCTCATCTATAACTGTCCTCACGTTATGAAACCGCCATCGCAGTCTCCAGATCTTAATGTTATAGAAAATCTGTGGTCCATTTTGGACGCAAATATTCGAAAACGCAACATTTCGAATAAAAATGATCTGAAGACTGCCTTAATTGAAGAATGGGCAAAAATTCCTCGTGAAACGACCAAAAAATTAGTGGAGTCATATCCTAACCGGCTCAGAATGGTTATAGACCAAAAGGGGGGGCATACCAAATATTAACTTCAATAAAAATAATATTGTACTTGAGTTTTTTACTTGTTTTTATACATGGGTCAAATAAGCTGTGACATTGAATTATTGAGTTTATTTTGTGTTTGTTAATTTGTTGTGTAATTTTAAGCTAAAATTAATAAATGAAGATCTTTTATTTAAGTCCAAAACTTGATTAATCTTTCTGCGTTTTTATTTTGTTGATAACTTTTTTCGTTAAGGAGCCATACTCGTTTGAATTTGTAAATATGGGGTGGGTCAAATAAGCTGTGAGCCACTGTATATTTAAAGATTCTTTCAATTATGAAGTACGATTTTTGCAAATAATTTTGCGATCTTACATGACATAAATCTTAATACTTAAAATTAGCAATTCGGGTCGATCGACAAACACTAAACGGAACTAGTGGCAAATACGGAGTATAGCAGCAAGTATTATACAGACAAAATATGACACAACTAGGAGAATGATACTCGTACTTCAATAGTATGTTCTCGCAGTTATTGCGTATAATATGTTTTATTTATTGTATAAAATGCCAAACATCTATGCAGAACCTCTAAGTCAAAATTCACGTCAGCATGGAAATCAGAAAGGCAAATGTTAGAGTATTACAAAGCAGTATTGGCAGCGAATGTCGCCATTTTTTTCTTTGAAAGGTTTACATTTGGAATAATATCGGCCCAAAGAGAGAACCTTGGATGCACCTCTATTAGTAAAAAATATGGAGCGCAAACAGGATTTAGCTCTTACATTTTATTATCAAAAATATGAGTTTCTTGAAGAGCAATTATATCTGATCTGTGTTCTTTAATTAGCAGCTTAAAATCATGATAGTTACTGAGATATCCGTTAAGGTTCCACTGAGGATTACTTGAGCTGATTTGAGTGATTTATATTATAAGAGCGATTATGTATGAAAAGTGACTGTTGTGCGAAATTTTGTGATGATTTGGGTGACTCTGCTGCTCAGATGTTGAATAAACGAAACTCTCGGAGGAATTTGGATGATTTAATCTTGGGGCCGCACAGTCGATATTTGAAGAACTGGCTCTTAAAAATTCATCTTCGGTAATTCTTCCACTTTCAAAGTTAAACTGAGAATCAGAAAAAAAAAATCGGTTTCTTCTAAAAAACGATAGCATTCTACTCTTAAAGCTTTATCCAAGAACTTTAAAGAAAACTGATAAGAGAGGGGTAGGACGGTAACTACGTAAAGAATAATATATGAGGTTTGTTCAAAAATAAAGTGACTTTTTATTTTACTCGACAAATATGTATTTCTTCATCAACATCAACATCAAAGTAATTTCCCTCAGACCGCCAGGGCTATAATGTTCTCAGTAAAGACTAATCTTTCAACTCCAATTCTTTATTCCTTTAATTCTTGTGATTTGATGTGCTCTTGACAACTTTTTTTTTTTTTTTTTTTTTTTTTTTTAAATTCATTTTATTCAGTTTTATCTTATATCTATCTTACCCTAGTCAAAAATGTTTAAAACTAGCTTAACTATCTTAACAAATCTAACTATCTTACTGGCCCTAGACGGACACTCTAAAACAAGCAGAACAATTGAAACATGTCTTTCGACGACTACATACATGCTATTAATATCTATCTAAATTAAGCTAAGAAAAATTGTTTTTATTAATAAAAAACTTAGCATATGATCATTTTTATATATTTATATAAAACTTAATCCTATCTAAAACTAATAAATCTAACTAAACCTATCTTATTCTTCTAACTTAACTAAAATATATATACCTAAATATATACATTATATATATTTCATATATATATCTTTTTTTTTACATTTTATGTTTTTTAATAATTTTTTTTATTTTTTAATTGTTTTTTTTTTATAATTAATTTTTTTTTATTTTTTTTTATTTTTTTTATTTTTATATTTTTTTTTATATATCCTACCCTGCCCTACCCTACCTTACCCTACCTTACCCTACCTTACCCTACCTTACCCAACCCTAACCTATGTAAGCCTGCCATTGGTATTAGGCAGGCTTTGCCTTGAAGAGGCTGCTCCTATCGAGCTGTCCGTTGACGGAGTTCTCTCCAGCCACCAAAGGTGTCGATGCTGGCGGACTATGTCTCCTCGATCCCGGCGTGAGACCGACCTACAGAACCTGAGGCGCTCGGGCTCACTGAGCGCGACATCGGGTCCGTAGAGGAATCGCCGTTCCACGGAATTGCGGCCCACGTGGAAGATTAGCGGTACCGCCAATCTATCCTAGATCAGCCCACATCTATCTAGATAGAGGAATGCTTCTGGCGGGACAAAGCCGTTAAGGCGCACTCTCTCATGATATAGATCATTGGGGTAGTAAGCCCCGAAGATCAGGCTATTGACCGAAGTCATTGCTCTCGCAATGTGGCTTCGAATCAGTTTGATCAGAAAATTATCTATCCGTACAATCCTGGCCCTATTGTATAGGACCTCGTTCGGGTAAAATTTCCTGTACTCAGATTCGGGAGTCCTATGTAGCCCGAGACAAGTCCTAAGACATTGTCTCTCAAACACCCGAATCCTTTCCATTAAGCTGGCTCTCACATTGAACCAGACGGGACATCCATAGGCAACCATGGGCCTGATTAAGGCCATGTAGCAGATTGCCTTCACCCTGGAATCAAGTTGGCTGCTATGAAACAGCCATCTTGTCAGAGCGAAAGCGCCCCGGGCCCTCGCCAGAGCAGCATCTACATGTTTGTCAAAATATAGATACTGATCCAGCACGATCCCAAGGTATCTGACTACACTTTGTCTCGCCAGTGGACGCCCGTCCGGCCCAAAGATAGAGAACCTGCGCCAATTTTTTCTAGTGTCCCGGGAGGCCCTAGACAAAGGCGTTCTGAACAATATAGATTCTGATTTCTGGAAGTTGATTTTCAACTTCCAGTCATCACAATACTGCTGATTTTTTTCAAAGTCACGTTGCAAGAGAGTGACAATGACGTCGATCGTTGGACCTGATCTGTACGCAATTAGGTCATCTGCATACGCTATTGAGCGGTGAAGAGAAACAAGTAGATCACTCAGGTAAATGCTGAAAAGGATCGGCGAATTTACCGTACCCTGTTGCAGTCCATTTTTGATTTCAAATATTTGAGTAGAAGTTACGTTGGCAATTTTCACAACGAACTTTCTACCTGTTAACATGTCAAAAATCATATATAGCAGTGGTTTACTTATGCCCAGCCGACTGAGCTTGTAATAAAGGCCTTCTAACCATACTGTGTCGAAGGCTTTTTCCAAGTCAATCAAACAGGCACCCGTGCATTGGTTCTTGCATTTATTCCATCCGATACAAGTTTCGACGCGGCATGAATAGTGTCATGCCCCGCTCTGAAACCGAATTGGTTATCCGGGATGATTTTATTGTCCTCGACCCATTTAGACAGGGCCCTATGGACCACCTTCTCGAAGACCTTGCTGATACTCGGAAGGACTCTTATCGACCGGAGATTTTCCTTCATTCATTCATTCACTTTATTTTTTGAACAAATTTTGTACAGTAGCATCTGTTTTTTTCCGTACCAGGATAATTACAATAGTTATAAGACAATCAGAGAAGACACCTTTTTGAGTTTTTAAATCAAATACAAAGTAAAATACGTTCGAAATAGAGGGTGGGGCAAGCTATATTTCTTGCAAACGCTAATTTGTCTATGGCTTAAAGCATAAGAATTTATGGATTCTTTTTTTAACATTCTGATTATTATTTAAGACATAAAATTTGAGTTTCCAGAAGAATAAATCGCATGAGAAGGGCTATCTGTAATCTTCATTATAGGCTTTGAACTAAGAGCAACAAAATCAAATTTTCTGGATTTTCAATTTTAACCATAATCGATCCCAAGATACTAAAATACTAAATGGGCAGTTGTTATTGGATGATCAGTTGTTGTTAGACAGACACGTTATGTGACATACATACATATGTACATACATAGATGTCCTCTGCAAATCGTAAAATTACCTATATTGAATAAACTAATAGAAAAAAAAGTACTTAGCACATTATTTTATCATTATGCCATGATTAATATTTCCCCCCGAATTAAGCCCATAACCAATCTCAAGTGATGCGCGGTAACAGCAGACCCTAAGTAAATCATCACCTCATCTCCATAGACCGAAGCAAAGAGACCAACGCACAATAGTGAGACGGCATGTCAGTATTTTTCACCAACGTCAGAGCTAATTCCTTTCGTTCCAAGTTGAATTCCAAACACACACTCGCGCCCTTTGAGTGCGGTGATTCGACCGACTGACTAATCCATTGACTGACTGACACTTGTTGACGACTGTTGGATGAGGACGATGAGATGTGAACGGCATCCGCATCATCGTAAGGAGCGGACCACTGATTTGATTACATCATTAGCATATTTATTGGGGCATTTAGTATATTTTTGTTTTGGGTTTTAAACATACGACATCATTTGTTGGGCTGGCCGGCTTGCTTGCGACGGATGCCGGACAGGTAGACAAAAGTCAGCGAATCGATAGGTCGTCGCAACAGAGACATTCGACTACAATATTTCCGTTGTTATTGACGACAATCGCTTCGGACCGCGTGGACCGCGATACTATTCGTGTGTATGGATGTCGGGTGTATCGATTGTCCTACTGGTTTCACGTTTAATGCAGCCGACTTCTTTCACTCAGCGTTATTATGTTATCACTGACGATATTACAAAATTATACAACATAACTTACGTTGATCTTCAGGTGTGTAATTACCAGAGTTTTTCTTAAGTTGTCAACATTTCTGGCTTAAGTGTGGAATGGGAGAAAGAGCGGCATGATTGAACCTGGCCTCGGTTGAGGCTAGTCGGCTTTATTGTTTCGGTGGCTGTCCGGCTGTCTAGCTGCCTGATTGCTTGATAGTTTAGTTGCTTACCGGTCTGTTAAAATGGTGTTGGCTTTTATTAAGATATCGTGAAATATTATTTTCATTGATTTTTTTGAAACACATCAGGCGATTGGTTAGGCGTCGATTCCTTTTTATGGCTATTAGCTTCTGGTAGTTTAGAACATCAGTCGACGTATGACTAAATCCATTTCTTAAAGCCAATTCACCCACTTTCACATTTGGGTTTTATGACATACATACGTAGATGTGTATGCATATAAATACCGAAAAGTAACATTCCAACCCCACTGGTCCATTGTTCATGGTCGAAATTGATTTGTCTTTACCTCATTTAGATGCTAATGTAACACAAAAGTCACTCCTTGACCATTACTTCGACGACCGTTAAACATTTTGCCCACTAAACACCTAGTGCTCGGTTGCATGGCTCATTGTAACCGGCTACAAAAGCACAAAAGTAGAAAGAAAATCTAAACAAAACAGACCGAACGAGAGTAACAAAAAAAAAATAGATATCCAACCGCAAAAATTATCGGAGTGAGAAGTGATGGAAATGTGGAATAAAAATGAAAGAGTCTGTGCGCGCAATGGTGGTACTTTGGGTACATGAAGCACGTTTCTTTCACTTTTAAATGCCGAGAGATGATGAGATGAAGATTAGACAGTGATCTTGTCTTGGTTTGGCCGATTCGGATTTGTCTGGGGAGCTCTTTGCTCTTTCGTTCTGTCTTTCTGTGTCTTTCGGCCGCGGTCGCGGTCGCGATCGCAGTCAATACGGTGCGCTGTTTAATTTTTTGAGAGCACATTGATTAATGGATCAAAGTCTTTTGACACGAGCTATTTGGGGAAATCCTTTGTTGATTTTGCCGTGTTGTACTTAAACTCTTTATTCAATAAATTTTCAATTTTGACTGTGTGTGCATTGATCGTTTGAACGATCGGCTCCGGCTTCTTGGATCTTTGCGGTTGTTTAGCTCAACTTATTTATATGTAAGTATGTATGGGTATGTGTGATTGTTTTGTTGTGGCAGTCATTGTGGCATTGAGAAAGAGAATGAATTCCATAAAAGCCTGGCAGCATTGGATTTGGTTTCTTATTCAATTAAAACACAATCAGAGGATTTCTCTCTATTGTACAATAGGCAGTATGTATATGTCGGGTGCCCCGACACAGTAGACAACAGATTAGAAAAGAAGCAACAATTCCGTAAAGCCCCAACGTTAAGCCCCAACCGCCAACGGATGGCAGTTGACCCTTTGTACATGTTTCTTTAGGAATGCTAACAGGTCATCATGTTGGCACTCGCATTGAACATTAAGCAACAAGCTAATAAAAGAGTAATACTTCTTCTGGCGAAACACGTCAGCTCGACTGTGGCCGGATGATTGATGGCTAGGTCCACTGCTATCTGTCAACAAGAGCATACATCCGATGTCATTCGAAAGCCATCAAACAGCATTATGTACAGCACAAAAGGAACACATCTCATTTATCCTCATATTCATGTTTCCACACAGATCACAACTCTTTTAACACACAATCAATGTGTGCACAGAATTGAGCTCACTACTCATCTGAGGGCCGAGCACACGAATTTTCATCGAATCTTTATCTACCTAAATGGTACCTCTTTATTGTTCATATTCACTGTGTAAGCCTCAGTTCGGTTGAGAATGCGATTGCTATCCCTTGAGAGATCAAGATTTAAGGAGGCATCGTCATTATTATGCTTCTCAGCAGTAAATGCAACAGCAAAAGCAGCAGCCGCAGCAGCAGTAAACCAGTTGGGTTCCGAGTGCCAGCTTGCTGTCTGTTACACGACCAAGAAATAACTGTCATCTTTGATTATGCAGGGCTTATTTAAGCATAAACACACAACAAAAATGGCAAGAGTGATACATCATCATCAGCAGGGTCTCTGTGATAGGTCAACTGTCACAGCTCGAATGATTCGAATGATTGCGCCGCAGTGATTTGTATAAATTCGGTTAAATGCTCGCCGGGGCACAATACTTGTAGCTTATATGAATATGGATACATATACCTATGTAAATTGATAGATACATTTTTGATGGAAGGTAGAAACAGCGGGTGTTGGAAGTTCATGGAATCGATACGACCGAATGATTTTATGCTGGGAATCGAAATGGGATAAACCCTTTCAGGATTTTGGGGTTCACATCAGAAATTGTTAGGCGACGGAAATGCTGATCGAAAAACAGAAATAAAAAACGACTAAAAAATAGAAATATGTACTTGTACTTGTAAGCCATGGGAAGTATGTTTAGATGCGGCTGTAGCAAATCAGAAAAAATATTATATTCACAATATCTATTGGATATAATTAGGTATGGTCAAATATGTTGATCTATTTTCACTCTTCAAAGAAGATTTTTACCGTGTACTAAAACAATTCGTCTTTTATGAGTTTCTTCTTTACTGACCAAATGTTGAGATCCCCACACCCTTTTTTACAGTAGTGTGCAAAACTATACATACCAGGGTGGTCCGATAAGCACTTAGCCTACAAAAGAAAAACAAAAACTTTGGAGACATGGCGATCTATTTTTCAATATAGTCTCCTTTTAGCTCGATACACTTGACCCAGCTATGCTCCAACTTCTTTATCCCGTCTGAAAAATACGTTTTCTCGAGGTCTGCAAAGTAGGCCTCCGTGGCGGCGATGACCTCCTCATTCGACTGAAATTTCTGCCCGGCGAGTGACTTTTTCAAGTTTGGAAACAAAAAGAAGTCGCACGGGGCCCAATCTGGGGAATACGGTGGATGGGGCAGCAGTTCGTAGCCCAATTCGACCAATTTGGCCGTGGCGAGGGCGGAGGTGTGAGTCGGTGCGTTATCATTGTGGAAGAGAACTTTTTTCTTCGCCAAGTGGGGCCGTTTTTTCTTCAATTCGGCGTCGAATCGGCCCAATATTTTGGCATAGTACAGCCCTGTGACCATTTTGCCCTTCTCCAGGTAGTCGATGTGGATCACATCTTGTGAATCCCAGAAAACGGTGGCCATCACCTCTCCGGCCGATGGGACAGTCTTCGCCTTCTTCGGAGCACGTTCGCCGGGAGAAGTCCACTGTTTCGACTGTTCCTTTGTCTCCAGTGGATCCATGTTTCGTCGACTGTCACGAAACGACGCAGAAACTCCTTCGGATTGCGCTTAAACAGCGTCAAACAGTTGCGCTGTGGTCTCACGGTAGCGCTTGTTGTCCGGAGTGAGCAAACGCGGCACCCATCGCGCCGACAGCTTTCTCATGCCCAAAATTTCATGCAGGATATGGCCCACGCGATCTTTTGAAATGCCTTCTGTCCCAGCTATCTTGCGCACCTTCAATCGGCGGTCTGCCAATCGTGGAGATCGTGGATTTTTGTCACGTTATCCTCCATGGTAGCCGTTTTCGGGGCACCTGGACGTGGCTCATCAAAAACCGACGTGCGACCACGTTGAAACTCGTTAAACCAATTTTTGATGGTCGCCATCGAAGGAGCAGAATCACCGTACACAGCATCGAAACGCTATTTGATTTCGCTGCGCGATTTCCCTTCCAAAAATTAGAATCGAATCACCGACCGATATTGCTCTTTTTCCATTTTTCTAAAATCCGCGGACAATCCCGCTTCCACACGCGGTCAAAACAAAACTACGAGTCCGATCTGGCTGAAATTTCGACAGTAGCCGTCTTTGCTTTAAAATCCAATAGCGCGAAATGAAATCTTTAAGAAAAATAATCAAAATGCTATTAAGAACAGTCAGCATTGAACCGGAGAGCGACAGTGAAAGTTGCACAAATAAGGATGTGTAAGCAAGTGGATTGTCGTGATGTAATAGGCATCATTTTTTCAGCAAATTAGGATGTTTTCCTAGTTTTCTTCACCCGAACGGTTTCAAGGTAAAATTCCTTATTGACCGTACAAGCTTCCGGCAAGTACTGATTCTGAGCCGCTCCATTAAGGTAGAGCGGGGCTAGTTGAATCACTTTTTACTGGAAGTCTCCTAATTTTCAAACTATACTGTACTGTATGAGCCCACTTTCGACAAGTATGACACAACTTTCCTTACACAACTTTCAGCGAATGATTCCATGCTTGAATCCATGATTCCATGGTCCACATGGGTCAACTAGCCCCACACCTGGTTTTCGTCATAAATAAAACAACTCAAAATTTTTGAAATTAACACACTTAATATAAAAATACAATACAAAACTTTACTGGAGTCCAAAATTCACCTTTTTTCCCTAACAAAATAAAGAAACTATCTTACACTTTTTTTTTACTTTTACAATTAAAAAAGACAAAATTTCGTGTAGTTACTCTTCTGAGGACACGATGCAACTGAAATCGGTTTTGCATGAGCTAAAAATAGAGCACGCTTTTTTCGTGTCTGATCATGTTTTTTTAGTAGCATCGGTTTCTGCGTAAATCGGGTGGCCCAATTAGCCCCGCTCTACCCCATTATCGAAGAAGTAAGTGAGCTAAATTTCAACATTTGACCAAACTTCGGGTGTTTTGGTTTTTGACTCTTTTGGGTCGCATCCATTGGATTGATTGGGCTTTTTGTTTGTTTGTCAAAATTTAGCACGTTTCATACTCAAAAGATCTTAAAAAAACGTCATGGCATGAACCAGCCGATATTGACATCTTTAGCAATTTCTCTGATAGTGATTCAACGGTTTTCCATTGTTGACGTGCTGGGACGCCCATGGCGGGTATCGTCATTTACATCTTCTCGGCCTTTTGTGAAGAGCTTGTACTAATTATATTTTTTTTTTGTTCAAATTATACTCAACAATTAATACAAGTCAACATTTCAGGTACTTTGCAGCACTTAGATTTATTTGACCACACAATTTAATACAAAAACAAATGGCAAAGTCACCAGGCACAAAAAAACACCTTTATATGTCCAAAAATCAAACAAAATGAAGAATTTTTTTAGCTGGCTAAAAAGTCACTTTATTTTTTGAACATATTATAAACTATTTACCACATGAGATGGACGTTCATATGTGTGTATATTCAAGAGGCACACAATACTATACCCTACACACCCTCGCATGCTTGTAAAAACATTATCCGCTTTTAAGTGATTCAATCTACTTTCATTAAGCCAGAAAAAAAAAACAACACACACGATTAACATTTCTAGGTTTCACACTTCAAATTAAATTCAAGACATAAAATCTCATTTTATGGAGCTCGCAGTCGGATCGGAGCCTGGTTACAGGTATTCACTTAGGCGGGAATTATTTTCTAAACAATGCAAACGATTTTCCAATATTAATCTTAATAGCATTTGCCTTTTAATATTTTAAGTAAACTTAAGAAAAAAATGGAATTGCTTTACTGAAAGACTGAGAGCCAAAAGCCGACGGTTGACAATCGACGGCTCTCGGTTGATGGCACATGTATGTACATAAATACACACAAACGAGTGTACATACAAGTAGATTAGAAACTGAATCGGAAATAAAAATTCAAAAATTTAATCTCATCATCACATCATATAATTTTGAATGTCATCACAGAAGCTACTTCTATACGACAATTTAATATTCAAAGTGTGGGCATAGTGCAGCACGGCACAACATATTCTGCCATACATCTACAGCTTGTAGTGCGCGGCATCATAACGTGCATCGCACAACACCAACGAAGGAAATCAAAACGAAACAGAATCTTGAAAGGCAAACCGCGCTAAACATTTAGCTTAAGATTCGCCCATTTGCATCTCATCAAATCCGATGACCAAAATCGAAGATACAACTGCGCCGCAGCGGCACGGACGATAATGCCGATGACAACAGTCGCACACACATGCATTCATACATACTCATATATTCAATAATAGTGAGTAAGTGAGCACAAAAGAATCTCCGGATACGGCCCAATAACGAATAAGAAAATTTTATCTCTTAGCGACTTTCAAGCATAAAAAGATAAAACTCTCAGCTTGATATAATAATTCGAAAACTTGATTTTAAGCCGGTGGTGCGGACGAACATCGTCGACACGGTGTAGAAATTTACATCTTAATTCCTTAACCACCCGTAGCAGATTGGACGCGAACGATTACTTGCTGCCTGCTCTCTATCTCACTCTCTTTCTCAGAGCTCTGCAATCATTTAACATTCCGTAATTTCGATATCATTTGTACACCGACTTTGTACACCGTGGCTTGGCTGTGCAGTGTCAGCATCAGCATCAGCATTGGACTTAGCACCGCGAGAGACAGTGGCACCATCGACAGCATCATTCAGACGGTGCGATGTGCGATGCGCGACTATATGCAGCCTTATTATTATTATTTTTATTATTATTATTATTATTATTATGGTCTTCGTGGTGAAATGCCTTGGTCGTTGCTGTCCCCCATGATCTGGTTCGTTCTGTTTTTAGTGCGTTAATCCGTGTGTTGTCAACTTCATTAGACGATAAGCGGCGCACCATACCCACGGAACGGACTTACTTCTGTCGGTTTCTGTTCGGCCGTGCGGCCTTTATACTGTTTGGACGCTTTACTCTTTGTATCTCGCGCTCTGTGCTTCTGTCTGATCGGCCGTTTCATCTCCGTCCAATGTCCACTGTCCTCAACAGCGGTGCAGCAGGCGGTTTGTTTTTATGTTTTAAGAAAAATTACCTTACATCGAATCGATGCTAGGACAAATAATATAAAATTGCTCATAACCTGAGTGGACAGTATACATCCGCGGATCGTTAGTCTTGTGTGCGGAAAGTCGGTGCGATAACAATTCACAAGTATACAAATCACAATATATGATCGCTAATTGACCTGTTGTGCTTTACACATACTCCTGCAGTCGGGCTAATTGGAACAGCTTACACGGTCTCCGGGCTCGGTTTTTAATTTAGTCTCGCTCATCGCTGATGATGTGCTTACGTGGTGCAAGGATATACCGGCATGTATGAGTAGTATGTATGCCTTCGTGATCTCCTGTTCCTTTAGAATAACGTGTTAAATCAGCACAATAAGCTTATTACTATTCTGTCAGACCCTTGCTTGAAATTTAAGATTTTTGTTTGTTGATTTGTTGGCTATAGAGGCAATGGCTCCTGCTCGATGCTGTATATATCATACTTTGAGGGTACTACCCAAGTGTCTTGTGTTTACATCCATACACTAGTCATGGGACAATGCACAGCGTGGTCGGAATACAGGATGTTCCAGCCACTACAAATTAACAGGACCCTCCCGCGCATAAAAAGATCACAGAACTGGGACCAGAAATAAGGAGCGATATTTTCTGCGAATGCCATAGAAGACATATTAGGTGGTAATTACAAAGCGCGCGTATTGTTCTAATCCTGGCCGGGATGTGCGTTTTAGGTATCGGGTTTCATGTGTGAAACCTTTTGAAGGCAGTTAATAAAGGTTTACAAATACCCGACTGGTGAACAGGTTTTTGGAATTGATCAAAACGCTGATTTTTTTTAGACACGTATTTTTGAATTAATAAACATTTGAATAAAATTTAGGTCATGTACTGATCGCGATAGTTTGCATTCATCTGTGAATTTTTATACTCGTATGCTTAATAACTTTATAAATCCTTATATTCTTCACCTAAAAAAGTTACTTACCTACTTGCATGTTACGTTTTAAAGTACTTTGCTTTTAATTTTTTTTTTGTGGAAAAAAATACCATATGTTTACAACACTCCTCCACCGTGATTTAAAGTCCATTATTCCCTGTTTTCAGAAGACTTGATTTTTATAAGCTATAAAGTCTTCTAAGGTTTTTACGAACTCTGCTCGGTTTCGAAGTGCCGGTTACCTACAAAAAGATTGCGATCAGGAAAGCATGATGGCTTTGACCCTTACGCGTGAAGTACGAGATCTAACATTGTCGTGTAATAGAATTATGACAGCCCGCATTGGAAAAGTCAGTCAAGAGGTCTTGTGCCGTAGTACTGTAGACGTGCACAATTCCTAGAGCTTTACATTTAAAACATGTTCTCAGTTATGAAAACGCAGCGAGAAATGCCTGTGGCATACATCATCAGGCAGATTCACACTAAAAATCCAGCAGTTTTGGTAATATCAAC
Source organism: Merodon equestris (assembly GCA_958301585.1). Lineage (NCBI taxonomy): Eukaryota > Metazoa > Arthropoda > Insecta > Diptera > Syrphidae > Merodon > Merodon equestris. Next base: position 2,721,994 of record OY284416.1, on the reverse strand, counting down.
AAGTCATTAAGGTCGATGTCGCTCGGGGCAATTGGATGAAGACATTGTGGCTGTATCGACAAGAAGATCAGAGTTGAAAGATTAGCGCCAGCACACTGATTCGTCGTCGTCACTGTTGGACTTCCCTCGCACATCCCTACGACCCATCATTTGTGATCACATGAGGTTATTCCCATATACAATTTAATTAACTCGTCGGCTTTTACCGACAGGCCACATAACTTAGATAATTTGTATTTGGTACAAAACGAAGATTCTTAGTTCTGAGATGATTTTCCGGCTTGAATGTCTGCGAAAAAAATTATAAGCCCGTTCTTCTTCGAATACCACACTGAAGCAAATGTAACTTTCAATGAAGAGCGTAATCGGGCCGCGATAACCGATTTTTTGTTAACAATTCCGACTGATGGCACTTTTTCTCATGGAGAAGCTAAAAGACATGAGAGTAAGTCATTGCAAAAACATGAAATTTGCCAAAAAAAAAAGCACCTGCCTACATGTTATCTATTGGTGCTTGCAATATGAGCCACTCACCAAAATGCAGAGAAAGACATAGATGTCACCATACTAACCGAAAGAAAAGAAATGCGGATACGGAAGAGACGAAAAAGAGATGATGCTCTACGTTTTCTTCAATTCCAAAGCTGTACTGCTAACGTTCAATATTATTTGGAGATTCTGAAGAGATTGTGACACAGAATTCAACGTATTCGATGGAAGTAAGAGGAAGCTAGCAGTCAGTTTTTGTTGCTTAATAATTTTGGTAAAAAAAAAAAATCATCATAAGTTTTATCACCCTGATTTCGCGTCATGCGACTTCTGACTGTATCCTAAACTTAAATAAGCGTTGAAGTGGAACACCTCAACAGCACGATTCCTACCATCTAGAAAGTTTTGATTTTGTTGGCGATTAATTTTATTGTGTTGAGTCTTGTTATCTTAGAAAAGTAGAAATACGAATCTCGTAAATTTCTATGCAATGCAAGACACCACCCCAGCTCACACAGCACGGGCTACTATCGCTTTATTTTGTTCTTTATTCCTTCGTCGCCAAGTTTCGAAAAAATTGTGATTTTGACTGACCCTACAGATTACTTAACTTACCGCGTCCAGACTTATTCCTGTGGGTTTATTTCAAATCTAACATTTATGTCAACCAGCCTTCGCCTTCTTTCCGACAATAAATGGCCGCTATTCAGTTCGAAAAATTGCGCAATATCATATCCAAAAAGTGATTAGAACAATTTTCAAAGTTTTAACGAAAAATCATTTTACAGCAAAGTGTTTTTTCTGCCTTGTTCAGTTCTTGTGGGACTCATAAAGTAGAGGTCGACTTATTACTCTGGGGAACTCTCCCATGTTCTGTGCAATGATTTGTTTGGATCACTTACCCTTGTCCAAGCTAAGGAAATAAAAAAATAAATTAAATGTTTTGTACGGATGTTCATTCGAGAGCATTTTATTGAGAATCTAGTGGAAATCGGATATTTCGTGCTGTCGAAATTAGTATTGTAGTAAATCAGGATTAATACAAAATTGTCTTTAAAAAAAATCATGGTTAATTTTTGTGGACAAATTAAAGTAGGAATTCTTACTAGTTGCATTAACATATCGTATTATACATGATTTTCGGTTTAAGAGCCGGTCAAATTATTGACAATTTTTCAAACAGTCGAGGCCAAACGATGATGATAATAACTATTTTAAAGACACAAAGTCTGTAATTGCTCAATCAATCGATGATGCGGTCGCAATATAACAAATAGAAAGGGGCTGTCAACTAAATTTGGAAACAAATATTCGTTGATCAATATTCTGTATCGATTGCTATTGTCCTGCTCCTTGTTAATTTTTAAAGCAATAGAATTTCATAATACCTAGAGCTTATTATTATTTTTATTATTATTATACGGTTGGGGAAAAGATTTTTTTTAAGAAGAATTCGAATGGTTTTCTGCTATACCAATGCCTTCCATTTATTTTTCAAATATCATTTTGTGTAAATATTGACACCGACCAAAAAGTGATTCATACGAGAGAGAAATTGCTTACCGAACTGATTTCTCAGTTGGTCCACCATTTTTTTTTTTTTGTATTTTGTAAATTCATTTTTATTTATAGTTTCTTAGATCTATCTTATCCTAGACAAAAATGCTTAAAACTAGCTTAACTATCCTTACAAATTTAGGAATCTTACTGGCCCTAGGCGGACACTCTAAAACAAACTGTATAATTTTAACCTATGCCTTTCGACTACTATATAAATAACTTACAATTAACATTGTTATGATTAACTTAAGCTAAGAAAAATTCGTTTTTCAAAAACTTAGCATATGAACATTTTTTATATATATTTATATAAGACTTAAACCTACCTAAACTTAACTAAACATATCTTATTCTAACTTAACTAATATGTATATATATATATATATATATGTATACTTTATACATATATGTTATATATGTATATGTATTTATGTATATATATGTTTTTTTTTTTTTTTTGTTTTTATTCTTTTTTTGTTTTATCCTACCCTACCCTACCCTAGCCTATGTAAGCCTGCCATTGGTGTTAGGCAAGCCCTGCCTTGAAGAGGCTGAAGCCATTCAAGTGTCCACTGACGCAGCTTCCCCCAGCCACCAAAAGCGTTGATGTTGGTAGAATACATCTCCTCGATGCGGGCGTGAGACCGATCTACAGAACCTGAGGCGCTCGGGCTCACTGACATCGAGTCCGTAGAGGAATCGCCGTTCCACGGAATTGCGACCCACGTGGAAGATTAGCGGCACCGCCAATCTATCCTGGATCAGCCACATCTATCTAAATAGAGGAATGCTTCTGGCGGGACAAAGCCGTTAAGGCGCACTCTCTCGTGATATAAATTATTGGGGTAGTAAGCCCCGGAGATTAGACTATTGACCGAGGCCATTTCTCTCGCAACGTGACCTCGAATCAGTTTGAGCAGGAAGTTATTCACCCGTACAATCTTGGACCTATTGTATAGGACCTCGTTCGGGTAAAATTTCGTGTAATCAAATTCGGGTGTCCTATGTAACCCGAGACAAGTCCTGAGACATTGTCTCTCAAACACCCAAATCCTTTCCATTAAGCTGGCTCTGACATTGAACCAGACGGGACATCCATACGCAACCATGGGCCTGATTAAGGCCATGTAGCAGATTACCTTCACCCTGGGATCAATTTGGCTGCAATGAAACAGCCATCTTGTCAGAGCGAAAGCGCCTCGGGCCCTTGCCAGAGCATCATCTACTTGTTTATCAAAATACAGATACTGGTCTAGCCAGACCCCAAGGTACATATCTGACTACACTTTGTTTCGCCAGTGGGCGCCCGTCCTGTCCAAGAATTGAGAACCCGCGCCAATTTTTCCTAGTGTCTCGAGAGGCCCTAGACAAAGGCGTTCTGAACAAAATAGTTTCTGATTTCTGGCAGTTGATTTTCAACTTCCAGTCATCACAATACTGCTGAATTTTTAAGAAGTCACGCTGCAAGAGAGTGACAATGACGCCGATCGTTGGACCTGATCTGTACGCGATTAAATCGTCCGCATACGCTATTGAATGGTGGAGAGAAGCTATCAAATCACTGAAATAAATGCTGAAAAGGATCGGCGAGTTCACCGTACCGTACCGCAGTCCGTTGTTAATATCAAATGTTTGGGTAGAAGTCATGTTGGCAATTTTCACTACGAACTTTCTACCTGTTAACATGTCAAAAATCATATATAGCAGTGGTTTACTTATGCCCAGCCGACTGAGTTTGTAATAAAGACCTTCTAGCCATACGGTGTCAAAGGCTTTTTCCAAGTCAATTAGACAGGCACCCGTGCATTGGTTTTTGCATTTATTCCATTGGACATCCGACACGAGTTTCGACGCGGCATGAATAGTGTCATGCCCCGCTCTGAAACCGAATTGCTTATCCGGGATGATTTTATTGTCCTCGACCCATTTAGACAGGGCCCTATGGACCACCTTTTCGAAGACCTTGCTGATACTCGGAAGGAGACTTATCGACCGCAGATTTGCCGGGTTAGAGGTGTTCTAACCCGTCTTGGGGATTGGTTGCACCACCGCTGTCTTCCAGTGCACTGGATAATATGCATTATTCAGTGCATTGTTGAACAGGATGGTGTACCTCTCTACAGCCACTGGTGGAAGGTGCCTAAGCACAACATTGGATATACCGTCGATACTCGCGGATTTTTTCCTTTTCAATGACTGAAAGATCATCTGGAGATCCTCCATCGAAATGATCAGGGTATTAGCCCCTTCATTGGTGACGGCATTATTTGCCATGAAATCGTCATCGAACCTGGTAAAACCAAGATTCTCGGATCGCCAATAATCGATATCACTTCTAAGGTAGGAGTCATGAAGTAGAACTCTGTTTTCCAATTCGTGGTTTGGACGAATGCTATCATTCACCTTGTACACTTCCTGGAAGACAGCTCCCACTGTCGCCACCTTCTCCTGAGGATCCTCAATCACGAAAAAGTCGTCATCCAGGACGACGCTCTCGGGATCGATGCCAACTGTTCGTAGCAAACGTTCATTGTCTGACGTTCTCGGAAGCCTTAGATCCTGAATGTCATTCTGATTGTTTCTCCGAAATATTTTATTTATTTGCCGGAACATACTCGCGCTGTTGGATTTTACAGCACGAATTCTGTTGTTTCAATGCAAACTTACAGATATTCTGTAATTCTCTTTGATCAACTGTTGGAGATTTTTAATCAGTGACTTCAGTGTCCTGACCTCCGAGTCTTGTCTGTCGGTGGTTGGTCCACCATTTCACATGCTGTGTGGCATACAGCGCCAACTTGCTGGAACCACATGTCCATCAGGTTCAGCTCGTACATTTTGGGCAAAAAAAGTTCGAAATGATTGTACGATAACGGGCGCTATTGAAGGTACCGTTGTTCTCACTACGATTTTTGAAAAATAAGTTTCAATACTTCCGCCGGACTATAAGCCGTACCAAACAGTGGTGCATTTTTTCTGCGTACATTGGCTACTTTTGTATTGCCTGAGGTTGCTCATCGGACCAAAAACAGTACTTTTGTTTATTAAGCCACGCATTTAACCAGAAATGAGTTTAATTTTTCCTTCAGATCAGGCCCACTCATCGAAAATTCGACACCGCGGCACATCGTTCGGCTTCAGTTATTGCACGAGCTATATTTTGTAGAGTTGAAGAGCTTAACCAAGATTCTTGAGATTCTACGTAGTCGTGTGACGCAATCCTGACTGCCAATCCTTGAATTTGATTATGACGATTGTAAAATGGTAAAAGTTCACGAAGAGCGTTTTCATAGAGCAAGAATTTTGATAATAAAATTCCATAATTCTCAAGTATTTTTCGAATATAACTCCTTCTATAACGAAATGGCAATACTCCTTGAGTATGCTTGTATGAAAATTGACACATGTAACGAATCATGCTTGAGCGGTCAAAAATATAATACTCAAAAACCAAATAGCAAACAAATTATCTTCACATTTTTACAAATATTCTATAAGGTACATAACCATCAGTGAAATGTACTCGTAGATGTGGAAGAAACGTTTTGCATGTTCTTCGACGATAAATGTTGGTACGATAATTATCTTGAAAAACACTGCTCGCTCTAGACCTGACCTTCCATTTACAAAGTTGACTTCCAACAGCTACTTTTACTATCGCTTGTCCTCTAGTTCCGACAATAAACAAAAATATGGCAAACAATTTTTCTACTTAGACAAACCTTTAAAAATGCAGGATAAAGCAATACCCGATAGTTGAATTGAAAAAAATTTGAAGGAAAATTCGAGATTTTCTAATAACTCTTAGATGTGTGCCTGATTTGTAAATATTGTTTCCGCAACGGTTAAGATCACAAATTTTTGAATAGAAATGATAAAAAAAAAAAAAACGAAAAGCAGTAGTCGCACACAAGTTATTCGCATTAAAGCAAAGCATTCATGTGAGACATCCTACGCGAGCAAGTGCTCGTAGGCAAACATACTGAAAAAGAAAATTGTCTCATATTGAGTTAATTGAAACCCACGTACTCGAGTTGATTGAGTTAAGGGTCAAGTGGTAAATATTTTGACCTCAGAATGATTGCCACTGTGGCATTTCGCTGTGTCGTGGCATCGTAGATCGTACAATTGATCCGTACACGTACATTTGACTCCGCTCTTCTCATCCAGCCGGGAATTTGCCGGAGTCAAGACAACATGGACCACTCATTCACTTTCTTTCAGTGATCCAGTCGTTCACAGAGCGATTCAGTAGACCTCTGTACAAATTGATTATTATTGCATTGTCGCAGTTGCCGCGTTATCGGCAAGATTTAAGAGGCAACCACGAGTTGAGGGGCCATGCTCCGAGTTAAAAAAAAAAAAAAAAAAACTAAAAATTAATTCATTCACGTCTCACCCAATTAACATCAGTGATTCACGTTTAATAAGTAGTGGAATGACTGGAGCTCGCTCGGCTTTCTTATTGATTCATCTGGAAATAGAAGAGGCGACAGTCGTGAAAAAGTCATATACTCGTATGCGCGTATGAATAATGAACCGGAAAGCTGAAGGCCAGCCAAGGTTAACTGATTCCGGAGGTTCGTACTTTATACAATACTTGTTTTCCACCACAAGTGGTGGTCAAGATGGGATCCACAATCTTGTGGTGGCTTGACGTCGAGTTACGACCTTTGTGCAATAGACTGCTTAATAGGTTTACACCGAATACGACACCCCAAGATTGCATTGCATTGCATGGTGCAATCCAGGTGACACCCAATGTTATCATCATAACCGGAACATTCAATTAAATTTACAAATAGGCTAGTAAGTAAGTAATCCGAGTTGTCCTTTTTCCATACACTTCCGTATCCTCTGACATATTCACACACATACGAATGTATGTACATACAAAAAAAGTATAACACTTTATCAACGTAATCGGATATCAAGCGTCCCTGGGCAGGACTGCTCTTGATTTTTGTCTCGGGATTATCACAATTCATTTATTGCCCATACACAACAAATACAAATACAACAACCAATTGACGTGAATATAAAATTATTTGCGTCAGGGAGGGTAGGTACATAGACTTTCCGTTTGTAACCTTTAAAATCCCAGCACGGATCACATTACTGCCATTACGTTTGTCCAATGGCAAGCTAAGCGGACTATGAGTAAGTAAACTGTCGTGCATTGTCATTCTGTTTGGGAATGACGTAGTCAAGCGTAATCTCTATTTGTAACATAAGGACATTGGGAATAATCGGAAAGGATGTTTGTTGGCATTCGAAAAATTACGAAAGAACAAAATACGAGTAACAAGCGAATTGAATACGTTACATTATGATTTGTGCCTGATTTCGTCGTCAGATCTAATGTAGCCCGAATGTTTGTGACCATTATTTGCGCAGCTTATCTCGATTGTAACTAGATACATTTGTTTGTGATTTCACTACGAATATGAGTAGGTATGATTGGCAAAGGAAACACAAATGTTCGTGCGCGGCTGTAGGTAGGAACGAAAGTAACGAGATGTTGCCCAGACAACTCCAAACTAACCCGCCTCGGCACTACACAAGGATAATAGAAAGCTAATAATGTGTTTGCTTCCACACACATGGGTACCGGCACTGAATGCCGGATCATCCCAGGTGCTTGATTCGGTTGTGCATAACAAAAATTTTCCCGATAATTAACCAATGCCATGACTTAAATCCTTCGATTGATTCGGCGGAGGTAAACGAGGTGTCCGTAAATGGGTGTCAGGTATTATGTGAGATGTTTAATTAATCTAAATAGAAACACAGATTGAGAGTGGGAACGAGAATACGAAGCAGAATATCGGTCTTCCAAGTGTCAATTTGGAACGCGTGAAGCGTGAACGCGTATCAACAGAACGAATATGGGTGTGCAAAGATTGCACGCTCGACTGATTGTATGATGTCGTGGGATTGAGAACTGTTAGAGAATAGGGTAGAATGCCAATAAGGCAATGAAGCTTCTCCGTCATCGTCTGCGGGTTTGCGAAGAATCTCAGGCATACGAGTACGTTTATCGGATTAAGGTATTATAGAGTTTGAAGTGTCAGCATCTAGCGCTGACAAGCTTTATTCCAGGCTTGATACCTTACCTCGAAGAGTTATATATAGCATATGGGTGCATTGGTATTGACACTATTGGGGATATGTTTATTTATGAATAAGTTGTGTTAAATTTGGGTTAATATCAATATTTTTGCAAAAAAAAAGAATTGCGAGAAAATTGGTTTCAGGGGATTGGAAGAAGCTTAGGCTCTGGTCCCCTATGGGCTGTGTCATCAATACGTTTGAGACACAATGTCTAAATAATAAGGCTTCGATAGCGCTTTGGCCTTTTACAATGACTGGACATTTGCCGCACTAAATTCTTCGTTAATTCCCGAATAAAATCCCAATATGGAATATGGAAATATGGATCAGATACTAATTAATAATTACAGCCTAGACACACGGCTGCAATTACATATTTATGTTAGATATGCGATTTTGGAATCGCATTCGATTTGAATTGCGAAATAAAATCTTTTTAAATTGAACCGGACAACAATTTACTATTTCTGCAGTATTTGGATTCGAGGCGATCTTTTTATTTTAAGCATAAGTGTCACTTGTGTCACAAATCAATGTGAAATGGATACAATCATAACGTCATCTAGAAAAACAATTGTCCCTTATCTATTTGGATGTTGGTCCAACGAGATTTTAATACGCTTAAGTTAATAACAGAAACTTGAAAAGCTTTTTGTGGCCGAGAGTCTATCGATAGTATTCGATAATGCCATTGTGGCCAGCTGTATGGGGTACAAAGGTCGATAAGTAGCTACATATGTATGTTCCATTCTGAGTCGTAAAATGTAAATCAAATGAGAAGTTTGCTTACGTGATTCTTAAAGATCCAAATAAAAAATAAAATTTTTGAGTGCCACTAGTCTAGACATTCTACTAACTTCTTATTTGGTAACTTTGAAGATTAAAGACCAGTGTAGTTCCACCGAAACCACAACCAGGTACTAAAAGCGAGAAATTCAAAATCTAGAAGTTTCAAAACGCGAAGAGACATAAATATGTATATAAAAATTCGCACCAAACTCATTACACAGGCTAACTAACCTGCAGATATACGTTTACAATGGTGTTTCAGACACGGTCACCAATATAACAAGAAGAAATTTGAGTGATCGAGACTTATGCAACATACGAAATTATACACGAAATTACTTTTTGACCACAGTGGCATGCATGTTCTTAGGAACGTTTGAGTTGAGAAACTTTTACATATTTATTTTTCCCTTAAGAATTCTAGATTTCCGTTTTAACTGGAGAAAGAAGCGACATTTGCGAAATGAAGCTCAAGACAAGGTAGTAGACGAGGTAGAACAGAATTTATTTAGCACATAATTCGAAGCGAGTACAAAATGTATGATTTTTAAATTATTTTTCATTGATAAATAAAAAAAAAATTAACTTGTATTGTCGATTTCCCGTGGCTTGGTTTAATGAAGTTTATTAGCTCGCACGTCTTTACACTGTTGAGAAATCGGTAATGCGACGTCAGACGTATCAGAGCGTTTATTATATGTAAGCTATTATGAACGAGAAACTTCATATGGTAATATGATTACGTTCATTACTTTAAAAAAAAACGGAACGGTCTGAAAAGTCAACCGAAAGCTTTAGGTGGGAATAACATCAACTCGCGAAGGCAAATTTATTGTATGGCACAGAATGCACTGCATTTTTTAGAGATAATTATAGTGGATCATCGATGGGCATTGTTGAGCGATGCTAGACTTTTTGGACGCATTGCTCGAAGAAGTCACTTCCTGATGAATCAAAAATAAATACTAAAAAGTACTTGTACATCTGCCCGAAAGCCAAATATGGAGGTAACAGCATTATGATATACAAAATATGGCCAAATTTGATCTTGTTATCCTTCTATTAGGCAAATATTTTTGGATTGTATCTGCCTTAATGAGTTTACCAACAAGAGACTTCATTGGATTTGAATTAATTTTTATGTTTATAGCTTATATTATTTGATAGTTTCAACTTGTTTTTCTTAATTATTATTGTTCATTTGGAACTCGGAAGTTCAGCCTTCCTCTCATGAGTATGGTGTTCCCATGTTTCGCAGTTCTGTTCCATATCTTCTAGGTCCATCCTCATATAGACCTCCCATCTATGGCGCGACCTTCTTGGGGCCTTTGTCCTACGGGTGTCCCACTCATTATTTTCCTTGACAGCAGATCCATTGTCCATTCGTTCCCGATATCATTGGTTGGTGTCAAGATAGACGGGGTGAAAACAGGCCCCAAACAAACGAATGCGTGTACACATCGTGTACATCTACTAGCTTGTTCAATTATTTTAATCTCGATAAGAAGTGGCTTATTAATTCATCGTTTTATTTTTCTAAAAATGGTATTTCTTCTTGTGAAGTTTTATGTGGATTCATCAACTTGTTCCTATATTACAGTTCGTTGGCGTGTCACAGTAGTTTTGTCCAATGGAAAAACTTGAATATCGTGCAGTAATAAAACCAGCATCAAAACATTTCCATGAACAAATATTAAAAGTATATAAAGACTCTTCACCTGCGATTCGATGGTACAAGGATGGGTTGCTGCATTTAAGAGTGGCCATGCAAGTCTTGAAGACATCCATATGGAGGCCGTCCAATAAGTGCATCAACACCAGAAAATAACAAAAATACAAGATATTATTATGAAAGATCGTCGGTAAATCGAGAGAAATTTAGCAGAACCCCTAGTCATTGCATTAGGCAAATGTGTGCAAAATAGGTGCCACATTCGCTAACAACAAAAACATACCTGTACATAAGGCCCCGGCCCATAGTATCCGTCGATCCGTCACTCCGTTGATTTTAACTGAGTGCAAAGTAGAATATACACATTCTTATGGGAGGTGGCCCATAGCCAACGGATGTATGAACTTCAACGGACAAAGTAGAGCTACTTTCTACTTTTGGCTCCGTTGACAGTTCATACATTCACATATTGGATCTTACACATTTACATTCTGAGGTTCACGCATGCACGAATTGAGAGTAAACACGTTCATTGGTGGATGCATTGAGAGAATGCTTGGGAACTCTCTCGTACTGAGAGAAACTTCAAATTCGGTTGACATTCAAAGTACGATTCGTTTGGTGAGGGTCGTTTAGTGTGCGAGAAGTGAACATTATTCTAGGAAAAAAATGTTATAAAATGTTCGAGGAAGAACTGATTGAGGCGATTAAAGGCCATCCGTGCCATCCATTTTATAACTCAGATGAACGCACTCCTTCAATTAATAAATGTCATCGACATTTGTCAACGGATTGACGGATTCTATGGGCCGATGCTTGCCTGCTCTATCCGCCAACACGTTTTCACTCAGTTGAGATCAACGGAGTGACGGATGAACGGATTTATGGGCCGGGGCCTTTAGAAAAGATAAAAACGATTTTGTGCGTCGTGTTATAACTTGGGCTTACCAACATGATCAAAAATAAGAAGCCAAGGAGTGGTGTGGATTTTGGCTCCAAAGCAAGTTAGGATCCAGAAATCGGCCAGAAAGAATTTAACGTCAGTCTTTTGGGTTGCAAACGGAATTTTGTTTGTGGATTACCTCCAAACTGATAAGACAATAAATCGAAATTATTACAGAAACCTTTTAGACCAACTGGATATGAAACTCAGAATAAAAAATGTTCTTCAAGGTAACGAATCCTCTCACACAGCTCAAAAAACCAACGCGAATTACAGTGAATTAAAATTGAAACTGTTTCAACATCCACCCTATTTGGCTGTTCTAACATTTCAAAAAATACATGCGTGGAAAACGATTTACATCAAACGTAGAGGTATTAGCTTCCGGAGTCTCACTTCAGGGGTGGAATCCAAAAATTTGAATTAGATGTTGTGTACACGACAAATTTTAAGAATTTCCAATCAATCTATTGCTCGTGGGGTAATCATAGGTCTGAGTAATATTTACGTAAAACGAATGGATGCGGCTGGTCTACCCAACGTCTCATTTTATTCTCAGGATAGGGAGACGAGGAACATTTTATAATACAGTGGTTTCTTATTACCTAACAAATCATTAATTAATTATTTTTATCAAGCACTTTATCAGGTGGTTACTTTGCAATTATACGTCGAATAAAAGTGATCCGGAGCCGTCATTATCTGGAGATATTCGAGGCGAAAAAAGCTCGTGAACAAAACGCCGTACGTAAAAAGCATGTATTCGAATTCTAAGGTCCTTGAAACGTGGGGATATGTCAAATTATTTAATCCGGAAAAAGGGAGTCGTAACAATAGCTCCCAAACAGGACGTTAACATTATAAGTTTAGTGGGAACAGAAACTGTGGATCGGGTATATTGAAATAGTAAATCAAACATTCTCTGAACGTTGAAGGTACAATAGTATTGTGGGCGCCCGTTCGAATATGACTTGCAATATTTCGGTAATGCCAACATCAATTACCTCGTATTGTAAAGGATGATATAAACATTTCTACAAAAACAAACAATGTCAATTAATACAAGACTGGAATCATGCAGACCTACCTCTGTAGGATTGATTCATCACACATCTGGTATTATTTGCATTCCACAGGGCATTGTGACGTACCACATTGTTCAAACAGTTGATCACTAAGTTCCATCCGCTGTCTCTTGTCGGTTTCGAACAAGGTGTGAAAATCTATATTACCAGGCTATAACTACACCGAAATGCGAATCATCACAAAAGGCAGTAACATATTTTCACATTAGTTGAGGCATAACGCAAACAAAAAAGACAAAAAAAAAGCAACAAATCGACATCAAAAACGGTCGTCTCCTGGTTATACTCTGGCCCTGGGTATCGTGTCCTCGGAGCCGAGAAAGAAGGAAGCCAATGATTTATGAGGATACACAACAAATGAGCATCTCATCCGAACAAATCAGCCTCGCCGAGAGGGAGAGCGGATCCGGTGATTATGCCTACCTTGTATACATACTTACATACATCCATGTGGACTTATGTATTTATGAACTACAATACGAGAAATGGTTTTTGGTGACAGGAATCCAGCGTTGTTGCGGTCTCAATCGGAGCCCGAACACAAATTATTAATGATCAGTTGATCGTAATAATTGTCTCCCTTTTCTATTGGTCGAGATACAATGCTCGTGGGTATTAAAATGTAATGGGTACGTGTAATTCTGCTTGATACCGACAAACGATTCTGCATCGCGTTTGAATTGAAATGTCAACTAAATGAGAATTTGTGATGAGAAGAGGGATTAAACTAATAAAGGGTTTATGTTTGGATTATAGATATTTTCCATCTTAAATTGTTGTAGAGGTAGATATGGCAGTCTAGTATCCGGAAACAGATGTCGTTTGACTCGCGGTACATATTGCACTGCAATTGCACTTGTAGCAATAGTTTCATAAGTGATACAAGGGTATCTACTGGTAAAATATGTACATGTTAATTTAAATACTGTAAAATATGAGATGCAAAGACAGAAAAGAGTTTTATCTAAGATGATACCATTACCTAAAAGGTAGAACATCTTGTATATGTAAAAGGTGTACAAGTAAAAATCCGGCTTTTTTAACCATTAGTTATCAAAATATTCGCCAGCTATGTAGATGTCTTCGGAATAAAAACTTGGTGGCTCTGAAGAAAAATAGTGATCGAGTCATTTTCGGAAATCTATAACTTTCGTGAACCGCGGGTTTTTCAAATATGACGACGTCGAACTGCTTAGGTGGTGATCTGAAAGAGTCAAGCCTGGAGAACTAGATAACTCCGCCCCTCGTAAGTTTTTTTGTTTGCCTTAGTGTCCGTAAGGTACTTATTGTTAAATGTTATTTAGGCTAATTTTAAGCACTTCTTTTTCCTAGGGTAAATTTATTCTAAAAACATATAAATAAAAAATTTAAAAAAAACAATTTGCCCCGCCTAAGGAGTAGATTGGTTTATAGGTTGATTTTGCTTTGGAGCTTTGCAATCCTTCCAGAAAAGCGGTAATACCTTGTTAGCATGAATATTCGATTTTGAGACTGATTGCCGGGCTGGATCAGTCCAAGCTTTTTTAATCATGCAAATGCCAACTCTTCGGTCTTTGTTTTCATCCATTAGTTTATGAAGACACCACTTTTCTTCTAGTATCTTACCAATTGCATGCCATCAATACATATTGTTGAGTAACTCTGAAATAATTGTCTCCTTTTAGCTCGATACACTTGACCCGGCGATGCTCCAACTTCTTTAACCTGTCTGAAAAATACGTTTACTCGAGGTCTGCAAAGTAGGCCTCCGTGGCGGCGATGACCTCCTCATTCGACTGAAATTTCTGCCCGGCGAGTGACTTTGTCAAGTTTGGAAACAAAAAGAAGTCGCACGGGGCCAAATATGGAGAATACGGTGGATAGGGCAGCAGTTCGTAGCCCAATTCGACCAATTTAGCCGTGGCGAGGGCGGAGGTGTGAGCCGGTGGAAGATCATGGTGGAAGAGCACTTTTTTCTTCGCCAAGTGGGGCCGTTTTTTCTTCAATTCAGCATCGAATCGGCCCAATAATTTGGCATAGTACAGCCCTGTGACCGTTTTGCCCTTCTCCAGGTAGTTTTGTGAATCCCAGAAAACGGTGGCTATCACCTTTCCGGCCGATGGGACAGTCTTCGCCTTCTTCGGAGCACGTTCGCCGGGTGAAATCCACTTTTTCGACTGTTCCTTGGTCTCTGGTGTGTACCAGTGGATCCATGTTTCGTCGACTGTCACGAAACGACGCAGAAACTTCTTCGAATTGCGCTTAAACAGCGTCAAACACTGCTCTGAAGTGGTCTCACGGTTGCGCCTGTTTTCCGGAGTGAGCAAACGCGGCACCCATCGCACCGGCAGCTTTCTCAGGATATGACCCACGCGATCTTTTGAAATGCCTACTGTCTCAGCTATCTCGCGCACTTTCAATCGGCGGTGGATTTTTGTCACGTTATCCTCCGTAATAGCCGTTTTCGGGGCACCTGGACGTGGCTCATCAAAAGTCGCCATCGAAGGAGAAGAGCCACCGTACACAGCATCCAAACGCTCTTTGATTTCGCTGCACAATTTCCCTTCTAAAAACTAGAATCGAATCACCGACCGATATTGCTCTTTTTCCATTTTTCTAAAATCCGTGGACACTCCCGCTTCCACACGCGGTCAAAACAAAACTTAGAGTCCGGCTGAAATTTCGACAGTAGCCGTCTACTAGAATGTACCACACGATAGTAAGTTGCTCTTGCGATACTGGCGCCATCTGGCGGTGAGGCTAAGTACTTATCGGACGACCCCCGTATAATTTGATCAATTTCTAGAAATATAAAGGAAAATATCGTATGCAACAATATCATTCATTAAAAAAATATTTAAAAATGAAAAAAAAAAATGCTTTTAGAGTTCGAAGTAATAGCAGTGCTGAAAAGAAAATGCAAATCGTAAATTTGTTTAATTAAATCTGTTATCAGTATCAAATGTGACTTACAAAATATTTTGTCTAATATTCTGGCGTTGTGTGGCATTGGACTAGTTAAATTAAGGCCTTTCCACTGCTTCTTGAACCACATATCATATATCCTTAATATTTTGTTCAATTGGACTTAAATATAAAGATTGAAGTGACCACGGCATGACATATATGTATGTCATATATATACATATACTATACCCTCTTCAGACCGTATCTTGGTTGACTTGGTCTTATGTTTCGGATGGTTATGTGGTATAAACACCCAGAAGCTTAAGTAGCGCCAACTGAGGTTGGTATTGATTAAGTGCTACCATGCGACCCAACATACTTCCTGGTCTCACTAGAGCCAAGTACTTCTATTTTCGACTTATCTGTCTAGAAAAATTTCTCCGTTTTGTTAAAGGCCTTTTGGCTATAATCTCGAACGAATTGCTTTGCTAAAGCCTTGACTTCAGATTCAAATCCTCCTGAATTGATGATATAAACCGTTCATCTTATAATTTCGACATTTTTCAGTTGCTTTTCTTCTTTTTACAGAACAGCCAAGCATCTTCTGAATATACATAATTTGTATGATCTACCTTCATTTTTAAGTTTTTTATTTATTTGAAAAAGTCTCGATGGGCGAAAGAAATAAATTTGGCAGTTTGTTTTTATAACGAAAAAGCGCTGGGGATTCGTTCACTATTTCATTTAGAGTACCTAATTGGCAAAGGAATACTTATGGTGATTGGAGTTTGTACAGTGAGCAGCCACTTTGTTGTTTTTCTAGGTTCTTTGATAAATTTCTTGTGCTTCTTCGCGATAAAAGAATTATTAATCAAAACAACTCCTTCGTCCCGCAATGTCAAAATCCATATTTTTAAGACCATAATAATGCCAGTGACACTTTACGAATGTGAAAATTGGTTTCTGATTAAGGAGGAGGAAAATAGTCGTCGGTTCTTTAATAACAAGATTTTAAGGAGAAAACTACACAAGAACTTGAGGAACTCTATTCAGCTCCAAGCACTATCCGAATATAAAATCGCGAAAACTAAGATGGGCGGGACATGTAGAACAAATGGACAGTGGGCGAACGATCAAATACATAATGAGTGGAAACATAAAAAAAGACCGCCAGGAAGGCCACGCCGCAAGTGGGGGGACCATGTACGGATGGACCTAAGAAATATTGAACAGAACTGCGAAACATGGAAGGAACTCATCGTAGGAGGGTATTGCGAAGGGTTATCAAAGAAGCTCTGAACTTCTGAGTTCCCAATGGCTGTTAATAATAATAATTGTTTAGTTGCATAGTGAACACCTGAAAACATTTACAGAAAAAAATTGTCGGCTTTTAGTTATGAAAAAAGTGTGTTTTCACGAGGAAAAATAGAAGGAGTGTGTAAAATAAGTTCACACTGGAATACTTGTTAAAGCTGCAGCACTTCTATGGCGAAGGAGTAAGCGGTGAAATAATATACCATACTTGGGGTGTGAAAGCATATTCAAAAAGAAGCGGAAATTGTATATTTTTTTTTGTGTGATATAAATATGCGGTAATTGACTCGATTTTTTGTTTGTTATGTAGCTTATCATGTCTGAAATATAATGGAAAAAAATGTCTTAAGCATATTGATAAACGTGCGTAAAACGTTCTGTTCGGTCAGTTAACAAGGAGACCTACTAAATAACAACTGTTTTAGAACAGAAAGAAAGAAAGAAGCTTAATGTTTGGGCACCGCACACTAACAATTTTTCTATTCGAATTTGGCTTAAAAATCCGCATGAACCATCGGGTCAACCCAATATAGCTCCTTTAGTTTCTTCCGTGAAACAGAATATGAACCCTAACTCGGAAGAAAGAGATGTCTATGTTAAAACCGTAGTCTTCCAAAAGGTAACTGACTAGCTGTTTGATATCTCTATTAAGTTTTATGGTATTTCGAAATAGTTTATTTAAGAGTCCTTAAACTCAGTTCCAGTCACTTTTTCGTTGCCAGAGCTGGGCTAGGTACTGCAGAGCATTTTCAAGTTTCGTTTTTTATTTTATTTGTCATATTGCTTAAACATTGAGAAATTTTTGCTTCCTTTTTCGTATTCCCGAATATTGGGGCCCATTGATGCAATTAGTATTATCCTCGAACTGTGGAATAAGCAATTCGTACTTCCACATATACATATAAGCCGACTTAGCTAGATAACTGGCCTGAAGTCGAGATGATTATGATAGATAATGATGATACAATAGATTCAAATAGAAAACTTCTATCGTTTTCGTCTTCTTAGTCGCTTAAACGTTATATGCCTCCATATGTATACAACAATATGTCTGTACTCTCAGGCAAGCAAATTTAATAACAGTGCGGAAACATTTCAAAGGTCTTCGCTCTTGTTGCTGGCTCAAAGAAATAATCGAATCATCACAATTAATATGTGTGTCAGTAGTTTTGAATACGAGCACAATGCTTAAGGACATGTTTCTTTTCAGCGCTCACGCATGCATATTCAAAACACCACGTTATGCTCGTTGACTGAGAGTATTAATTTCGGCATCTTCGGCATGGTGCAACAAAGCGAAGGAGAACGTCCTATTCAGGTTGTTGTATTCAATTAACACCTGCCCGTGACGATGATCATCAAAAAATAAATATGAGTTGGCTGCGTCCGATCGGAGTAGGAGAGTCTGTTTGATGTTTTGATTGGATTCAAAACAATAAAGAAGACAAGCGGACATCTCGAGGTTGAAATAATAAGGCCGTAAGGACAAGGTCATTTTACACTAACATCTATCTACCTCATTCCACATACCGCATTGTTTAACAATTAACCTTTCTTCCGCCTATATTACGAGTTGTATACGTTGCGATCACCGATATCATCCAGAGCGACAAGGCAATGAATTTGTATTAGTAAAATATATCTTGGCGCGTAAGTCTTGTTAAAAGTGTCAAATTTACAAAGAGTGAACCGCCACAATATTTAGAAACAGGAATTCAGGGAGCCCCCAACATGCAACCATCCGCACGTTATTTGTACCGAACCAGAATGTGAAACGATGATGAAAACGACATACGACGATGATGCTGTAAGAAGGCACACCTAGATCATGTTTTCTCCATTTATCCCCGATTCGATAAGGGTTGCTTTTCCAATTCAATCCAATCCGTATCGAATTTCAACGTCGTCCGTCGGCAAAACATTTTTCGCGGATATCTCGAAAATCAAACACAAAACGTGAAAACAAAACAATTACCTACCCTTTCATGTTCTCCTACATTTAATTTGGATTAGGTTACTCGTCGGTGGTGTTGTTCTTTTTTTCCCCTGCCACAGGCGTTGGATCGCCGATCACGTGTAGAGTATCGACAGTTTCGTATCGAGACACGTATACGGAGTGAGTTGCAATGTGGCCCAATCGTACTTATACATGTCCGCATTCAGGCGTGATGTGATAAATTTTCAATAAATAAAAGGCTTGTTGTACATTTGCACTCGTTACACGCTGTACACGATGTTGGACAAAATGTTAATTAACTTTTCAAACCAACAATAACATATGTATGTCCGGCTACGCGGATAGCATGCTGGTTGAGTCTTATCCTGGTCGACGCTATGGTTGTCTGAGGAAAAGGCAAGTGAGCGCATTAGCCAAGAAGGCACCATGGTACTTCAATACATACTTCATAAATGCTGCTGATGGCGTAGATGGTAAGATGGCAAGATGACCATGTCCACAGTAAAGATTATAATTCACTTTTAGATTAAGAAAACTATTTAGATTTTCGGTAAGCACTACTGCAACTGCGCTGCGTATCCGTACATACGCGTACAGGATAATGCCCAGTGTAGCATTATTAGTTGCGGATTGAACAGAGCTCCTGGGGTCGCAGTCAACACTCGGAATTGCTCCCATGGGTAGAGGAAATTTGAAAATATCAGCAGGCGATTTTAATGTTTACACGCAAATTTACACTCCTCACTTTGTTGGCATGAAATCTAGATGTGATCCGCGACCGTGAGCGCGACCGCGATCGCGGCCGTATCAAATGGAGCACGATAAAAGCAAACACTTTCAACATGTTAACCAGAATCATTATGCTTTCATGCTGTTTTGGCCCTTACCTCTCTGTCGCCAACACAGTAAATGGTCGCTCATCCGCGTCGTCGCCGTCTTTAGGTCATAAATAAACAGTCGATCGAACAATGAAGGCAATACCTTCACATATATTTGGATGAGGAGCACAGAAATTAAATTATGAGCTTGGCAGTATATAACTTGCAACCTGACACCCAATTTAATTGAGTTCTTAGATGATAACGAATGTGCACGGGCAATGGGCTTTAACATTTTTCTTTTCCTTCCTTTTTCTTTTCAGTGACATGCACATGGAAGGTATGTACATATGTACGTGTAAACGTGGAGCTTGGAGACCTACGTATCCGGGTACATTTTCCCGTTCAGGTGTTGTGAAATGTAATTAAGTGAGTTATGGGATTGGTATCTGTAAACAGAGATAAACATTGGCCGGAGGTGCTGGTCAGGTCATGGGGTGCTTTACGATCACGGGGCGGGTTACCCACAGGGCGATTGATGATCATTCAATTTGAAAGCCTTTAAGTGTCTAACCCAATAGCAGTTAAGGTATGCAATAAGTAAGGTATGCAAGAAATTTTAGTAGAAAAATCTAGAAATCTTTCGTTAACTTTCATTATCACAAAGAAAGTTCAGAACCGATTTTTCAAGATACATAACGAAAGAGTCCCGAAAGTTACAAGTTTTGGACATGGACATAAAGCTAAATATAAAAAGGGAACAAAATAACATATATATGTATTTAGAAAACTTTGACACCCTTACGAAAATACCACCCATACAAATAGCTCCCACCTTAAACTAGTCGATTAATTTTACTCATCAAGGCTGCAGATTTCTCCAATTTCCTGTTGTTCACAGGTTTTACTATGCGTCTTTAATATTAAAGAAATTACCATTAATATAACCCCATGTCGAAGAGTAATCAATGGTGCTATACAGAATACGTACAGTCCGTAGCTGAGCCATTTATCACAATAACCCGATCTCCATAGACAACAAGGTAATTTTAAAATTGGGAAAGTAATCTTTTCACTGATTCATAGAGAAATGTAAGCATGGGCAGTATTCTATTGAAACAACTTTAATAATTACGTAGTGGCTAACATGCATGTAAAGGGTTATTCAACAAGAGGTGTCATTTAAAACTTTGCGCTATCGCTGAGCTGTCAGCACTGGTTTTTGAGAAAAGTATAAATTTAAATATAGATCGATCGATCGATCGATCGTAGAAAAGTGACACAGAGATGGCATTCGAATCAGTTAAAATGTTTGTTTTCTGCCTTGGTACAGGTGTCATTAGTTTGTAAGACAAATTTCAACTTGTTCTCTGAAGAAGTCTGTGTACACGAATTTTTATAGTGAACGTCTTGCGCGTTTCGTGCGGTCATAAAATTCTTCGTTTAAGATGGATCAACCCCTAAGGAAATGCATCCATTGTTGAATTGTGGGGACTCTGCTCCTACAATTAACATTGAATTGTTAAAAAGTAGGCAGCTGAAGCTAAACGTGGTCGCACCTTCCTCGCAGATGACCCACGTGAAGGAAAACTGGACGATTCCAATAGCCGAAAGTACTGGGCTGAGTCCGAGCAAACAATCAACATCAGCGCCGAAGCGCAATCTCCATGAATCCAAGTGCATGCTCTATATTTTGTGTGATTAAAAGTGTGTGACTTACTATGAGCTGTTCAGACCGAATGAAATCATCACTTCATAGCCGTGCATTGAAGGACAACCTTCAAATGGAAAGTTCTATTCCATGCACTGTATTCCCTAGAAATAGTTGCTGCTTCTGATATTAACTGTTCTTATCACTGATTCATGCTTTGTCTGAGGAGAAGAATATGGCTACCCAAGAGTTTTTTCGATTTTGTTTTAAATAAAATTAAAAAATAAAATAATAAATAAATTTATAAAAAAAAAGCCACGAGAGATTCAAGCTTCAATCGATTTCCTATACTGTGTACGGGTATGATTCATCTCTTTCGATTTGTGAGAGATATAAGACTTGGCCGCCTTGGCTGCTACGGGAAACGAACCTCGTATCATCGGCAAGAGAACATACCAACTTCTTTCGGTTTGTATAGCTTCGGCAAGATGGACTGCCATAGCTGAGAATATAACTGAAAATCCATATATTATCTGGGTTCTCTATTAGCATTGCATTGAGTACTGGAAGAGGATGAATACAATCATGATTTATGCGGAAAAATAAGGCTCTCAATTTCATTAATGTGAATGCGTAAACAAACTCGAAAAACTTCCTTACCTGAGAATTGAGAGTTGGTACGGTTTTTGGACTGGCGGTATCATTGGGCCATGTTTTTCGTGTTGTTTTGAATAGTTCCTTCATTGTGAAGAATTTTTATCTCGATTTTGGCAGTAAATATGGTTCCCAGATGATCATCCACTTTCTGAAAGCAACCATATATTGCGTTTTCTCTTCATTTAGGTACCTATAAGCTAACTACTCTATCTACGCCACTACTCTATCCACGATTCATACTCTAAAAAAATAATTAAGAAATGTAATCCAAAGAGTGACCATTTTTAGTCAGGGACGGGAAAGCTGTTGCCAAATGTTGTTTTGAATTGAAAACCTCAGATTCTGTATTTTAGATTGACATAAAAATATTACGACTTTTCCACAAAAATGTCTCATTTTTCTATTGGTTATAAATGATACCTCTTGTTAGATGAGACTATACGAGTACATATAATTGTATTGAAAAGTGACTTTAATTTATGTTGACGTTTTTTAATTGAGGTTGACGTTTGTCAAATTTCGTCATTTATCCATTGATTTTATAGTTACTCTTGTGTTTTGTGAATAACTATTTTTTGGTGATTTTTGAAATGTTTTGTTAACGGAATAAAATTTTTGTCGCAGATATGCTGCGGGTATTGCAGGTCTTTGGTGACCAGGCTTTGGCGAAAAAAAAAAAGATTACAATTGGTGCAAACAATTCGGATAGAGAAAATGTTGAAAAAAATGTTTTTTTTTGCCAACCGGTCAATCAACTAAAGGAAATCAGTTTGATTGATCGTTTAGACCAATTCAGAAATTTTTAGACAAAGGCCGTTTGAATTTCATATATCTAACTTTTAAAAATAATTGCTGATTATGAGGCGGTTGTGGTTATAAGACGCGTTGTAACCGGAGATGGAGAGACATATATCTCGTCATTCTCATAATAATAATAAAGATTGTAAAATGTATAAATAAAATCACCTTTCATTTTGATCACAAAAGTAGAAGTAGCCGCATGGAAATAGTAGACATTTTGTCACCTGCACATTTCACATTTTTTAAATAGATTTTTCCAAAAACTAATGTGACGGCTTAGAAGATTCCTGATGCTTATTAGTAGCTTACGACTCTCTTAAAAATTTAATAAATATTCCCTTCAAAGAAATAGCAGTAGATGACTCAAATAAGTCTTGAAGTCAAATAATTTCCAGCCAATCTGTCTTAATAAAACCAAATATTATCTATGGCCGGAAAAATTCAATATCTCCCGTGGTTAATTCTCAATCCATAAAAAAACATAATAGCTACTCCACAATTTTCAAGAATGTTTTTGAATATTTTAACGCACAAAGAACTAAACAGATCCAAACATACAACGTGATTAGCTTGATTAAGATATCATGCTAATCAGCCTCTAATATAATGCAAATCTTCGTCTAAAACAAAACATTAAAGTATGTCCAAACCCTAGCACATACGTGATATACGAGTATGTCTGAAGCTAAATATCTCATAGAATATGTATATTTTTAAGTGATTTTCAAGAAACCTATCTTGAATTAATCGAGTTGTAGCTGTCGCCTTCTGCAACCCCATTCACTGGTATTTTTATTTTATTTCACGATTAGTTTGTTGCGACATCATAATCAGGAGCGTGTTTACGAGCGACTTATGTACAAGCAGTGCAAATAATATGTAATGTATTTATTACGCCTGCATCCCTTCCACCCCTGGGTACAGAGTATCTCGTCCTAGCTGGTGAGTGTAACCCTCTGCAGCTTTTTGTTTCCTTCTCGTTGAGCTGTGTTGAATAGTAGCGTTAATTTTTTGGTTAGATTAAGACCTCATCGAAGGCTGAATTGCAAATGATAGGCCCAACAGACCGGTTTCAAATCACATACATACAATTGTACATGAGCAGGCTTATTCACATGCACCATGTACGAGCATAGTACGTATGTAGTTCGGGTTGGAAGGAGGGTGAGTGATCCTCGGGATCCTTACTTGCATCCAGGATGCAAGGGTGAATTATCCCATTTATCTACGCCATGGCATTGTAATTGAAAGGGGACGGGACATAAAACAAGGACAATGGAGAAGGAAACAATAACAGTGAAATGTAAACACCATCGTTCTGCATGTAGCTCGACGAGCAAGTACGCGCTTAGTTGTCCTGCCAGATAGCAAACTATGAAAGCGTAACTGATTTTGTATTATAAACACAAATAAATAAAGCAATACTGAGCATATGCACGATTTAAGGGTAAGGGTAAATGGGTGCTGTCGCGTCGTAATGCCGGGCAAAAGCATCCATTTAACCCGCCATGAACACAAGAATCAGGAACACATTTTCGAGGTTGAGGTTGATTTCGCCCTTTCGGATCTTGGCAATACGGTACGAGTGTGTACGCGAAGGCACGATGACGCTGCGTTACAGTGGCAACAGTAAATTAAGTGTGTTAAATATGGGAGTGTCCTTGTTGGCTTTGCTTTACTCGGCTGCTGTTGCTATTGCTTCTCCTGTCGGTTGTTGGTTGACGTCTGTTGGTTGTATTTTAACAATGGAAGACGTGTAGCAATATTTTCGTACTGATGTTAACTTAGGGCAGTTTTTGGTACCGGGAAATGGCTGCATTTCAAAATGTGTTTGTTTGTTTATTCGATATAGGCTGGAGTTGCGACATTTTTTTTGTACTTTTTTACAGATTTATAACAGACTTATCCTCAAATTAGTTTTGGCTCCAAACTAGGGTTTCAATGTTAATGTACATATTTGAAAAAAAGCGATGGTTCCAATGGCTGGAGGTTCGTTATGCATTCAACGTGGTTGGGTTGACTTCGTATTTTAACTAAATGAAAGTCATTTTGATTTTTTCTTAAGAATGTTAAGATTTTTGACTGGTCAGCAAGTAGTTTCAACTTTAACATGTTGCAGAAGGAATAGCTCACAGCAATATGACATGACATAGATAATTTACGGAAGCCATTCATTTGTTGTGGAACTCAATTTCAAACATGACTTTAAAAAAATACCGTGCCGAATACAATACTTGAACCAATTACTAAGGGGAGAATTACGAGTAGATATATAAAAAAAAAAATCCTGAAAGCATGGATAAATAAAATAAAATTTTCCACACTTGGCTATTTGAATTAATTGATTTAGAAATATTAATATCAGGAATTTAAGTGGGAATGTGCCGTTGTCCTGTCGTTACCGATACATGTTGGCTGGAAAGGTCAGGTCAGAAACATCATCTGTAAGCTTGGGCTCTGCTCATCATTGCATTTTTGAATATTCACTAGCTTCTCATATAATATTTTTTGGCACGTAATGTCGACTTTTGAGTCAAATATGTGTCATTTGTGGAAATTTATTTCAATTGGTCTTTGACGCTCCGTAGGGAGCTCCTTAATTGACTTAATGCAAAAAACACTTAAAAAAGCAAAACTTAAAATAAAATTAATATTTATTAGGAAAAAAAAGGAGACAGTGAATGGCGGCGGTAGAGGACATTTCCAAGACGAGGTTTGGTGATATGTAGGTCGAAAAGAACGGAGCTCGCTTCGCGCAGTATTCTGGGAAATATTTATTAAGGGAAATCATTTATAGGAATGTGGGGCAGTCAATATCACCCGTAGGTATAAAAAGTTTGTCCGCGACCTTGCTTCTTTTGTCTAGAAGTTGTAAGTTGACTAATTTTGAGCGATCCTTATAAAACAATCATAGGTATAATCCGAGTGAAGGCCAAGAAGGGCAAAACGAATGGTTACAGAAATTTACAATGAGGCTTCTGTAGTGATAGAAGGTGTTGTGAATAATTTCAACATTTTAGAAGTGGCGATTTCGACTTGGAAGGTAACGACCTTCCCGAACTGATAAAAAAATTAGTTCTGAATCGGATTTTACCGCATCAAGGTCCATGTCAAACGCAACAAGAATGTCAGATTCATTTGTAACTCAATATTCCATTCTCCCTCATGGACCAAAGTCATGAGTGCCATATGGCACTCCATTGCTCCAGCGGCATGGAAGGAAAGATTTTCTGCATATTTGTTAATCCATTTACAATAATCAAAAACATATGAAATCACGGCGCGGGCGCCGCAGCCATACATCAATATCGACTTCTTGCTGTGTATATTATAAGCGAAACCAGGATAAGGGCTCGGGGCTGAGTATAAATATTGCTTTTGAGTATTGAAGAAAAAATTGACAGACACGACAAAGTGAGCACGTAGTTTCAGTCGATTGTTGCTATCGGAGAGGTATTTCCGGTCTTTTGATTAAGCTAAAAATTAAATCGATTCGTGAATCTCCTAAAAAGACATGCAGTTTTCCTATTGCGGAATCTGCATGCTGTCATAAAGATGCGCGAAAGTTGTAGTCAGCAATGGACCATACTTTCCAGAGTATACGCAATTTGTTCAAAAAATAAGGTGACTTTTAATATTTCTCAAAAAATGTAGGTATATTTTTTCATCAATATTTATTTTATTCCCTTCAAAGTAATCCTGCTTAAATTTAATACAATTGCACCAAAGCTTTTTCCCATCCTCGAAGCACTTTCGATATGCGCTTTTTGGTACAGCCTTGTGCTCTTTAGGCAATGTCGTCTTCATTTCCTCAATCGTTACAAATCTCCGTTCTTTCATAAGTCTTTTCAGTTTTTGAAAGAGAAAAAAGTGGCAGGGAACCAAGTCATGTTTATGGTATTGTTTTGCCAGAAGATTGCGTACAAGTAATTATAAGTGGGTAGATGCATTATAGTGATGAAACAGCTATTCACTTTTTTTCTATTGCTTCACATTGTAGTCGAAGAAAACAATGAAAAAAAAGATGAACGCAACTTACACATATGTATGTATGTATGTACATACATATGACCACTTTTTTCTGGTTCGCTGGTTCATAGGGATTATTGGCCCTTGATTTCAACGTTAATACCATACACCCATGTTTCGCCACCAGTGATGACCCTTTTCAACAAATCTGGATCATTACTCACATCATTCAACAGCTACTGAGCGATGTTCAATTGGGTAAAATTTCGATTCTTTTAGTCAATATAGCCATTTCGTAACAAATTTCCCTGATATAATATTCAAACACTTCTAACATTTACATATATCTGTGAAAAACAAACTTAATATCCTAAATGGTCGACAACACCAATATGTGTATGTCAGGGGATATGTGTAGCAACATGACAAAAAAAATTAGAATATCAAAATAACTTAGCTAGCGAAATTCAAAAAGTCACCTGAATTATTGGACAAACATCATAACCATTTTTCGACGTAAAGCTCGAAATTTTGAAAGAAAACCTAATTCTCATGATATAAAAAAAATATAAGCTTAACAAAATCAAAATGTTTTCATAAAGCACTCGCCCATCCACCTACTTTGACCCATGCCTAAAACCACATTTTCTTCTTTGACAATTTTTAAAGGAACTTCATTTTTTTTTTCACAAAATTTTTTCAAGTCGTCTTATTTCTTTACTTTTGATCGCTCAATATACCCCGTATGTCTAGTTGTGCTATAACGCTGTCCATTCCGTGGTTAATGGTTAAATATCCGTCAGTTTCCATCTAAAAGGGTCACACGCAATATTTTAGTCTCGAAACGATATAGGTCTGCGCTTTATAACAAAACCATAACGACGAGGGCTCACAGAAAATTATCTTAGTTTTGCTAAATTATTGCCAGAACTCGTAGAATCAGCGACTGGGTAAAGTATTTCCACTCATAGTAAGTTTCTTCTAGCCCGACTGATCATGGTGGAGTAGCTTAAACCAGTTACACGTCAGTATTTAAAAAACAAAGAAAGTTTGTAATGATTGGTATCCCCTACAAGGGCTTTTTAGACTTTGATTCGCCCGTACTTACTCGTATCTATTTCTTTCTGTTCTTTGCTCAGCGATCAGTTTTATAAATCCGAATCGTCCTTCTGCCCAGGATTTATTTGGGGATCGGGCAGAGATGATATTGCGTAAACTATACTCGCAGTTCGTCTTCTGTGTTTGATTAGCCTAAAACCAAAAAAGTTTTTTTTTTTTTCAGTTAGATATTAAAGCGCAAAAATAGTCGGACCACACGCTCCCACTGAATCACTGCTCCCTCTATTTGCGCTACTACTATATCGAATAGTCTATCATATTCGATCGTTGGTGATTGTGACCACAGATATCTTAATTGAATCTAGTTAACGCGGATCTATAAAAAAATAACTAAACTTCTATTTCGAGAACGCAATTTACATGCAATGAAGTGCCCACATGTGTAAGTATTATAGACCCATGCGTAATTGGAGTTTTTCCATAAGTCGTTAATGCGTTTATTTTTTTCCACATACGTTTGATTACTTATTAGTTATTTAGTTTCTAACTGGTTTGGCTGCACCTAAATTACAAAAAGAACACAGCGGAATGGTAAGAAGTCGTAAATGCTCTAGACTATATATGAAAATCGAAAGATATAAAATTTACAATAAAACATTTCGATATATTGGGCGCAAACAAAAATCTCACAACAGTGGATGTACGTAGAGTCGCATGGCGAAAACGAAAAAGAAAACAGAGAAGATCGGGAAAGATACGATACACATTAGTGACAAGGTGGAAACCTAATGGCCCGTCGCTGGGTATATCAAATTGCAAATGGGCTCTTTGCGGATAGCAATTAGTAAGATTTCTGCTAATTAACACATCCGAACCTATTTCTGCTATCTTTCGATGTGACACCCTCTGTTTGGGTGTATCTGTTCGGGCGTAAAAAGCATGTTCGAAGACAGCATCGTCGTCGTTCGAACATATGTAGTCTGTCTTGAAGGCGAGCACACCACAAACCGTACACATCACATATGCTAATCAACGATGAGAGATAAACGAGTGGAGTATTGTTGGCGAGTATCTCATCGTTCGGCTGCGGACGGGAAGATGGGCCATACCATACAATCTTACCCTTCGCAAGTGTATCAGCAACGGTTTAATTAAATCAAGGGTCAAGTGGTAAATATTTTGACCCAGGAATGATTAGTCAATGTCTCGTATAAGCAAGTTAGTGGCAAAGGAGGAGGCTGACGAGCGCTCCAATAAACTTCGAATGCTCCTTAATTGAATTGAATTTACAAACGGGATGTTTTCATTTACCGAGTAGCCTGGGCCAGCCGTTCTCGGCTATCATCATCGTCGTGTTGTGGCCGTCGTCGTCGTTGTCGATTGGCCCGTGTGTGG
Source organism: Merodon equestris (assembly GCA_958301585.1). Taxonomy (NCBI): domain Eukaryota; kingdom Metazoa; phylum Arthropoda; class Insecta; order Diptera; family Syrphidae; genus Merodon; species Merodon equestris. Next base: position 2,692,835 of record OY284416.1, on the reverse strand, counting down.
GCTTTTCATTTCCTTTTAATCTCGACAACGTACATATGCTTGTACCATATATACATACATGTTCCCGAAATCGTCGGAAGGTTTGCACTCGAGAAACGCTTAGCTATTCTTTAAGTCTTAAGTGATTGCAAACCCCGCTGATGGGATAAAGTACAAATTGGATGTGAGTCAGTGAGTCTCTAGCCCGAAAGGTTGTGGGAAAGCGAAAGGAAACGTTTAAGACGAAAGTCAAACGCCACCATAGAGTCTGGCCCGTCTGCTCGTCACTCACTTCACTTAATTAGGTGCAGTCGATTGGAATCGATGACGACTTCGCTTTTCCTTTGATTGAGTTGTTTTCGTCACACATTCACCATTCACAGACAAATCGTTTTCACACAGTCATTCTGTCGACCAGCTACTGCCTTGCCACCCCTTGAGGGTGCGTGTATTCTCTTCATCCACTCCTGCCTGGGCATTCGGCATTTTCCTTTCGCCGATTAATTTCAAGCTCTTGAGTTTTCAAGTTGATACTGAAAAAAGTTCTTGACTCTAACGCTGATTTTGGCAAATAAGAACATTTTTTTTCTGTTGCTCTATGCACCACGAGCGTTTTCTCTATTCTTACCAAGAATGGTGCTCGAGATGTGCATTACCTCGTGCGGTGTATAATATTCCCATAATGTTATTATTCTTCAATTTTGAGAAAAAGCAGATGCTTGTCAAGAACCGCTGTTGCGGAAGCCAATCAATTGAGGAAATCCTCGTCGAAAGAAAGGATAGAAGAAGGATGAGCTCTGGTTGTCTGGTCTGCATCTGATTAGGCTTGCCATTGTCCTATATATTAGGTTTCATTTTCGAGAAGATTGTATCGTAAATGCATTTACCGCAGGTGGTGTCTTCCAATTCTATGCAATACTGTATCGCCTGGCGCAACGATCCTGTAACATTAGCCTTTTTTTTCGACTTAAGCCGGAATTTGTGGTCTAAAATCACCAAACCCACATACACACGAGTATAACTAATGAATGTTGTTTTCTTACAAAAATGTGTGAGAAAAATGAAAACAGCGTCGAGTTGGGTACGGTAGACTGACACAAGAGCCGCGACTAATAATGATAATTGCTTCGGCCGGCCAACCAACAACCGATTCTAAGCAGCTCGAAGGTGTTACGCTTTAACACAATATCCTCAGTTTGAGCCCATTCATGTCCAGTCAGGCCGTCAGCTAGCCATCCAGCCGCCACCAAACATCCAACAGAAAAAAAACTACAACAACAGTGCGCACAGTTCGCGCAGTTATGCGATAGGTAAATTGAGATAACAAATAAAGTAACAATGGCTGTCATGCAAAGTGAGTTGTGGAAATGATTGTTTAATCGACGGGGAACAGCACAACAAAACTGCCGCATAGCGTAAATGAATAATTAAGAAAAGCGCTGGTAACGCTGCTGCCGTTCATTCCGGCACCTATCCGTACTACTTGTACTATAGTAATACGGGCTACGAATATAATACGATATTATTCCGCTCCATAATCCGTCGCGAGAATTCCTTCTGTCAGGCGTGTATAATAATTTCCATTCAAAGTATAAAGGCAAGATAATAGATGTGTACCAATGTAATGACTACGGTAATAATAGGTCACTTTTGGGGCCACGGCTGGGCCGGCTTCTCCAAGGCGATGGGTTTCTTCGTTGCGCCGAAGATTAGGAAACAGATAGCGAACAAGTAGGCTCTCGCACTACTCGTATTCATATCTACCTATTCAAGTCGTCGTGGAAATCTAATATTCTTAACATAATTGAAATGGTTGTATCGTGCCGTATCGTATCATTACTTGTTACTGGCATCATGAGGGTATACCTACTATGAAAATGATGAAAATGATGCACTCGCCTGGATAAACAAATAAATTTGTCTTGATTGAATAATGGGTCGGTAATTGGCAAGCTGAATGGAATTGTGTTGCAAGCAAAAGTGACTCAAATACCTAGCAAATAACTTGGGCAGCTATCTGAGATGGACACGGGACACGGGATTGAGGCAGACGGAGTGATGAACGCTTCAAGATATTTATTTATAAGAAAGGCAAAGCAGTAACAATGCAACAGCGCCACGGATAATGTTTGATGGCATCATGTCTTCATTAGTGCACTGTGCGGCTTATGAGCGGGGAAACGCGCGATGATTTTCGTATGCGAAATGAGGAAATGATCTTTAAAAATCCTGCATTTGAGTTCCCTGTGTTTATTTTCTCAATAATCTAAAACGAATTGGGGCCACAATAAAAGAAAAAGTCAAGCAGTTGTATACTACTTTTTGACAGACAGAATTCGGCTACATTCTATTCAGTACGCTGATGGGACTTATAGTGTGCAAAGGAACGACCTGGATCCACATGGTATCTTGCTTCAAGTCGAGTGACTACCATATATCAAACTCAGTGGATTGATTCATAATGATCAATAAACGAAGTCAAATACGAGAAAATTCATTTGTTTGGAAATTTTATTTTAGTTAGCCAAGCTAATAGCTTTAAGTTTTAAAAGCAAGTTGTAAAAAGCACGTCATGTCGAATTATTGTCCATCGCTACCAACAGCTTTTGCCGATTTTTCGGGCAGTATACGAATTATAGGTCTTTTGAAGCGATTCCCGAATCGAATGATATTTGGCGCAGCTAGGTCATTCGTCATCGATCAGATAAAGTGGTTGTCGGAAGGTGTGATGTCTGGAGATTAGAGCCATCGAAAAACTTGGAAGTACAGACAGTAAATCAAAAGTATTAAAAATAATAAAAATTCGAATGTCTCGACCATCGAAAAAGAAACGTGCTTTTCTAAAATTCTTTACAAAATAAATAGTGCATAGTATTTAAAAAATAAATAAATTTTATGTCCCAAAATTATAGTGCCACTGGTTGCATCTGTATTTTGCGCATAGTTAACGTCTGATGATTCCTCCTTTTTTTGAAATTGTATCGTAGACCCTGTTTGCCATTGAGCTAACTAATTTTTTTTTGGATTTTTTCTTTTTACCTCCAGCATACACCAGTCTTGCCAAATATGGGGAGGGGGGGAGGGGGTTCAAGTCTGGCGAACGTATTGGTCATGACATAATTGGAATACCTCTGTCGAAGAACCACTTATTAGAAGAAGCCGCCACGTGAATTGGGGCATTATCCTGTTGAAATTCCCAGTTCTTCGAGAAATGGTAGAGGGGTTTCCGCCAATATGCCTTGGTACTTCCTCAATATGCCTTGGTACTTCCCCAATATGCCTTGGTACTTCCCAGGAATTATCCTGTTGCTAAACGGTATGTTTTTTTTTCGTATATTTTCGCCAATATGCCTTGGTACTTCCCCAATATGGCTTGGTACTTCCCCGGAATTATCCTGTTGCTAAACGGTATGTTCTATACCAACTAAAGGTGCCCCATACTAAAACTTAGTACTTCCTCTATGCTAACGTTTGGAGAACGAAATTTCTTCTTTTTTTAAATCATGCCAGTAGTGTGCCCATCCGTCCGGCCCATCTGAATTGAAATTTTATTCGTCACAACTTTTCTCCATTCTTCATCAAATGTCATGTGCCTTCGAGCCCGGCCCAATCTGATCGTCTTATGCTGTATAGAAGAGGTGGTAACGACCACCTCTTATTATACTCTTTCCGATGGCACCCGACCAGACGCCGTGCAAATCTGTGAATGGTGGACTTAGCGGCTTCTATTCCAGGACATGCTGCAACACGTCGATTTCTGTTTGTGGAATTATATTGTACAATTCCCTTAAAATGCGCGTTTTCTGGTGATTAGTGAATACCGGCGGGCAGCCTGATGACTTTTTTGTGCCATAAAAAGTCCCCAATTCCTTAAAAATTTTAATAAAGTTATGGGAACGATTTAACGGCGTAGATTTGCCACTTTTCAATAATTCAATTACATATTTTACCTTTTTTGAATTCAGTCAACGTCTTTCCTCTTCCCATCTTGACAATGTCTACTCCAACGCGAAATGATCGACACTGATCGAGAGCAAATCGTTCTATGGCTGTTCATACAGCCACGGACTGCACATTGTAAAACATATTAAAATTTTATCGTTAGAGAAAGGAAACAGCAGTCGGAGTTTGGCTCTATCTTTATGGGACACTAAATTTGTGTGTGTTCGCCCGAATGACTACAAATAACGAAATGGTTGGAATTTTGAGTATATTTTATATTTTTATGTATGCTTCAAAGAACTGATTTGGTCCCCGAGTACTTGTGTCGCTTTATTTGCACAGAAAATTTAGAGGATGGCACTATCTTTTTGGGACACACCCCATGTACACCCGGCTGGTCCCACCAAATGTAGAACAGATATTTACCTTCACCGATGATGTTGAGGCATGATCTTGCTTACCCCACGATCTTTTACGCTTAGAGTTATCGTAATTCGTGACTTTCCACGGTCCTCGGAACTCGGAAGTTCAGAGCCTCCTTCACAATCCTTCGCCAAGTCTCTCTGCGGTGCTGTTCTATTCCATCTCTTCTCGGGGCATCCCTATATTGACCTCCTATCTACGACGCAACCATTCTAGTGGTCTCTTACACTCAAGTTTTCCATTCATTTTGACTGTTCGTCCACTGTCCATTTGTTCTACGTGCCCCGTCAATCCTAGTCTTCGCAATTTTAATATTCGGACGATGCTTGGAGCTGGATAAAGTTTCTCGAGTTCTTGCTAGTGGTTTTCTGTTTCTTCGTTCTGTTTTCCACCATAGATTCTCCTCAAGATCTCGTTTTCATAGGCCAACATCTTTTTCGTTCTTCTTGAAGACCAGTTTTCACATACTGTCACTAGCATTATTATGGTTTTATAAATGCAGATTTTACCGTTGCGCGAAAAAAAAATTGTTTTGAATAATTCCTTCATGACAAAGAAGCACTTTGAAGCCTTTTGTTTATTCCGATCTTTCGATGTAAGTCAATGCGGTTCCCAGATTTTTGGATTCGTCCATCACGGGCGGGGTTTGGGTCGATCGAAGTCGGTCAGTGCCCATAAATTCGGTGTTCTCTTTTTTTTGACTCTAAACCTACTTTCTTTTCTGCCATTATCAGACTTTCCGTGCACATCTTAATTATTTCCAGTCTACCAGATGGTTCGCATTGTCAGCATAAGCTAGAGTTTATGTTATTCTCATATCATTTTCTTGAACATGAGTCTTGATACGATGCAAAAAACCTTTTCTTTTCCGCCGTTCGCCATCAAATCCTTATAACCTATAACATGAATCTTCATGAAGTAATACCTCCAATTCTTCGTCTTTCAACTTTTTCGTCACGCGAGAGCATTCTTTATCTTCAACATCAAAACCATTCTTTTTGTAGCGTCGAAATGAAACTCTGCATGTACGCTCTATAAGTTTCTAATACTATAAGTTTCAATTAACGTATTTCGCGGGCAGTTGTTGTTAACCATGCTCTAGCTGAATAAACGGGTCTGATGTAAAAAAAAAATCAAATGCAGATCATAACCCATTACAATATTAATGTGCTTGAGTTAAGGAAAACCGCTCAAACGGGAAATCCTCCCCCACCCGCCGTATTTTCCTGACATTATTCCTTCTGATATTCACTTGTTCAGATCGAATCGATGACTCATAGCCTATCGGAGCAGATGCTTACTTCTTCTGAGGATGGGTCAATTCGTTATTTGTATCTGAAAATGGGGCGTTATTTCGCCATGGTACAATCGTTGCACAATACTTTGAATAATACAATTTTTCAATTTCATTTTAAATAAACTTTTTTTTCATAAGCAAAACGCTATGAATCAATTCCAACTCCCCTAAACATATATTGCTTTTTGGAATTAAATCTAAACTTAAAAAGCCTTTGCAAAATCTAAAAGCGTGGGTAGAAAATTAATTTTTCGACCAGTGGCAAGGAACCTGATTGAGCGCAAATGAGAAGATTGCTATCTATATGACAATAGTTTAATAGTTATTTATTTTTCATTGGACACTCATAAAAGTCTTGAAAAAATAGTATTAATTTACCAAACTTCGGGCTAAGTTTATTCAAGTCTAAAGCATTGGAATTGATCGACAACAAGGGCTCAATCGCATGTTCATTGTGGCCATTGTATTAGCTGCAACCGGACTGCCATTCTCCGTAGTATTGGTTGATTAAAATGGTTTTTGTTTTCTCTATGCGATTCATCGAGAGATTTTGTTCACAAACTGCTGCTGAATTTTGCAACTCTTATTTCCAGTCCCATTTTGTATCCGTGCAGGGACAGGTTCAGAATATCCCTGCAGCGATACCTCTCGCTTGTCGTAAAAGGCGACTAAAACAAAGGTAAACAAAAATCACATCTAGGCAATTTAGAAAACACCAAGGTGAGACACACATACCACCATTAAACTACCCCACAAGTGTATGTACATGCAAATCAGTGGGTTGACACGACTGGAGATCACCGGTGTTGTAAGAGTAAGATCAAACAAAAAAATCTGGAGCATGTCCGTGTCACAAAAAAAAAAAAAAGGCAGGCCGAAAAACAATTGGTGCAAACAAATGCAAAAATACCAGCATTTGATTGGCCTCAGCGATGAATTAATCCTAAACCGGAAAGCCTGCCGCTCCTTTCTGAGGCCAAACCGGCGGACCCCACAAGCGGACCAGTAGAAATGCAGTTAAGTGGGAAGGTTATGGTCCTACACTTCTGACCATAACAACGCCAGAAAAAGGAAAAGAAGGAGAAGATTTCCAGTCCCATTTTGTGCCTATGTATATTGTGCGGTATAGCTTCTGTGGAATTCTCGAGGCTTAAACCGTTTACAAGGAATTAAGGTCACTAGGCATCTGAATTAGGCTCTGTTTTCCTGATATAGGGTTTATTTCCTCTTAACAAGTTCAATATCATTCAACTTTATAAGAATTTTATTAAAATATATAATATGAGCCAAGATAATGTTCTAAAAGCTTTAAATACTTAAATTTGGTTGAGGTCTTTTATTATTGAAAATTAATAAGCAAACCGACATTTCAGGGAGAATGTAACTTCGAGTAGTAACATATTATCATAGAGCATTTTAATTTTAAATTTTTAATTTATTATATTTTTTCTATGGCATTTTGTTTTTTTTTTTTGTTTCTTAGATCTAGCAAAAAATCATTAAATCGAGCTTAACTATATATCTTAACTAATTAAAGTTACCTTACTGGCCATACGCGGACACACGAAGGCAGGCAGCACATTTTTAAAACGTAGAACAATTTAAATAATATAGGTAATTGAAATAAATGAACAATAAATTTAAGCAATTATTGATAGGATATTAAAAAACGTTGTATCTGAGTGGCAATTCAGTTTTCCAATAAAAAATACAAACAAATATAATCCGCTCATCAATATCTCGACGAGGGCTATGTTAAAAGCAGACGAATCGAATTAAATGATCTCAAGTAGCTATAGTGTGACAAATTCTTTTGAGAAATTAATTAAAAAAATGTTAACATTTGCTATAAACCAATATGCAGTTGTGCATAAATACGAAAAACAATGAGATTAAACAAATGCTTGGCTTGTCATATGGAAATGATTCAAGAAAGCGGTTAATTTGAATATAAAATCACCGGAAGCTTGCTACGTGTTGCAGTGTTCATTGTTCATTTTTCTTTCATTTATACGATACAACGATAGAGATCAGACACTGTGCATTTCATAACTTTATAGATAATCGGATAAGTTTTTTTTCCAGTTATCCAAGTTATGACAAAAAATATGGACCTTACACGTGTTGACATTTATCGCTCAATAGATCAACTCTAACCAACGGAACGGACAGAAATCTGATTAAATTCTGACCAACTGGGACGGTAGCGAGTATTTGAATGTCTGTATATGCAGATAGATATGTAAATAAAAAGCAGTGGTGGCTAAATATTTTAATTTTTTTTTACTCTAATGGGTAATTATATTACAGATAACGAGTGGGAATTGGGTATGTTCGCGAAATCCGATTAACTTATGCATACTCTTTTATGAAGTTAATTATTATTCTAAATGTGTTTATTGCAAGTGGTAAATGTGTTAATATGTGATTATCTTTTTGATTAATCTTTTGTATGCTTCCTTACCAATAGATGTAATGGATTCTGTTACACTACTTGGTGAATCATGGCATTTCTTTTTCTTTTCTTATTAATTTATTGTACTTCCTGTCGATGAAGACACACAATATCATTACTGAGAATCGTTAGTCCTATCTATCGTGAGCATGTTTATGTTTCAAACTTTAAATGTACGTAAAGTGATGACAAGATAAATAGAACGCCATACAAGAATGGTAAGTAGTAGTTGTGATAGTACTAAGAGTGTTCAAATCTAAATCCCAAGAGTATATGCGAGCGTATACTCGTACATACTTATGTATGTATCTATTATACAAGGATATATAGTTCTCATTTTTAAAAGAAAATATTGTCACTATCGACGTACATATTTTAAGCAATAGTTTATAGTCATCCAACAAAACGTGTTATTTTGAATTTTACGTCATTGTTGAACAGTAACTATCATTGCGACGACTATTAAAACTACAAGGCTATCAAATGTAATTATGCGAATGTAAAAATGCCGTGTTTGGCAAAGCTCGTACTGCTTTTGGGAATCATTAAGTACCTTCTCGCACAGCTGTAGAAGACTCCAATTAATATTTGTCCGACAAGGCCAGAATTAGCCGTATTCGCAACCATGTGCAGCCAAAGCACACATCGTGTTTTCGCTAATTAGGAGCTAGAAATAAATGGTCCAGATCGAGATTATTAACAAAAATGCTTGATGAGATTCCTTTCTATTTGTCTCCGAGTATAGAACTAGTGTAATAACCTCTCCATCCGCGAGTGTCAGATTGGTAAGGCTTTTTGGCCGACGGTGTCATTCGGCCATATTTCTTTAAAATATTATGCTCGTGCAACCGTTTGTATGAATTGATTGTGTTAGGCGAAGGCCACGCACTGAGCGGCAAGCGGCAAAAAGCTGAGCGGCAAGAAGCTGAGCTGCAAAAAAATTTTAAAACACGTGAAATCGTATGGCTGTGGCCACACAGTCTCTGAGCGGCAAGCGACGTTTTTGAGCGGCAGAGCGGCGTCGCTCAGCTTTCAATTCTGTTCTATTATTTTAGGGTAGTGCTGAGCGGCAAGAAGGAATAATGGCAAATTTAAGAAATATTAACAGCAAATCAAATAATTGTATTGACATACGTAGGTATTGTTTGAATCGGTCTTCGTGTTGTCGAAGATTATTATACAAATGGTGAAATTCGCCATAACCTGATCTTTTTCGGTTTATTGGATGAACTCCAAATCTTCTTTTTTTAAGCTTAAGATAACTCTGTAAATGTTAAAACGACTTTCTTGTAAAATATTGCGGCGAACAGCACTCGTTAACGACATTTTCAGAACTAATCGCTAAGAATTGCCGCTCAGTAAATAGCCACTTGCCGCTTAAGTTTGTCGCTCAGCTTTTTGCCGCTTTGCCGCTCTGCCGCTTGCCGCTCAGTGCGTGGCCTTAGCCTTATTGAGCGATGGTCACAACATTTTTTGTAGACAGGATGGCGTTATATGTCACGAGGCTGGTGAAACAATTACTCTATTGTGCTTTTGAATGAATGCGTGCTTTTTTGTCGAGGCTATGTTAAAGTTAAAGGATTTATCGAAATAAAAACATTATGTTTCATAGAAATATCGCATATTTTTGGTATTCTAAACTAACGCCTCTAGTTAGAATATGTTCATTGCTTTAAAGCTACAATATTTTTTTACAATCTTGGAAATTATTCAGACTTTAAAAAAATAAGGAGAATGTTCCAATTATATTTTTAGAAATATCGAAACACTTACACAACCATGCCAAAAGAAGCCCAACTGTCTTTATAATGAAAGACACTGACCTATACGAGTAAATATGCGCAGTGAAATACAACTCAATGAACGCGCTCCTGATACTGAGTTTGTTTTTTAAGAGTAAGTAAATTACCGTAAATAAAAATGAAATTAAAACTTTCAAAGCAAATTAAATAATAACTAAGTACTACTTAAAAAAAAACTCCTGGACCTGTGGATCAAGGGAAAAGAAAAACAGACCGGGAAGAAAACACTGCACTAGTTTGAGGGAAACTAGAAGTTTTCATTTTTTTTTTAATTCAGCCCACATAAGCAACCAGTTCCAATGAAGTTATTGACAAGAACTGCTCAAAATTGGTTATACATATGTGTGAATGTATGCATGAAAAACTCCAAAAAAGTCATTTCTGACCAGAAAAATTGGACTGAATTCAACTGGTCAAGTGTAATGCTTTTAGACGAGTCATACTTTTAATATTTAAAATAATTGATTTATCAATAGTTCAGAGATCGTCAAATAGCGAAATGTACCAGTTTTTTTCTAAAAGTTTTTTAAATTGCTCCTACTGGAGGGTTCTTTAATAGGGACATTAAATTTTTATATTTCAATACAATCGCACCTTTAGACTTTCTCAAGACCTGCAAACGTCAATATGTATGTACAGGTCTATATTTTTACTATGGTGAAGTTCATGAACGTGTAACCATTGTAAATTATTTGAAATTACTACGGAATTCTGAGTCTGTTGTCGCGCTTTAAAAGTTCTTACTACAATTTTCTGTCGTAATAATCGTCACACAACACAGGCTGTGCATGCTATACTCGCAGTGGATAAATTCGATTCACATATTCAGAATTGAATGTTCCTGCGCCAGTCAGACAACACACCGTTCGAAGTGCCGCAAACATCACAGCCATAAATGCTTCAGCTCAAAATGAACCAAACCAGTCCATCCCACGCCGTCCACAGAAAATGGGAATCACTCAGTCCTTATCGAAACGTATTAAAAAACTGAAGCCTGTTGACCATTTGAAGCGCAATAATTTATCTGATGCACTGTGCAAAAATTTGAAGAAAGCTCTAAATTTTTCATTGTAAAATCATTTTCAGCGATGAAGCTCATTTTTGACTTGGTGGTTTTGTCAATAAGCAAAATGTGCGTTATTGAACGGCAACAAAGCTACATGTGCTTTAAGAAACTCCATCGCATGCGTATTGCATGGATTACATACCAGAGGTGTGATGGGACTGTATTTCTTCGCCGATGAAAATGATCGCCATGTTAGGATCAATGCAGTTTGATATCGTGCCATTTTGTAAGATTTTTTTTTTGGCTAGATTTGGGTTAAATTGTCATCAGTAATATGTGGTTTCAACATCATAGTGGCACTTGCCACAAGGCTGGTCAGAAAGTTGAATAACCGTGCAATTTCGATAAATGGCCCTCATTACGTTAAATCGTTGGTTTATGCTAACAAGCCAACAGCATTAAAAGATCTCAGGAACAATATCAAATGCGAAATTGCTGACGTTCTGATCGACATATGTATGTATATGGAAGATTGGTGGAAAATTGTAATATGAACAGATCGAATAATATGAAAAATGGAATAAATTTCGATTCGATATCTCAATTATTTTCTAAAATGAAATTGTTATGACCTTAGTGAAACATACAGTGGCTCACAGTCAAAATGGCCCTCCCTTCAGCCATTTTTTTTGTCAAACAAACTCAACTCATTTCGAAAAGTAAAATAAATTATAACAAATGTTTATAAATGTTTATTGCATTTTTGTTTTCATAAGGAAAAAAAGCAAGTCATCCACTTAATAAAACAACAACAAAATAACAATTAAATAAAAGAAGAAGAAAATGTAGGTCACAGTAAAAATAACTCACCCAACCGCGGTTGTTTAACATAGTTCTGGAAAATTGTGGGTCATACTTCACTAGAGATTCGGGAATTGAGAATTCCAAAAACAGGAAAGACAAATTTCAAAATTGGGGCACTGCAAAACATATTAAACAATGGTTCCAAAAAGTGGAAAGAGTAGTTAATAAAGTGAAAATTAACCCAAAAAAAGGTTTTTTCCGAGCGTGATCACGGTTGGACTGTGAACAAATTAAAGAATAATTCTAGACTGAGTACTTCGAACCTTCGAGATATGGTGCAGCTACATCTGAAAATAGTTTGCAATACTGAAACAATTCAAAAACTTTTATGCAAGGCTGGATTAAATGGGAGAATCGAAAGACAGAAGTCCAATAAAATACCAAAGGAATAACAAGGTTCGATTGGAATTTGCTCACAATTTCGCGATGAAAGGTTTTTCGTTCTGAAAAAAAAAATTCTATTCACCAATGATACGAAATATAATCTTCTTGGATTGGATGGAAGAGTTAATTTTGAATTCTAGACATTTGTGCACAACAGTTAAACACAGTAAAGCCCACGTGATGTTCTTGGGTGTATATTCAGCAGCTGAAGTTGGTAAATTGCATTGTGTCCAAGAGAATATGGACGAATTCCAATATTCAAATAAAAAACAAAAAAAAAACAATTTGCAACAAAATGCTCACAAATTGAGTATAGAAGATCATTCCACGTTAATCAGAATTATGATATAGAGCACATGATTCCGTGCAGGGACGGGTTAAGAATATCCCTGCAGCGATATCTCTCGCTTATCGTAAAAGGCGACTAAAACAAAGGTAAACAAAAATCACATCTAGGCAATTTAGAAAACACCAAGGTGAGCCTAGGGACACATTAAAACTGCCCCACAAGTGTACATGCAAATCAGTGGGTTGACACGACTGCAGATCACCGGTGTTGTAAGAGTAAGATCAAACAAAAAAAATTGGAGCATGCCCGTGTCACAAAAAAAAAAAAAAAAGGCAGACCGAAAAACAATTGGTGCAAACAAATGCAAAAACACCAGCAATTGATTGGCCTCAGCGATGAAGTAATCCCAAACCAGGAAGCCTGCCGCTACTTTCTGAGGTCAAACCGGCGGACCCCACAAGCGGACCAGAAAAGAAGAAGAAGAAGAAGATGATATAGAGCACATGGCTGGAGTTGTTCTCGAATGGTTTCTGTCCAAGGGATGCCAAAACGCCACCACAAGGAATAAATTTAAATATTGCAGAGAATTTTTGGCAAAACTAGAAGTCGAAATTCGGAAGCATCAAATTATCAGGAAAGACGAAAAGCTCTTGTTGGAATCTATACTAGAAAACTCGTCTAATCATTTTCAAATTTCTTCATCAAGAAATACTGCCTTTATTGAATTTTAAAAAAAGGTTAAGTAACTATGGATCATTCTCACTGTGAGATTGGATTCGAGAATATTATAAAGAACTTTTTAGTCAGGGATGGGCCATATTGACTGTGAGTCACTGTATATTTCATTTCAATTTGTGCCAGTTTTTTTTTTTAGTTTATGTAACGTTCTACTGCTTAAAACTATGAAAGATCGAGAAAAAAAGTGATGCGGTTTTTTTTGAGTTGGGTGCATGACTATTATTCGAAAGACTCTCACTAAATATTATATTTAATAGCAAAAAATTGGAACTCGCACATTTTAACCTGTCAGTTGTCGCATAACTACTTAATAAATTTATTTTAAATATATAAATACAAAATTTAGCTAATTTGCTTAAATTATTTTCGTAAACAGATTGCTAAATATCTAGTTTTGTTGGCTAGACTTGCTTTATTGCTTCACATTTCGCGTGGGCATGGGAGCAATAAATATTCCGGTCGGAAATCGCAAAAAAAAATAAACATTCCGCAAAGAGTCATTGAATTTTTAAAAATACTTGTGAATATTATTTAAACTAAAAGTTGTATCATCATTTTGGTCTTGTTCGTTTACGTGATGCAAATCCTATATTACTCATCGGTGATAGAGAGCCAATGGCTGTCCAAAGACCTCCCATCCTAGACATAAATGTATGCTAAAGCAACTTAGTATGTTCAACTAAGTGCACTAAAGTAGATACGTGTTGCTGGCAATAAAGAGATATAGCCACTCGATTTCGAAATTGAAAACTATTAACGCTTCCCGGCGATCGGTCGATCTTTACACTGTCCACATTACAGTGCAGGCGACTTAAATCTCATTTTATCAATTACTTCCTGTTCAATTGCTCGCATGTGTCAACTTAATAAGAGCGCGCCGCCACCAACACGCTTCTTAATTGATAAAATGACCGGCGTACTCGTAACTATACAGCACGACGCTAGTAATGGCTCGTGTATCCACGAGTAGATCGTAAATTTCTCGACATCCACGCGGATGTCACTGTGCCATCACCATCGCCCTCACCATAGTAGACTTTTCACCAAGCCTTTGCTCGTAACGAGCCTAATTAATCCACGCGTAATCACAATGCAATAAATAAAGAAATCCAAATTGTTTTGATTGTTTTTATACATTTTATTAGAACCAGATTTGTTTTGAATTCTTTTTTCGTCTATTTATTATTTATTTTGATTTTTTTTACAACATTTTGCCAACAACGAGTGTGATTTGAATTCGATAAAAGTACCTAGGCTAGCTACGGGACGGTCTGCCTGACTCGCAGACGGCGAACCACTTGATTATTTACAATAGAGCTGTCTTCGGAGAGCTATCTTGCGCGGTGATACGAAAGCGTTGTCTTTAATTTAATGATACATATGTACGTGTCAAGTCAACAAATAAATTAATTTAAATAATTAAATACTAAACTAAGCTTACGGACGCAGCAGAACGTAAGAGCTACATACAAGTATGTACACAACAAGGAATTGGTGACGGCACAAGTTCCACCGAGCGGGCGGGTTGGGGTAATGTGCTGTCATGAGCTTCGACAGTATCCATTTAGGAGCGTGTGCCTGGGAGTGATGATCAGCTGCAGTCTCAACTATTGCGGGATACCACGGTGACGGGCTTGTAGATCGGCCCTGGGGGTACCGTCGGCGAGACTGGGGCCGCAGGACTTGTTTGCCCTAAATGCGTGGAGAGCTGTAACGGTTGCAGATGAGCGTTTTGTTGTTGATGCTGGTGCTGCTGTTGCTGCTGTTGACGCTGATGCGCAGCAACAGCTGCAGCCGCTGCATGTTGTTGCAGGATTTGTTGGTATTGCAGGCGCTGGTAGAGTTCGGCAGAGGACGGAAGTGCAGGCGCTGATGCACCATTTTGATGGGAAGGTGATGATAGAAGGCGTTCCATGGTGGCAGGGAATCCCGGGTTCGATCCCATGCCTGAGGACGCACCCGGTGCACCGAACGACATGGGCAGTGAGAGCGCTGGAGACTTTGGTACGAATGGATTATATCGACTATACATACTAGCCAGTAGGGATGGTGCTGATGCTGCAGCTGCAGCAGCGGCTGGGTATAAGAATTGACCAAACTGTGGATATCCCAGACCCGGAAACATGGGGCCAATGAGGGATCGTTTGAAGGCAGCCAATCGAGACCGAGATGCCGCGGTCGTGCGTCGACGTAACTTGCCCGTTGATCCGCCGATGAAAACGTCTTCTGCCGACGGATCTAACATCCAATAGTTGCCTTTGCCCGGATCATCGTAGTGTCGCGGCACTTTGACAAAACACTTATTGAGACTCAGGTTATGTCGAATGGAATTCTGCCAGCCTTGCTTGTTGTCGCGGTAGTAGGGAAAGTTTGTCATTATGTATTCGTAGATGCCGTTCAGGGTAAGTCGTTTCTCTTGGCTCTGTCGGATGGCCATCATGATTAAGGCATTATAGCTGTATGGCGGCTTTTCATTGCCTTTCTTGTCGCTAGTTGAACTGCCGTCACTGGGCTTCTCTTCGTCCTTTTCGTTCTCACCTCCGTCGTTCTGCTGACTGCTTACACTACCCTCACTGCCGTCCACCGGCGGTGGAGGCGACATACTCGTCACGTCCAGATCTGATTCAATATCCGATACATCTTGTTCCTCGGAGTCGAGTGGTGACGCAGGACAATGTTCAGGTGTAGGCGTGCGCTGTTCCATTTCATGACTACTCTCAATGGTTTCGGGTAGAATGGAATTGATCGAGAAGCTCGACTTCAGGTGTGGCGTTCGGGCCATGTTGAAAATTGGATTTTGTGGAAGTTCCGTTTGCTGATGGTGCTGGAGAAACGTATGCGCTTGATGGTGAATAGGTGTCGTCTGTATACCGTCGATTTTCACCATTTTCATAGGCTGCCAACCTGGTTTAGTTAAAACACTGCACTTTCACCATTTATTTATATGGTATGCCACGAGTACGATGCAATTCGAATAATCCACAGATCTTTAGATATGCACTTAAGTTAAAATGAAGCTGAAACGTCTTCTTTCGTTCTATTTCGGTTCTCTTTAGCAGATAATGGTGCTATTCGTATATCACATTTCGCGTTCAAGGGGGATGATCACTGATCGTTTGGAAACACCACGTACAGCGTTCGCGACCAATTCGCTCTGAGGGATTTCGTAAACTAAACTGGGTTGCTCGTCGTTCCGTTTGTATAGTTATACGACCGGAGAGTATCTGAAGCCACACCTAGTGGATGAACCAATCGGATTCATGGATTCAACTCTCCAACGTAGAAGAGCAGCAGGCGTTACGGAGATGGTGTGCGCAAAAGCGGTTTGTCCTCTTCCCCCTGCATCGGATGGATTAAGTAGTGTATACATACCTGGTTGTGTGAGCAAAACAGAACGGAAGGCACCGCAATGTTTCTGTTTGTTGTTCTGGTTGTTTCTCCTTCTAGCTTGGCAAGTTGTCAGCTCACGTTGGCATACAAATGTTTTCCAATGTTCTGATCTCTTGTGATGCGTGTGTACTGTAAATTATTGCCGACAGTTTACAAACTGAACAAGAAAAAATCGTACGACGACAGTTTAACGCTGCCATAGCGATGCCGATGGTGATGGTGGTGGTGGTTGCGATGGTGGGTGCTACTGTATCTAGATACGACGAGTATTGGTTTTTGGTATATTTTTTTATCGATGCAGTGCTTGGAGTTGGTTGTGGAAGTAACTTTTTAGTATCTATCTCTGCAGTGCGACACTGGTGTATGGGTGGGTGGCCAAGTGGGGTGATTGGTTGGATGGTTGGTTGGCTGTTTTCTTCTTTGAGGGTGGTGGGGTTCGATGCCGATGCAGCAACTGAGAGCCACGTCGTTTGTGCATTTGATGTTTGTTTTCTTTTCTGTGCTCTGGTGGTGCGCGCAAGCATGTGGCGCTTGTGTGGATGTATTGTGGAGCTGTGCCCAATGATGGAATGTGGAGACTTTTTCTGGTTACCTTGGATAGGCTGCCGCTTTTCGGATGACGGGACGTCTTAGTGCGGAACGTATGTTTACAAAATGGCTGTTGTTGCCTTTTTGTGTGGTTTCGTTATTGCTCTTTGTGTACGTTTTCGATGAATCTGCCCCATTACACAGAATTTGCTTATTTGGCAATTCATTTTGGATGTATAGTACGAGCAAGTAGACATAATACTGACCACTCAAAATGCGGGGCTAGATTTCTACTCTCTCCGGGCCCAGATAAAGTCTACAAACATATGTACATACGTAATATAAATTATAAAGGAACATAAGTCACGTTCAGTTCAGTTTAGTTCAGCTGAAGAGCATCCAATTAACCTAATCAAATCTAATTACGGTCTAAGTGTTAAGAATGACAATATTTAACCTCAAAGCGGTGGCGTGTCAACACATCGCATATACGGGAAGAGCTACGCGCCTTATGACATCGTTCACACAACCTACATAAGTATGTTTGTGCATGTGTACACTATGAAAATAGTAATAATAATAATTGCTTCTTGAGTCAATTCGATTAACAAGACGCAACAGAGAGCGGGCGAGAGAGAGAGAAGAAGAAGGAGTCGAACCCGTCTAATTGAAAATGATTCTAGTATTTCCACTCTATACTCTCTGTTGTCCGAGACATTTCGTTGAGATGCAGGAAACCATCTAATTAGTTACACACATTGCTGCTGTGGCCTTTGTTGACCCGTTTTTCAATTAAGCGAATTAAGTGAACTTTTCGGTTGATGTTGTGCGATTCTACACAAGAAAACTGATGGTTCACTGTCCACTATTGTACACTATTGTACTATTGTGCCAGCGTATTCCCAAGTAAATCACAGTTTTCTATAACACTCGTACATTGTTACTCATCGAACCCGCAGATTTTATGCTGACCAAACGAACCACCATGAATGCTACACTTTCCACTTGGATTTTATTAATTGATGTGCAAACACACAATGCAAGGATCTATATGTACATTGTACATGCGTGTGTCACTCCATCGTGTATAGGATGTGGAAAGAAGTTGGACATTGCTAGCCCATTAGCACTTGATGACATGGACCGTACCCCTGTTGAGTCGATTCATTATTTTGCCAACGCTGGGATTAGATTTAATATACCGAGCGTCTAGAGAACATGATTTCTTTTAAATTGAACCAATTAAACGACAAGTTTGCAGCGTGGGCAACAACGTGGTAAACGACGAAACAGAAAAGGACAGTCAAACACAGTGGAATTGGGTTTGCCACTATGTCAAGAGCTGTCACCAGTAGGACAGAGGAAAATTCAATGACTGCGTTTAACCCTTTGCCGTTCGTTAAATTTAACAATCAACACTACCCGTGCACGACCGTGTATTGAAAGAACGCTACCTGACTACTTAGCGCAATTAGTGTGCAAAACAAATGACATTTTTCCATCAGCAGCAGATTGGAGGCGTTGGCAGACATTTCGCCGTACCTGTATAACCCTTTTCTCTTTGCATCCAACCCATGTGCGAGATCTTCTCTTATAGATAATCCATTTACAAGTAGGACGGTATGTCCCCGAAGTCCTTGGTCCTCCGCCATGAGGGAGAGGTCAATTTGAAAAAATTTGGCTACTGTTCAACGAGAGACAAATAGAATGACAGGCAACAATCTGTAAATATGGTGATTTTAGTACGATGTGATGCCTTTATGCAAACATGCTAATCCTGTGGTTAGGCGACCATTGAGCATACCCAAATAAACCCGATCTTTCGCCGAAGTCACGGTTGTCTTCGATCCAGTCAAGGTAAGAGCGCGCCAAAAGGGTTAAGCTATTGTCTACGAAATGCCTTTGGCTAAGTGGAAATTTGTTTTCTAAAACAATGCTAATTCCGGAGTGAAAATATTACTGTCCTTCGGGGCTGAAATCGCCAGCCCATGTTTGCATACAAGTTGAATTTTGAGAGTTATTACTTTATATACGTTCCTTTATCCTAGTTTATGGCTCAGATGGGTAGCCACCATTCAAGGTGAGTGTTTTCGATAGTTCTTGGTGCATAGTGACGAAGTGCATGGTTTAGATTGTGCCATATGTTGTCTTTGACTGTGATTTCGAGAAACTTGACGAGGTATTGGGTTTTGCGAATTTCCTATACGTGAAGTCCTTTGATACTCATATTTGTTTTCGAAAGGGTTAAAGTCAGTGAACAATGATCTCTGCTCTTTACTAACTATTGGTATCACTGTACATTTCCTCTCTGAAACAAAAATGTGAAACAAAAATGAGTCTTTTTCCTTTTTTTGCTTTATTTTGGTATATGGTCTTCATTTATGGTTATATGTAGTTATCAACGGCGCGCATGCGATCTACTCATAAAGCAATCGACGACACTTTGACTTTTGGCCGCAAGCATAAAACAATACATCCACAATAAAAAAAGGACGCGATACCTTTGAGGTACTATCGAAAAAGCATCTAAACCTTAATCATTTGTATTCTTGACGCGTGGGTAGTTTAAGAAAATATGATAATGATGATATTCTCTAAAAAAATATGGGAAAAAGGATCTGCCAATGAAGAACGGAAGCAGCACACTTTAATAGGGCTTTTAGGACTTCCGCATCTTCGAGATCGAATTTGTGCAATGGAATAGTACACAGCTCTGCAGCTTTACATTCAAAACTTATTTGTAAAAACGCAACATTACTGTTCTACAAACATCGAGCGCGATCGGCGATCTCAGTAATGCCAGAGATCAAGATCAACTGATGAGAATATTGAGATCGTACAGGCCAGCGTTGAAAGATCTCCGGCAACATTGTGCTGTAACCGTCCTTCGTCGAAAGTCACTTCAACGCAAATACGTGATTATTTGTATTAAGTTCCTTAAAAACCTCAATTAACACATCGAGGAATATGAATTATGAGGAATTCACTTTTTTATTAATGGGACCGTGAAAAAAGAGAATTGCAGGTTCTATCCCAATAAAAACCTTCATTAACTGACGAGGAACTTCTGGATCCTTGACGGTTCTTTCTGGAAGACAACGCTGAAGCAATCTTAACAGTCAATGAAGTGCATTATCGGGCCCTGATCACTGGACATAGATATTTTTTGGGTCCATCAAGACGCGCCATAGTTCACATAGACCGAGCTATGATCGTTTTGTTCTTTGTGCCTCGGTCGCCCAATCTTGAAAAATACTGATTTCGATTGGTCTTCGGCATTGCCAGGCTTAACGCCTTTAGACTTCTTCCTTTGTGGTTCCTTCTTTGTTCACTTATAACTTGTGCTTTTTTAGTTTTTTTGTTTTTTTAATCATTACTAAAAACCATACCGAATGTTGAAATGACCAACACGTAATGGCTCAAAGTTTGATAATGAGCATAGGCGAAAATTCAATGAATGCAATACACTTTCCTTCCCAATACATTACATAGTTTGGTAGCTATTATATTTTAGAGGATTTTTGGTTTACGTCTAGATTCATTCCGAACTCCTACGCCATCTAGTTATAGGTCTAATTATTTTTGAATTAAAAATTATATTTCGTTAATACTTTCTTTATTTGAAATTAAAATTAATGCGGAGAACACACGCGTTATAAACATAGATCATATTAAGCGCGGTCCTACTTATACTTATCATAATTAATAAGGAAAGAAAAGAAGATTGCTGGTATCCCCTAATTATGTTTACTAAAAATGCAATTTAGTACGTCCTATTAAATCTCTTGCTAACAAAGGCGTGACGTGGTCTGGGCATGATTAAAAATGAAAGATATTGAATGCGGGTTTTAGAGATTATAAATTATGTATGTCTTCAAAGAAAGAAAACGAAGTAAAGCTTCAGTAACTCATGTACACTGGTATGCCGTATGGTTCAGGTCTTAATCCTATACTAATTTACTAATTCTAATTTAGTTTTCCTCTACTAATTTTAGTTTTCTCTTAAAACTGAATTTAAATGGAATTTCGTCTGCCCTTGCAGATGACATAATCTTTGCCGACCGATTAGAGACAAGATTGAAAGTACATATTGGTAAGATTTTAAAAGAGCTAAGAATTTAAGACTTTGGCTCGCAGAACATAAACAGATAGCGAAAGATACTAGACGTATGTCTAGTCGTATGTTATGTCAAAAGATTACATAATGTTTTAGACGACTTTAATTTATTCTTTCACTCTTATGACCGTAAAAAAATGTTTCTAGCTATACATATTGTAATTGTGGAAATATGTAGGTTTTCTTGTCGTAGGCTACTTCGACTCGTATTCTAAAAATTATTTGAAAATTGAATCAGTGTATCACTTCGGATACCTTGGAGTAGTAACTTACCATAACTTATGATATTTTTGGAAAAGCATATTTAAACCATCAAATCATATATCATATCTGCTATGTCCACTCAAAATCCATTTGAGGTACAAAAATCGTGTTACTCAAAGCTGTCGTCATGCATATTTCACGAAGTGTTATAAGTGCTTCCGGTGCTTTTATTAACCAAACCGGATTTCCATAGAAGTAATCAGTTTTCTAGTCTTCTCATGAATACTATTCATATGTATCTAGTTAATCCATTTTCTTTACCTATAGATCCGATATGTTCAATAATCAAACATTTACTTTTCGGACAAGCGCGTATTCTAGTTTGTTTTGTAAAAACGATACTGGTTATTCACTATAATTTATGACGTCCTTTAAACAATACTAACTAGAATAGCAGATGTCTTAGTCGTCAGTACAAGTTAACGTGTTCATTTAATGTCAACAATTGTATAATTATTTAATTAAAATTTTTATTCAGCAAATTTATTTTCGAAATATTTATACATATTTCCCATTTTTAG
The DNA here is from genome assembly GCA_958301585.1 of Merodon equestris. Classification (NCBI taxonomy): domain Eukaryota; kingdom Metazoa; phylum Arthropoda; class Insecta; order Diptera; family Syrphidae; genus Merodon; species Merodon equestris. Next base: position 2,670,836 of record OY284416.1, on the reverse strand, counting down.
TTGTTTTCTTTTATGTTTTATCTTTTCTTCCCATTTAGCATTTAGGATGTTTTTTAGTATCAAAATTGCAATATTATTTTGCATTCGCTTTCAAATTAAGAAACTATTTTTCCTATAATTTTCCAATATATTAAATATTGAATTACAATAAGTTTTATATTACCTAAAAAAAAACACGTTTTAATGTAATTTTTAAAAAGTTTAAAATTTTTAGAAATGTTTAAAAGTCAATCTTATTTCCATATCCTCAAAGGACTTTTTTCGAATCGCTTTGGAATATAACGTAAAAAAAAGATTTAGAGGATTATTCTAGATTAATAATTTCAAATTATTTCTTTTAATTTGAGTATACAAATTTAAAAATATTCTGTTAAAATTTTAGAGTGATTGAGGCCGCCTAATTATATTAATGGCGACATTGCTGATTGTCTTCAAGTAGGTAAGACCTTTTCCCTAAGAAAATTTTAAATGTGTTTTCCCCAAAAATATGTTTTCCGAGTTGGCGGTGATTTCTCCGGAATCACTTAACCAAATATTCCACGCAGCAATCAAAATTTTTAATATTGTTTTTTTTTTCTATATTGTTTTCGGCCAAACAGTGAAAAAGAATAAAAGTTTTTAATTTCTTTGTTTTAGAAGATCTGTTATCAACTTATATGCCGCCAGCGACACACCAACCTTTTTAGGAGTTGTTTACCCGTTATTTACATACCATATAAAATGTAAGAAAATAAAAGTACAAATAGTTTTTACGTTTTTCAAAAATCGATTGAGCTGAATAAACCTTATAAAAATAGCCTTTTTTTCGAGCGTCTAAACTAGAATGGCCGCATTTTTTACTTAAAGTTGGTACGTTTTGGCTTCTTAATTCATTCATAAAGGAATTTTTTTTTAAATTTAATATTTGAGTAAATGTTTTATTTATATGCACTTTATTTAGATATAGCTTTGCTTGTGTTTATTTCTCCTTCCCCGAGCTTTACTTTGTACTTTCTTTTTTTTTTATAGGGTTCGCGCAAGTTCAAGAGGTTCAATGGTGTTGGTCACACAACCTGGACGGGGTTCAGATGGTTTATGTCGAAGATGTTCGTTCACAACTCTCCGGGGGTTGTTGTCCTAGATAGAACTCGAGAGATTCGACTGAATTTTTCGCGTTGGCTGTAATTCACAATAACTTTTCTCCATGTTTCCATGTCATTAAGTTGTTATATTGGAAATGTACAATACACACGGAGTATCTATAATATTGAAGGGATCTTATACTGCGAGTGTTATGCCTTCGTCAACATTTGTTTTTTATCATCTCTCATTCACAACTGCTGTTGTTGCACAGTTTTTCCGTATAGGAATTATTCTTGGCTGTGGACAGACTTGAACTACAAACTTTCCGTTCAACAGTCGGTGATGATTACCATTACACCACGACTACCACTTCATTGTGGAGTTTCATCAATTGACGATCTTTTCCTAGACTGCGCCTAAAATCTAGGCTAAATCCTAAAATAAACACATCAGTTATACCACAGAATAAATAGTTAATAGTACTATTTATTCTGTGGTTATACTGAAGAAAGTTGTTGATATGGCAATTAAGGAAAAATACAATGGCACGATATTTTTGCCCGCCAGCTAAAGCCATAAGATACCACAACTGGTCTTTATGGTCTCCACGGATGAAAGTGTTATAACTTTCCACTATTCCAGAATAGCACATACTCCGATATATTCCCCCATGTGACTGTGGATATTTCAATGCCATAGCAGTTTGAAGCAAAAGCACCATTGTCGTGTGATTTCATCTTTCGAAGTTTGTCAATCAAAATCCCCGTTTTAAATTTTTTTCTTGGCTTTACTTTTTTTTTTTTTAATTGTGCCACAAACAAGAGACTTCTCCGTTTTAATTTTTTTCGAAGAAATGGATTTTTTATATCCCCAACACTTCTTCAGTCATACATAGATAACATAACACTTTTGCCGAGACCATAGCTTTTCCTTAATAAACAGTAATCTTCCTTTTATGCCTATGCTGGTCAGCTAAGCACCATGATTGGGATAGAGTTTCTGTGTTTGAAAAAGGTTATATGCTCGTTAATAAAAAACTGTCTTGTTCCATGGCACATAATGCCAAATTTGTCCCCCAAAGTCACCGTATCCTCCTGTCATTGCTCGTTCTGTCAACGCTTCGAATCAATTCTCAATATTTGATCATTTGATAACAATGTTTGTAAATCTTCCATTGATAATATAAATTTAGTTAATATAAAATAAGAAACTAGTAGCGGTCTAATATATCTAATACATAGATAGCCATCCAATAAGAGGTGTCATTTTAAATTTCACGGTTACCACTTAAATACCACAACGATGACTTTTGATAGAAATTATTTATTATGGATCGGTACCTGCTCGTAAAATGCACAGAAATAGTTAAAATTCACTACCAAAACAGTGAAATATCGCAAAACGCTTCGAAACATCTTCAAGTCCATTTTCTTTTTGTTATAGTAAATTAAATCCATAAATTTGAACGTCTCGGACAGGCTAGTGACAAAAAGAAACCAGTACGTGCTGGCCAAAAATCTCGGCACGTTAAGTGTAACCAAAAATCAGGAATATTCGCGAGTATTGAAACCAGCCGATCACTTTGGGTGATTGACTTTTTTTATTCTGAGTAAACCCGAGAAAAATATTGAAACAACCTCTCCATTTACTGCGGGTTGGTGACGCTACAGCTGGTTCAATCGCTTCGGTGAAAGTACTGCATTGCCAAAAGTTGTTAGCGTTTTTGTTTTTTTGTCGGAAAAAGGTTCGTTAGACGTTAACGTCGTTTATTTTAATCAGGACAGCGCCACATGCCACACAATTGGTGAAACAGGGGCTTTATTGCCTGACAATTTCCTGGACGCGTGATTTTGATTCAATGCTATTGAACAGTCTGATGATCAAGCCTACCCCAGTGATCCACCATCCATTCATCCTTAAGAAGGAAGCAACTTCTACTCCTAAATGTACATTAGTTGTTTGATTAGGTCTCACTTACAGAGTAGCATACCAAACTTTTTCCAGCCTCTCTATCATCGCTTGAATCAATTAACAGTATATTCCATCGAAGCATTAAAGCCTCAAACTGCTTTAGAACCTCTTTTTCGAGCTAAAAATCCATCAAAGAGTTTACTCTACAAATATGTATAATACATCTGTCTGGTAATCCCCAAGGTAAATCCTTCGCTTAAGTAGCTTATATTCCAGCAAACATTTATTTACTCTTGTTGATTCCGCAACACAAACGTTTCTTAAGTGCTCAGGCCGAGCAAAAGATAACCTCGTTAATATCAACTCGAGCAAGAGCTCGTTACATGCGAGCCAGTATGCCAGTATTGTTCTGACTTACCTTTGGTATTAAATAGATACCGCAAAGCATGCCTATACACCCCTAGCCTACTTGGCTCAGGAGCACATAAGTGGATTTGTGAAATGAATCCAATTCAGGAAATCCACCACCTAATCTGCTTGGCCAACGCAGTGTAAAGATTACAATTATTTCAAATGTTATGATCTACTTAAAGCAAATACCTACTTCTGCATGAATGCCAGTAGGTAGAGGTCTCAATTTTAATTATAAAATGTATTTACAGCTGTAATCACTTAACAAACTTCGGATATGAGCATTGCACACTTGTTGTCCTGTTCAGTTCAAAACAAAAAAACCTGAAAGGCGGGCCCGAGCGGATTAAGCATACGAATCCAACCGCTGCGCCGCATTGGATGAACGGAATTTAAATAAACAAATAAATTACAGGGCCGTAGAGCCGGTCGCGCTCTAGCTCCAGCTAACCGTCGGTGCATCAAACAATCGCCGCCGCTAAATGAGAAATCGAGACGTCAGAGAAGGTGACGCCTCAACAGATAACAATTGTGCCCGAACAGGAGAACAAAACTACCCCATCAACGGTCTACCTGTGAGCTGGTTCGGTTTCAAAAGACTCCGCAGGAATCCGGCGCAGCTGGATCTGTCATTAGATATGTCACTTACTAATAGAGACAACAAAGGAGAAAAATCGAACAACAACAACGACAGTGAAAAGGCCCAACCAAATTCATTTGAATACAAATTTATTTATTCGAATAAAAAGGAAATGTTTTGTGTTTTATTAACATTAGGGTAATTATTTGCCATCATTCAAATTGCCATCGGGCTTGCCCGCAGAGTGAATATTGGACTGGTACGCCCCCCCATTCGATGGAAATACAATCTGGGACTGGACCCGCTCTCCTGATTTCTACTTTGTGACTAAGATTAAAGACTTTGACACAGCAAGGCTTCGAAGGCTCCGCATTGTAGCTTCCCAATACAGTTGTAGACGCGTGTGTTGTGAAACTCTTTAACTGACGCCGTACTTGTTGAAAAACTGCATTCGCTGTAGGACTTCCGCTGGACTCATGTTCGCCTGGCCTGGCATTTGCATGCCATAGAAATTGGGCATGTAGGGGCTCTGACCTGGATATCCTGCGTGATAGGCGGGAGGAGCCAGTCTTTGGTAGAGTGCCGCTGCAGCTGCACCTACATAGCTGTTGTACGGTGATGGAGCGAGCTGAGGGGCAGCACTGTATCCACCGATGATGGGTGAGAAAACAGCCTGTCGATAAGCAGCTAATCTGGATCTGTTTGCTCCCGGATTCTTCCTTCGCAGTTTTCCGGTTGTCTCTCCGATGAATACCTCCTCTGCGCTGGGGTCCAAGATCCAATAGTTTCCCTTACCGGGGTCATCGTAGCTCCGCGGAATCTTCGTAAAGCATTTGTTCAAACTCAAGTTGTGTCGAATGGAGTTTTGCCAGCCGCGCTTATTCAGCTTGAAGTACGGGAACCGCTTCATCAGGTACTGGTAGATCCCGCTCAAGGTGAGTCGTTGCTCGGGACTATCTTGAATTGCCATCATAATCAATGCGTTGTAGCTGTATGGTGGTTTCTTCTCATCGCCATCTTTTTTGCTGTCGTCGCCACTATCCCCATCGCAACTTTCTGCATCGACTTTGTCCTCGCCCGATGTCACCGATTCAGCCACACTACTCATTGGAGTACTAGTCCTCGATGGTTGCTCAAAGTCGTCAGACGATGACGTGAGTTCGCCGTCGCAAAAGTGATCTTCAGTTGCCTTCTCCTTTTTTACCATCATATCGTGCCATTCCTTCTTCACGTTGTTGGACAAAATGGCATCAATTGAAAAGTTGGTTTTTAATTCTATTCCAGACATGTTTTGCACCATTTTCACTATGCGTTTTACTTTTATTCTTTTTTTGGTTTTCTAAACAAGTTTCCGTCACTGAGCTGCCTCTGTGTACACAACGTTCTCCACTCAAAGTGCTGTTGTAAACTGACTCTTCCAGTTGGGCTCTGGGGTATTTATACCATGCCTCGACAGACTCCGCCCTATTCTGTCCTATGTGCAGGGAAGCCATCGACTTGGTAGTGTAGAGATGTGAAGACTCATCGGGATTGGTCGATTGGATGTGGCAGAGAATTTGTGTGCAGACACTACCCGATTGTTTCGCAAACAGTATTCCCTTGCAACAAGGGTTGTTGGCAAACAGTGCGACGAATTGCTTGCATTGTTTGTAGACTTTTCTCGTTTCCTTGTTTTTGTTGTTCTACGGGTATGCTTGGGTCCCCGATTAGTTGTTTTGTGTTTGTTTCAATAACGAGGATATTGTACTTGTGTGCATGTTGCACACAATTTGGGCTTCTGGTTTTAGAGGGAGGCTCAGGTAATAAATGGGAGACAGTGTTAGGATACAATATTGTTTTTTTTTTTCATTTTCCTTTTATTGTTTATTTTCGGAGATTTTTGAAAATATGCCTTCATTTCAGATTGACGTGGTATTTTGATTTAATTTAAGGGAATTGATTAACTTGGCATCGAAGTAGAAGAAAATCAATTCGTGTCAATTGCAATTATTTTTGCATGTATCAGCTGATGTTTTGTAACAGGTACAAAGAATGTACATTATTTTTTTGTTTTTGATTTTTCGTAGTTGCCTTCATACCAAATTTTTTTTGCTTATTTTTTTTGCGTTCAATCACTTCTATGAGCTTATTTTGGGATCAAGTTGTTGCGTGGCCAACCCAAAAGAAAAATTCCCAAATTTTCCATTAATTTGAAATTTCAATCTGACAATAAAAACTCGAAAGGTTCAAAGGATTCATAATGTCACTTACAGAATGTGTCTTATGGTAAACTGCGGCATTATATAAGAAAATTGGACGTTATACCATTTCCGTGGGGACTCCACACTCCATTTTATATAATGCCTTTGAATTTTTCTGTCAATCACAACGTCAACATTGACCTCATGCCATCATCTAGACTTTACAACAATTTTAGACTTTAAATACAATTCTCCGAAATATTTAGACTAGCCCGAAAACATTATACAAGCGCGCGTGGAGAAAAGTAAAAAGTCAGGAGTTGTCGATACGACGTTTATTTGACAAAAGAAGCAAACAGCTTCATATGTCGTCTCATTTAAATTTTTTTATAGGGCTCGTGCAGGTTCAAGAGTGTACGCTCTTCTGGTATTTGTTACACAACCTGGACGGGGTGCAGATGGTTTGTGCCGAAGATGTTTGTTCACTACTCTCCGGGGGTGGTTGTCCTAGATCGGATTTTTGGGAGATTAGATTGAATTTGTCGCGTTGGTTGTAGTTCACAGTAACTTTTTTATTTCCATGTCATTAAGGTGTTGTATTGGAAATACAAACACAGAGTATGAATTTGGAAGTGATCGCATGCTGCGAGTGTTATGCCTTAGTCAGCACTTTTTGATCATCCCTGATTCAGAACTGCTGTTGTTGCACACGTTTTCCGTATAGGAATTGTTCTTGGCTAGGGTCGACTTGAACTACAGACCTTCCGCTCAATAGTCGATGATGATTAGCATTGCACCACAACCACCACCTATTAAATAATTCTAGTTAAAGGTTTTTGGAGCTATCATCCGACCAGGTTAATACCCATATAAAAATTTGACAGGTCCGTAGTTTAACCACAACAAGTGCTAAAATTGTCAAATACAGCATTGTGCAAAAATATTCACCTCTGATAACTGTGGAACTGGACCAGACAGATTTTGTTCAAGTTTCCCTGTCATTAGCCCATTCTTGTTCTTGTTCTCGTTGATATATTCAGTCGAGGAAAAGACATAATTCCTTTTGACATGGTTTATCATTATCATTATCTATAGTAATCATTAAAAGACAACCGTTCTGGTTAACGTATTTACTTAAGATAAGTAAATGATTAGATACTAGCTTTTCGAAATAATACTCGGAGTAAGCCCAACTTAGTCAAATTCAAATTAGAACATTTTAGTCTATATGCCTTTTTTTGCCTTGGATTTATGTAAGTATTTATAAAAAAACATTACAAAAACAGCTGTCGAATTATTCAAAATTTTTTCAAACTGTAACCTTTTTTCTGAATTACTTATTTGGCTGTTGGCATCACTGATTTGTTCAAAATAATATTTGGCAATTCGAATCGAAATGTTAATGATGGTTGCATTGCAGAAATAATGCAAATTTTGAAATTTCGGTCAAAATAATGCAACAAGTGCGCATGTTGGACACGAAGTCGTAGTTCGTTTGGCGCTCTATTTGATAACACGATGAATCGAAAAAAAAATTATTATTTGCTGAAAAAATGCACCTGACACCGAGAACCTCAATTCACCACAGATTTTAGAAGCTTAACACTAGACGCGCCAACCTGATAAAGACCAAAGATTGCTCACCTAGTAATCATTATATAATTAAGTCAGGCAAGTAAAGCAAAATGACCGCCCATTTTGTTATTGATTCTCAGCTGGAAATCGAGACATATTTTCATCTTCACGACCATTAATAAGTAACACTGTAGTATTTAAAAAAGCCATAATGAGTCGTAGGAAGACATATTCATCCCCAGCGTGTGAATACTTGATGCCGTTTTTGGAGTGACGGTATTATGGGCCCAAGGGAACAGTATGGAAACATGCATTAATTCTTTAACAAACTTCGTATAATAGTAACCCATTTTTGGAGGAAAATTTATGAACTGAACTTCTGGCAGGATAGCCCTACGTGCCACACAAATGGTTCAACAATCGAATCTGTTTATTATTCAGCTGTTTTGTTGTTTGGCTGGTTGATGTTGTTTGGCCTGAGGGGAGCTGCGGTTTAACGTCGTTTTACTTGCTTTTGAGATTTTGAAGGATACCCGTGCTGCTGCAAGGACAGTCAATATAGCCATTTAAATGAAATTAAATTCTGAAACTATAATCAGAAGTTTTAATTCTTTCACTAAAAGGTTAAACATGAATATAGAGGAGCGCCTTGGCTCGGTGGTTAAAATGTTGCTCCTTAATCACACAGGTCCCTTGTCCCTCAAAATGTTAAATAATATTTAAAATATTCTTCTGTAAAATAATATTTTTCTGCTTAAAGCTTCTTGAAATTCGCCAGCTAGCCAAATGGTTTATTAAATTTTCTTACAGCTTTCAAATCATAGAACTTTCATTGAATATTTTTTTGAAAATGAAATACAATTTGATAAAGTTTTAGAAATGTTAAATGTTGAATAAAAAATAGAATTAACCAACGGCTTATGCATTTGTTAAAAGATGTAAGACGATTATGATAACTACCCTAGTAAATTAACAACAATTAAAAATGTATGAAAAGTGAACGAAAAGACTGTTTGAACAATCGTTTGACAATATTCAGAAAAGTCGCAGGACATTATCATATTAATATAATAGAAATAATGCAATTCCGCTGGATACTTTAGATATGGAAAGTGTGGCAACAAAATTTGATCCAATTCCGAAGTCCTCTCTAAATTCGTTAGCACGCTTTTTCATAGCTGTAAAATCCGATCTAGGATAAGATCCCGAAGTGTTTCTGTTGGATGAGGCATAAGTGTACATAAAATTGACTAATACTTCTGTAGTTCCATGATATAAAACCTTCACGTGTTACAGTACAATTCGGTCGAATTCGGGAGAACCTGAGCGAAACATGCCAATCAACCAAAGGGAAATAATTATTCCTATTTCTTAAAGTTTTTTTCTACAACCATGTTTCACATGTTGTTTTAATTTTAGACGGAAGTTAAATTATGAGATTAGTGATGGAATACAACTTTGGTCAAATGTGCATCTCGGTTTAATATTTAGAATAAGTTTTTCATCACATTTTCGTATAATTGCAAGTGTGTTTCGCAAATTACAGTTCTGATATTGTTCTTTTCTTTTAGTGCATGAACCGTTGTTGGGCATGATTTGGGATAGACTTTATCTTTAATATAGCCCGAAAAGAAAAAGGCTAATGGTCATAAACCGCACGACCTCGGCGGAAAATTTAATTTACCATCACACTTATAGGAAATTTGTAAATCAATGAAGCCCTTTTCAACCAATAGTGTGGTAGATGGCCCTGTCTTGCTAAAAATAGGCATCGTCTACGTCTCCTCTTATTCTTCTTAGATGACGTTACAGCTCACAGAGAGCCAAGCTTCTCTCATTCACATATGTTGTGTCCGATTTGTTTCACAAGTAAACGGGATTTAAATTTCAATGCCGACTCCGAACGGCGAGCGTCGAGAAACTTTTTCAAGGCATGTGTACTACGGGGGATTTTGCCAGTACCCCGCCGAGGAGAGAAGTCGCGTAATGAACATTTGATGGCTTTGGTGCTATCGGGACCAAACTCCCTCATCGTGCATCAGAGACCGACACACTACTCACTGCGCTATGGCGCTCTCTCGTTTACTTCTATGCTACCTATTTTAGACAAAAAAGTCCATCAACATCGTTGGGTAACGTAGTCCACTGAACGGTGACCGGTATTATTTTTTGAAATCAGCGAAAAGACAGCGTTGTGAGTGGTTTGCTAGTTTTTGTTAATTGGACTTTATAAGCATGCAAGGTCTTTAAAAAAAATGCAAAGTGGTTCCTATGAAAGTTTTAAAATGGTTTTTGACAAAATATCGCATTCTACAATACTTAACTTTGGTCTTCAGCTGGACAAGATTATTCGCCCTTGGTCTTGCAAAACGTATTACGAAATCTTTATACATTTACGAGTATTAGGCCCCAATTGAATATTCTCGTCAAATGCGCTCCCTCTCTTATAGGTAGGCACGTATTGAGAGTGTTGAACGTATGTATTATATTTTTTTTGTTTTTCCTGGGCTTTGTTTTAAATTATTTTTAAGTTTGCATAAGCTAATAAAGTGCCCCCGAACGGAACGTTAAACCAAATTGAAATGGACACATTCAAGGTTTTCAGTCAGATTTTCAGCTGCGGCGATATTTTCAGCTGACTTGAACGGACCAATACGATTTGGAGTCTTCACAATACTAACGTATACGAGTTCGTCAAATTTATGGATAAAATTCACTTTAATTGCAGAAGGTCCTTGATGATTAAGAGATTTACGAAAAGTTTCCGCTATACAGGGTGTCCCACAAGCAGTGTGCCAAAAAGCTAGAGCGTGTAGGTCTGGTCAAGACAAGAAAAAAATCGTATGGGAGGGGGGGGTCTATTCCCCCCCGTTTAGCCGGGAGGGGCAATTTTCTAAAAAATTGACTTAATTTGGAAAAAAAATTATTAAAAATCAAGAGTAACAGCCACAATGCCGTGATATACTTTTTTGTAAAGCCAGAAACCTCTTCTTTGATCTTGTTTTTAAACGAAGCTGTTGTAAGGAATAGTTTTTGAGAAATTAATTTTCAAACTCAAAATTTTGAAAAAAAATTGGAAAAAAAAAATTTCGAACTACTTTTTTCCAAAATTGTATGTAATTAAGTACTATTTTTTTTTCCAAAATTCAATTCCCTTATTAGTTTTTAGTTAAAAACAGAAAACCGGATGCAAAAATGTCTTGTAGTTTTTGAGAAATTAAAAAAAAAACCCGAACCATTTTTTTCTAAGAAAAACCTTTTTTTTTTGGTTTTAAGGCGGCTGGACTTGTAGGCAAATGAATGTATGAAACATTGACCTCTTTTTTATTATTTTTAAAAAATTCGGAGTTTTATTATAATAAATTTTCAATATGATCCTCATTTTTTAGAAGGCAAAGATTATATCTTCTTCTAATGGCTGCACATTAGTCTATGTTTGACAAATTTTCCTGCAATTTGACTCCAGCGACTTCAATCCGTTGTTCCAAAGATACTATTTCCACTTCGTAAACATAATTTTTCATGAATCCCCACACTTAAAAATCTAGAGGAGTTAAATCTGGTGATCTAGGTGGCCATTTCGTGGGGCCCCTTCTTCCGATTCAACGGTCACTAAAATGATCATCCAGCCAGTGTCTAACCCGTAAGCTGTAGTGTGCTGGTGCTCCATCTTGCTGGTAGATTAAATTATCTGCTATGGCCAAAGGAACGTTGTCCATCAAATCGGGCAAAAGGTCTCGTAGGAACTGCAGGTATGATTCTCCCTTAATAACGGCATTCAAAAACCGGGCCCCGATTACAGTTTGTCCAACAATACCAAGCCAAACATTACAGCTAAAGCGGTGTTGTGATTTATTTTGTTTTTTGTTGTGTGGATTGGTGCTACTCCAATGATGCAAATTGTGGAAGTTAGTAACCCCATCTCTGGTAAACTGTGCTTCATCCGTCCAGAATATCCTTGCAAAATAGTTTCGTTCAGTTTCATCTCGAAGCAGTAATGATCGACAAAACTCTGCTCTCAAAAACTTGTCGTTTGAGGTGAGTCCCTGAACTGGCCTAAAATGGTACGGGTGTAAGTTTTCGGTATGAAGCACTCTCCATACTCTAGATTTGGGCACTCCAAGCATAATAGCCATCCTCCTTGTACTAAGGGAGGGATTGCGTCGGACCAAATTCAAAATTCGGGTAGAACCCATCTGCGGCGGGCGGACCCAGCCGAAATTCGCAGGTCAGTTTTCAGGCGTTATCAATGAAAAAAAAGAATTAATCCAGGGTTATTCCAATAGTGTATCACTTTATTGTATCCTCATAAAACTCCGAATTTTTTAAAAATAATAAAAAAGAGGTCAATCTTTCATACATTAATTTGCCTACAAGTCCAGCCGCGTTAAAACCAAAAAAAAAGGTTTTTCTTAGAAAAAAATGGTTCGGGTTTTTTTTTAATTTCTCAAAAACTACAAGACATTTTTCCATACGGTTTTCTTTTTTTAACTAAAAACTAATGAGAGCATTGAATTTTTGAAAAAAAATTACTACTTAATTACATACAATTTTGAAAAAAAATAGTTCGAAATTTTTTTTTTTTAATTTTTTTTCAAAATTTTGAGTTTGAAAATTAATTTCTCAAAAACTACTCCTTAAAACAGCTTCATTTAAAATCAGTATGAAAGAAGAGGTTTCTGACTTTACAAAAAGGTATATCGTGGCATTGTGGATGTAACTGTTGATTTTTAATAATTATTTTTCCAAAATAAGTCAATTTTTTAGAAAATTGCCCCTCCCGGCTAAACGGGGGGAAATAGACCCCCCCCTCCCATACGATTTTTTTCTTGTCTTGACTAGACTTACACGCTGTAGCTTTTTGGCACACTGCTCGTGGGACACCCTGTATATTCACTGTTTTTGTACTAAATTTTCATTATTTTAACAAGTTGCAGGAATGGATCTCGAGCCATATTTAATAAGCTCTAAGATTTTGCTTATCGAAAACCATAAAAATGGCGTGGAATGTAAATGGCAACTCTTGTTGAATAACTTTTGACTATTGAGAGTGGAAATAAGTAGCATTCTACCAGAGGTGGCGCATGTAATACATTCTTCAACTGTTACTTAAGCCAAATATTTTTCCTAAAAAAGCTTTCATCAGGCATCAGTTTTGGCATTTGTTATGTTATTGTGATTGATGTGAATATGTCAAACTATGCTCCGGATACATTTTTTTACGGGGAATTCTATTTCATTATTTTAATATTGAGTAGAAGTATATGATGACCATGATCTAGCTTGACTAGAGACGGCAGTCTCGCTTTCTGTCGCCATAAGACGCGGCGACTTTGGAAATATACATTTCGCTGCAATATCTAATGTCACACTATTCCCTGTGGTAGTGATTTGCAAATGGCTTTTGAAATTAACTTTGGTTCTGTGATTTTCTCTCGTTGACCATGCTTCCTGGAACACAAGCAACAGCCTAAATGTCATTCGTTACACCACCGCCACATTAACTATGGAATGATGAATTTACAAGGCCTGCAATAAACCATTTCATAAGGTACCTCACTTGGCCGATTGGAAAAAGGACCTTCGCGACCGCATCGAATCGGTTTCTGCGTGCTGTGCATAACAAATTCCAATTTTTTTGTTCCTTCAAAAAAGTCAACCTTGTAGATTTAAGCAACAAAACGTACATTATTGACAATAATTACGTTCAATGTGGTCCAGTGGTGAGGCAAACCCGTGCAAGATATTTATATGAAATTTCACGGACATCCAGAGATTGCAATACGGAAAGTACTTAGTGTCGATAATCACGTTGTTCGCAGGATAATTCAATTTTCTTTTTGCTAGTTTGGTACATCGAATGAGAAACCACACAGGGCACCATGTCTAACGAGGAAAATATGCTCATTTCATATTTCAGTTGTATTTTTTAGCACTGCGAGTAGTAAACCCAAAGGACCAATAGGTTCCACAGATCCGAGAAACACCCTTTTTCACAGACATGATGTGGTGTTTGAAATCAATTAGTTTTGATGAAATTGTCGCTTTCGGTTCCTTTGAAACGAGAGATCACCGCCGAATGGATTCGGTCGGTGCCTTTCTTTGGTCAATTCTTTAACACACTTGCTGAACAACTGACTTTATTCGTATGGTTTCTTGCAATTTTTTGTTTTTTTTTCCTTAAAGTGAAATGGTGGGCGGGTTGGATATCTCATTTAACCCATGACTTCACAGGACACCGCATCGTGATCACTCTGCTGCCGCAATGCCACCTTCACTTCGTTTAATCTTGCCGAACTGTGCTACTGCATTCGATCGGTTATTAATAAGGTATACAAACACACAAGGGTGAGAAGCCTTAGTTTTTATCCAGGAATCCATTTCATGCCCGTTCCAACTCTGACATTTCTATTTTCTGTTTTTTTTTTTCTCATTTTTTTTTTCATTCGAATGTGTCCAAACAAAGAGTTTCGAAGCGGCATTGTTTTGTGTTCAATTGCATTCGAGATCTGAATTTAGTTTTATTTTCAGTTAGACAGTGACTGCTGTATTGTTAATGCTCGATCGCAGATGAAGATAACAAAGTGAGTTCGATTTGATACGCGTCCTGCTCTTTATGCGTGCTGTGTGGACCTGTGGAGGTCCTGTGAACCACTGGGTAGCATTCATTGTGGTATGGCTGCGGATATCTGTATTCTGTGTCCTAATGTCAAATGATTGGTTCTAATGGATTTCTATCTGTGAAACGAATCGATTGATAATGGCCCTAATCTGAATGTGGAGGGAGAGGACAATGTAAGAACTGTGTCGAATCGAAGGAAAGGATATTGGGTTCTACTTTGACACGTATGTGGATACCCATGTATGTAAGTATATGTATGACAATCATATTTACAAGTTAGTATAGCTGGAGAGAAAATAAAATAAAAAAAATCCTGAAACAATCATTAAATTCATCAACACGAGGGTAAGGCACAAGCAACACTTCCTCCTGGTCAAGTGACCATCCACACACAAGTCCTTTGAAGTTTTTCCGCTTCAGTGCTCACAGATCCTTTCGATCCCACTACGAGCACATACTCCTTCCATGTGTTTTTCGTTGGTCAGGCGGAACCTAGACAACAATTTCAGATTAAAAAAAAAAGAAGAAGAAAATGAGACAAAAATAATATATTGTCACCATTTGGACATGTAATTGGTCGAACTACGAAGGAAGAAAGGACGCCGCCAAGAGCTGAAATTGAGATGTCTCACTCTCTGAAGTTCATGGCGTTGTTTTTGTTATTTCTTCTCTAACCTATAAGTAAACTAAAGGAAATTGTATGTTACCCAGTAGGGGTTTTGATTGTACGCATGGCATGTCCTTTTCCAAAGTCAGAAAGGACAATACAAAGCCGATTGCGTCTCCTTTCAGATGCAGTCAATCGAATGCGGCAGCTATTAACAATGAGTGCAGATCAAAACGTTCGGAGACTTTAAACGTGTCCTTCCTACGACGCCCATTATGACCATTCCTTTGATTTAATTGATCGGTTTCTGGGTTTCGATTCTTAGATATTTTGATATCTTTCTCATATTGTTGACTCGATGCGGTCGCACATTTCTTTTTGTCGGCATCACATCGACCGACCGGTGTGACTTTTCATCGTTATCGGTTTCTGTTTTGATGTCATTGTTGCGGCAGTGGCCAAAATGGCTAAAAGCATTGTAAATCTGCTTATACAACAATGACTCAGTTGTCGTGGCATCCTGACGTCTATATCGGACTTTAATAAATTATGATTGTGCCAAATGTGGCAGAGATGCAAGGTTGCACCTTGCACGATGTCTTTGTTTCCATCTGTTGACAAATGTCGAACCCGAGACCGAGACCAAGCATGTTTCATTGGCTTGACTATGCCCATGCTCGTTCGTAATTTGAGATATCCAATCCCTATAATGGGGGGGAAGGACGTAGCAAGTATTTAAATACCAGAATGCGTTGCTTGTTGACATCGTCGTAAACACCTTTTTTATGGTGATGATGATGACGATGGTGCAGTGAAAATACCCGGAAAAACATAGCAAGTTCTCCGGTTTCACTTCAAAGGTGCCGGCTGGATGCAATTCTTTACTCGAATCTGGTTTCGGTGGTTTCGGGGAGAACCGAAGTTGTGACATATTCCGCGTGGTAAATTAAGAAGTTGCAACACTGATGGTTGTTCTCAAATAGATAGACACATTTGGTTTCGTGGAATAGATTTCGATGACGGCCGCACCGACGCATGCTGAAGCCATTTCTATGTCGTACATACCACAGGATTAATGGGTGATTATGAAAATATTTTGAATATTCACTGTAATTTGCCAGACCGGCACGGTGTATCTCCTTGGCCTAATCTAAATAAGTATTTGATCCCTTTTGCGTTAAAGGATTTCAATTCTCTTTAATTAAACAATCGCTTTATGGTAGGCATACCGGTCCAGTGGCAGCCGTCGCAAACGTACGCTCGACCGATAATCGTGTTGTTTTGTGTTTATTTTTCGAATGTACTTCCTTCAATCTGTTTAAAAGAGCATAATGGATTTATCTTTTGGATTTGGAAACAAATTGTGCCATTGAAATCGATACACTTTCGAAAAGTAAGTCGTGCGTTGGCAGTAGGATTTGTGGGACACTCGTTCGCATGAGTATGCTAATCCTTACGGAATTCAATTTCGGTCTGTTTGGTCGTAAGAGGATTGTTGTAAGCGCATTTCGAAGGAAATGACGAACTGAACCAAATAGCAAGGAGTTATCGGTATCACAGGTTTATAATGATAATAGGCAGAATGATGTATGAATTTAGCACGGACTGGATTTGTGTAATGACGGATGCTTCTGGGGTTGTGTCTGTTTGCCAAAGGAAATTAGCAACGAGGAATGCACTTTTCAAACTTTAAGCAGTTCAAGGATTATCGTATGCAGGGAAATAATTGTTTGTAAATAATGGAAACTGGAGGCTCTGATTCTAGGCTTCTATGCATATAGATTCTGCCATATAAATTTTTACCCGACTTTTATCTAGTTCCTTAAATCAGAGAATGGACCATTAGATAAACTTAACGAAGCCTTAACTGATCAAGATGAAATACTGGTTATATGTATAATGAAACGAGCATTTTCTAGTTAATTTTTTTTCAATTTGATACATTCTGTCAAAACTTAACCGGGACATAGTTCCTCAAACGTCCCACTTTAGTAGATCCCTATAGTGTACCTTTAGTGGTAGAACTGCCATCTAATCTGAAGCAGAGTTTGGGCGTTTGCTTGAAATCATCGACTGAGTGAGATAAGTGGTGCCATCCTCACGAATCAGTTCAGCATGTCCGAGTTGATGGTTGACGCATGACGACATCACTTGCTCCTAAAGAGCTGAGTTTTCTTCACACGCATCAATCTAAAAGAATTGACAGAAAAACGATTGACAGAAAACGGAAGATAATTCAAATGGATTTGTGGATAGGAGCATCGAGTTTTCGGTAACTTAAAGAACGACTGCAAGAGGCTCCAATCCCAGAAAACAGTTTGTTTAAGATTGCAACAAATTTATATTATTATGTATTATCAATTTAATATTTTTATCTCCGTGCAGGGACGGGTTAAGAATATCCCTGCAGCGATACCTCTCGCTTGTCGTAAAAGGCGACTAAAACAAAGGTAAACAAAAATCACATCTAGGCAATTTAGAAAACACCAAGGTGAGCCTAGGGACACATTAAAACTGCCCCACAAGTGTACATGCAAATCAGTGGGTTTACACGACTGGAGATCACCGGTGTTGTAAGAGTAAGATCAAACAAAAAAAAATCTGGAGCATGCCCGTGTCAAAAAAAAAAAAATGGCAGGCCGAAAAACAATTGGTGCAAACAAATGAAAAAACACCAGCATTTGATTGGCCTCAGCGATGAAGTAATCCCAAACCGGGAAGCCTGCCGCTACTTTCTGAGGTCAAACCGGCGGACCCCACAAGCGGACCAGTAGGAAATTCAATTAAGTGGGAAGGTTATGGTCCTACACTTCTGACCATAACAACGTCGGAAAAAGGAAAAGAAAAAGAAGAAGATCAATTTAATATTTTTATATTTGTAAACGAGGTAGTTAATACTCACTGTACATGTATCATACATGTACATATCCGAACCGAAGTGAAACGTCATTGATCGTGTGTTACATGCATAGCGAATGCTAACATACCCCACTCTCAAAAGCAGCCACGCCTGCGCACATTGGATGTTCGTTATTACCGCATTTTTCTTAATCATGCAATGCATAGCTATCACGCCACTGCATTTTCGCGAGATTGCCGGCTTGTAGATGTCTGCTGCTGAGAGTGCAGCTCAAACACTTGACAAGCAAGCTGAGTAAATTGTATAATATCGTATTATACTCAGTTCGGGTCAATTGAATACTTTTACTTTGGTTTCTCGCAGTTTCTGTCGGTAATTGTTTAATGTGTTAAACAGTGTTTATCATGGGTGCTGATGCTGATGCCAGTAATGTCGGGATAGGAGCTGTCCCTTCCCAGGTACATAATGATCAAAATACAAGCTAAAACGGAACTCTACAAGCTGTACGTAAACAAACGAGAATATTTCGCATTGATTAAGGCGTTGAAATCATTTTCACAAGTACCTTTATACTTTTTAAGCATACAGATCATGCGGCTTCGAGGGTCAGATCGTGAGATGGACTGACCGATTGCAGGTGTATCGTAAGGAAAAACTGAAGTACGAGGGTGGTCCGATAAGTACTTAGCCTCTCCGCCAGATGGCGCCAGTATCACAAGAGTAACTTACTATCGTGTAGTACATTCCAGTAGACGGCTACTGTCTACTATCGCATCGGACTCGTAGTTTTGTTTTGACCGGGTGTGGAAGCGGGATTATCCGCGAATTTTAGAAAAATGGAAAAAGAGCAATATCGGTCGGTGATTCGATTCTTGTTTTTGGAAGGGAAATCGCGCAGCGAAATCAAAGAGCGTTTGAATGCTGTGTACGGTGACTCTTCTCCTTCGATGGCGACCATCAAAAATTGATTTAATGAGTTTCAACGCGGTCGCACGTCGGTTTTTGATGAGCCACGTCCAGGTGCCCACGGCTACCGTATTGGCAGACCGCCATTTGAAGGTGCGCGAGATAGCTGAGACAGTAGGCATTTCAAAAGATCGCGTGGGTCATAACCTGCATGAAATTTTGGGCATGAGAAAGCTGTGGGCGCGATGGGTGCCGCGTTTGCTCACTCCGGACAACAAGCGCAACCGTGAGACCACTTCAGAGCAGTGTTTGACGCTGTAATCCGAAGAAGTTTCTGCGTCGTTTCGTGACAGTCGACGAAACATGGATCCACTGGTACACACCAGAGACCAAGAAACAGTCGAAACAGTGGACTTCACCCGGCGAACGTGCTCCGAAGAAGACGAAGACTGTCTCATCAGCCGGAAAGGTGATGGCCACCGTTTTCTGGGATTCACAAGATGTGATCCGCAATTATTGGGCCGATTCGACGCCGAATTGAAGAAAAAACGACCCCACTTGGCGAAGAAAAAAGTGCTCTTCCACCATGATGACGCACCGGCTCACACCTCCACCCTCGTCACGGCCAAATTGGTCGAATTGGGCTACGAACGAGATTCTAACTGGAGAGAATCATAACATTCAGAAAGAAGATCTGGCCATCGAGTCGATATTAGCTTAGAAGTAAAACATATAGAAATCTGTGGCCTTTCAAGATAATTCTGAGAAAGGCCCTTCTCGTAAAGGGCACAATAGGATTCTCTCCGTGTTCAAAACGGCATCTTGAGGCGGAAATGGGAGATGCCAGATGAAACTGCGGCTTGGAGGACACCTGCATATAAATAAAACAACGGAAACGTAGTAGTACGGAAACGTACTACACTACGGCTTAGTGCAATAGAAAGCTTCGAGAATTGACGCCACGTGTGCAGGGAGCGAGGGATCGATATTTTAGAACGAGTCAATAATCAGTTAAAGTCGCTCAAAAATGAAGCTTCTTCTCACTGTTTCTTTCCGATTTTGGTGGTATTCTTTATTCCAAATATGAGCGTTGTAACGGGTCTGAGAAAGAGTTGCCGCAGAAGGAACCGTGGATTATTGCATTTAAACAATTTTATAAAACCATCATTGTGAGCAATTTTTTTTATCTAGACATTATCAATATGATCGAGTAGGGACCATATTGTCCAAATAGGACATGTGACTTATTTCTATTTCTGACATTAAAATTACCACTTGGTGGGATCTTAATTTGGTACATTCAAGACATGGCAGAGAAAACTTAAAGGGATCCTAAGGTATACATTATGGATGAATAAATTGTTTGTTGGAAAAAATGCACCGTCTCAGATGGAGCCAGTTTTGAAGAGGACAAATTAAATTTCAATGGTAAATTGATTTGGGCTGTTTCCCTTTCCCGGTTATAACGCAAATAGATATAAAAACAAGTGCCGTCATTTTAAATCGAAATATAAGATGGAACTATCGAGGTTAGTAATGGAATACAAGATCTGCTAAATGCTAAATGAATTTTGTCACCCCGTCTTCACGAATCTTATCAACATCGTAATCCAACGCAAACCACATCCAACGCTCGCACCAGCAATATTTTCAAAAAAGTAAGGCCCAATGGGACCGTCAGCCCAAAAATGTCTATTATTTCTGTTCGGTTCTTGGAACGGCAGATGCCACAGTCTTATTTGTATACGTATACGTAAGAGAGGGCCGTGGCGCAGTGGAAGGTGTGTCGGCCGCTGACGCGTGGTGGGCGAGTTCGGATCCCGATGGCACCACCGCCATCGAATGATTACTTCGCGGCTCCTCTCCTCGGCGGGGTACTGGTAAAACCTCTTATTGTACACTTGCTTTGAAGAAGCTTCTCGACTCTCCCCGTTCGGAATCAACATTAAAAGCTTTAGGTTCCGTTCACTTGTGTGAAAAATAAATCACACACAACATAAGTGAATAAAAGAAGCTTGGCTCTAGCTCTTTATGAGCTGTAACGCCATCTCAGGTGTCTATTTGGCAGACCAGTATTTTTGTTTGAGTGCTCCGACAGATAGCAGAAGCGTTCAACAAAAAATAAATAAAAAAATAAAAAATACGTATACGTAAATGGCAAGTGAAAATGAGCCTCATCACTCACAATAACTTTGTGTAAAAAACCTTTAGCTGTCCGCGAGAGCAAGTGTCTATCGGTCCGTATTTAATAATTTCCCAAACTTATCAAACGTTGCGTCGTCACAATGATAGTTGAAAAAAAATTAAAATGAGAATACTTATTGGATAAAGTGTTAAATAAATAATAGTAGACGTTTGAGCTACTGGGTTGTCGGAAAAATCATGACGCACTTTTTTTATAATTTGTTTATAAATGTTTGAATCTGTATTCATTTGTTGTTCGATCACTTATGTATGTCAATGTAATGCCTTTTAGAATTCTCGATGTCGTTTTTAAAGCCGATGTTCAAAATGACCTGGACTCGACTCGAAATGATGTCCCGGAAGCGGTACTTACCAGATGTCACATAGAACTAAAACAGGCGAATAACCTCCAGTTATGATTCGTTTCATGATCACCTCATGATCAGAAATCATTTCTTTACAGTTGTCAACGCGACGTTCTTCTACAAAGAAATTTAACGTTTTGGAACCTAACGCGTTTTGGAGACGCGTCTGAGGCCCGAATGGCTTTCAAAACTGTTTGAATTGATTTAAACGATATGCCAACAGTATCAACAAGATCTCTTATAGTACCAAATTGTTGATTTCCTTGATATGCTGGTCATGAGTTGATGTCTTTAGCCGAATGGAAAACATTCCTTTTAAAATTTTTTATGCCTCCTGGAAATCGTTTTTACCATTTTGACAAAGCCTGGTCACCAAAGTCCGTGAACAAAATTTAGTGGAACTTCCTTATTGAATAAAATCCGACAGTGTAAAAATCAACATGGAAATTGAAATAGACGCCAGTGATAGTACTACCATACTATAAAAAAGGTCCCCAGCGATGTGTCCGCAAGTTTAAATAAGTACCTGCTAATGAACCCCTTTAAATTCATGAGAAATACGAATGTCGAATGAAAAATGTTAAATGTTTCTGCAGTCTCCTGCTTCATGACTTGTGTTTGACACGATCAATGATTTTATTTGGTTGTCATCAATCTCGTTGGGACCTCCTTAGAATGGTGCATATTTGAGATTGAAACCATTCCACAGGAATATTTGAATAATTTTTTCAATAGCGCACTGTCATCGAGTGATGATCGCAGTGATGATCAGGCGTCCCTATAACGAGCACTTGATGTGTGGGTGGACATTTTTGAGGGACACGGGTATCGTATTAGTTCAAAGAAGACATAGTATCTGTGCTGCCCGTTCTCTGACCCTCATCAGCCTATTCCAGATATTTACTTGAATGGAAGAGTGCTTCCCAAGTGTGAAAAGTTTAAATATCTGGGATCTATGTTTAATAAAGAAGCAACTTGTGATGACGACATCAACCATCGCGTAAGCGTAGGGTGGATGAAGTGGCGGGAAAACTCCGCCATCTTCTGTGATCGAAAAATGCCCCCTAAGCTGAAAGAAAGGCTCTACACTTCAGTTGTACGTCCGGCGCTCACATACGGTTCACAATGCTGGACAATGCACAAAAAGTATGAGAGCAAATTAACGGCAGCTGAGATGAAGATGCTTCGCATGACAGCGGGAGTAACAAAGCGTGACAGAATTAGAAGTTCAAAGATCCTAGGAAGCCTCCACGTAAAAGAAACCATCACAAGAAAGATAGAGCGCGACCGACTCAATTGGTATTGCCATGTTCAAAGGAGAGACCCTTTAAACCCCGTCCAAAATGCGTTATCAATCAACGTTCCAATTTCAACACGCAAAAAAGGCAGGCCGAAAAACAGTTGGTGCAAAACAAATGCAAAAACACCTGCATTTGATTGGTCTCAGCGATGAAGTAATCCCAAATCGGGAAGCCTGCCGCTACTTTCTGAGGTCAAACCGGCGGACCCCACAAGCGGACCAGTAGGAATGCAGTTAAGTGGGAAGGTTATGGTCCTACTCTTCTGACCATAACGACGCCGGAAAAAAGGAAAAGAAGAAGCGCACTGTCATCGAGACTTTAATTTGCCACTTCCTGGGAAAATGAATCAGGATCTCCGAAATTTAGTTATGGATTTTTTTTTTTCAACCCATCTCAAATTGGTTTAGTTTTTTTCTTTTTTATTAACATCACAATTATCCAATTTATTCTCTTAGCCCTATTTCACTACAGAGCATAAATTTTACGAGTCAAAATGAGTGGATTGGATACCAATATCCATATATCATCAACCGATCGAAAATTTCATGTACCGCCCCTGTTTCCGAAAGTGACGCTGGACTCACCACTGAGATCATGCGATTCGATACCATTCAATTTGTTTGGTATGCTATCATGCCAAACTTAAAAGTTTAAAGCAAAAACGTTTCCTAAAAATGTGCGCAAACAAAATAAAAGGTGAGACAAAAGTTAATAGTAATACGGCTCGTTATGGCAGAGTAGTATCATCTGCGCCTGATTTTTGAAAAGTTTTTAATTCAAGTATCTTATCATAGTTAATCTTATCCACATCGAATTTTGCGGGCTACTTGATGGAGTAGATTTGCCTGCTGACGAAAGAATTAACGAATTTGCAGACGATTATCTGAAAAGGTATTTGATTGGTGCCTACTTAACACCATCATGGTAAGTGCAAGCAACTCATTTGAATGCTTTTCCTACCTGGCATCGCAAACGTTGCTATCACATAATGGAAAAACTCAGAATGAGGTTAGCTTAAGGCTAACTTACCAATTAAACGGTGCCGCAATTTCTTCCTGCGCTTATTGGTTAAATAGAATTATAATAAAATAAAAAAAAAATATCAATATCGATTGAAAATCGTTTTATTTTTGCCTGCGGAGATTGTACACAGGAGGAGCTAGCTTGAGCTGAGCAATATTGTTATATTTAATGTGAGCTCTTTGGCCGGGCTAAAGCTTAAAGGGGCTGTCCATAGAAGAAAAGAGATGAGGAATTTTTTTCTTTGGTAGTGTGAATTGTCAGAAGTAAATCGTTTGCCATCCGGATGGTGCAGTTAACTTTTAGTTATTAAATTTTCATTTTGAAATTGGTGGGGGCACCGTGTCTTAGTGATTGGTGAACTAGCTTATGATGATGACATGGATTCGTATACTATATACAGAAAGTCTTTTTAACCTATGGAATGAAATGAATCAATCAACAATATTAATGATTGAGAGAAGCATCGGCTGGATTTTTTTTATTGTATTATATCAAAGGAAGTTGAAATTATTTCATAGCATTTCAAAATTAATTTCAGAATTAAATTGAAAAATTCGACCTGTAAATTTCGTCAAATTGATTTCAAAATGAAATCATTCAAGTAGGGTGCGACTACCATATCGGTAGAATGCTTCGTCTTTAGATGCAGTCCACAAATGGACTCAATTTTTACAAACCTCATGAGGTTATATTTGCTCGGAAAAGATAATGTTGCCGTGCGTTGTTGTTTCGTAGAAAATGGGGATCATTGATTAAAGTTGGTAACAATCTGCAGTGAGAGTTTTATTCGGTTTGAGCAACTCAAACCTGAGCATGCATTTGGATTTATGGATATTTGGCTTAAAATATTTAGAGAAGAAAGTACTGCCTGCGCCATATCTGGTAAAATGTTACCTCGTTACTTGCTGTCTTTCCGACAATTGATTCAATGGGTGTATACAGGAATTTCAATGAAAACGAAGGCTGCTACATTACCACAATATATTGAAGATGGCTCTGAATGACCGTGAGAATATATGTACGAGTACGTCCTTCTTCACCACAAAGCAGAGTAACCGTTTTTTTTTTCCAAACTGTACCAAACAGTCAGTCAACTTACTGTCTGAAAGAAATGATGGTTTTCATTGGCATATAATTAATTACGTTTTATAATCGAGTACCTCCAATCGGAAGGTATTGCTAGTTTGAGCAATTCAGCTGTACAAAATGTGATTGGTGGCGATAGATTTCTGATGCTCCCAGTGTAATTGTGTTTCACAAATCCTGAAAAACTCCAACGATCCGGCAAAACACGAGGAAATTGTTTTTTGCCGTTCCGTTGATGAAATTTACTTTGAAGCAGATATGGGACTAAAACCCACCAAACAAATCATTGAGACATTGCTACAATACCAAGCGACTCAAATGATTTAGACGTTTATTCGGGAAAAGGGACTGGTCAAGTAAAGGGTATGCTGGGAGATATTGAAAAAATCAACAAACTCTATTTCTCGATCAATTATCTGTTTTGTCGTTTTTATACAACTGTCAACATGGCTCAGACTCTTCTCTTATGAAACCTAAGTTACCAGTTACCAAATCTCGACAGATAGACAGTTGGAAAGAGGCAATAACGACAATGGTTGTCTTGTTTGTAAATGGGAAGTTAGATTTGATAAGTAATTGTTATACTGATGCAGGCGCAACTGTAAAACGAACCAATAAGAAGGTAGATATCACCGATGTTCCATGTCCAGAGGCCAGTGGATTTTATAATAAGTTTACGGCCCCGACCAGAGAAAAAGCAGTTAGATTGGTTAGCACTTACCTACTAAATAATAATCAATCTTTCAATCAACATTTAGTTTTGGCTTATTTAGTAACTGATGGGACTTTTTCGTCTCAGTAGTGATCACTATGAGGATACTCACTCTCCCAGGATATTTTTTCTGCATAAGGATATGCTCCACCAAACTAGCAATTTCTTAAAATATTGATTTCATAACGATAGCAAATCAATCACTATTTCATTATCTTCAAAAATATGTATATCTAGGATGAAGAGGTTGAGCATTAATCAAAGTCGACACGAGCGACTTACAATTACGAATGGTAATTACCTCATTGTTTACACCTACTCTAAATACGAAATAACGACAAGTTGGGGTTGTGATAAGTTAATTAGCGTCCAATTGTAATGAACAGAAGTTACTTCAAAAGTTTCTCAAAAACTGACAATAAGGAGCAGAAACGTCTTCAGGAGCACTCCAAGATTATTCCTCAGACATCACAATGACATATTTATGTAACCCATCAAGACATCATAATCTCATCATCTCAGATGAATCTTCTATAGGTAGACATTACACACTTTTGGGATCCTTTATAAGAGCACACATATGTCATTAATACGGGGCATAAAAGGCCAATTACTTGTTAGCTCGAGGCTATACACTACTATTCCCAGCCGCAGCTCTTCACATTTTATGCCACAATAAACTATTGTGATTAGAAGGAGCTTATAGCACGCATACAGCCACACATTGGTTACTTGTCCTTTCAATCAACAATGCCACCACTTCACACACACACACACACAGGCATACTTGGTTTCGGCGAACCATGTGAATGAAGTGCTTCATCGAACTCACCGTGCTAGAGCCATTATATTATGTTATATTGTATGTTCGCATGTATTGCCGCCACTATTTTAGTGCACTAATAATTGTTGGCTGGTTTTTGGGTTTTCTCACTATTTGATGGGGTGCATCGGCTTAGGGCTACAACTAGGGCTCTCCTCCGTATCATGGTTTCAATCGGATTACACTGCCGGGTGTTGACATGCGATGTGATAATTGTTCTCGCTTGATGTTAACGAGGGGGCAACCATTAACTCATTGAAAATTATTATGCTGCGCGATCATAAAATGCTTCCCGGGCCACGAGCAGGATGGAATTATTAAAAATGTGGCAACAAATTTATTCACATTATTTTGAAACAATTAATGGGGATATTCGATGACGAACGAAAATACTAATAAATTCTCGGCAGCCGTCAATTAGTGCTAATGTGAATGTGTCTAAGTGCGGGCTATGGATTGGACTATGATACGACAAATTCGATTTTTTAGCATGACATGGTAAGATGAATCTATGCAACAAATTACTACAGACAGTCCAAGTCTCCTATGGAGTAGAGTCCTTTCAGACTTTCTACATAATTTCAGTAGTAAACATGCGTTATCGGTTGTTCCGTTCCACCTAACAGCTGGAGAGGAAACGGACAAGCCAGTCACAGAAAAAGATGTGAAAACTGTGAGCACAGTTGGATTCGAACTATTTCATAGGTTCCAAGGCAACATGACTGAACCGAACGCTCCGTTTCAAATCAGACTCGAATAGGTAATTTGGAAATAGCAACGAAACAATGCGCAACATAGATCCTGATCATTGTTAATTTATGACCAAATGACATTCTTGTTTATTTTGCTCCTCGGGAAGGGGCACAGGAGTCCTGCAGCGCATACTCACTAGAGCACCTTCGTCTCTTGGTGTATGAGTACGTATCAAATTTGCTCTTTTTTCGTGTTTGGATCCTTAGTGGATAGTGTCGTTTAGAAGACCAAAACAAACGATTCAAGATCATACGACCTTGAGTCACGACCGCGATATTAACACTCCTTAATAGTTTGGTTAGCTACAACCTTGGTTTCCAACCAACGACCATGAAGAATCTGTGTATCACCAAAATGTGGTGGGTTCGAGCCCAACGAGCGTCCTTGGAAATTTTAATGAAATGTTATTTCAACGTTTGTTTTCAAATGAACACTTGCGCTTTGTTGGTCAGACCGCATGATTGGGAGTATGAGCTTGTAGGCAGGGATACGTTTTGATTTTCACAGCCGGACGAGGCGGTTAAACCGTACCTACAGCCGCGAAACTGCATTCGAACAATGTGCTCAGTTGATTGGAAATAAAAATCAAAAAATCCAGTTCGGAGGGCGCAAATTGACTAGTAGTGGTTTGAAAATGCTACCATTTGTGCGCTCGCCTTGCTCGTAAACAATACGCCTATTGGGAGGAATTGGGTGGCAGTAATGTCTTGACATTGCTTCACAGTCGTAGCCGCAACCACATACAGTTCACTCCGCATATGTCCGCATGCTTTAGTTCGAATTTCCTGAGTTGAATAAAATATTTCAAAATAATTTCCGAGTTTCGTAACAAAAAGATTGAAAAAAGAAAAAAAGGGAAAATGAAATCAATAATAATTGAAATCCACCCCTGATACCAGTATTGGACAGGACATGCTTGTGTTTTAGGGAAAATAAACTTCAATTGAAATGAACGCTGGCACTTGGTGTTGTTACTCGTGTTATATTATTCGTGTTGAGACTATGGCTTATGCAACGACGGAGTTCGCCTTGTCGTACCGTGCACTCCTTGAAATGCCTTCGGGACAAAAGAATCCTTCAAAGTCCTAGCGTAGCTTCACATATTCATCACATAGGACTGGCTTTTTCTCTCTTCCTTTTTTTCATTTTTACTGTAACGAAGGCGTATATATCGACTGCTTGTGTTGACTGCAGGATTGAGGGACGCACTCGTCGTGAGTGAGAGAGTACGCCGCAAGACGTGATGTTAAACAAAAGAAGCCACTTTTCTCCATCCGCTATCCGCCAACTGTTGTCAGACTAGAACCTGTAGTAAGGATGTTTTTTTTTGTTTTATTATTCCTTTATTAAGGACAAAGTGTGTATTCCTGTGTTTTTGACAAGAAGGAAATAACTTTTTAACTAAAAATATTGGGAGTAAACCTAGAACCGGAAAACTTCACTTTTACATTGGGTTCCTGCTTCGTTCGGCACGACTTTTTATCGTAACGAGGATGTGATTCAGCAAGACCTTTATTCGATTTGACAACTGACACCAATAGCTCATCAAGGAATCTGACAGGAGAAAGAAATTTCTTCAGAACTTTCGAATTACGGATTTAAGACCATACGCCTTTGGGGGTTACATTTTGGGAACAAATAGATCATCCTTTCAGGCGTTAGAGCGGCCATCATCTCTGTTTTTTTGACAGGTTTCGCTGAATTGTATCTAAGCGTTGAAGATAAGTTTCGTTCACAACCCAAAAAAATTGTGCACAACCAAAGACAAATATTGGAGAGATTATTCGATGAAAATCCGAGTCAAACCCAAATGAAGCTTGAGATAAATTGGATTATTTTACGATTAAAATCCATGGGAATTATCCAGAAGCAAACCAATTGGGTTTCTCATGAATTGAAACTGAGAGATGTTGAAAGGCGATTTTCCAGTTGCGAAAGTTGCGAGCAGTTGATTCAAACGCAAAAAAAGGGTTGGGATGAGAAATTAATATTCTACAATTATCCCAAGGCTGACACAGTGATTGGCAGAGACAAGATAATACCACTTTGGTGGAAAACAGATGAAGAAACAGGCGAATGAAGAAAACTACACAATCATAAACTCGAGGAACTTTTTTGGCCTCAAGCAGTGTCCGAGTAATAAAATCACGATGACTAAGATGGGCGGGATAAGTAGAACAAATGGACAATGGACAAACAGTCCAAAGATTAATGAGCGGAAGACCAGTATGGAAAATACCGCAAGGAAGACTGCGCTGTAAATGAGAGGACGATATAAGAACAGCCAAACATGGAAGGAACAGATAGGCAGGCTTGACAAAGGGGTGTTCAGGCAAGTTCTGTAGGAGGGCGAGAAAAACAACCGACACTTTACTCTATAGTACTTTCTTTTTATTGGTCCCGCCAACTGTGTTACACGATCTTAAATAGACTGAGGTAACCGAGAGAATCGCGCGATCAGGTTCAAATTCCTTAGGCCCGAATTAACGGGGCTTATTTACTTGTCCGAAATATTGAAACATGAACACAGAAGTAAAACCTGGCTTTGTGAAAGTAGCACATCTTGTTAAATCGCCTACAGTTCAGTACTTATTTTCGACTTTCTAGAATAGAAATTTCTCTGAAACTTCTTCAACTATCATAGATAAGTGCGTTCTAAATGCAGGCAGTTTGTATGTTGATAAACATACTTGAAAAGGGCTGATAAACATGTACACTGTGGTTGTTAAGTCTGCTGTCAGCCGTCAAAAAAGTTACATGGTGCTTGAAATCAGGTGTGCAAATGGGAATCTGCTGTTTTTCAACAGACAAGGCTAGTGGTACCTACTGGTTCAGATTAAAAACCTCCCATGGTATGATTGAGCGTCTGTCAATAACTAGTTATCATTATATTTTGGAATTTTCATCCGCGTCACAATACGGTTACGCCGACCGCATGACAACGGTCAGCCACAAATTAGATCATCAAAACCTACTTGGAAACACGCAATTGGAACACTTTATCCTACCCGCCGTATTCTGATCGATAGCACATGGCCTGGCATGACAGTATACTTATGATCAGGATCACCTCAAAAGACGAACGTAAATTTCGTATGGTGCCAGAAGATGGATAAAAATTGTACAGTGACAATTTTTTTTTCGAGAATAAACATGTAACCGTTTTTTCTAAATAAAGTTTTGAAAGATGACGCCTGATTCTATTTGTACGTTCGATGTTTCTCGAGTCAAAAATATCTAAATACATATCTTCAAATTTTTTGTTTGTATTGTAGTTTGCAGAAAAAGAGAGAATATGGAATACCAGGAAATGGTAAATACTGGAATAAAATTTCTCATTTATCAGGCTCCAAATAGGTCTGACAATTACGTCGGTTTATTAAGATGACTGTTGTGAGCAATAGCTTGACGAGATTCTTTTTAACCCCCGACGCAAAAAGAGGGTGTTATAAATTTGACGTGCCTGTGTGTCTATCTGTGGCATCGTAGCTCCTGAACGAATGCACCGATTTCGATGATTGATGATTTTTTTTTGTTTGAAAGCTAACGTGATCGAGATGGTTCCTAGCTACAAGGTATGAAGATCTGTTCAGGCGTTTCAAGGCCATCAGCTCTTTTAAGTGGCGCCAAATGAAATAAAATGGCACCGTACTTCAATCATATTTGACATTAGTGAACTAGACAGCTGCAATATACAAACAGATAAGCAATGGAGCGCGGTACTTCGCAAAAGCGTGGAATAATTGTGTCGATTTTTTTGACCAATAATAATCGTTCGGTGAATTTCGACGTCGATTTCCTATTCGTGTCGCGCCAACTGGGCAAACATTCCGCTAAGCTACTCGACTTGAACAGACTAGAATCATAGGAGACCATGCAGGATGTGGCCGCCACCGAACTGGTCGTTCGGCCGTTCGGCCGTTCGGTCGTTCGGAGAATATCGCGGTTGTGGCTACCGATGTCGCTGAGAACGAAGCAACATCAACAAAGTATACATAAGCAGTGCATCAGTTAGTGCCTGCTGACCGTCAGTCGTGTGTGAATTACTGTCAAGCCATCCTTAATCAACAACGAATAGGACGATTTTGTGTCGGAAATAATTACATATGAGCGACTAGGCGCATTTACGCTTAAGCGGTTACGTCAAAATCTTCATTTCTGGGGCATTGAAAATCGGCGTATGATACGCGAAGAGTCATTATATCCTACAGGGCCATGATAAACGACTTCTGACTGCCGAAATTCGATGAGCGGGGCTTGGTGAACATTTGGGTTCATCAAGACGGTGCAACCACACACGCAGCACGAGCCGCAATGGATATTGTGAAGGAAGCGCTTCTTGGTCGCGTAATCTCCCGTTTTGGCGATTTGGCATGGCCAGTAAGATCGTCAGATTTAACCTCGACCCTTCGGGTTCGCAGCCCTTAAGGAGAATATTCGACAGAAATACGAACGTTTATCACCGGAAATCTTGCGAAAAGTCATGAAAAATGCGATAAATGTATATCAACATTGGTAGTAGCCACTGGACGGATATCACCTTTCCCACACAACAGAAAAAATTGGTCCAAATAAAGATTTAGATCTATAAAAAAGTTATTCAAAAACAAAATTGTATGATAAATTTTGCGCCACTTTGAAAATACAAGAAGCCCTATTGTTGCATAATATTTAAGAAAAATGTAATTTAAATAGTTACCTACCGCAATTAGGGTCCGCGAGTAATTTAAAAAGAATAAAATAAAAATAATATTAAAAATTTTAAGTAACACAAAAAAAAACTTGCTGTTTCGGTACCTACTTAGTTACTTTGTTTACATAGAGTAGGTCTTAATCCATACTTTATCATTATCAATGTTCTTTTTATTTGTATTCTGTTTTAAATAATTACTTATCAATTCTTTTAATGAAGTCAGAAAGCAGAGAGAAACATTTTATTTTTTTACTTTTTAAATTTTTTTTTTTTGTGTCGGGGTTACTTAAAATTTTTAATTTTATTTTTTAGTTCTGAAGATGAATATGCGTCTCATGTGTGTTTTGGCGTCAGGCAGTAGGCTTGTTGCGTGTTTTTCATTAAACTTGAAACTTGAATATCGTACGGTCATCAAATTCTTCGTTTTGGATGAATTAACCCTTAGGAAACTTAATCCAAAGTTGACAAAAATGTGCAGGGACTCTCTGCCAACCGTTAAAAAGTGGGTAGCTGAATTAATTGTGACTGTAGACATATTGAAAGAAAGGGTTCGATTATGTAGAAAAATAAAATCATTTTTTAATTGCAAATCGCAGTGCCAGGCCACCTGATCCTCGTATTATTGAAATCTCTATGCAGTTATATGCATAGATGATTATATGGAATGGATTTCAGTTCTTTATAACACCTTTGTGGGCAGTTCAAAATGAAATTCTTAGAAAATTCTTAGAAATACACATTTCATAAATCGAAAATAATTTGAAATTGGGACTCCTTGGAAGATTACTTACAACATATATTTTTGCAAATATTTTCGATAAGACCTATCACGGAACCAACTACACCAAAAGAAAAACCGGGCAGTCTTCACGAATTTATAGAAGAAAATTCAAAACAAACATTTCAAGACACTTATACTATAAACAAACCAAAAATCAATTTAAGTCTTTCATTTTCAAAATTAAAAAATAACAAACGCATTCGCTTAAGCCATCTCTAGTTCCGGTCTTGGCTGAATACACTACCCAAATAAGCCGTATTCGAGCTGCATCTTAAATTATTTGTACAAATAAACACGAAGCCGATCGAATACACAGAAATACTATTTGCAAAGGACGGACAATCCATTGAGCATTTTGTCATCGTGGGAACCATTAATCCCTGCCCAATTGCCCGGTGCTACCTGAAGGATACTCCTTTCCTTGCATATTTGTCTTTCGACAATGGATGCAAACGCATTTCTTCCTTATCCCACTGCCTTCCTTCTGCTACTGTTGCTTTGAGTAAAATAAAATCATATTTACGTGAAATCGAATCCGTACACCCAATTAGCCTTGGGTTGATCTTTTGTTCGACTTTCTTCAGATTTCGCGGTTTCATCGGGTAGAACATCAACACGAAACAGTGCAACATGACTCCAATTTCTGTATCAACGCAAATATTGCGGCTTTCCCTCAGAGAAATCCCATGTTGCGACAACTAACCCCCATGCCACGTGGTAGCTAGGTGTAGACTTTCAATAAAAACTAATGAGCATCGTGTTCGGATGACCAACATCCGTCAGACAACCGACAATATTTGTTTGAGCGAGCTGTTAAACGACAAACATGCTTAAGTAAGTTACAATACGGATTCAACCCTCATTTCCGATTTCATCTTATGAGGGTGGCGACGACGACACGTGCCACATAGGACAATCGAATCGGCATACAGTTTCGCATGGCGAGCATTCCATTCTCCAATTAAGCCAAGTTTTCAAAACATTGCACTCGCAAAGTGCGTGCACGTGTCCTAGCACAAACAGGTCCGAAAACTCGCGTACGCCGAACTCTGATTATGACGCAATGAATGAAGAAGGATAATCGGCGGAAAAATAGGAAAACATCCTCACATCACCGATGGGGGTAAACAAATACAATATAAGACGAGTGTACTACTTGTTCATTATCATCGGTCTAAAACAATAACAAAGCGGCTCGGGTGGATAAAGCGGTTACGATGGTGGATAAATCAAAGGAATTGTGATTGTAATTATCTGTTAGTAAACAAACAAAAGATAAAAAGCGGTCCGTTACCGCAACATGCGTACATATTACATCCAATGGGGTTGTGTTCAATGCGAAGTGAAAGATTAAACACATAATTACCTAGAATTGCTCGTTCTTAGATGGCCTTTCAAACAAACCATTCATTATACACGACGCTATGGTTCTCATTTATGCCCGCCCGTTTTGCTTATGAAATGATAAATAGACCTTGGTAGTGGGTGTTTTCTGACTGATTGAATCAGTTCGGAATCGGATGGGATGGTATCTAAAAGCGGCAGCGGTAGCGGGTGAAGATTTGGAATGGAACTACTTAAAAGTGTTCGCAGCCGGAATTTTCTGTCAAACAAAAATCAACTTGCGCCTTCAGCGGCGGCGCTTTTACATCAAACTCTATGACTTGCGGCGGACAGACAAGTGTTCCTCTCTCGTGCGTACTGTTGAAGTGCCTGATGGTATACCATGTATCGCATGTGTGTGTTAAAATATCATTAGACTAGTCACAGCCTCACAGCTGGGAAATAGCAAAAATATTTGGAAGAAAACAAATTTATTTTCTCATCGAATAGCTACTCGTAGTCGCTCTTCATTATCACTATCGGATTTCAAAAACGAAAAACTTCTTCAGAAGTTGTTTAAAGCCGCGCCGCCCGCTGCCGACGCCGCGGCCGTCGTAATCGTCTTCGCCTTCGTTTTCGATGGCATAGTACGTGCCCTGCAGTCAGGCAGTCGCCACTTTTGCGCCCAATACTCCTTCATTGTTCGGTTACAGTGCTTTGGCTTTTCCCTTTTGATCAGTGGTCATGTCAGATCATAGAAATGTATCTGTATGTGCATGTCGTTGTTCAATTTCGGATTTCATTCTGTGGAAAACAGTTCCAAGCAGTTCATTGTCAGGTCGGCGCAGCATGATTGTGCTAAATATTGAGAGAACTGAAAAAGATTCGAGTGAAATGTCACGGGTCTATTCCTATCGATCTTCGGATCGGGCCAACATGTGGTGACAGATGAGAGTAGACGGAAGTACCTAAATAAGGCGGTGCTACCTAGGGTGCTGTCGTCGGTCAAGATTCGAAAGCTGTTGCCATTTGTTAGAGCGAATAAAGGATAAAGGATATCATCTTGCCATGGCATTGTTACCTTTCGACAAAGAGAGGCAAGAAGACGTCAGCAAATGAGCGATCATCAGGACTCTGTGTACGTGATGAACAAATTCTCGCAATAATCGGTTAACCGCAGGGGTTCGATGCCGTATTGATTCATTACTTGGGTTGCAGTGAATGCAATCGACACCTGCGCGTCTTCCACCAACACCTTTATGACATATTGCAATGTCGTAATTGTTATGATTTTTAGACAAAATTCGGATTATCAACAGGAGTAAGTAAATAATCTCCTTAAATGCTTCAAGCGATTACACTTGAATCTGGCAATTGAGTAGCCTGACCTTTCGACTACCATCCTGAGATTGTATGATCACTCATTTTTTTATTTCCCCAAGACACGCTGGAAATAACCAGAACGCGTCGAAAAATACTTTAAAACATCCAAAAATAATCTAGCTCGTAAATTGCCAGAAAAACATTTGCGTCCATATGGTGTGCCCGAGGAACGGCTATAACATTCTTCGGGACCTAATCTCTTATGACAAATAATAACTTTCTATTTCCATGTGCACTTCTTTCGTATGTTATCCGGATTTCCTTTAGTATTTTCAATCTGCATATTGAGTGTTGTGGATATTTCGGTTAATAAATTTATGTTTAGACTTTCGTGCTTTTTAAACTAGCAGGTCAATAAAGTTAGCCAGAAGCCGAACGCGCGTTGCTAATGTTTATTTATAAACACTTTGTTAGATGCCTTTCAGGAAGTGACTCTTGTTGAGGAAACATTGAAGATACACACATCGCTCGCTTGGCAGCCTATGAATTCTTCTGCAACTGAAGCTTAAAATGTACTGCAAAATAAATATTTACGTAAGGTATGGGGGCCGGTATGTGCAAAGAGTCTGAATGGGTGTGTGAATGCATATGTAAATAATGTAGTCGCTATCATGTCGAAATTTGTTGGGTGTGTCGTTTGGAATGTAGCTTCATTGGCTGATTTTTGATACTGGCAATTTGCGTTCTAAGCCAAATTAGCTTTTTACTCTCTGTCGTTGGCAGTATACAGCTAGAAATAGTTCTAAATTCAAAATATGGCGCTCATAGTTTGAAAATTATAGGTTTTCGATAAACATGATTTCTCTGTCAAAGTTTCAATGTTATTAATTACATAGTTCCATTTTTTGTATTGATTGAAGCAACTAAGTTTAGGTAATTTACAAAATAGAAAATAGTGAGCTTCGATCGGTGATTAAACACTAAAAAAGGTTAAAGCTGAGCTGAGTTCATGGCTCCTGTGTTTGCCATTGTTTACAATTAGATGAACATCGTTCAGGGCGTCCGGAATAGCTATCGACAACCAAATGATAAAACTTTATTATCAAAATGAATGTTCGTTGGCGCAAATGTTGCGCGCGTTATGCCCATACGGTAGACGTGGTGGCCATTCACAGTCGACTCTTAAACGTTTGGTGGCCAAATTTAAGATAACCGGTACGTCAAAGGAACGCAAGATCGGCCGAAAACATCGCCGCGATCCGTGAAAGTCTATGTGAACCCGAGGCAGTCAGTTCCTAGCCGTGCACAAGAACTGGGCTTTTCGCAAACTTCAACTTGACGAATTTTGCATCGGGACTTGGGCCGACACCCGTACAAGATCCAGCTGACACAGGATCTCAAATTTTATGTCCACAAACAACGCGGTTTTTTCGCTAACTAGTGTTCGGAGCGTTTGGAAGAGGACCCCAATTTTGGCCGAAAAACATCTTAAGCGACGGGCGCATTTTGTATGAATAGCTGCGAACGAAAATGAATTTGATCCCAGCAGGACGGCGCGGCGCTACGTTCCACAAAGCGGACGCCACATTTTGCATGAACGATTTGAAGGGGTCACCTCTCGCAGGGTGACATGAATTGGCCACCAAGGTCATGCGATTTGACCCCACTCGACTCTTTCTTGTGGGGTTTCCTAAAGTCGCAGGTCTACGCGAATAAACCATAATCGACCGCTGCCCTTAAGGTGAACATAACGCAGGCCATTGCCCAAATTCATCCGGATCTATACAGAGGAGTCATGGATCAAAGAATCTGTAATAAATTTTGTGTGAAAATACAAATGAAGGGCCCTAACGTACATGAAATGTTGACTGTGGCATTTGACGAGTCTACTCTGAAAAAGAAAAACGTTTTTTAAGTGGTACAAGTTCTTCACAGAAAGACAAGAAGATGTCAGCACGCTAACAACGTGAAGCAGTGAAGCAAATTGTTGGGACAATTGTGAGAATCGTCGATTCATTATCAAAAACTGACTTAGGATATTGGTATATTGGTTGGTTCATGCCTTTAAATTTTTTCGAATATGTTGACCATGAAACTTGTGTCAGCGAAGTTCGTTTGACCAAAAGAACGGTCGCAACGCTCAGGAGCTGTTGAATGACTATACTGACAATCCGGAATTGCTGAAAAGGGTCGTCGCTGGGAACAAAACATGGGTACATATGTATATGTTTATGACGTTGAAACCAAATTCCAATCATCCCAATGGAAGCGATCACAAAAGCCAAGTTCGGGAAAAAACTTTATTCACTGTTTTTCTCTATTCGATTTGCGTGGTTCATCAAGAGTTCTTACTGTCATAAGGCCCACAAGGAATATTACCTCGAGGTTATGCTCCATTTTTCGTGAATTTTTTAAGTATTACCAACACCCGCTCTTATTTTTCCCGGATGCTTCTGTCCGTCGTACAACACAATCACGTTATCGGCCCTCCGAAAAATTCGACTTTTTACTGTCTATATGATGGCCAGGCAGCTGGCTCGTAAGGATCGATTTCTTCAAGAAAAAGACTGCGGAGGATAATGAAGACACATGCCTTTCTTGGGGACGCTTTCTATTTTTTTTGTCCAGGATCATCTCTGACCACTAAATTTTGAACCGATATACTCCTCCCTGGAACCACATTCAACCACATTCAATTATGTTACTTCATGTTCCTTCTTATTTTTCGGCAATTGCGCAAGGACAATATTTCTATTTAGGAGATAAATGCCACACTTTCGGAATCCAAACTTTACACTGTCGGGACCATTAAGCTCTAATTTGTGGAATAATTTTTTCGAAAGTCTTGGGAAGCACCCTTTAAGGATGGTAGCACACCTCTTCATATTCAAATAGGAGCTTAAGTTGTCAGCTATCAGGACTTTTCTACCAGTTTTTTTTTTTTTTTTTTTAAATAGGAAGCACTAACATCATGAACCAATCCACAAAGCTATGACTG
The DNA here is from genome assembly GCA_958301585.1 of Merodon equestris. Classification (NCBI taxonomy): domain Eukaryota; kingdom Metazoa; phylum Arthropoda; class Insecta; order Diptera; family Syrphidae; genus Merodon; species Merodon equestris. The sequence goes on along the minus strand of OY284416.1, from coordinate 2,632,757 downwards.
TCAAACCAGCCTGATTTAGTGCAATTATAACGCGCCTTGTCAAGACCACCTTCTACCCATGAATGCCTCAATGACTTATAGTTTACATACCCCACCAGCCCGGCTGCGTTACCACATTATGGATGTATGTACATGCCTTAGTAGAATTTCTAATAATTTCAGGGTATTTGGTCCCTCTTCTTACCACAACCTTTTTGAACCTGGGTCATCTACTAAATTAGTCTCATCATAATTCCAAATGTTGCATGGTGGAATATTTTGTAGCTGAGTTGCTAATTGGTCAAAAAAGTTATTTATGATGACCTCATCAATTCAGTCTCGAGTTCTTGAAATATTTTTCGCAACCCTGTGTGCCAAAACTGACTTGTGACGCTCAACAAACTTGTATCCTCAATCCTCAAAAGCCAGTCATGTTATTCCTGAAACCATGTTCTTTTCTCCCGGATTTGTTCGAATAGCTTTTCACCAACCCATATGAAGACATGGCGATGATGTGTTTTATAAATTGAGATTCTTCTTCGGTTGTGAATACCGTCGGGCCTTCCGGACTAATGAGTAGTTGGTATTTTAGTAGGCATTTTACCCGAGTCTCTTAGCTAGAAATTTTAAATTTAAAAAGTAAAAGGTGACTTTGTGCCAAGCTAAAATGCAAAATGGCTGATACAGAATCACCCCGTGAATTTGCGATATAGCAGAAATGATCTCAAAACATTTAAACCGTAAGGTCTTAAATAAATATACCACAATGTTTGTAATGACATATAAACAAGCAAGAAAAATAATCTTCTTCTTCTTCTTCTTTTCCTTTTTCCGGCGTTGTTATGGTCAGAAGTGTAGGACCATAACCTTCCCACTTAACTGCATTCCTACTCGTCCGCTTGTGTGGTCCGCCGGTTTGACCTCAGAAAGTAGCGGCAGGCTTCCCGGTTTGGGATTACTTCATCGCTGAGGCCAATCAAATGCTGGTGTTTTTGTATTTGTTTGCACCAATTGTTTTTCGGCCTGCCTTTTTTTTTTTTTTTTTTTTTGGTGACACGGGCATGCTCCAGATTTTTTTTGTTTGATCTTACTCTTACAACACCGGTGATCTCCAGTCGTGTCAACCCACTGATTTGCATGTACACTTGTGGGGCAGTTTAATGTTGGTATATGTGTCCCTAGGCTCACCTTGGTGTTTTCTAAATTGCTGGATGTGATTTTTGTTTACCTTTGGTTTAGTCGCCTTTTACGACAAGCGAGAGGTATCGCTGCAGGGATATTCTTAACCCGTCCTTGCTGTATCGTTCGTAGTTTTTTTGGCAAAGACCAATTTATCGGGACAAACACGTTTCTGCTCAAAACTTTACTACCTTATGACAGCTAACAATCCAAAGACATCATAACCAGCCATTTGATCTTAATTTAGTGACTCTTGAGAATGGTTAAGAAAATTTGTCTGAAAACTTAGCATACGAGCGGCCAACCTTGAAGCAAGTTGACATCAATGGTCTTTAAGAAATCGTTGTCAAAAGATCGTTAGATAATTTTACTGAAAAACATATTTTTCTGTTATTTTTCCACATCTTTTTTATAGAGTTCAAAGAGTGCTTTTAGTTAGAGTTCTATCAATTTTTAGAAAGAGGGAAGCATACATGTATACGCAATTACTTGAGCGTATGCTAGTCAACGAAAGCTGCTTGATTTGGACTCATTTTTGGGAAAAATGAATAACCTAGTAATTCACCATCGGTTTGGATATCTGGGTTGTGACTTCGAAACCCCTGGTGTTATAAAATGTATCCTTTACAACCTTGATTGACTTCTTAAACTTATGAAACAGGTTTTTTATCACTATTTGGAAGATTTGGTTTTTTACAGATGAAGTATTTAAGGCTTTTTTAGGCAACATCAACAGGTACGTGTTTAAAGTTATTTAAGGTAATTTCAAGTAATTTTACCTAGGGGTAAGAAATATGAATAACGATTGAATTAAAACACAAAAGAAAAAAAAAAACTGAAAGAGATGAAAGAGCTGCTAAGTACTCTTCTAAAACTGCCTCGGCGTTGCTTTAGAGACTATTACCTTTCTTTGTTTTATTTTTTGTCGAAGACTACAAATAGCATTCAATGCGCATCGTCTAGACCTACTTTACTCTGCTACTTCCCAAAAAACTGGTGAAAGCTTTTTTATAGCATAGCTCTTGAAGGAATATCATTCCTCGATGAAATGTACTGTTTATCTACATTTTATGCGTCACCATTCACGCCGAAAAAACTACACTGTTTCTATACATATGTAGCTAAGAGGAAAAATATCCTGTGTGTAAGTAGGCGTTCAATCCATCTGAAATAAAAACAATAATTTGTGAAAATTGTACACATCGTGAAAATTGTTTTTTTACCTTTTTCTCCCCAAATCAAGACGGAACCTCTTTGCTCATTGGTCCTCATAAAGTAAGACCGATCATCTGGACACCAATTGAAACATTTATTGATGTGCGTCCGATTAATGGCTCGAGCAAGGTGATCCGTGAAGCATGAAATTTGTATGAATCGCCACTTGGCGGCTTTAAACAATCGCCTTTGTTGAAGGCAGATGTTTAACGGCTTAATGGTTACATCATAAACACCCCAAAGTGTTTTAAGTCACACGCCTATTAATTTACGAAGCCATAACCTGGACGCCAATACATAAATATATGTACCAATGTAGCATATACCAAATGTGTAAATTCATTTCTAATATGACTGTCTTGAAAGGGAAAAAAGTCAATCGAAAACAATGTGGCGGTGGTAAATATACAAACACACATCCCAAAACAACGCTTAACATCACGTAGATCTCAGTGAACGAGAGCACAAACAGCATCACAATAAAACATATTGCAATACCGGTCTACGGCAGGGCGCTTTGAACAGCGCGTGCCAGCGTAACGCAAACCGCTGGGGGCAAAGAGTACCGAAGATGTGATGATGCGATGATTATGCGGGAAGACACGACGAGTTATAGGCATTTACCCGTTAGGCGATTGACGCCGATAAACGACGTTAGCGAGTGTGCTAAGGGCTCTCCAGCAAACGCGGACAATTAAGCATTATACTCATATACATATAAATGCACATGGATAGCTAGTAGCTGGAGTTTATAAATGAACTTCCACCCCACTGCAAATGAGCGTGCTGAAGTGGACTTGCCACAAGAATGCAAATTGAAGATAGTACATGCATGCTAGTGGAAATAACTACGGTTTCAGCGAAAGGGACATCGTTGATAATCTATTTACAAGTATGCAGTTTCAAGAAACCCCACAGCAGTCTTTTATTCATACATGTGTACAGGCATGGGTAGGGAATGAAGAACCGCGAGGGCCGCAAATATTGGTTTCGAATTCAAATTAACAATGACATGTGGAATAAAAATCTCTTAAGCTGCTTACAGTCAGATTTGGACTGACCCAACTCTATAGATCCAGAAACCATACGGTGGTTAGAACAATATTTATTCTTATTGCGAATGCACCCCAAGGTTTATAATTTTCCATAATAGCCTCCTCATAGGCTGTGATGTAAAAAATAGAAAATGATATCCTATCGGTAGCGTACCTATCAAAAATAAAAAGTTGATAAAAAAAAACATCGCAACTCTATATCGGCTTCACCCTGTGCGATGTCTTATTGCTGTATATAGGAAATGGAATTGGTTCGATATTACTTGTGGTTCATGTCTTGACTTCGCTTTGTAGTAATCATATTGAGTACAGGTGTCGCTGATTTTATCAGTGATGCAAACCAGTTCAGATGAATTTTTCTTTATCCTGAATTCATCAAAACATCATATTGGAATATTACTGTTACGTTCTCACATCGCCGCTGCACTACCTTACCAGCAGAGAAATCGGTACGAAATAACTTGTCACGGGTGCCTTATCCGTGGCGATAATTAACGACAATTACAAGTAATTTGAAATTGCTCTATCCAAGGAAACCATATTTTATCATAGCATTTATGGTAATTATCATATTATAAACTCTTGATATTTAAAAATATCGTTGTCAAATTGAGCAATAATTTATCTCTCGTTATGAATAAGTTAATCGGTCGGCTAGATTGTGCGATTTAAAGCCTTTAGGGCTCTCTGTGTGGAACACTTAAAACGTAGTCGTGGTTAACATTTACACAAAATAATCCTTTAAATGTAAATGGCAAACATTGGTTTAACAATTTAAATCAAAATTGTAAACATCTTTTTAATTGCTGTCTACTTTTTTTCACAAATATATGCAAAATAGGAAATGGACGAGCTCGTGCCCCATTGATGCGAAGAGGTGATAGACAGATGGAGCCAAATCTGGGGAGTACGGCGGGTGCAGGAAGATGTCCCATCTTTCACTAGATTTGCCTTGTGAGACGGCGCGTTTTCGTGTAACAAGATCACCTTGCCATGTCTTCTGGCAGATACCGGTCGTCTATCGATTAATTTGAATTAATCATTTGTTGATAATAGCGGTGTGTATTAACGGTTTCGTCAGCTTCAAGAGTTCATAATACATACACAATACCACTCTGGTTCCACCAAACACTGAGCATGGGCTTCTTGCCGAAGCGATTTGGGCTTGATCTTGAAGGACCGGCTTCGCCAGGTGAAAGCCACGATTTTTTGTTCGCTTCGGATTTTTAAAATAAATCCATCTTTCGTCACCCGTCATAATTCGATGCAAAAATGATTTTTTTTTTCGCCGCGTTGAAGCAACATTTAACAAGGGACTTTTGCGATTTTCCATTTGACGTTCATTCAACTCTTGTGGGACCCATTTATTGATGGGTAAATTTACCGATGATTTACATTGACATTTATTGATCTTATCCATTGTCCGTAAACGTCTGCTAATTGTTTCTCGTGACACATGTAATACATCTGCTAAGTGTCGTTAAGTTTGAGTTGGGTCATCATCCAGTAACTTCTGCAATTGTTACAGTCTTTCACATTAAAATCACCACTTTTAAATTGTCGGAACCATGTCTCACATGTCAACTTGTGTGTGTTTGTTGTTAGATCTCATTGTCAGACGAACAAAATGGCGTATGTGCCAAATTAATAAGCCGCGAACTTTCCGCTGGCGCCATCTCTTAGTTCAACCGAAAAAAACTTATGCATACACCTGGTACACAGGGATTTCGCGATCTCCTTGGACCAGCGTTTCACAAAATCGGGGGCGGAATTCACACGTTTGAAAATAAACAAGATGGGATCAGCTCGCCGGTAGCCAAGTTACAATTTCAGGTCCTTTACCTTGAATTTTGCATTTTTGCATTTCCCTACCCCAACTTTGCAAGGTAGAAGACTAAAAGTTGACAGAGAGAATAACCTCATAATATAGGTTCCGAGAGGTGAAGGGAAGCGGTAAGCGCTTACGAGAGCAAGTGATAGTTTGACATTTTGTTTTGACACCAAGTAGTGAACCTGTTTAGGTCGGATTGGAGGGAAGAGGAATCGTCAGAGGATGATATACCTTAAAAATATTCTAATTAATTTGGTTTCAAAAAATAAATTTTATTTTTCTCAATATCGGGCAGAGTTTACCCTTACACGTCTGAACTTACAGTCTACTTACAATTAATTTACAGCTACCTTAAATACTACTGGCACTCGTAACCTGATGAGCGATGTTCTGCTCGCATTCCACGGTGGCGTGGGTGCTCGGGTGACCGACGACGAATTCCTCCGGCTCGCTCCACTTGTTGTCGCTTGCTGGGTCAGGTGGCATTGCTGGTTCAGGCGGCGATTGTTGGTACAGAAATTGTGATGCAGGTGCAACGTAGGCAAATTCCTGCACGTACGAGTTTGATGGTCGTTTCGCAGAGTTGGGTGTTAACTTATACCACAGAATAAATAGTATACAGAAGTCGCATCTCGGCCTGCGATGATTTTTCACTTCATGGTGCGGGCGGTACAACTGAAGGGAAGATCAAGCAACGAGAGAGCAAGCATGATCAGAGAGTAACAACCAGAGAGCAGCCACGATCAGAGAGAATCAACGAGAGAGCAATCTTAAAATGTTTATGTGTGTGTGTGTATTGTGTTGCTATCCAACGTCGTGAATGCACGTGGTGTTGACAAAATTTGTTTCAAGTTTTAGATTTCTATATTTAGTTTTCTTCAGTTGAAAGTTGCGCTTGGTATTCGTACGCGTACTTTTTGGATGTAAACTAAAAGGGCCGGGTAACACCCATTAACGTTATTCCATTATTTGGGATTTTTGTGCAAATTTCAATCTGATATATGTAGGGAAGAATAACCCAAAAACTTTAGTGCGACAGGATTTTAAGTTTGCGGGCTTTAGTAAAATTTTTTTTCTCTGAAGCCCACGAGCAATGCTTCCTCAAGAGTACTAAGATCATGAAGTCCAATATTATTTCCTTATGATCAGAACATGTGGAAAACCATTGCGGTGTGGCATTTTTGCATTTGGATTTTATCAAGTTTTTTATACCAACAGTTTGTGGTTGTGTGTCAAAAATATTGCTAAACACTGTAATATGTTTCTTGCTAATTTCCAAGAAAATTTGTGAAGGAGCAACGAGGTTACCAAAATCTTTAAGAGAATTGTAATTTTTATGAAATGTGAAAAGTTCACTAGGAACTGTTAATACTTCGTCTTCTTTTCTCAATATAGAAACACAAATATCGCAGTTAATTTTCGGTATCATTTTGTAGACGATATAACCTATGAAGTATCTTAAAGACGCCAAATCGATACTAAATTCCGAACAATTCTGAAAGTCATCATTTAATACGAAATCATCAATGATTTCTATGTTAATATCTATTTCAGAATTTTCGTTTCGACTGAGTTCTTCATTATTTGTATCAGCTGAGTCCATATTTGACAAAATATTTGAAAACGTTTCAAATGTGGTATCACTCAGCTCTTCACAGTTACTATAAGAACTCAACTGCACTATATTTGCAGACATTAAGCGTGCTAATAAAGTGTTTATATCAGCAACTGAGGGGTTAATATTATTTCCACCCTTTTGTCTTAGAACCGAGAACATATTTTCGAGCTTATCTTGGTTTAATGCTCTTGTCATTAAAAAAAATATTTGGGATTTTTTTTGAAATAGCTCGTCTACTAATTGTAATACAGCGTTTAAGGTAAATTTCATTCCATCTAAAAAAAATACTTTTTTCTTTTTGTCAACAAATGAGATTTCATTGAGGTATTCAAGGAAGAATTTTATATATTCGTGTGATGGACTGTTAAGTTGAACTGCAGACTTATAACAATTCTTTGAAGATAGTGAACCAATATTTAGGCAGTCAAATATTTTGTCAATATTTCCTATGAAGCATGCCGTAGATAAATAAACTTCTTTTGAGCAACTTTTAAAGCCTACTGTCTCAATAACAGTTTTAATTGCTGCTTGAACAGTCCTACTAAAAATTTGGGTGGCTAGTTTTAATTTTTTCGAAAGAGTTCGGAAATATGTGCTCGCTTGTAAGTTTAAGACACATTTTTGTATTAGATTTGCACTCCATTTCCCATAGTTCCTTAACTACTTTAAAACTTCTTCAAAAATTGGTACGTTGACTGTGAGACATAATAAATGTTTTGAACCAAATCTTTTACATCTTGCTTATATTCTTTAGGTCGTGGACTAAGAAGAAGTTTGCAAAATGTTTTTGACTCCTTGCTTATTTGGAAAGAGTCGATGGTTTGAAATACGCTTGATTTTGTTGCTATTTGTTTGCGGCTTTGGAGATTTTTATATTTTGCTACCATGTCGTAATATTTTTTTCTGTAAAAATTAGCTGATTTCAGATATTTTTCACATTCATTACAACATCCATCTACGGAGTCACTTGTTCGGCTCTTTTTAGCTGGACAATCAAGCTCCAACGACTTGTAATCTTCCTCAATAACTTCTAAGTTAAATACCGGAACAGCTCCGAATTTCAACTTTTTTTTATCAATGTCAGAACTTGAGAAGTGATTGGCGCAAATCAACAATTTTTTTGTGTAATCTTTTGTTGGAATATTACATTTTTCTCACCAAATTTGACCCATAGCTGAGTCATAGGGAGGAAACTTAAACATTCTTATCTTTTCACCATATCGCCTAGATTTACCGCATGTTTTTATGCAGCATCGAATGCCGGACTTTTGGAAAATTTTACCAACAGCCGGTACAGAATCCATTTTTCCTATTCAAAATCGTATGACAACCAATCAATATATAATAATAAGTCCAAAGAATAATCCAAATCGTATGCAAAGTTGTCAACAATTATAAAAGCAACAATTCAAAATCAAAAATAGAGTTAAATATCAAAATACAAAGTATAAATGGAGTCGATATATAAGCGCAGGAAAACGCAACCATTCGCATGAAAGTACAATTCCCAAGTGATTTCGAATCCAATCCACACAATCGAAAACAAGAGAAGCAATACAACACCATGCAAGCTTACGATAGAAGAAGCTATCAATGCATACACACGCACACACACTTGCATACACATCGTAAGCTGCTTTGCTCTCGTAAAAACAAAACCACCGAAAACGCACATGCTACTCTCTTTCGCTCGCACCAGCTTCTCAATTTTTTGTATACTCTCTTGCATGTTCTCATGCTTGTACTCTCTGTTCAATAGGGTGCCAATATTGGAACCCTAGAACAAAATTTGCTTTTTATGAGATGCAACTTCTGTATACTATTTATTCTGTGCTTATACCTATATATTTGGATATTTTTATATCATCAGAGCATTGGGAAAGATGAGAGTTTTTAATGACACAATTTATATCATGAATGCTTTGGATAAATGTCAGTGAACCGATGTGGCTGCCTTTGGGGACTCCAGAGGCATCTGAAAATAAAATTAATCTGATGGTCTTTGAGATGAGAGACAAATTCATTTAAGTAAGTGATGTTGATAGGCTTGCAGTGAAAAAATATTGTACCGTAGACGATACTCTCAAAGAGTTTGGGAATACGAGGAAACTTAGCGAGGGAGGTTGGTCCTTCTTTGGTCTTAGAATTTTGTGGACTGTGATAATGTAAGACGAAAGTTAAGGAAAGAGTCCCTGTAAAATGGAACTTTGACAAAAGGCCATGAGAGGTATGTAGGAGCAGACGGTTGGGGCCTTCTTTTTTTAACTATTGCATGACCGGTAGTCATGCCGAGCGAGCAGAAATTAAACGCTAGAGACATTGAGACATTTAGAGGTCACTCATATAATGAAAGTAGTCATGATCAGGTTGAAGGACCTATTCGGTAAACGACTGGCTGAAGAAATGGGTAAGAAAGCTGGCAACTATTTTCGGATCATCGGATGAAGTATTCGTATTGAGAAAATTTAAACTTGGGGGATAGGATTAGCTTAAGTTTTTGCATTTATAAAGTGGTAGAAGTTCTTTGGTTGGCATTCGGATCAGGTATCGGAGACAGAGAGATTCACATAGTTCAGCAAATTTGGCATAAGACTGCGGGTAAGTAGAAAAGTTACCATTTGTTTCTTTTGTGGGGTAGAGAGCGTAGTTCCTTGGTGTGCGTATTAGGTTTTAAGAGAAAATTGAGGTAAATCTTGCTAAGCAAGTTATTTAATTTTGCGTTGTCTGCTTTTCGGAAATATACGCCATATGTTTTCTTACCAGAGAGAGGTGTAGTGATTGTTGAGTGAAAATGTTCCCGATAACTGTGGATGGAGCGGGTCCAACGTAACAGGGCAGTTTTCGGCATCAGATGAGAAGATCAGGTTAAGTTTCGATCCATGTTGGGGATGATGTTACTGAGTTGGAGGAGACCATACGAGGGCGCAAGGAAATAGGTCCCATCGTCAGATTTAATCAATTTCAGTTACGGAAGGTAGAAATCGTCACAGATGAATATAATGTCATTATGAAATCCACTATGTTGGCAGCAGGCACAGGAGAGCTTTCGTTTCAGGAAAGTTATCACTACATTTCTAAAGGTGCAATTAGCGAGTTCGGCGTGTTGAAGGGTTCGTAGCAGCTGTGAATTGCTATGAGGAATCCGCGGCCGTTCGTATCGGCTGTATTGTCGTGGTCATCAGTGTCTCTGGTACTGGGGCAATTTACTCTGTTCTTAGACAGTTTTTGGGAATTGAGGAGTACTGCGGAACTTTTTGTGCGCAATCATCTATGCAGATGTGAGAGGCATATTGAGCTGACGTGTGCAGGAACGAAGAGAGGTCGTTAGTTACGTCAGTGGGTGAATACTTAGGCTCTCGTGAAACCGGATAAGGGTTTTCTTCAGTTCGTGAGGGTCAGTCGGAATCGATGGAGTTAGTTCTGGTTTTTCCGTCGGCCCGGATGGAGTCAGTTTTATCGTGAAGGTAGGCAGGATAGAGACGCGCGTTTTCGGAGATTCTTCTGCCTTTCAAGCGTGACGTGACACCCCGATCGTCATCGCGTTATTTTCGATAAGGTGTTTGGTAATAGACTTGCCTTGAAAAAGCTTCTCGGGTCTCGCCGTTCTGAATCGGCATTAAAATGTAGATCTCGTTCACTTATGTGGAAACTACATCGCACGCAATATAAATGAATGAAAAGAAAGAAGTTTGGCTCTGGCTCTTCATGAGCTGTAACGCCATCTAAGAAGAAGTTTGGTAGGTTTGACAGTGGAAAGGATGGGGAGGGACCGGCAGAAGGGATGCTTGAGTAACTTTGAAATACATTGATTTTCATTGTCGTACCCTGTACAAGGCCAAAGTTATTAAACCACTTTTTGAGTAGCGAACCTGTATGCTGTATGATGTCTTTTACGTTGGATTCATGCATCTAATTAATATTTCTCTGAAGCCATTTAAGGCCATCGAGCTCTCTATATAACGATCGGCGGATCGGCTGAACATTTAAAATATTTTTGATTGAATAAACCCATTATTCACGGATATTCGGAAGTCGTTTTTTTAGAATAACAAAACTCTTATTTTGAATCTAGTCAAAACCATAATTTATTGTTCACAGAAAAAGGTAGAGGAAATTACTTAAATTAAAGAGTAAATACAATTGTATCCAAATGACCGCATTACCATTAATATCATCAATAGTGCGGGTTGCCCGTCACATTTTTCGTTATTTGTTTTATTTTTATTTTTTTTTGTTTCCTCCATTATCTTATACATAATTGTAAAATGTATTTTGTGTTCTCACTAAACCACAGTTGTTTGACAAATCAACGGAATCGCATGCACTCGTACGCTAAGCATACGCGCCAGGGGTTGTTCCGCTGATGCAGATCATCAGTTTGGATAAACCTGAATGTATTATTCAATCAAATAATCGTCGTTATCATTATACCTTAAATCTACACAATAATTTTCAGTCATGTTTTTTTGTTTTTACTTTTGTTTTTTCGATACCTACTTAAACGCCTAGTTGTTGGATTTTTTTTTTTGTTTTCTTATTTTATTATAATTGTATCATCGACACAACGCGTGTGCCTCTGCCCGCTACATATGTACTTCGGTTTCCGCTTCTTAACTTTACTTTGTATTTAATTGTCTGAATTTGATGATGATGTTTGCGATGATCCTTGTTAATCTGCTTTATACATATTGTATTCGTATGCACTATGTGTTAATGTATGTAATTTATAATCTTCTTTCTCGTATAAAAATGATAGGTTTCCTTATTTGTTTGTTGCTTTTCATATGATATCGTAGTTAAAATATGAATTTGTGTCCTTTCCCTTTTGTTTTGTATGTATAACTCTATTATTGATTTTTTTTTTAATAATTAGTATTGTATGTATATTGAGTAAAAAGTTAGAAAAAAATATTGTGTTTTTGTTTTCTTATTTTTTATTTTTATTTTGTTTATTCATTGTAGTGATATTATAAATTGTTTAGTACTTTTGGTATTTGGTTAATGCGTTTTTGTTTCTTGTTGGATTTCCATTTCTCTTATTTTCTGCTTTTTGTGTATATATTTAGTTTTATCCTATTATTTGTTTTATATAGTTCGATTTGAATAACTTATGAATTACTTAAGTTTGTGTGTTAACGAACTCAATCAGTCCTCCCGCGCGTGCTGTCTGTCATCCCCGTGTAGGGGGAGATGTACAGAAGGACTTGTGTGATTGTGTCTTCCTGCTATACTTTACTACATTCATACATATTGCAACTTAAATATTGTTGTTGTTGTTGAGTTTTTTTACACTAAAATTGGTTGTTAAAATATATATTATTGAATACGAATTTGCTTACTGAATATACATATATTTTGTTGTTTTGTTTTCATTGAGAATTTGTTGCTGTGGTTTTTTATTTTTCATTATTTTTAAGTTTTTAATTTCTATTTTGCTCTTTACATGTACATAAATATAGTTTTCGATTGAAACGTTCTTGCTATGTGCTTTCGTCGAAGGTAACTGGTGGTTAAGTTAGAAGTATGTTCAAAAAAATAATAATCAACAAACAAAACATAAAGAGAAAACGACGGAACAAACATATCATGCAACATGTTCGAATCAAACATTTCATAAAATGATGAATGTTCCCCTGCCGACAGACAGAACTGACATACTCCCGATATACATACATATATCGGCATTTTCCCATCATCCCGACATATGAGCTGCAACATTTTATTCTTTAGTTGTAAAGATCCAATACACTTCGACGACGAGAACCGATGATGATTGAGGTTCGTTTCAAGCTCGCTAAGATGGCAGGCGGGAGGTTGTGTTGTGACCAAAATGTTATTTGAACCCAGATTTAAATTGGGCCTGATGTTGTTCATCACCAACAGAAAACAGACAATTCCCCTGTATGCTCGCTATTGTGCCGCCATGAGGACACCGATCGGTCCTGCAGCTGAAATGAATAAAGAAAAACAAATGAATTTTAGTGTTAGTCCTTATTCAAGCGAGTGCATTTTACTAATACTTTCAATTCATGTCGTTTGCAGTAATTTTATCACAGTAGTGGCTACTATACGATAATTCCTACAAAATGGTCATACTATTGGAAATACGCTCTTACACGTTGGAGGTTCATTGGTTGTTGAGTCACTTTGCTTAAATTTAATAAAATGGACACAAAAAAAAAAACATATTCTTATAGCATAGGTCTTAGCAATTTATAAATAATTTTTTTTTTTTTGGATTCTATCATACGAAATAAATAGATTTAACAAAACATTTGTCATGTTTCGTTTTAGTTTCTGCACGTACAAAAAACGGAAAAGCAATTCAAAATTAGATGTATTCGAAATACAAAGCAGAAACCAAAGTACGTAACTGAAAACTGAAAAATATTGACTAAAGAAATCAGAAAACTAAAATTCAAAGCAATTCTTAAGAAATGATGTGTCTATACCTGAAACTCGATCTTTTATGTGGGCGTCTGCGTTTTTAAACACCTTATATTATGAGTACCATAGCCCTTTCTTTCAATTTTTGATTGTGGCTTAATAGCCACTTGATCTACGTATACCTTCCCCCCCTAAATTGGTTTACGAAAACTTTCATCTATGTATCTACACACGTCTATTTAGTTCTTCATATAATCTGCTTTATCATTTAGCTAACTACTTCATGCTGATCTGTGCTGTGATAACCACAATATTTTTGTGAATTGTGATTTTAGACTTCTAAGCAATGTGGCTCACAGTGAGAAAACCTTATAGGCGAATAGTTCTGTTAATGCGATCTTGGTATCGACAGAAAACAGACCAAAACCCTTCACATTTCGAGTCTGTGTAGTCAGAATTCGTAGATATCAGAGAAGGTGGACAATGCTCTACGAGGGGAGATCCAAAAGTAATGATAATGGGTTATTTCCAGTTCGTATAAAAATACAAAATAAGTTTTTTGCTTGCTTTCACACCCACGAACTGTCGAAGGAGTAAAATCAAAATGGAGAAAAACAAAATAAGAGCTGTCATCAGGTACCTCTGCTTAAACAAACTGTCTACTAAAGCCATATACAACAACTTGATGAAAACATTGGGGGACTCTACTTCTCCTTATTCCACAGGGCAGAACATCCACTGAAAATGAACATTGCGAAGGATGCCCTTCTACGTCCCTCACTGAAGATAACGTGAAAAAGTGTTGTGGGAGGTAACGTCGAATATGTTGTGTTGGCAAGTCGAAGAGTGACCAACAGGGATCGCATATGGCAGCGTTAAAAAAATCCTTGCGAACGAATTGCATATGAAGGTTGTTAAAACCGACGAGCAAAAGGAAAAAAAAACGAGTTAACATGTCAATGGTAAATCTTAAGAAGCAGATCAGTAAATGTTGTTTTTACATTTCGTACCCATGTAAGAGACCTGTATCGACCATTATGATCCTGAAGCGAAACAACAATCAAAGACTTGGAAGTGAGCCTTCTCACCGACGCCAAAGAAATTTCAAATGTCAAATTCGGCAGGAAGGGTTATGGAATCCGTTTATTGGGATCTTCAGCATTTACACCACTAATTATGGTCGATTATTTGGAAAAGGGATCCACTATTTCGGGATCTGGCTACGTAGGTAAAATTAAAAGATATTCGAATTTGAAGATAAAGTAAGTATGTTATGCAGTAAAGTTATGGCCGCTGTTGAGGCGTTTCGGGAAGGTCAAGATAAAGAATTTTTTCTAAGGGAAGCCTAGCTTTAGAAAAAAATGGACTAAATGCATTGACGTCTTAGAAAACTATGAGGCTTTTGACTTGCTGGCATAAGCCAATGACTTAACGTAATCCCATAAAATGAAATCCATTCGCCAGCTACTCCTCGAGATTACACGATTATCAAACTTTCACTTCAATAAATAAAATTTTTGACTAGCTGTGTGGCATATGGTATCATTTTGTTGGAACCATATTTTAATAACAACTCATTTCTGGCCCAAAATTGAATCTTCCAACATGGCGAATTCCATTGACAGTAATATGGCGATCATTATCATCGACGAAAACATAAGGTCCAATTACACCTTGGATATGAAACACCTTATAATCACCGTTTATTGATGTAATATAATCTTTTAAAGCATATGTGGTTTCGTGCTGTCCAGTAACGTATACATATTTTGTTTTTTGAGCCATTAAGCCGAAAGCCAAAAATTATGGCCAACGCTGAAAATGATTTTTCGATGATTTTTTACAGAGATCGTTCAGAGAAGTTTCGGCGCTTCATATGGTCAAGAGGCTTCAGTTCTTGAGTAAATTTTTTCTTTCAAGAGTGTATGCTAAGATTTTTACGCGTCCAGATTCCCAGATCCTGTGAATGGCGTGGAATTAACTGATTTACCTCATTTTGAACTGGAGCACTTATGATTGCGATGCCTTGTTTCAGTTGATAGCGCGCACAGCCTCTTTGGTACGGCTATTTCTACCGCCCAAAAATTGGAGTAAACGCTTGGAAAGTTATCATTACCGACTGAAAATTTCGGTAGTAATTTTAAAGGCTTTTCAAACGTTGCTCGTTGGTGGACTTCACCGTGATAAAAAGGTAAGCCTTCATTGATGCTTTGACATTGAAAGATGATACGAAAAGTTTTAGTGCTTTTGTATTAAAATAAAAAATTGGTCCCTATTGAAAAGCCCGGTAGAAGCCGTTGTTTGTCACCAATAGTGAGGGTAATCGCTGCGCCTATGTTGGTTTGTTATTTTCCTAAGACGGCGGACGACAAAGCTAATTAAAGTGACTCGGACGAATAGATAATAAAAGGACGACCATTCTAATACCTTCTGAAGGGTTTCATATAACATCCACAATACCCGATATTGTTAGTTTACTTCCACCATCAATATAAAAAAACAAAAAAAAAAAAAAATTGGGTTACCGTGACTTAGGGGTATTGAGGTATTTCCTATCCACTAGAGCATAAATATCGGTCCATTATGGTGCCAGGTATTGCCCTACTTTTTTTAATTTTCTCTTAATAAATGAGGATAAGCCTCAGTGGTATGCGCCACACATCTCATAGGCCATAAAAAATATGCCACCTGGGGCAAGCAAAGGCGGGAAAATCTCCACCGTATTGTCGTCCTCGTCGCAAGCGTCACAGAGGTCCGTAGCGATACCTCTTAATATTCTGCAGTTCATTTTTCTTAATCATATGAGGAAAGCGGAAGTCTTCTTCTTCTCTACATTGGGACGTATATGTACGTTTCGTCATTTGCATCTCTGTGCGAGAAGTTGAGAATGAATCAAAGCAGCTTTAAAAGACTGGTATCGATGGAGACCAAAAGAGCCCAATATCGGCATAAGTGTTCAGAGTGTAAAACAATTGAAATTATCCGTTAAAGATATTGGAATTTACGTAAGTCCATCTTCGGTCTTGAGGATACTGATATTAAGGGCTTAAATATAAAGTTTGTCTGGATCGTGCGTGCTACTCCAGGTAGAAGAAGGTTCTTCAATTTCAGGGATTTTCAACGATTTTTAATATAACACATAACTTACATCCCGGTTTTGTAAAACTACTTCCTCCTTTAGTCACACATTACACATCCTTTTCCTCGTAAATGCTACGATGTGCTAATGAACTTCTCTTACAATGGAAGTAACCAGTCATAATCGGAGGAACTGACTTAGGCCTAAAGCTGGTTAAGATCCTGAAAAGTAATTTTCTAAGTCATTTCTGGCCAACTCATTGTAGATCTGATCTCATTTACAAGAATTTCAAATTGACCCGAGACCCGAAAAAACTCAAGAATTTAGTCTTCTAATTTTGTTCAGAATAATCTTGAGTTCACGTGCTAGTTTGGAAGTGGTGATGGGGGTTAAGCACAGTTTTGAACGTAGTTCCTGGCCGTGGCTTCATACATCTGCGTTCTTCCCTTAAACCATTGCTTCACTGTATGTTCAAATGTACACAGGGAAAACTAAAATCACTGTTTAAGACGCAGACGTAGAGAACGTTAAGCGATAAGGATGATAAGTGGATCCAGCAAGATGTACATAGTTTACTATGAGCTGCTCAAGCCCACCGAAACTATCATGGGTGATCGCTATCGACTTCAATTGATCTATTTAAGCCAAGCCATATTCACCAGACATTGCTCCTTTCGATTATCACTTGTTTTGTTAGATGGGACATGGCCTGGCTGAGCAGCAATTTTATTCTTACGAAGATCGGGATGTCATAAATTGCCTACATGGATGTCAAATACTGTCAGAAAGATGGAAAAAAGTAGTGGCTAGCGACTTTGAGCGACATGGTTTTTACGACTTGCTTCAGGATGTGTATCTATTAAAGCCATAAGCTTCTACCCATTGTCTATATTTCGTGTAATTTCTTGTTCCCATATGCTTAGACATGGCGCGCCAACTACATATGTATATTGCACCGTGAAATGTTTTCACTATGTCTTCAGCATGAGAAATCTGTAAACTGTTTTGCCTCTTTCACCTAAACATTGCACGGATTTATTTTTTATCTCATCTTGGGCCTTTATGCAGAATATGACTCGTAGTGAAGAAGTCTTATAGTCCTGCTGTGTGTCCGTCTGAATAGAGAACTCGGGACCTATGTTTCTCAAAACAGTTGAGATTTCTAGTCTTGTTAAGGTTTTTAATGCAAACAACTCTGTGTGAAGCCGTGGTCTGTCAGCGTTTGCTAGCACAGCCTTGTTTGTTTTACGAAGTTGAAATAAAATCAGAAAAAAAGGAAAACTAACAAAAAATACGATCAAGGCAACAAAAAAGGCTAAAGTTGATGAAATATAAAGAAAATTAAAGTAAAATACTACTGCCGACTTGGTTGTCAAAGCCCGGTAGGCACGCTGAGGCAAAACTGTACGATAGATCTGCCTACATTTCACAGAGATACCAAACTTATCGTTTCGTAAAGTTGACAATTTAATTAAGTGGACCAATTGATAGATTTTACGCAACCCTTGTACTATTTTTGCCTTAACGTGTATCACTAAGCCGAAGTCGTGCTTGTTCTGTCGGCCGAAAAATTTCAAAACTCTTGATCAATCGCAGCCGATATTGTTTATATGGGAATACGTGCGACAGAGCTAGCATGACTCTTTCTTATCTTATTACGAATATCTACATATTATGTACATAACGGTATTAATTAAACCAAATACCTGTTGCATTTTATCAAAATCTAAGCATGGTCTATGGGGACGCTGTAGTCTTTGTGGTGCGTGCGTTCGCATTGGTCGCCGGCGTGGTGATATTGCACAATGAAAAAGTTTCGCTGGCGGACTAACAGAACGTACATCCAATTCGAGTCCCGATGTCGATGCCGGACTACTTCTACTGCTATTATAATGAAATTGATATTTTGGCGTAGGTTGGTGGATATGATGGCTACTGCAGCTTGATTTTAATGCAGCAATACAGCTACTTTGATTACTCAAATTTGTTGTGGATTGTTCGCCGTTACCACTATTGCCACTGCAACTTCCGTCGCCGCTGCCATTTTGGTCGCTACTAGTACTATCACAAGAAATTTTAATGTTCTCGATACCGCGACTCGCTTCAGTCAATATAAGCGGAGTCGCCGACCGATACATATGGCTTCGATTTGGCTTTAACGCCTCCAATGGCGGTGATGTACGAAAATTAACTGGTGTTGAGATCGGTTCTAACATATTTTTTAACTGAAAAGGAAATCATTGAAAAAGGGTTTTCGGTGTATGTAGGTAGGTTATAGTTACCTCATCATCCGAACTGTGCGCCAAGGAGCGTTTTCGATTTTCGATCATTGTCGAACTGGAACGTTTCGATGTCGAGGCAGCCTCTCCGAAAAGCTCGTCCGGCTCTAGCGATGACGACTCTCTTTCCGAAATAAGGGAAGAAGCTGTCCCACGTACAACCAGATGACTTGCAGCAGCCTCCGCGGCAGCTAATGATGATGGCCCATTGATCACTTCCAACTCTTCCTCTGAACTATGTTGATCGTATAACAGGTGGGACTGACACATCATGGCAGGCGAATCTGACGAGCAAGCTGTATCCGTGGGGGAAGTAGCATCTAGGCGGGAACTCATGCCTAAAACCCAACAGTAGACAATGGAAAGAAATGAAGTATTAGCATAGAGTTCCCGACTACATAGGCTTAGACGGTAAACTAACTTGTTTCCATGTCTGGCTCTGAGTAGGCTCTCTCAGCATCTATATCACCATCAGATTCGGTTCCGGAGTCTCGCACGTCGCTCTGTAAACATCACCAGAAAGAAAAAAAAGAAATTTGCTCCATACTTATTGTCGAAATGTACGTTTAGCGTATTTGGTTTATGGTTTGGTTGCAAGCAGCAGTCAGCAGAGGCAATAAACTGCCAAACTCTCATGTATGTACACGTAACATGCACATAGACAGGTTCACAATTTCATATGCTTCTTATCTGTGTGCATGCCAATACCGAATACGACGAGTCGTGTAAAATCTGCGCCTGCATCCTGAAAATTTTACATTTTTTTCCTTGCTATTTCTATTTATTTTTTTTAAGACACTATGAACAGGCATATTCATTTCATGGAAGCCATATTTCATGACCTTCAACTATTTCGTCGGAGGCGTACTTTTTTCCCATAAACGGTCGGTCTATAAAGATGATAAAAATTGGATTGACGACTATGGTTCTAATGTGCTCACCTTTTTGGCAAGAATACAATTGTTTAGGTTATCGCTGATTGACTGTGTTTTCAACTTGTACGTTATATATCTTATCATATTCGCCGGCAAGTTCGATAACTGTCTGAAGAAAGACAATCCACATCCACAGCATAGAAGAGCAGAGTTATGGGGTCTTTACCCCTCACTGCAACTGCCAGTCTGTGATCCAGCCTCTTTTATACTGAACTACAGTCATAGCACCTTCCGGGTGTAGTGGATAGGTGTAGGTAGGTACGTACAACACATATAGCTTCACAATATCGATTTTAACGATTAATCACTTTTGGGGGTTTTCTCGACATCTCCCACGCGCCGCAACATTTTTATTCACCATCAGCAATCCTTTCTGCATATACACAACAAAAATTTGTTTTTTTTTTATAGTGCAAGAGCTATAATTCCATTTTCTTCTTGCCTTGGGTATATCGATAGGTTATCATCACAAGCTCGACCAATTCCAATTCGAATCTTATAAATTGGCACTTAATAGATTGAATTCTGTCTAAATATGAAATTTTGTGCAATAAACCGAACTGTAAATAAATTTAGTCGACTCGTATACCGGCGCGGCGTTACAAAAACTGATTGTGGATGGCTATCTTCTTCCGTATATCGCGTACACGGCATATATTGGTATTAGTTGCGCGTGCGGCAGTGTGCATCATTTCATACTAGTAAATCATTACGAATGTCGAAATGCGCGAATTCAAAATGCTCCCCATACAAAAGCGGAGGGCGAGCCTCTATGTTCTTATGCGCCACACTACATACGTGTAATACTATGGCGTATTGCATTCGCATATCCGTATGCGGTGGCCGTCGAGCCGAGCGAGTGTGTACGATTGAATCTCGTTTTTATTTTCAGCGTCTGAGTTTTCGTCTTTAGTTGCCGTCACACACGGCGAATTCACGACGGTATAAACAAAAACATCACAAATTGACGAGTCGAAGTGTGCCTCGTATTCATGTGTAGTGTCCTACTGTCAAATTTTCGGACGTTTATTTGCTATCCTTCCGCGCGTCTTGTCAGCGGTAGTCTCTATTAGTTTATCAAGTACTAGAGTGCAATTTGTATTCTCTGCTGTCTCTCTTTGCTCGATACTCTTAAGTCCAAAGGGGGAGATGTCCAGAAAAAGCTCAATCCGATTCGATTGAAAGCAATGTCGGCGGAAGGTACTATTTTAAAAAGCTGCTGAATACTGCAATTTATGTATTTTCTTAATAAATTCTACGAAAAAAATGAGCGGGATGCACGGCAGACAGAGTACTACACGTTCATGTGGGCGAAGCACTCTTTCATTCTCTTCATAAAATACACTTGCAAGCTCACGAGCTCACGTACTATACTCTACGTGAACAAGTGCAGCTCTTGAATACGTGTATAGTATTTTCGGTTGCCTTTCTGCCATTGTATACGTTTATACATACGAGTATAAGTATGTACTCTTCAGCACGAAAACTTTCTTTGCTTGTACCTAGATTTTAGCAAGTGACTATTCGAAACACTTTCCATAAACGCGCTTCATCACACTCAGACTCGCAAAGTTCCTTATGTAATCCACAAACAAAGGCGATCGACGCTCATAGTATTAAACAAAATGAAAACAAAGAAAAAAAAAACAAAATTTTGTTGCTTCTGCTGCTGAAGAGGGGCACGGACACCCAGCTTACCTCTGTATATTATTGCAATATCGATGACACTGAGTGCTGCATGCATCGGCCCTCTTACGATGTTTGTTGTCCTAATATACACAATTCGAATTCATACACAAATCGAAAATAAATTTGAATTTAGACCTGCGCACACGTCACACAAGTCATAACCACTATATGATGCTTGCTTGCAGACTGAACAAAAAAAAATCATTTTAAAATAGAAACAAAAAATATTGTAAATTTAAGCTCATACCAACGACGATTGACGATCAATTTACATTATACTAAAAACGCACACACACTCATATGTGAAACACTATGCACAAGAACCGAATCGAGTCGAAAGTTAAGAATAAAGAGCCTCCGGCTGCATCGAGTCGCAGGTACTAATCCAAGAAAACAGTGCTATTTCACCTCTTGTTTCTCCCAAAAACGTAAAAAAAAAAAATTTGGATACGAAAACGAAAGAAACCAAGAAACGAAGAAACGAGACCGCGACCGAAACCGAAACTCTTATTCTTGTAGACCAGACCAGCGTTTCACTCTTCACTTCAAAACACATGTACACAGGCACACATGGCAATTGCACTAAACAATACGAATATACACGTCGGTACGCTGGAAGCCATTGCACGATGAAGCAAAATCAATAGACCCATTATGGGCGCAGAGCTGAGGTGACTGCTGAGCCTGTCTTTCCTCCTATCTGTTTTATTTTCTCTTTTTTCTTCAGCCTGTTTCCTTTGTTTTTTGAATCTACTATATGTCTATGCACGATACGCAGCGGGATACGCACCGAGATAGGACCCCCAGCTGTTCACTAATGGTCACTTGAAGATGTGATCAATTCACACGCATTGATTTTTTGATTTTTGCAAAAAACGAAAAGCAACACCGAAAAGTAGGAAAATAAAAAAATTAGGCGAGAGAGGACGAGAAAGGGCAAAACGGGTGCTGTTGATTGTTTCCGCGATGGAGAGATGACGATGGGTGGCAGTGGCGCGGTGGTGGTGATAGTGATAGTGGTATGGTATGGTTGGGTGATAGAATTGACGGTGGTGGTGGTGGTGGTGGCGATGATTGTGGGTGGCAGCCGTAGACCTGCCGTAAAATATTTGATCACTAGACCGTTCTCCCGCTGATAAAAGACTTTCATTCACCACCACAAAAAGTTGACTAATGGTAGTGGCTTGGTTTCACGATTTAGCATGCAACTCATGGGTACGCTGTGAATCAGCTCCAAGAGTTGATATTTTACTACGTACAATAGAAATACAACTTTTGATGATGGTCGTTGTAAACGTGACTTTGTGTAGCCGCGAGTAGTTTGGTGGTGGTGTCTGTTTGTATATGTGCATACGTTTAATATGGAAAGCTCGCGTGTTGGAACGTATCTGGTAGATATTCCCGGCGGGTGGTATGTATGCACGTGCGTTTGTACATGCTCTTGGATGTGTAGCTGGTCTTTTCGAAATGTTACTACACATATACAAACACATGCACAAGTGGTTTGCTTGAGATTCTAGCGTACACACGACATGTCATGCGCAGTCAGCCGTACGTGGGTGTTTGGTGCGAGTGCTTTCTGATCGCTTTTTAAAGTTTAAGCATATTTTGTCAAGTACAGGGTGTTCTCAAACGTTTTTGTTCTTTTTTGTGGTAAGAATTTAAAAATTGTTTTTAAAGGTTGTTAATGTGCAATTTTTTGAATCTCATTTCAACCTTTAAACAGTTAATTGGTTGTGATCTCTAACAATTTAATAGCATCACTCGATTTCACATAATTGCTGACGAGAATAGTTCCACGAATGCTAACTTAAAAGGATGTGGCATCTGTTCCCAAAATACTAATTAGTTAAAGAAATAACAATAAACAATAATTTTTAATATCTTTTTTTGTTTTTAAATGACCAAGATTTCCTGTAGGTCTCGTTAACCAAGAAATACAGTCGAAACTAACCATATCAACGGCTTATTTTACGTTTATATTTTAAATTTAACGGTGTCAGCAATCTACCACTAGATTTTATGTTTTTTTTTGTTTTTTATTTCTATATTATTGTTTTCGATATATGTATGTATGTACTTTTCGTTTTTTTTGTTGTAAAATTTTAATTTTCACAGTTACTTATGCAGACTATGGGGAAATGTCATTTATCAAACACAACCGTTCACGAGGACTGTCAAAAGCACACTGAAGTCAGTCGTTATACTTATGAAATCCAATCACTCCCTATGAGAAGCATGTTTGAACATGTTCGGATTTACCTATCCGAGTTTCACTTTTTTTATGTATGATTTTCTGCTGCAAGGACAGACAACATGAAGAAATGTTATCTTTTAGCGAAACGGTGTCAGTAGGTACACGCACATACCACGTAAGGCGGGATATTACTGTGCAGGACCCTAATTTAGCAAACAACTGGGTTTTGAAATAGGAAGATGTTTTTGTTTTTCTTTTTTTCCTTTAAAGGTTTACAGTACAATCAGTTCATCGCAAAGCTGGAGACACTTTTCGATTTCTGCGTTTAGACTCGGTAGAAAATTACTACATTCTGGCCAGTGATTTAACCCTTAAATGCATGATTTTTTATTTTTTTGATTTCACTCTATTTCACAATTGTTGGCTATAGATCAACGAAACTACTGACAACGGGTCCATCATCCATTTTTTTTACTTTGATTTGGTTAAGGAAATATTGTTCTATCGTATAATAAATACGGATTGTTGTTAATCAAAACAAAAACACTTTTAGAGCTAATAAAAAGTATTGTATCATTTTTGATACAAGATGCATTTAAGGGTTAAACGCCAAACAAGTGATTGGGGAAACACGAGGGAGAGACTACTAAGCCTAAGGTTCGGCAGAGCATAGAGTACAGACTTAAGTTACTTGCAGCGAATAGTCTGTTGTATCCTAGGAGCGGCTCCTATCTTTATCTCAGGCTGATAGACTCTCGACGGGGACTGACTGACCCGAACGAATGGTCTACAGTAGACGAAATGTCTGCTGTGCTTTGTATACTACAGTGACCATTGCGGACTAAGTGCCGTGATCACAGTAACAGACGAATTCGGGGAGATGGCAGAGTATGTCCAAGCGCACCCCTACGTTTATAGTAGGACTTCAAGTATCTCCTTCCCACTTGTCAAATGACGAGTTTGACAGGTACCACCAAGATACGAATATGGACGAAGTTAGACAATGAGCCAGCTCACACGGGACTATTTCTACCGGAAGAAAACTGATATCTGTGAGTTTTTATTAGAAAAATAGAATTCGTTCTGTAAAATCTAACAGCGCGAGTATGTTGCTGCAAATAAATAAAATATTTCGGAATGACATTCTGGATCTGAAACTTCCGATAACGTCAGACAATGAACATCTATTACAAACCGATAACATTGATTCGGAGAGCCCTACTTCAACACTCCTATCTTCGAAATGATATCGATCATTGGCGATCAGAGAAACTTGGTTTTACCAGGTCTACGATTGTATGGCAAATAATGCCGTCGCCGGGGATGGGGCTAACATTAAATCCGGCGCTATATCCATCTGCTCAAGCATGTCCCACCAGTAGCTGTAGAGATGTACACTATCCTGTTTTGCCAAGATGGATTCCGGCGTTGGCCCTGGCATCTTTGAACCAAATCGGAAGATAACGTAGGCCCTGGGTACTAGTCCTTGTGTTTCTAGGCCGAACTATACGCCATCCTAACGAACGTCAACCTAAATTGACATAAGAGGTATAACTATGAATACAGTCATAGTTATACATAGTTATGACAGTCAGGCAGGGCTCAAAGCGTTGGGCTCGTATAGTACGAACTCAAAATCCGTCAAGGAATGCTACGATGCCCTGCAAGAATTAGGCAAAAGAAATAAGGTCAAACTCTGGTGGCTGCCAGGTCACAAGGACATTAGAGGCAACGAAATTGCCAACCAACTCGCTAGGAAAGGTTCCAGCGAATTGTATATGGCTGCCGAAACTTCCTGCGGAATCCCCACGTCAAAGACAATTTTTCTCTTAGATTATTGGAAAAAATCGCAACACCTGCGCTTTTGGAGCAGCGTTCAAGGTCTCCGACAATCGAAGAGATTCATACGGCTCCTGAACAAACACTCTATTAATATTCTTAAATATAATAGAGTGGATATTGGAAGACTGGTCAGCTAACTTTCGGGACACTATAGTCTGAGATACCATCTTATCAAAATTAACCTTTCGTCTGAAACCTAGTGTCGACTCTGTCTAGAGGACGAGGAAACTGCAGAGCACATACTATGTGAGTGTGCTGCCCTCAGCTTTATTAAGAAAATAGAAGAACTCCCTTTCTAATTGGTTAGCAGGCACAATACACCTATTCTAGTCGCAGTGTTCTATACTACCTGTTAGCACTAGCCCTGTTTAACAACGCACTGAATAATGCATATTATCCGGTGCATTGGAAGACAGCGGTGGTGCAACAAATACCCAAGACGGGTAAAAACACCTTTAACCCGACAAATCTCCGGTCCATAAGTTTCCTTCCGACTATCAGCAAGGTCTCCGAGAAGGTGGTCCATAGAGCCCTGTTTAAATGAAAATCATTCAAATAATATCGGATGTCCAATGTAACAAATACAACAACCAATGCACGGGTGCCTGTCTGAAAAATAAAAAACTGCAATCAGCACGTCAATGATAATCAGGAAATTCGAATAAGGCAATTAAGCGAGGATGTCCAGAACCTTTTTAAGGAATCGGCGCATTAATTCCGCGGGAAGAGAAATAACTTCCGCACGAGACACGATTTTTTTGAGGAATTTATACTTTCTCAGATGACACAGGGAAATATATTCAGATCAGCAAAGAATATAATCAATAAAGCATGATTTTGCAAAATATCGACCTTGGAATAGCGCCCGAGCTCCAAATTTCAAACGCTCATACCTCGGTAAATAATGACTTTTTCGAGGATAAGAGCTCGTTATTATGATCAGCGAAGAATGAAGATACTAATAAGCCACTAGATTTTGCAAAATCCCGACCTTCGAGTTTTCCCATTTTCGGGCCCAATAGTGCTGTGCTCCAAACTTCAAACGCTCATAACTTGGTAAATAATGACTTTTTCTAGGATAAGAGCTCGATATTGTGATCACCGAAGAATGGAGATGCTCATAAAGCACTAGATCTTGAAAAATTTCAGCTTTTGAGTTGAATAGTACCTCAGACCTTCAGAAACTTTGCTTACCTTGCTTCACAGGAAGATGACGCAATATCTCTTATTACCTAGGAACATACAAAAAAGCGTAAATTTGGACAGCGTTTATTATATCTAAGCAGTTTAAAAACATTAATTCTATTAAACTAAGCTTCGTATAAACTATTTTATACATTTTAGTTAAAAAAAATTATTCGTTCGTTGAGGCGCAACTGTAAAATCGGTAAAAAAAGGTTGAGAGCTTACAAATTAAATATAATACTTTGCATACTCGTTGATCTCATTTTTTAGTTTCATATTAAATAAAAAAATATTATCAATTGTCTATGTACAATTTTATAACTAAACTCAGACTACATGGCAGTTTCCAGTGGCTGACTATAGCTTCTACTATCTGCCTGAAGTGGGCTCATATGACTGCTCGTACCGTCGTCATCGAAATTCGTTTCAAGCAATGCTTCGGATTTTGATCTCGTGTACGAACTGGACGGTCCGTCTTGATCGGCAGTTTTTTGATAAACAGTCTTTGGGCGCTTACTCGCCGCCCTGGGGGAAGTAACGGACGGTTGCTTGAATTGTGATGGTGCTTTACTGCTTCGCACTGCAGTATAATAGGAATCAGGTCGGCGAGTATCGATTGAGTGATCGGTCGTAGGTTCCCTTACGATGCTCGGGAATTCAGCATTCGGATTGTAATTGACTGGGGTAAAATTGAATTTGTCTATTTTCTCTTCGTAAGGCAGCGTGCTCGATTGTGACTGATTTGAGGAATATGGCGGCTCGGAGGGATGCGTTAGAAAACTACTGTGACTTTGCTCTTTCATCTCGGGCTTATACTCGGGCAAAGCATGTTTCAGTTCATTGAGAAAAGCAAGATTTTCGTTGTTTACTCCCAGCGGGAGTGTGCTTGCGTTCCCGTAGTAATCCGAGTTCATGTCTTCATTGTCCGCCGCATCAGTCTGATTTATAATCGGTGAGTCTTCGGCTATGCTCGTACTGACGGAGTTGTTCCTAGTGCTGGAGAAGGTTGAGTTGTCCCGGAAACCTTCATTTTTGTACGATAGTTCAAAACGTTCGGGATGAGGGTTAGGTGCATATATTGCTTTGTTTGCTCCTCTTGTTGCGCTAATCGTGGCTACTCTGGGTCCTGTTCCTTGCTTTGGAGGTATTAGTTTAGCTGGGCTCTGATTTTCCAATCCAGGGAACTTGCTTGAATGTTGAGCCTTTACGCTCTCACTCGGTTGATTGAAAAACTCTCTTGTACTGGGACTGGCTCCTTCGTACGTATCAAAACTTGCAGTGGAGCTTAGTACACTTTTATCCATTGAATCGATTGAACCATTTGAATCCATCTTCTTATAATCAGCTGCCGAACTCTTTGTTAACGTGGCTGTCGAGCCTGACATATTCTGTTTATTTTGGTAGACATAAATCAAAGAAGAAAATTAAAGAAACCAAACAAAAACAACAAAAATAAAAATGTTGGAAAATAAGAAAAACGAAATCAAAAAAATCATACAAAATTCCGTCGTCTTATTGATCCCTGTGGGTCAATGCCATTAAGGCTCCGCAGACTCTGGCGTATGCTGTTTCGTCGCTGCAAACGCTGAACATGTCGGTGTTTTGATTTAGCATACCAGCAAAATGCGACGAGTATGAGGAGAATTATGGCAAGAATGAATGCCGATATCATACTAATTGCAAAAAAGTCGGCTCTCCAGGAAAGTGGATCGATTACAACCTGAAAGACACGATTTGTACGGGTCTTGATGTATTTTATAAATGGATTCACCTACCTTTGGATCAATCTCGCAAATAAAGCCCAGCTCTTGCTCGCATTCCTCCACCTCCACACCGCGGAATATAAAGCTTGTACAGCTATCTATATGATTGTAGTCCTGGATCCACACTTTCTCGGGATACCTACAAATGCAACGTAAATCTAATTTTCTTGAGTTAAACCGCTTTATAATCCTTACTTAAGGTGACGCATTTGACTTTGAAGGTACGACCATAAAGTCGCACTGTCGATTCGAATGAAGGGCATAGAAGCATTTTCTGATCGGCAAAAAGCTCTTGCATCCCAGAATGTCATGGGTGCGGCAATATATATGAAACAGGTATCCATGACCAGCGACCATCCGGGCGGACATTTTCCGTCCAGAATTGATTGATTATTCATTTGGAATGGTATTGCCTCCACTTCGAGCAAAAATGGATCGTCTATGCAGGCAAGAAAATACAAGTGAATTAAGCTCCATTGTAATCTTGTAAGGGTAGGGAAACTAACCTGATTTATCACGAATTCTTGATTCCACAGAAATGGTCTCATTAAAGCTCCAGTAATTATGACGTGCATCGACCTTTGATTTCCACAGTTCTATCGTGCTAAATACAGAAAGAAAAAAGTTTAGTTGTTTTTGAAAAGGATAAGTGTAGGTTTGACGGTGAATGAAATGATTTGCGCATGCATTTGAAGATATCAGCTAAACTATGGCTGGACGACATGCATGTTATAGGCACGGTCAGGGTGCGAGCAGACCTTAAATTGTCATTATGTTGCAACTCTTCTATATTCCATATTATTGATAATCTCGTAAGAGGGTGAACAAAAGTTGGTTACACCATCGCTAACTCACACTCCATCGTGAAGGCTTAGACTAAATAAAAAGTTATGTCTGCAACTGCCTGACAGATCCTAAGTTAACTGTTATTTTTTCTCCCATTACTCCGGAAAATCTTCACCACCCCTGGGTCCGAACTCGATTGAGATTAGATTCGTTGTTGAAAAGATAGAGAAAGTAAAGTCCCGATGGGTTGCCCTGTGATCAATTTAAGGTGACTTTTCATTCTTAACCTTGCGGGTATATCGATACGGAATTTTTTTTTTTGGACCATAGGTTGGTAAGATTAACGACGAAACAAGATAGTTAGAAGCAGTTTTGTCAACACTAAAAAGTGTTGTAAAGGAGCCAGCGGAAAACAAACTACGGAAAGCCCCCAAAGGAAACCCTTAATTCAATGGGGGATGCGAGGAAAAGGTAAAAGTCTGTAATATTTTAAGACTTGAAGCCCTGGAATATAGTGAAGAGATCACGCATACAAGTTATACAAAGGCCATCTCCAGCCACCTCCTTTGGGATAAAAAAACAACAATGGCAAAGGAAAAAGGTTGCTAACATTCAAAACTCATTTATTATTTCGATAATTAAAAAGGGTCACACAAAAGAATGCAACAATTACCGTGATATATCGCTGCTACCGAGTTAGAAGGTGCCGTCGTAAAGAGACTGAAGTCATACGATAAAGCTTCAGAAGGAACCGCTCGACGAGTGACCAGGTTTTTACTTTACGACAGCTTTTAGGACAGAAATGAAAAATTCCAAAAAAAATCTACTATTCGTAGATTCAAATATGTCGTTCGAATTTATATCATGTCCTTGTAAGGCTGGGAATCACGAATGGAATCACGTCTGTTCTAGCTTATGCTGATAATCTGGACCTGCTGGGAATGGTGAGGAAACAGTTAAAAGAAATGTAGAATTCTGATTAAGGCAGGAAAGGAAATTGTAGACTTAGAAGTAAACGAACTCTTTTGTCCCGCAATATCAAAATGCATATTTAGAAATCGATAATAATGCTAAAGACACTTTACCGATGTGAAACTTGGTCTCTGACGAAGAAGGAGAAAAATATATTTCGGGTCTTAAAGAACTTTAGGAAGATCTTAAGAAAAATGTATGGCAAAAAAACAGGACAAAAAACAGGTGAATGGAGAAAACAACGTAATCAAGAACTCGAGGAACTCTATTCAGTCCCAAGCATTTGCGAGTAATTAAAGCGCGAAGACTAAGATGGACAGGACACGTAGAACGAATGAACAGAGTAGTAAGTAGAGTCCTTTGGTTGGCATGATTTTCCAACACAAATATTTACAAATGGAACACACACTTCTAAAAAAACAGAAAAGTGTTGAAAATTTTGGTTTTGAATTCTTTTTCAATTTTCTTTGAAAAAGAGCGTCGTAGGAACAACTTTATAGAAAATATTCCTGACTAAAGAGCGATCATAAAAAGCATTATAGCTGGAGATGAGATTTGGATCTATGCTTACGATCGCAAAACAACCTGTCAATTAGAAATCGTGCCAAAGGTGAACAACAACCGAAAAAATCACGCCAAAGTCGCTCAAAAACCACATGTGTCATGCGTAAAGTTATTCAGAAGAAAAGGTTAGATTTGTGGCCAGACAACTATTAGTTTTCACAGCACGATCATGAGCTGTCTCACACTGCTTGATTGTTCGTGATCGTCTCAATAAAAACTCGACCTACATATACATATAGTTCGACAAGCATCGTATTCGCCTGATTTAGTTAATAGCAGCTGACCTCTGACTATTCTATAAATTCACTTCGAGGACACGGAATCCAAGCATGAACTGAAGCCCGTTTCGGAAGGCGGGTTTAACAACTGTTTTCATTATTGAAAAAAAAGAACTTTACTATAAACGTATTTAATCGGAGAACAATCCCTCCCTCCGTAGTAGACGAAAAGCTTTAAAGGCATAACCGAAGACTGTTAAATTTATATCTATCAAAATCACCTTTCAATTTGATCACATGACATTTTCTGTAGTTTTGAAAAACTTTAGGAAAAACTAGCTTACTCCTTGGATAAAACTCTCTGAAAAAGTCTGCAGAACGAAATTTCTGATTACTACATACCAAAACTATACGAAAGTATCGTATGCGACATATTTTTCTTTGATTGCTAATCTACTCTTTCCTAAACCAGTATAGATTTTTTTAAGGAAAATTAACAACCACGAACTTAATAGAATTTGTCTCTAATATCATCTACGAGCAAGTGGATGGCGAGGTTATCGATGCAATTGCAACCAAATCTAGAAAGGGCTTTTATAAATTCTCAGACAAAATCATCACTTTTAAAATAAAACCCTCGGCTTTCATCCTGGACTGAAGTATAGTATATATTAAAAAACTGCAATACATATTGCTATTCAGGTGTTGTGGGTCCTAGCCGTTTACAGTATTTTCGGTGTTCCACTAGGTAGCCATTTTGGTCCTCTTATCTTTATTCTGTCTAGCAACGACGTTGGCCGCTTAATTTAAAACTCTGTACTTTCTATCTACATTGATGATATGAACCTTTCCAGACACATTTCATCCCCCGCTGACTTCCGCATATCCAAGTTGATTCGAACAACCTTACAATCTGTTCCTAAAAAATGTTCCTGACCTAAATATCAGGTATTATTCCCTTATAGGAAATGTGTCGATCCCGTCCCCTCCGTGTCTTTATTGCAAGATCTAGGTGTAATCTGTGATAGAGAACTGAGCTTTCGGTGTCGACGATATTCAGATCCTGTGTAACTTTTCACCTTAAACCAATCCTAGAACATGCTAGTCAACGCCCTTTTACGATACCCTATCTCTTTGAATTAAGGCTATTCAGCACAATATTATTCAATGTGGGGTTTGAGGGGTTTAGCTTAGCCCCATCTGAAGATGAAATTACTGATTTCTTCCATCGGCTCTTAACGGGAAACGTTGACAGACTACGTCAAGCCCAAGCAATCTCAGATCTGTACTCCTATTCTGACTATGGCTTAAATGAATATATGACCAGAATTCTGGTCATCGCCACCAACTTTGGCTCCTTAGGTTATCAGTTCGGTTAATTAACTCTACCTTTTGTACTACTTCCTACTTGGTTTTCTAGTCTATTTTAAGTCTAAACTAAGATGAGTTAAGAAAGGTTAATTATTATTTATAAGTATTCTACAAGTTTTTTTTGTTTTTAAATTAGTGGTTATGAAAGGTATGAAATGGTTAGCGATGCTGTTTAGGTCTAGTATGTATATTTGAAACATTACCTGTTCCAATACTGCATGTCATAGCTGTTGTGTAAGAGGTATTAGGAAGGTTCATACAATTAGGAAAAGAAGATCAAACATATGTTAAAAAGAAAAATGGAAAGAAATTCATTCAAAACAGAAAAGGTTGCCTAAAGGTTGTGTGACTTACTTGGAGTTATTGACGGTTATCATCTCGTAATCGTTTTCCAAGTTTTGGAATATGTTGTCAACGTATTGCTGCCCAGCTGTGCCAGCCACAATTGTAGCTCGGCCAAGATAACTCGTTGCGACATTTCTGAGAAAAGAAATATTTTTAAATTCACTGGAAAACCCGACAAAGCTTATGGTTATACTCATAGAAGGCATTGTGAGCCGTGGTTTGGTAAATTGGCAGGCGAACTTTGTTAAAGCCCGACACCTCCATGATCCTGCTTCCGACATTACTGTGCACATAGTTGTATGTAAAGTTTGATATAACCTGACGCAACCGAATCACATCATGGTACTTTGCGTCGTTCTGAGCGATGTAATTTCGGTAAAGAGTCACTTCCTGGTACGGAGACGATTGCCTGGCTTCGATGTAGATCGCCGGCCTGTTGCGGTTCTGCGTTATGAGGTTATGTTGTATGAATCCTTTGAGTGATGTGGCTGTTCCGCGAGAATCGGCTCGTATATAGAGGCCACCTTGATTGCCTTGGACCAGGTTGTTCTAAAAATGTAAACATTTCAGGAATATTCATTTCCATCTTAGCGTACGAATTACCATAAAGAAGAGAGCCTGCATGTTCTGAACATCTATACTGAGCACCGATTCGCAAGTAGAAAAGTTTCCATAAAGTTGCCGGCAATTGTTCTTGAATTTATTCGAAGCTAGCGTGAATGTAGGTGAAACCTCTCCAGCTGTCGAGTATGTAACTGCCGCTTTGGTGGTCCCACTTATTTCCGAATACGTTATATTGTGCTGTGCATCGCGATCTATTAAAAAGACATTTTACAAATAAATATAAATTTGAATTCCAATATTAACTTACTCAGTCCAATAGCTGAAATCGGGACGGTGACCACTTCAGCGATAAATCCATGGGTTTCTGGCGCCCCACTGGCAATCAAGCGAACGCTAAGCGTTGGTCCTGTGGTTTTGAAGAACGAATTTTGGTTCGATGAATCGGCTTCAACGTTGCCGAGGAATTTCGAAGACACGTTATATATATCACCATCATACAACTGAATTGTGTCTGGTCTTCCGTAGTCCTTGGAATGGTTGAATAGGTTTGATTGCAATAAACGGAAACCAATTGGCTTTGCACGATAGACTGCGTTGAAAATCTTAACGCAATTCACCGGGTTATTATCATACTTGTAGTAGAGCAGAATTCGTTCCTCGACAGTAATCACTTTACTCGGATCGCAAATATCTACGAGCGAGTAAAGGTGGTATGAAAGATCCAGAGACTTGATAGGAACAAAGCTGGACAGATCACTTTCACGACCCTCGCCGGTCAGGGATATGATATTCAAGCCATTTCCAAAGGTTTTATTGATCTTGATAAAGTTCAAGTTGACGGATTCAGTCGGCGAGATCAGGTTGATCGCGTGATGAGCAGAGTTTAGAATGGTGACGGAGGTGATTTTCGGATTTTTGAAAATTGCTTGTATAGCAGCTGACTTTTCACTATGCAAAATGCCGGCGTTTTCAATTCGTACATATTCGAGTCGACTCTCTTTGCCTGCCATTGATCCGTGTGTCCTGATGTCGTGCACACGGTCCTCGTATAGGTTCTGTTCAAAATCGGAATTTGCGAATCGGATGCCACCCCAGTACATTGAGTCGTCGGTGTCTGCGTTACCATAGCAGCTAACAAAGACGAACTCATCGTTCCAGTGGCATTCATGTAACCTTCCATACAACTGACCATTCAAACGTTCTGTACAGTCCTCCAGTCGGTTTTCGTCTCCCTTGCATTCCAGAGGTTGAATCCACGACCAGATTCTGGTTAACGAATTAGTGTGGAAATCAATGCGACGATCGTGTCCGTAGTACACATTGAGTGGATCATAACCAAGCTCTCGACAGACAACCTGTGCATTCCTCTCTGTAAATCGTTTGTCGCATATTGGAACCCACTGCAAAGTTGTGTGGTTAAAGTATTCAAGAAACCCTTCATGCACCGAGTATAGCTCGTCCTCATATGATCTCGAAGAGCAGTTTCTGGCCGTGCACAGGCGAATAGAATCGTGGCTGACCAAATTTTCCAATGAACGTTTGTTCAGAAGCGTGTAGGACTCATGACTTCTTGCCGGTCGAGGTCTCATAATAATCTGGGAATCTTTATAACCAATAGCATTCAACGCTCCAAGAACCAAAATACCCACATTCGGCTCAAATTCCAACACCGCTCCATGCTGAATCGTAAAAGTTACGCCGGGCATGACGGTTATATCGGATATTACTCTATACGGTTCGGGACGTCTCTTTAATGTAAAGTCTTTTGATATTCTCCCTCCGAGTTTCTCCAGATTCAAATCAAGCTCTTTTCCGTGATTTGTGCTGAGGTCTACTGAAACGCTAGCATCAAACGAGTTCTCGATGAGATACGGTTGAAAGACAACTTCGGCGTGATTATTCCAGTTATCGAAATCAAATATTCGGGAGCGGATGTAGGCTGGGTCCGACGATCCCCACCAGTTCTCCATTGCATAGAGGAAGTTGTTAAGTCTGGCCGATCGAACTCCGGCTATGAGGTCGTAGTCCATTGTATTCTGTGCGATCAGATTTCTGTGGATCTTGACTTTTTGAACTCCATCGAATCGAATGACTGACGTTTTCGGAAGTGTTCTTTGCTCTTGCTTCAAGGTTCTTATTTGCGCCCGCATTGTTGATGACCGGTAGCTCGCAACTGGATCATATCTGTTGTCTCTGATCGTG
The DNA here is from genome assembly GCA_958301585.1 of Merodon equestris. Classification (NCBI taxonomy): domain Eukaryota; kingdom Metazoa; phylum Arthropoda; class Insecta; order Diptera; family Syrphidae; genus Merodon; species Merodon equestris. Next base: position 2,597,502 of record OY284416.1, on the reverse strand, counting down.
TTATACTCTATGACAGCCGGTACCTCGCCAATGATCTCGCTCAAACTATCCGCTCGTATCTGTATGACGAACTTACCGTTGTTGTTCTCCATTCGATTGTAGTCGAATTTCAGTTTTTTCTCCATACCATCGAGAGCGATCAGGCCCTTTTGGCAGTCATTGTCCAGGAAAAGGTTGGATGTGAAGTTGACCGATGCGTAATGACCGGTGATAGCTATGGTGAAGTCTCTATTGCGCCTCCAGGTATTGTTGCCCATGAAAACGCTGTGCGTGAAATTTTCGTTGTACTGCCAGACATAGGGTAAGGCTATGTCCATCCCACCATGCGAATTAGACTCAATGGTATTGTCCTGCAGAGCGTAGTGGAAGAGATTATTTGATGATCGTAAATCCTTAGAAATGTGACGAATGCCAAAGCCGTTTTGAAAGATCAGTGAGTTGTTGATGTGAATTGTGATTTCGGACAGATTGCTGGAAGCAACGTCCCAAAACGGAGCCTTAACGAGAAGTGCTTCGCCTGCGTTTGAGCTGATCTCGGAATTAGAAATCTTTATTGATTCGTTAGCCTTTCGCAGGTAATGTTCTCCATTTTGACCAAAGTAACGATTGTAATATAATGCCGAAATGGCTCGAGTATTCTTTTGAATCTTTGTAGATCGAACGGTCAATGATGGCGTCGGTCCGCTTGCAACACGATTTCTAATATCCTGTACCGGTGCTATCAATGTCGACAGCATTATGACCGTCCCACCGAGTGCATTGTTACCGCTTTCGTAATTGATGATGATTCCATAGCTACTACTTGCCACGGGGAACACGCTTAGATCGCGTCTAACCTCCCACAGGTTTGAGCGATCATTTACTGTCTGAGAGTCGAGAATAGAGATTTGTTCTGTCGAGCGGTTTTCAATAGGATTCAAGAGCTGAATGCCTATGACATAGCCGGTTTGGCATCGAACTGCCACCCTTCTTCGCACATTTTCACCGAAATGCTTCTCGGTAAGAATGTACTTTGTCTGCCATGTCGCCAGGTCAAAGTTGAAATCGTGTTTCGGTAAAATGACAGGCTCGTAGTCGGTGTCGAAAGTATTAAAGTCGGGCGCCATTTTAAACCAACCACCTAGTTCCCTCTGATCAATGGCGTACACGACGGGATCATGGGATATCCCGCTGCCGTCATTGTCTTTAATAATTGATCCATGGATCCGCAGTCCCAGTTGCTTTAAGCTTATCCCATTGCCTTTGTTATTGGTGAACTCGCTGTTCTTTATATTGTTTATTGACTTCCCTCCAAACACGTCGGAGTAGATCACCCCGAGTCCATCGTTCAAGTTATCCACGATTCGGACATTTTCCAGATTATGTCGTGCAAAGTCCATCTGCACAGCAGGTTTGAATGAGTTGGTCTTGTAGTCAAAGAGTCCAGCTTTCTCGACAGTGATGTACTGAAGATCGGCTCGTTCGGCTAGCATACTGAACCTCATACCGGCCCAGCCACCCTCGTGACAACGCACGCCGACATCATTTTCGTGCGAGCAAGAGTTCTCGAATTCGCCTCGAGACAATCGTTCCGATCGGCACTTTGTGATGTCGATATCGTGCTCCGTGCACTTGATGTTCGACACAATAACATCTTCAGTTGTCCCTACCGACGGCATTTGAGACGGATGCAGCCGCCAATCTAATGGATTGAGAGTATAGCCCAGTTGATGGCACACCAATGCAGCGTTAATTATGTTCCAACCATAGTCACAGACTGTACCCCATCGATCGTCGATAAAAATCTGCAAGCGACCTTCGTATTCTCCAGCGCCACCTAGTAGACGAATGGGAACTTCAGTTACGTCGTCCTTTCGCATGATCGACTCTGTTTCCATATCAATTGTTTCAATATCTTCGCCATTGGCATCAACAGTATCGTTTGTCGGCGTTTTCATGACCGTATCCCTTTTCAGTGTGAATAAAATGTCGTCCGGCCTTCTGCCTCTCGCTTCGAGCTTGCCTGCGACCATCATTCCAACGCTTGGTTCGAACTTCAACGTAACACCTGGTTGTAAGATCAATTTTCCTCCTGGGCGAATGTTGATGTCCCTATTTACTCGATACGTTCCCGGCGGAATCATCTCCTGACCGTCAACTTCACCGCCTACTATATCCGAGCCCTCTGTGTAGAACTTATGTACGAATGTGGGTATCGATATGATCGTAGAACTGCCCGGATTTGAGTTGTGCAAAAGGTACGGAAGATACTGAATCTTAGCCAGGTTATAGCGATCATTACGATGAAACAACCTTTCGTATATCTTGAACTCGTCTGTGTAACCCAGCCAGTTGTATGTCGCGTTGATGATCTGACTTTGATCGCAGAGCTGAGATCCTATCTCGTATTGCGAATCATAGTTCGAGATGATATTTCGAAATACATCGACATTACTCGATGATATAACAATCGGAGCAGAAACCCGCGACCGTGGATTGAGCTTTCGTTCGCCCGAGTCAGGCAATGCTGGGCCAAACGGCTCGCGCACCTTGTTTTCGCGAACGAAATTCCGTGTAAACAGCAGCCATTGAACGTCCTTCTCGCTGTACGGCGATAGCCCGAGTGACACCACATAGACTCCTTTGTTCCTCATGAAGTAGTTACTCTGAATGATCAGTCTCACCGGAAGCTCATTGAATTCATCCCACGGTTGATTTCGTATGTACAGTGAACCATAGGATCCGTACATGAATTGATTGTATTCGATGCGTCCATTCAGGTTAAGTGCTGGGCTAAGGATAATGGAATTTTTCTTACTATGCTCGAATAGATTGTGGCCAATCTGAAGCTTTAAGACCTCGTTACTGGGATTTTGTAATTTGAACCAACAGCTGTGTATGTGTACATCGTCCAAGTTACTGCCATTGAAGTGGTTTCCGGTGATGTTTACCCACAAAGGGGCGCAAAAGTTGCCATGAAATATCCCCGTTTCTAGGTTGTTAAATATATCAGAGTATTCGACGGTTGTCGTCTGGTTCAGGGGTATGAATTCCTTCCTCTCCAGATCCTTGGTTTCATTGAGCCACACTGCGAAACCATATCCTTGATTGGAGCTCAACGAACTCCTTGAGATGTTCCGATTGCCCCCGTAGTAGGTGATGTTCACGCCATCGCCCTTGTTGAAACTTATATTACTTTGGGTGATATTGACATCTCCGGCTCCACTGGTCACATGAACACCAGACACGTAACCATTATTCGAAATGATTGTCTTTTGTATCTGCAGCTGCGAACGAATATTATCGATAGCTATGCCGCGACCGGAATTATCTTCCACAACAGAATCCACGACTCTCAAGTCATAGGTCTTCGTGTAGCCGGTTGTGACCCGAATGAAACCCAATACTTCCGAACGCATATCTGCTTTAAATTGAATGTATAGCTTGTCTCGAGTACTGGTGACGGCTTGGTGGCGTGTGAAATTTCTTAAGTTCCAAAAGGTTAGTACACGATCGTCGGGAGATGACCCGTCAAAGATCGTAATGCTTGCCGACTCGTTACGGGCGAGAGTGAAGTAATCGAAATGGACTGTCAGCACGTAACCGGGGCGTGTGAAGAAGTACTTTCCACATTCCTTAGGTGCTCCCGCATAGAATTTTTGATGGAGCGATAGACTTATAGGAAATGTTTGACCGGAAGTTGTGGGCAATGTACAAAAGTCATGTATCGTCGCCCGGTCGGTTCTAAGATCTGGACGAAGGTCATGGCCCACATATTTGATTCCATCGGCAGCACTCTGCGTCACGACACATCCTTCCATGCTGACCGATCCGTAGCTCGAGTTGACAAACACACCAATTCCATTGCTGTTTCGCACTGTTACATTCTTCATAGAAAATCCTCCATCCGGTAGGGTGGTATTCAGTCCAGTGAAGGCCGAGTGATTGATTACAATATGCTCCAGCACCGGTGGTAGACCGATCACTTCGATTGCTGATTTCGCAGCACCTCCTATCCCATATCCAGCTCGAAGAATGTCAACAAATTTTAGATTTGACTGGGATATTGCTGAATAGACTGTGTTATCAGCGCCCAATGACTTTGCCACAGGGGCGTTTTCGAATCGTAATCCTCTCCAGTGGCCCACGACACCTGAGTGCACCGGAAGGCATTGTATGCCGATATCACTGTGATAGTCACAGACTCCCGAACCGAGCTGTCTGGACAGCCAGGTACAGTCAAACAATGACTTCTCACCACCTCGACAATGAGGTTCTTCGTACAAGAGACGAGGTGCAAATCGCGCAGAGCGCTCCATCCAATTCCAAAATCTTCCGCCCTCGAAGCCCATCTGTCGACATGTTGTTTCGTAATCCGCTTGTGTCCAACTAAAAGAAACACAATTATACAAGGAGTTCATCGTGCTGAATGTAAGGACTCACTTCCGAGAATTCGTGCACACCGATCGCCACTGTCCCTTGTGAAAGATTTGCAATCTACCTTCTAGTGGTGTTGGCCCATCCACTAGGCGTGCACCGAGTTCTTCAGGATCCGGGAACACCCTATTAGAAACGTCGTTGGTCGTCAATGTAATCCTTTTCGTTGCAGTGCCCTACATGGAAGAATATTCAATTTAATTCGCATTACGCATTAAAGGAGACGAATGTGGATTTGACGCCACAGACGTTGTGTATTTGTACATGAGTCTGAGAATGAACCTTTACTGCAAGTGTCTTTAATGAGTTAATTCATTCAAACCAGCTCGTATAATCAAAGGGAATGACATCAATTAAGAAGCCGCGACCCAACGGCCATTAGGTCAGTTTGCTCGTTCAACTTCAATTAGATCACTTGTAGTCGCCCGCTTCCCAAAAAACGGCTGAGGGTGAATCACTAGTTAATCAGCACATGAGTTCCTGATCATTTATACATAAACTGAATTACTTATGTTGCGTAGGTCACAGTTCATTATCATTTGCTCGCAAGAACGACCAAACGAATTACAGACGTTCAGTCTAGCTTTGTGCGGAGGCGGTAAGCGTGTGTATAGCTCAAGAAACTCGGCGCCAAGGCGCACAATCGATATTGTACAGATAACTGTGTTTATGTATTGACAGCTTAGGTACACTGTACAGGAAGAGTCAACTGAATTTAATGGAATTCGAATAAAATATGCTAATGTCTCGCTCCATACGAATGCAATCCCTTAATTGTGCCACAACGCACTCTAGTTCACAGCGACTGGGGTGAACAACCCCAACAAGTATTCAAACATCCCTTGCAAAGGGAACAACACTTTCGTATTTTTCCCCCAAACTATCGATTGGCCTTCAAATGATGTCATTCGACCCAGTTTCCACGGATGCCGCTATTGTCCGGGAAGTCAATAAGAAAACTACAAAGTGTATACGCTAAATCCCTCCCGTAACCCTTGGACAATGTGTGTCTCTGAGGGCGACAGTCGGTGACGCAATGTTTGCTTATCCGCTTACTATCAGTAGTAGGTTAATCAGTCATTCGCTGGTGATAAGATAGCGACGCTTCTATGTACATTTCGGAACAGGTGAATCAAACAAAAATAACTGAACAACCTGCAAATTGAAAATATTCACTTACAACCGCATGCATGACTCCTCTGACTGTTATGCCGACAGATGGGGAAAATTTTACAGTCACTCCCGGCTCTATGGTCAGTTTGGCACCCGGTGGAACCTCGATATCCTCCGATACGACAAACGGGCTCTCGATAGCACGTAAAATTCGTTCGCCTGCGATTTCACCGCCATGAATTTGGGTTACCGGTCGACTGAGGGTGTCCTGCGGCGGGATTTCCTCGACATCTATTTCGTTCTCACTGAAAACACCGTCATTTCGCTGAGCCGCGACTAAATTAAACGAGTAAACTACACAAAATATCACAATGAAACTGGAGAGCCCAATGCTCCGATTACTCATCCTCAGGCATGTCATAGTCACTTGGATATCATTGATTTCCGTCTATGACATATCTCTCACTTGGCACTAGTGTGTGGCTTGGAATCACTCTAAACATTTACAAACCACGATCCGTTGTTGCGTGAAGATAGAAACTTAAAACACAAAGTTAACACAGTTTTTGGGGCGGGGGTGATTCGTCAGCTGGAACCGTGACGATGAACGGTTAACGGCGGCTAAAACACGAATGGAAAAGTTAAATAAAACTGGTATAACGAGATTAAGAATGCATCTACACTCAAAGAACCGTTACGAAGAACTGAACAAAACACAACAGTGAAAAGTCGGAAAACCGAAAAACGAATACCAAAGCACAGGGTGGAAATCGGTGTGCGCGCGTACCACAAGACACAATACGGACCGAGGAGTGTGTGGAGGCGCGTATAGTCACGGAAAACTAAACAAATGAAGCAGAGTGTGTTACGTGAATGAAAAGCTGCAGAAAGGCAGTGTGCATTGAACCCCACTCGATTCGGTTTTGAATGCCAATAAATAGTTGGATGCACGAGCACAGGCAGGTAAGCGATAGGTACCCCGCTGCTTAGTGGTATGGGTGCGTCACACTTGTGTCGATACACGAAAGCGACAGGAACTAATACACAGTTGCGCGGATTTTGTTTCTCGAATTATCAAAAAATAAGAAAAAAAATAAAACGACGTCAACTGACAAAAAGTTTATGGAACCAGCCCCAAATGGCACTGTTCCGCACGCGTGAAGAGGAATATCTATTAATCTATCCACATTCACCTTTCGGATTTAGAAATTCACTTGAGCATTCAACAGGTATTAAATTCAAACGGAAACATTAATTCAATAGAACGGGTATGCAGCTTAATCGAAGTATTTTTCACAGAATTCAAATACACAAAAGAACATGGCTGGAGGAATGCCAACCAGCTACCACGGATCCACATCACTTTACCGATCACTTTTTGAACATCAATTCGAATTCTTTAACATTTACGAGATTACAATGCGAAATTATGAATTTTAGTCTATTTTCTCCGAGTCCAGTGGCTAATTTAGAGTGGCGATAAATATTTAGGTGCGGCCCCTAGACAGAAGCACTTCACGTCAAAGAAACACGGATCAGACAAAGCACAAACGACCACTCCAAAGGTGAACGCGACAATGAACACTTTCGTTGGAGAAAACTTTTAAGTGTGGCTCCGCTCAAGCCTTAACGTAAGTTCGACTTGGAATCGCTATCGTCATTTCTCTTCTGTAAAGTTCTCTTTCAGATTCACCTGTTATTGGACTTGGCTCTAAAGCTCTCCTAGTCAATCGATGAACGGTGACAGATGAGAGTCAGTGAAGTAATAGAGGTACCTGATACGATCGGCTTTAATTTCAGTGTGGACTTTTAATTACTAGTTCGAGTAGAATTATACTTTTGTTGGTTCTCATATGATCTTGGCCTACATGCACATGTTACATCCGATGTGTATGCTACACAGGGAAGATGAGTCAACATCGCTGAGGGCACAGTATGTGTGAGATGAGAAATACGTATCTTCAGGTTCTATTGACTCATTCTTGTTTGTTACAACTGGGTGATAACATCGTATTAGTATACAATTAAGAGCTGACTGAATTTAATCAACTATGTCGTTGGCAGGTCAGTTACTTGTAATTCAAGGCTGGTGGCCACGCTCTTCCCGTCGACACACTATCATTTAGTGCATTTAAGCGTGGGATAATCTATGCCGATATGTACGAATATGTACATTGTACAAATGTAAATAGAATTTGTATAAAAAGTATCGGGAAAGTTTCGAAAAAATAGATTTAGTTCAGACTGGGGCATGGACCTGATAATACAGGATAAAGGTGCTGATCGCTCTTAACTTGGCAATATGCCAGCAACGATCCCTGTCAATAATCAGGTCAAGTTGACATACAGCCTCCACGCGGCGCTCTCTGGATAGCCGTACCAATACCCGTTGGGAGGTATACAACGACCAACCTAAGCAAGAGGGCACAATCCGACCAGACTGACCGTTGTGCGGAAGACTAACAACCCACCCAGCTTCGGATACACGGGCGGATAAACGGCGGCGACACAGAACGAAAAACCAGCCCGATTTGCGGGGGTGCTCCTGGAACGTTAAAATTCTGTACACTCCACATATCCTCACGCAATATAAGGCGGATATTACTACGATCCAGAAAATAAGTTGAATATCAGAAAAAAATTGTTTAAAAAGAGAGTGCGACATTTATTACAGCTATCACAAAATATTGCAAATGTTGAGATGCGGATGCGTTGTGAGTAAGCGGCTAAGGTCGAAAGTTATCGACTTTAAACCAATAAGCCATCGCCTGGCTGTGCTTCCCATTCCAGTTTTATACATATACATATACACGCGCCCCTTGTGAGGAAGCTGAAGCGCCCACCAAAGAGGACTTCTATGACCTCTTGGCCAGACTCTTCCAAATTGCGAAGGTAATCTTGTTACTGACCCGCAGGGAATGGTGGATGTCTTGAAGCAACACTTCCAAATGCTGCTAAACGGCAAGGAATAAAGAGAGTGGTAGGGAACGAAGAAATCCCAACTCCATTCAGCATTAAAGGAGTCGGCACAGCTACATATACATATATAAGCTGAAGAACAACAATGCCGAATGAATTTGAGAAGATGAACGAATGCCCGACGACTGGCATAGATTGACGGACTGGCATAGCTGTATTTGCCTCATTCACAAAAAAAGCGATCCTACCCCGTGCGCCAACTACCTTAGTATATCCCTCATAAACGCCTGCCTATCCAGCGTACTATGTCAATGTCTAAAGCCTTTTTGCACCGCACAAATCGGCACATACAAGTACGGCTTCCGGCCCAGCAAATCGGCTATAGACCAAATTTTCACACTAATCCTGGGAAAGACCAACGAGTTTCAAACGATACGCACCATATTTTTATCGATTTCATAACTGCATACGACAGCGATCACCACACACAATTCTTTTATGCGATGGCCGAATACGGCATTCCGGAAAAAACTGATGTCGCGCTACACTGAAGAAATCGCGATGAATCGTGCAGTTTGGTTCAAGAAGCTAGGAACCGTTCGAAACATGCACCGCATTTCGGTAAGGTGATGTACTGTTGTGTAACTTCTTCAATCTGGTACTCGAACACATAGTACGAAGAACAAGTCTAAACCATTTTCTATAAGTCGGTCACACTGTTGGGAAACTCAGATGATATTATCGCGTGCTCCCAATTTGGCATTGTAGAAACCTTCAAAGCGATTGAAGGTAAACGAGGAAAAACCAAAATACATGTTGTCGAGCAGAAACCGATCCGTCAGCACATAGCAATCGACAGCTACAACTTTGAGGTAGTTAAGGAGTTTGTCTACCTCGGGGCAAACATAAACTCCACAAATAGTGGATGCCATATCATAGTGGAAATCCGGCGCAGAATCACCCTTGGCAACCGTTTTTATTACGGTCTGTCAAAACAGCTGGGGTCAATACACCTCACTCGTCTTCTTCTTCTTAGATGGCGTTACAGCTCACGCAGAACCAGAGCCAAGCTTCTCTCATTCACTTATGTTATGTGCGATTTGTTTTTCATACAAGTGAACGCGACCTGCAGTTTAATGGCGAGGTTAATAACTTGCATTTTCAAGGCAGGTGTACTACGGCGGGTTTTGCCAGTACCCCGCCGAGGAGAGAGCCGCGAAATGAACATTCGATGGCGTTGGCGTTATTGGGATCCGAACTCGCTCATCGTGCGCCAGAGACCGATACACTACCTACTGCGCCACGACGCTCGCAGAACTAAAATCATGCTCTACAAAAAACTGATCCTGTCAGTCTTGCTCTCTGAAGTCAAAAACTGGACGATAAACAGGACGGCAGAATTGATCTTGGGCTCCTTCGAAAAAAGCTTTGGGTAGTTCGACTTTTTCGTTTGGCTTTGATTTTGATAAAACCCTCGTATGGCAAGAGTTTTCTGCAAAAGTACACGTTCTCGCTAAGACGCCGCGCCGGTGTTACATATCTTCCTTGAGGACAGCACATATACTTAATACATGCAGTGGTTCCGGCGAATAATCCGATAAAGGCAATTTCTTTAGAAAATAATAATAGTGAGGTTGAGGATAATACCTCATGGAGGTATCCATGAGATTTTGCAATAATGTACAATTTTTTTTTTTTACATATTTTACTTTGACTCAGTATAGAAGGCTTTACGAAATATAAAGCATTTCTTGGCTCCGAACAGAAAGGAACCCTTCTTCTTCTTTTCCTTTTTATCCCGGCGTCGTTATGGTCAGAAGTGTAGGACCATAACCTTCCCACTTAACTGCATTCCTACTGGTCCGCTTGTGGGGTCCGCCGGTTTGACCTCAGAAAGTAGCGGCAGGCTTCCCGGTTTGGGATTACTTCATCGCTGAGGCCAATCAAATGCTGGTGTTTTTGCATTTGTTTGCACCAATTGTTTTTCGGCCTGCCTTTTTTGCGTGTTGAAATTGGAATGTTGATTGATAACGCCTTTTGGACGGGGTTCAAAGGATCTCTCCTTTGAACATGGCAATACCAACTGAGTCGGTCGCGCTCTATATTTCTTGTGATGGTTTCTTTTACGTGGAGGCTTCCTCGGATCTTTGAACTTCTAATTCTGTCACGCTTTGTTACTCCCGCTGTCATGCGAAGCATCTTCATCTCAGTTGCCGTTAATTTGCTCTCATACTTTTTGTGCATTGTCCAGCATTGTGAACCGTATGTGAGCGCCGGACGTACAACTGAAGTGTAGAGCCTTCCTTTCAGCTTAGGGGGAAATTTTCGATCACAGAAGATGGCGGAATTTTCCCGCCACTTCATCCACCCTACGCTTACGCGATGTTTGATGTCGTCATCACAAGTTGCTTCTCTATTAATCATAGATCCCAGATATTTAAACTTTTCACACTTGGGAAGCACTCTTCCATTCAAGTAAATGTCTGGAATAGGCTGATGAGGGTCAGAGAACGGGCAGCACAGATACTCTGTCTTCTTTGAACTAATACGATACCCGTGTCCCTCAAAAATGTCCACCCACACATCAAGTGCTCGTTGTAGGGACGCCTGATCATCACTTATAATGGCCCCATCGTCAGCAAAGAATAGCTGGTGCACATTGGGGTCCGTCACTTTTCCTTCAAGCAAGCAATCAAGGACTGCTATAAAAAGCAGTGGGCTGAGGACGCTCCCTTGGTGTACACCGACTTTGATTGCGAACTCTTCGGTGACTCCTGCGGTGCATCTTACTCTTGTCGTTGCTCTCTCGTACATGTCCATAATCACTCGCACGTAGGTTTCTGGAACTCCTTTTTGTCTTAGCGCTACCCATAAAAGATCTCTTGGTTGCCGGTCAAAGGCCTTCTCGAAATCAACCAACACCATATGCAAGTCCTTTGAAGAATCACGATGCTTTTCCATCATGATCCTTATACTTTGGATTGCATCTGTTGTTGATTTACCCGAGACAAACCCGCACTGGTCATCAGATAGTCGTATTATTTTCCGCAGTCGGCTATCTAATACCCGTTCAACGATCTTCATGGTGTACGACATCAGCTTGACAGAACGGTAGTTATCACAATTTCGCGTATCACCCTTTCCTTTGTGCAATGGAAGAAGATAGCTTTCCCTCCATTGATTAGGCATAGTGTCGCCTCTCATAAGTTTGGAGATAAGAACCATGAGCCATCTAGACCCGATGTCTCCCATCTTTTTCCAGAACTCAGAGGGTATCCCGTCCGGCCCAACAGCTTTTCTTTTCTTGGAGTTTTTAACCGCGTACCGAACTTCTTCGACTGTGATGTCGGGTATTTCGGCATGATTCGGGGCGGCTCTTGGAAAGTACACTCGGGGAAACTGTTCGTTCAGAAGTTCCTCGCAATACTGTCGCCATCTGTGGAGAATTTTTTCGTCTTCCACAAGGAGTTGGCCTTCAGCATTGTTAATAAACTTTGGGAAACGAATCTCCTGAGCATTTCTTCTTCTCTGGGCGGCTATCTTAAAGATATTTGCTCCTTTGTTCAAATTGTTTTGTCGAAGCTCCTGGGTAGCCTGGTTCCTGTCAGACGCGGAAGACGATATTTCTTCCAACTCCTGATAGAGGCCTTCCATGCTTTTCGCTTTGAATTCGGCGCATTTTTTCTTCGCGATACCTTTGCAACATCTGTATACCTTTTCACGGCGAGCTTTTTCCTCTCTATTAGTAGAAGAGCACTTTGACCAAGCTTGGAAAGCCATTTTCTTTTCGTGTATCACTGCTTTGGCTTCGTCTGTCCACCACCAGGTTTCTTTTGCGTGTTGGCAGGGGCCTTTAGATGTTCCGAGCAGTGATTTGGCTTTCTCCAGGCCAGATTGTTGTAGGGAATCCCACATGTCTTGTGCTCTGCACTCCTCATTACCGACCTCATCGATAATGGAAGAGAGGTAGTTTTCCATGATGGTAATAAAAGCTTCGCCTTTTCCTTTATCCAGCTTATACCACTTGATTCTCTCAGACACCTTCGTTTGCTGCTTTGACTTCTTTCTCGCATCCATAAAAAATTCAGTCAGGAGGAGACGGTGTTGAGGGGCGATCGCGTCTCCCAGGATCACTTTGCAATCTTTAGCTCGTGGCTTCATGAAACTGGATACCAAATGATAGTCTATTTGAGTTTCATTTCCGCCGCTGCTATAAGTGATCAGGTGCCGGCTTTGTTCAGAAAGGAACCCTACTTAGAAGTTAGACAAGTATTAGTTAATTTAGTGAAATAAATTAATAGAAATTACAGATCTAATCCCCAAAAGTCATTCCACTATTCACCACAAAAATGAATTTAAACTGTCGGGACAAGGGCAAGGACGATTGACAGACAAAGAAGAAAGGAGGATTTTGATGGAGGTGAAGAAGGATGCCTTAAAACGGCATGACAAGTACTCGTAATTTTTTTTCTAGAAAAAGATGTGACACATGTCTACGGCAATTTTCGACGAAAAAAGTTATAAATATGTAGGTCCCAAAATCAAAACTTTAGGAATACAACTGGACAAAAGAATACCTCGTGAAAACAAACTTCAGGTAAACGATACGTTTCTATTTTAAGGGTATATTTGTGTGTTTTAATTATGTTTTGTTATATTTTTGAGGGTATTTTAGACGAAAGTTAAATTAAGCTGCATGGATCGGATGGTAAGCTTTACGTGCTGTAAACCGAATGCTAAGCTTCAGTATAATTGGAGGCGACTCTATAATGATTTGCAAACGCTGGAGTTGTTAAATTACATTTTGCAGAAATTGAAATTACTAGATTTGTCAACCTCATCAAATTTAAAGAAAATTGTAGCAAAGTGCAGAGTAATTGCATATTGCAAAAAAATTTCATTCTACCAGGTTAAGCATCCCAAGCACACAACAGAAATCACCAAACTTTGGTCAATCTACAACTGCGCAGACATGAAATAGAACGTTCCTTATGCATTGGCCAGGAATCACGATCTTTTCTGGGATGATATTAAAGGAATCACCTTACCTTATTTGAATTTTTTTTAAATGAAATGAATTCGTCACCGACTTAAAAGAGGAAGAAGAATTCTCCGTTGTCATCCTGAAGAAGCTACACAGGAAGCTTGTCTCTATAGACTATTAGTCTATTATACTATTAGAGCTTTTTATGATTTTATGTTTTAAACGTTCATTAGGCAATATTTTGATTATTCGTTTTTTCCCCACATTTTTTATCGTATGTTGTAGGTAGATGTTACTGTGTTTAAGGCAAGTCCAAGAAGTGATTTCTCGATGCCCAAGCTTTATCATTCTTAAGCGAATCTTGTTTCTACAAAAGTCCCAAATTGTTGAGTTATCCATATAAGATTTCCATATGGCAGGGCATGTGACCAGAGGCAAACAAAGCTACTATTAGCTTTAATAGTAAAATATCGTGTGAAATAAAAGTAGATATCTTCCATTCGGTCGTCAATTTTTTTCCTATTCACCGATAGGTGGCAGCACTACCATCAACATATAACATATCTGTCCAGCAGGTCTGCCAACATACAAAATGCTTCTCTAGCCGGTAAAAAAACGCGAATCGTGAAGATGCCGTGCGTTGATTGGTCGATGCACACTCCTTCCTTGCCAAAAACCAAGCCATGCCCGCCGCCATTTTACCGACCAAATACCATTCTCGTTTTTCGCTTCGAGAAGACAAGACGTGTTCAAGTGGTGCCCGTGAATAAAAGTGACTCAACATATTTTTTTTCTTAATTACATCAGGTGCAACGCAAAGCACCTTAAAATAAATCGTAAGCCGGGAAAATTTAGGCGCAACGGTAAAAATTCTTCACAAATTTTATGAAGAAAGATTGGAAAGTTAAACAGATAAAATTACTTGATACTTTTGGGTAATTTTCGACGTTTTCCTCCTCTCCCTACTTCACTCCAAAATACATACTTAGTATATTTAGAGCCGAATTTATATTTGTCTAAGCGCATTTAAAGTGCCTGTGCCTTGTTTTAGGTCAATATTCTGCTACAGCAAAGAAAAGAAAAAATAAGTTAATCCGAAACAAATTCGCAATCGCCATTATATAAAGCCCCATTTGTAGCTTCATCGCGTCGATTACACTGAAATCGCTAATGGAAAGCTGTTATCAATCCAAAAATATATATAAAAAAAAAATTACGAAAAATCCATACTTTTTCCGAGCGACGCCATCTTGAAATGGGGTGTTGTACACCAACCAAGCTACCCCATTAAATTTTTCAATAATCCGCCTGCGAAATGAACAATGCATATTGTAACGTACTCGTCTTGTATGTACCATATATGCAATTGAAGCTGAATCAGACTGAACAAGACACAATCACCTTAATTGTTTATCGATGAAACGTCGTATTACATCCTATATTTACGTAGAAAACTATAAATGCACATAGTAAATGCTCTTCTGCCTGCGCGCAATTAATATACAGAAATCTCCGAATGGCTAACGGACGACCAGAAAAAAAAATAATCAAATTTCCTTTCCTCCCGAATTATATACGTTTAGTCCTCAGTTTGGAATACATGACGCATGCCTTACTTCATGATCACGACATATCGACTATCTGAGCGAAGTGTGAGCGAGCGCATGCTGAAGGTGGTGTGGAGTGGAGCCTACGATCGATCTCTATATATTTGGTTTTGTTAATCTTTAAATAGTTTGCTTTTATTGATATGCTTTGATCTCTGATAACATATTTGTATAATATATTGAGAGGAAGACATGCGTTTTGTGCTTTGCGCACGCGAGGGGCCATATTTGATTACGATTTGCTATACTTATAACCCAATTCATAGCTCTTTCTGGTACAGTTTATTTGAGGACGCATAAATGTGCTTAATTTATTGGTGACACAACATTGGTATTTGCATCCGGTTTTATAGTTTATAGAGCCACATCACACGGCGTGATGCGCATAAAAAAAAATTTTATCGGTTCTTAAGTAGGAAAGTGAAGTGACAAACGAGAAAGACGTGTTTGCGTAAGTTGATATCTAGAATTTCCTAAAATTGATTAAGTATGGCTCCTCTTATCGTTTGTAACTTAATCGCAGTCTAATACCTCGCTTTTGTTTAAGATGAGTAATAGACAATCAAACTTGAATCACTCCACACCGGCTACACCATGCCTGCACACACACCACTACGATAATCTTCTTTCATTAAACGTTTGTAGAACGAAAAATACAAAATAAAAAGAACAAAAGCCTAATCTCACCTTTGGACCTGACCTGTACACTTTCTTAATATTTAATTTCGCTGTTATTTTATATAAAATCTTAGTAAATATCGTGCGTTCGCCGAATTTTATGTTATATCGCTACTACTACCTAGTACCTACTATTCTACATGCAATAAAAAAAATCACATTTACCTACTCATATCAAAGAACGAATACCTTTACCTACTATTATCAAAACATTTCACAGTACAAAAACGAAGTCGTCGTAGCAACTCTTCGTAGGCAACGTTATTGATTTACGGTCACACAGACGTAAACAAGCACAAGAAGTTCTCCGTGATTCTACGCATCGTCGTCAACAGAAAGTGTCGTCTACCGCAGCGAATCTTCGTCGTCGTACTACTACTACTACTTGACAACAGAGCTAACTACGAACATGAGTAACAGTCGAGGCACACGCGTCTATGTCGGAAATCTAACCGATAAAGTTAAAAAGGAGGATCTGGAAGGAGAATTCACGAAATACGGTAAATTAAACTCTGTTTGGGTTGCTTTCAATCCCCCAGGTTTTGCATTCGTCGAATTCGAGAACCGCGATGAAGCTGTCAAAGCATGTGACATCCTAAATGGGTCTGAAATCTTAGGATCGCAACTACGTGTGGAAATTTCAAAGGGTCACCCGAGGCAAGGACGTCGTGGTGGCAGGGATTTCGGTCGTCGACAAGGCGGCAGTGGTGGCGGTTTTCGCGGACCGCGCAGCAGCAGCGGTGGTTTTCGTTCCAGAGGGCCACCGGGACGTGGCTATAGCCAGGACAATGGTTACAGTTCAGGCGGACGTCGTGGAGGTAGTGGCGGCTACGGTGGTAGCAGTCGGGACAGCGGCGGTTTCAGTGGTCGACGCGATGGTTTCAGCGGGGGTGGTCGCGACAGTGGCCGTTCCTACGGTGGCGGTGGCGGCGGCGGCTTTAGCAGTGGCGGCCGAAGTGGTGGCAGTCAAGGCGGTCGTTTCCGGTCCCGATCACCAGCCGCCGGCCGAAGATTTTAATTTATCATTTACAACACATTTTACTTATAAATTATTATCTATAACACTAGAAATTACTGTTTGACTTAAAATACGTTTTGCATTACATATTCCTAACTACAAGAGAAGAGAAAACAAGCAAAGCAAAATGTCGCCGCGCGTTTTTGAGGGCGTCAAGTATTTTATATTTTATTTCGTAAATGTTAGGTTCTCGATAAAGAAAAAACAAAAACAAAAAAACGCATAAAATATACATAAATAAACGAAAAAAGGATTTAATGTTAATGTGACAAAAGATTTCATTGTATGAGTAACGACTAATACCTTTGCCAAGAGAAACGTTTTAAAAGAAATTTTAAATAAAAAAAAACTTGTACATGTGTGAGAAAAGTATTACTCGTAGATGTTCTTCTTCCAACGGAAGATAGTCCTAGTTGTATCTCGAAAATGATTTGCGCCCTTTCTCTACAAATCCCTCTTTAACAAAAGACTATGCAAGCCGAATAAACGAGAAATTATAAAAATTGAAGATGTTTGTTTCTTTTTGGAAGGAGTTGGCGTTGTTTTTACATACTTGATGGATGGAGAATATTTTTTAAGTAAAAGGTAACAAAAATGAGATCAAGAATGGCTGCTATTAGTGCAATGAAAGATGTAAAAAGTGAGTTTACGAAGGGGAGTTGAAATTCTTTGAACTCGGGAAATTGTTTTTCTTTTCATAATAATCAATTATTAAGGCTTTCGTATAGCGAGACGTCTTTTTATTTTTCATGTTTTCCGCAACGAAGTTTGATGACATCAACATGCAATTGAATACTTGGCAGAATAGCGGAAGTAGTTTTTGATCTAAGATAAGAAAGATAAAGAACTATACTTCAATAGTGGCCTTGTAAAACAACTGTCACAGTTTTCTTTTTTGGTCGTTGAATTTATGATATTTTTAATTTTATTTTACTATTGTTAAAATTAAAAAAAAATATATTAAAATATGCTTTACATATTTCGTTTCAATATACTAAAAAATGGCTGAGCTGTTCCAGTTACACTTGAGGGGTGCCGTGAAATAACGCCCAATTCCCAAATTCGGCCTTATTTCACTTTATGAAAGCGAAATAGCGCCGAATTTTCATGTTCGGTCTTATTTCACTTTGTCAAAGTGAAATGAAGCCGAGTCGGCCTTATTTCGCTTTTAATTCATAAAGACATTCAGATAAAGATTCCTGTTTTCAGATTTGCACCCCTGAAAATGTTCCGTTGAATGGATTTACACGTATTTCAAACACATTCAACATTTCGTTTTTATTTTATTTTAATTAATACAATTTTAGTTATTTAATTATTTTGAGTGGCATATACGGTAGCCTATGTTAACACGTTGAATGCCCACGTGCAAGTCAAAAAATATTATTAAAGTGCCAACTGTGTTTTTCTGTGGTAAAGTGTATTTTAGTGTATGTTTTATGTATTTGATAGTTTTTTTTAGTGTAATTGTGCCGTTATTCAGTGTTTTTGGACCATGACCACCGGTGGGTCATGTGGCACTTTGGCAATATAATTGCATCAACATCGTCGTCGTTCGCTCTCAAATAGCGGTGGTTGTGACCGAAATTTAGCAAACCTTGCACTTATTCAATTTACAAATTATGTGACCCTACTGGTTACACCGTTACAAGTTCCGTATATGCTGGGAAAAATAATGGTTCAAATCAAAGAGGTGTACCATCGCAGTCAACATCGCATAGTACCTAAATAGTAGTAGATTTAGCGGAGTGCTATTTGGACAAGGCCAGAACTATAGCGACTGACAACTTTTATACTTCTGTCGCTTTAGCAAGAACTTTGCTTGCGCGTAAGACGCATTTGATTGGAACCCTGCGTAAAAATCGAAAAGGAAATCCAATAGAAGTAACAATGGCAAAGCTAAAGAAAGAAGATATTATCGGACGGGAAAATACATCTGTAGTAACAGCCAAATGGAGAAATAAGCGGGAAGTTCTGATGCTGAGCACAAAGCATGACCTCAAGGTGATAGCTACCGGAAAAAGGAATCGAAATAATGAAGCCATAACAAAGCTAAAAGTAATAGTCGACTATAACCATGCTAAACAAGGAATAGACATTTCGTACCAAATGGCTTGCTATTTCTCTCCGTTGAGGAAAACAATAAGGTGGTACCACAAAATTGCTTTCGAATATTTGTTGTCAACGTCTGTAGTCAATGCGTTGGTAATTTACAAGGAAAAAACAAAAAATAACACAAATCGTTGACTTTCGGAAATCAATTTGCGAAGCATTATGTGACCAAAGACGCGCCAACATACGCGTGGAACCCTAACGTTGTTCTTCTCATGCCCTCGAAGAATTCGAAACAAGAGACCAAAACAATCGCAAACTCAGAAAACGTTGTTCGAACTGCTACGGGGAGTTTTCAAAAATTATGAAATGGAGTGAAGCAGGAAAAACAGCCAAAAAAGTTTCAACATTTTGCAATACATGTGAAGGAAAACCAGCACTGCTTGGAATGCTTAAAAAAAAAAAACATTAATTTTTATAACTTATGTATTGTTTCTAAGAATTAAAGTATTTATTTTGTTATTTTTTCGATAAAAGTCAAAGATCTCCAGTTATTTATGAATTCTTTTCAATATTTTTTTTTTGAATAGAGTGCCAATAATATCCAAAATTTGTACATCGGATTTTTTTTTCTTATAGTGAAATAACTGACTTTAGAAAAAATAATATTTTACTCTTGAACCATTGGCAACCATCTGGCAACCATGCCAGAAAAAAAACATGGCACATGACCCACCGGTGGTACATGTGGCCTCATGAGAATACTTATCATGACTCACTGGTGGCATTCAACGTGTTAATAACTTATAACATAACAGAGAGGAAAAAGCTCGCCGTGAAAAGGTATACAGATGTTGCAAAGGTATCGCGAAGAAAAAATGCGCCGAATTCAAAGCGAAAAGCATGGAAGGCCTCTATCAGGAGTTGGAAGAAATATCGTCTTCCGCGTCTGACAGGAACCAGGCTACCCAGGAGCTTCGACAAAACAATTTGAACAAAGGAGCAAATATCTTTAAGATAGCCGCCCAGAGAAGAAAAAATGCTCAGGAGATTCGTTTCCCAAAGTTTATTAACAATGCTGAAGGCCAACTCCTTGTGGAAGACGAAAAAATTCTCCACAGATGACGACAGTATTGCGAGGAACTTCTGAACGAACAGTTTCCCCGAGTGTACTTTCCAAGAGCCGCCCCGAATCATGCCGAAATATCCGACATCACAGTCGAAGAAGTTCGGTACGCGGTTAAAAACTCCAAGAAAAGAAAAGCTGTTGGGCCGGACGGGATACCCTCTGAGTTCTGGAAAAAGATGGGAGACGTCGGGTCTAGATGGCTCATGGTCCTTATCTCCAAACTTATGAGAGGCGACACTATGCCTAATCAATGGAGGGAAAGCTATCTTCTTCCATTGCACAAAGGAAAGGGTGATACGCGAAATTGTGATAACTACCGTTCTGTCAAGCTGATGTCGCACACCATGAAGATCGTTGAACGGGTATTAGATAGCCGACTGCGGAAAATAATACGACTATCTGATGACCAGTGCGGGTTTGTCTCGGATAAATCAACGAGAGATGCAATTCAAAGTATAAGGATCATGATGGAAAAGCATCAAAGGACTTGCATATGGTGTTGGTTGATTTCGAGAAGGCCTTTGACCGGCAACCAAGAGATCTTTTATGGGTAGCGCTAAGACAAAAAGAGTTCCAGAAACCTACGTGCGAGTGATCATGGACATGTACAAGAGAGCAACGACAAGAGTAAGATGCACCGCAGGAGTCACCGAAGAGTTCGCAATCAAAGTCGGTGTACACCAAGGGAGCGTCCTCAGCCCACTGCTTTTTATAGCAGTCCTTGATTGCTTGCTTGAAGGAAAAGTGACGGACCCCAATGTGCACCAGCTATTCTTTGCTGACGATGGAGCCATTATAAGTGATGATCAGGCGTCCCTACAACGAGCACTTGATGTGTGGGTGGACATTTTTGAGGGACACGGGTATCGTATTAGTTCAAAGAAGACAGAGTATCTGTGCTGCCCGTTCTCTGACCCTCATCAGCATATTCCAGACATTTACTTGAATGGAAGAGTGCTTCCCAAGTGTGAACAGTTTTAATATCTGGGATCTATGATTAATAGAGAAGCAACTTGTGATGACGACATCAAACATCGCGTAAGCGTAGGGTGGATGAAGTGGCGGGAAAACTCCGCCATCTTCTGTGATCGAAAAATGCCCCATAAGCTGAAAGGAAGGCTCTACACTTCAGTTGTACGTCCGGTGCTCACATACGGTTCACAATGCTGGACAATGCACAAAAAGTATGAGAGTAAATTAACGGCAACTGAGATGAAGATGCTTCGCATGACAGCGGGAGTAACAAAGCGTGATAGAATTAGAAGTTCAAAGATCCGAGGAAGCTTCCACGTAAAAGAAACCATCACAAGAAATATAGAGCGCGACCGACTCAGTTGGTATTGCCATGTTCAAAGGAGAGATCCTTTGAACCCCGTCCAAAAGGCGTTATCAATCAACATTCCAATTTCAACACGTAAAAAAGGCAGGCCGAAAAACAATTGGTGCAAACAAATGCAAAAACACCAGCATTTGATTGGCCACAGCGATGAAGTAATCCCAAACCGGGAAGCCTGCCGCTACTTTCTGAGGTCAAACCGGCGGACCCCACAAGCGGACCAGTAGGAATGCAGTTAAGTGGGAAGGTTATGGTCCTACACTTCTGACCATAACAACGCCGGAGAAAAAAGGAAAAGAAGAAGAATAACTTATAACAGAACAACGTTGAGGAAATAAATGCCTAGAATATGAGACTTAACAACATACTTTGGTGGTACTTTGAACAATTTGCTTGCAAGAGTTATGTTTTCGCATGAGTATAGTAAAAGTTTTTGGCCAGTCTATTTATTTAAGAATTTAGAAAATTGGCGCGAATTTAGAACTTTTATTTTCTCTAATTCTAAATTCTTAAATAAATAGAATGGCCGAAAACTTTTACTATACTCATATGAAAACATAACCATTATTTTCTTACATCATTAACATAAATACGAAAAACTATTTCTTACCCTATCCACTGTTTTCTGAAATATATCCGAAAATCTTTAAATATGTACTCCCCTTTTGCCTTCTCTATGAATTCGGCTTTATTTCACGGCACCAATTTAAGGGTAGTGGGTTGGTGTCGCAACTTTTTCTTTTGTTCACTGTACATCACTCAATAAGTTCGTATGGTGACTAATGAAACAACTACTTCTGCTTCGAGAGTGGAGCGACGCCCTAGCACATCGATTCCCTTTATGTAAAACGATTTATCTTCAGCCCCGGAATACCCTTCAGTTGTGACAATCACTTTTTTATTAGAGCCTGACTTCTTCTTCTAGAGCAGAGGTTCCCGAACTTATTTTTCTCATAGACCACTTTCAAAATTAACCCTCTGCTGCTACATTTTTACCATATTCCTAAAACTCGTAAAAAATGTGAAGATTAGATCAAGCGATGGAAATTTGCATCGCGGCTGAGTACCAACCCTAAATTCGGTGTGGTAAAGATAAGAAAACTAGTATATGTATGTATTTTCTTCTGTTCTATTTATTAAAATAATACGATTACAGATTTTATAGAGCTAAAATTACAAAAACAAAATCATAATTTTAATAGGTGGGATGTATTTTATGGATTGCCAGCAAATTATCAATATTTGGCTTCAGATTTGTAAGGAATATCCGCAAATCTCCCCGTTCTGTGATGTTCATTCTGCTCCTTTTATTTATTAATAAGTTTGTAACGACGCTAAAACCTTTTCGACAAGGTATGACGAGGGAAACGCTATCAAAAGTTGCCTCGCAATTCCGCACAGCCCAGGATTTTTTTCGGGTATTTCCGCCTGTAGCCAAAATGTTTGATAGCCTTTTTTAAATTTCACTTTCAGCTCCTCATTGGCGCTAAGCTCGAGTAGCTCCTCTTGTAATACCACATTCGACACTTCCGTTTCATCAAATGGATTTATGATCCATGGTGATATTTCCATCGTGAGAATATCTTCAAATTTGTTTTTGAAGTCATCATGAAAGACATTCTGCCTGTGATAAGTTTTGAAACTGGGAGAATTCCCGCCTAATATTTTGCTCATAAATTTCAAATTTCCAAGAAAAAAATAAATTACACCCTTTGTTTTTATTAAATTTAGGCTGTCCCCTTGTAACTTTGTAACTGCGAGTTAATATCATTAAATTTTCGTAACAAATCTGTCAAATACGCGATATCTGCTTTCAATTTGATCAGGATTTCTTATAAATCTGGATCTTTACTTTCCAGAAACTAACAGCGTAAAGCGTTGGAAGTCTTCATCATTTTCATCGCATAATTGTGCAAACGGGTCTTCAACGCATTGCTTCTTAATTTATTAACTGCTAACTAATCTGTGATTAAAGATTGAAGCGAATGGTGCAATCTATCTCTCAAATTTTTCGCTGCTAGGTATTGTCGATGGATGATACAGTGAATTGCAGTTACTTCTGGTATAATTCTTTTAAGATGGCTTTGATGGCAGGAGCTCCATTTGCTGCCACCGAAATGATTTTAAATGGAATCGATTTTTACTTAAAAAAAATTCGTGACATTAAACCTTATGTTCATACCCAACTTTACCAACACTATTTACCACCTGGGGTACCCGGGTAACCATGCTCGGTACTATTGAATTTTTTTTTATATTTTAATAAAAACAATAATGTAAAAAAAAATTTTTTCTTGTAATATTAAATATTGAAGTAAGTTTAATAGGGCCCATACACTACACTTGCCTGCATGCAAAATCACAAGAATACACAATCACGCTTCCCCCATACACTACTCATGCAAACTGTACAATCGTCAGTCGTGTGAATAGTCTTAAACTATTACTTACATACTGAAAAAGGATTGGGTTACAAATGTTTTATGACAAAAAATTTCCAATTTCCTTATTGTTTTTTTGAGACATATGTTTTATAACAGGATGAAGCTCATAAACTAATTGTATGATCCGTCTCCTGTGTTCTTTTGGGAAATATAGTAAATAAAATTATAAGTCAGAAGGAATGTTAAGGTTATTTCTAACATTTCTACAGTGTATTAGAGGCAAAGACAGTTGAGTATGCTTTGAATTTCCGGCTGATTCAGACGTTTTAGTCAAATTCTAAGTGAAGTGAAAGAAAAATAATATGGAAGAAGTATCTCGAGCAGATTTTGCTAGGTAAGTAAACTTCACATAAGTATGTGAAATATTTGTACATTTTTTAACTCTAAGTTTGTGTAATTTTGATATAATTTAAAATAATCTAATTTTTAACATATAAAATAATACAATACTTGTATCTTTAGAATGAGTGCCGCAGAGAAAGATGCTTATTTGAAAAGGATGTTCAATGAAGACGAAAGTGGTTTCAGAATTGTTTTAGTAAAACTGACTTCTAGTTAATTGACTTGCTGACTAACTTACAAACCTATTCCAGTACAAAAACTTTCAGTTGACTTAAAGTACTGGAATAAGTTAAAAGTACTGCAGTTAATTGACTAAAAGTCAATTAACTGCTTTTAGTCACTAATAAGTTAAAAAATTAGTACTAACTGATGACTAGCTCTTTTGCAGTTAAGTACTTTTGTAAGTAAAATGACTAACGAAAATTAGTCGTTTTAGTCACTTAACTGCAGTACTAAAAAGACTGTACTTTTTACAACTCTGATACCTAGTGTCATGGCACCAAATAAATTGAGAGAACAATATTCTACAATTTTTGGTTTTCATGAGAAAGTTACGATGTGCTCTTATGTACCAAAAAAAAAAAAACAGCGGTAATTTTAATCAATCAACCATGCATTCGGATACAGCTGTGAGTGACAATATAAAAAAAAACCGGACATGATTAATTATTATGATAGATAAATATAAAAGTGGCGTGGACACCATGGATCAAATGGTTAGGAGATATACATACAATCCAACGTCAATGTTCAAGATGGCCAGTAGCTCACAAAATGCTCACAAAGAAAACAACGGAACGACGTCTTTTTTTGCGCAAACTAAGTGAGGAACTTGCTAAGCCAATCGGTTGAGAGAGATTCAACGGGAAGGAAGAAATTAACGGAATCCTGTCATATTTGTAATAAAATGACTATCAAAAGACGAAGGAAAACGCGCAAGAACTGCAGTGAATGCGAATTGCCAGTTTGCGATGAGCATTCAAAAAATATTATCAAATGTTTTGAATGTGATCAATGACATTATTTATAAACATATATTATTGTTGTATCATATCTTTTTCAGTAAATAAATATTTTAATGCCTTAAAAAAAAAAATTTGCATGTATTCTGCTTTATTATTGACGTGGGTACCCGGGTGCGAATGCAACGAGCTCTAGTTTAAACTCAATTTTTGGTTTAAAAAAAAAAAAAAAAAATCATCATTCTGTTGCTGAAGACCTAAATAACGACGATCCGGGAGATTAAAATGAAATTTTAATTTTTTCTCAGCTTTTTTAATGAAAATATAGCTCGGTGGGCACCCGGATACCCGGGTATGAACATAAGGGTTAAATATTGATTCGCCCTTAGTATCCGCCTTTTAAGTTTTCGCAGCTCTTCATGGATTTCTTCTTCCATAACAAATCGAACATACATACATATGCCAATAATAATGCTTCATTACCAGGTAAAATTCTCTCGTCCAGTTGAATAGAAAAATGAGTTGTTTGCAGATAATTCCACAAGAAGCTTTCAATATCAGTCCATTTCATCAATGCGTCGTTGTACTCAAAGGAATTCTTTTGAGTACGTCATGTTTGTTTTAGTAATCATAAGGCGATTTTAACAGGATATGGCTTTTTTAACAGAATAGGAATAGGAGCAATAAACCGTTAAGACCCATAAAGAGGTTCTCACAAAACGGCTGGAACTATTTTAATGTAATATGAAACATTTTTTGATTAATTATTATATATTTTGATACATTTCTGTTAATTCGAGAACAAATACCCATGTATGTACTTTTAAAGAATATTTCGACATCATAACTCCACGATTTCAATGATTTACTTATTACTTTGATGTATGTTACGAGTGGTACCTACATACATGAAGAAACGTACAATTTATGAGAATATTTTTAGTCATCTAGTATTAGCAACTATGAGGGCTATATCTCTCCTTTAGTAAATCGCCAGTCAGGCAAATAAATAATTTTATAATAAAAAGTGTAATACTAAAAATTTAATTTTTCTCGACTTTCTCTTCTTTTAAAGAAGTATCGAAAAATGTCCCTGTTCAGTATTTAACTTTTATTACGTACATACATACTACACGTAAACATAACAAATATAATATTATTACAATATAAAATAGAAGTATGCATAACAAATGTACAAATAGGCAGGTACTTACCTTTTCCGGCACTGGGAAACAAGGACATCGATTCACTCACACTTTTCTTTTCAAAATTCATAAAACAAATGAGCCTTTGTCCATGGCAGCATTCGTATTTATATTGGTGAGGAATCAGACAAGTTCATGCAAGTATTTCATGTCGTATTTCATCCCTGTGCACGTCTGAACAAGTGTTGCGGGCGGGATCGCGGCGCTTTGGAAGTCTCGACACGCGTTGTACTGATTATCAAATATACAAGTTTCTACAAGTAACAGTCGCTGATCATCTTAAAAAAGGCTAAATAAACAGGCTATCTGATCCATATACCAAAAATTGTTCTTTACTATCAAAACCAGATAAATTTTCGTGGACCCCCACTTACAACTGGTGAACCCCTTTTTTTTCATGCCAACGTAGGCCCCCGTTGAGTCTCTCGCGGACCCCTGGGGCACTTTGGACCACTTTGGAAATCACTGTTCTAGAGCATATCATTTTTTGCTTCAAACGCATCAATAATGTAACACTCTCTTCTGATGGTTTAAAATAATGTGCACCTACCAAAATATGTACGGAGGTCAGAACCTTACCATCGAACTAGCGTTTTCGGTCGCTTACGGCGGTTTACTCAGCAGACTACTGGTTCGACTAAAGAGTCTAGTCATCCAATTTTCACACATTGTCACATGAAACAGCTCGAAATAACACTCTGTTTACTTTAAATTTTCGAAGACAACTACCGACATTGAGCAATCAGAGCGTTCAACCTCATCGATGTTTGTACAGTTGGGTTAAAGTCCAACAAACCACTTTATGATTTGTCTCGATGGAGAAGAATCCGAATAATACTTGTCAAGTCATTACTTTACTGAACAGTAGCTTTTCCTATTGAAAAACAATTTTAATAATAATCTATTTTCCACATCCGTGAGATCTGCGCAGATCTAACTATGCCAAACTTCTAACTAGAGTACAAAGGAAAGCCAATATTGCCAAGCGGCAATAAAATCACCAATAATAAGATCAAAATTGGTCAGGTACTGACGCACCTCTCTAAATCAGATATCGAGCATGTAATGTTGTGCTGTTAAAGGGGAAATCCACTCACCAATGGAAACGCAAAAATATAAAATCTCGAAACAAACACTGCAACAGGCAAATGGGAGATGGCGTGACCTTGAAACATGCAACTACGCGAGACAAATTTGGTCCAGGTATTGTCAACGCAAATCCACAAGCCTGCTAAAAATACCCAGGCAGATTATAAGCAGCCTAATAGAAGTACCAACAGGACATCGTGCTTTAAGTAAACATGTCGCAAGATTAGGATTGCCACATAATGGCCACTGCTGTAGGTGTCTATATGAGGAAGAGGAAAAATCTCCATCTGATCTCCTATGTAACTGCTCTGCCCTAGCCTTCTCAAGAAGACGATTTCCGGGAAAATACTTCTTTAATGAACTGACGGATCTATCTGAAACGAAGATCTACAAAATAACGAATTTTATTCAACACTCTAAATGGTTTCAAGAGTAGTGGTGACCAAGCCGACTGAAGTGGTAGCACAATGGACCGATCCTGGTCTAAGTGATCCCCACCACTTTTTTTTTACGGAACCTAACCTAACCTTCACATTTGTGATATGTCACTGCCACTGTCACTTAACATTGTGGGACAAAAGAGTTGTTTAGTTATATAGTTCTTTCATTACGAAGAAAGCATGCATTTTATTGATTTCGATCTTTATTTCGTTTTTTGCAGTCAACAGGGTTCCCACATACATACGTATGTGCGACATCCAAAAAATGATGCTCCTGATCTAAAGTATGTTTCGCCGGTAGTCAAGCACTACGGAGGATCGATTAATGTTTGGGGATGTTTTACTTGGAGAGGAGTTAGGCCAATTCACCGTATTAACGGTTGGCTAACAAACTAAAAGCATGTCGACATTCTGCAAAATGTTTTTGGAAGTTTCAACAAGACAATGACCCCAAAGTTTTTTGAAGAAAATTCAATTTCAGTTCAGTTGATTGGCCATCGTGTAGTGCAGACTTGAATCCATTTGAGCATTTGTGGGGATGTTAAGAAAGCTGTAAGCGTGCAAAAAAATTGTTTACTTTTACGAAAAAGTAAAGGCAGCAATCCATCCCAGTCGAAATATGTCAAAGTTTAATGAGCTCAATGACTAAGCGGTGTCAAGCAGTATTGAAGCAGTAGGTTTTGCTACAGAATACTAATAATAGCACAGGTAAAAAAATTAACCAAACTTATATTTTATATCATTTCTTTCCAACGTTTCTAATTAGGTGCTCCACTTGTTTCAGGGCTTTTTCAATAAAGGCCAAAATTTAAAAAAAATTATTGTAAAACCTAGGAATATAAATCCTTTTTTTTTTCTAAATTATAGAATGTGTAAGCTATTAGTAATTGGTTTGATTGAATACATTCCGGTGAGCGCCCTCTGTGACTCACGGAGTCAACGTTGTACGCTGAACTGGATGATATCGCAGCCAACTTTGGAGCAGTCCCTGATCATTCAGTTCATTAAATTGTCAAACTTCGAGAGGGGAACATCCTTTGTAACCAACTCATATTAAAGTTGTGAAATAAAATTGTATAGATCCTAGAAATGTTGGGTTAAAAATAAAAGTCAAATAATATTTTTCCAAGTCTGTGAATAAAATCGAAAAAAACATTGAAAGACATAAGCGTTTCTAATCAGTTGTCAACAGCCTAATGTACCCTTTTAAAATAGACATAAAAAGGAAAATGGCGATTTTCTTTTTCATCTCTTTAAATTTTTACAAGCTTGTCATCAGGTAGCAGAGAGATAGTGAAAAGAAAGGTTTTAAATGAAGGTAATCAAGTTTCGGGGAGTGTATTTGAACCAATCCACTTTCTCGGAGCCTTTATCGAACACAATCAGGTGCTAAATGTGGATCAATCCAAGTCGGTGACCATATATAAAACTATAAAGTAGTGGCAGAAAAACCACTTTAACTTGTAAATCTAAACGTCAGATTGTCATACAATTTAGACGCTTATCATCATATGTATATGCCATCCTTCAAACTAATTCACGTCACCTCTGCGCGAGATAACCTTACCCCCAAATCGTTCATGCAGAATGTCAATCGTGGCGCCCGCTGTGTGGCACAAAGCGCCTTCTTGCTGGAACCATATGACGTCTAGGTCGATATGGTTCAATTTCGGTCATAAGAAACATAGTTCTGTAGCGCTAGCCATTGACGGTGACCGCCTCACCAACGCCGTTTCCTAAAAATTATAGATCAATTACGTCGCCGGCTGAGTTTTACGTACATATACCGTAAAATGGGCGCAACGCACACAAAGTTTTATCACTGGAGGTGCTATTCAATCGTGTAACTTGTCATGGCGAATAGTAACTGAATAATAAACAAGAGATTTGACAGATATAACCAAAATCTATCTGCGCCAATTGAAAAACTCCGTACTTTTAGTCTATACTATCCGTTGAGCTTAATTTATTTAAAAGCCATTTCAATGTGACAGTAACAACCACCAAGTATCGACATGTCAATAGCGTCCGATTCGATTGTATATTACACTAAGGGGTGGAACCGATTACTTCCCCCCTTTGTCTTTGAGACTTCGAAAGCATTTGATAGGGTATAGTATGAAGTCCATAATGTGTGTATTTTGAATCTCTCCTTCAGTGGATTATGCTCTGGGTGGATTAAATCATTATTAAAAATCATCTCCGTCGTTGACGACGGTACTTTAGGTCTTATTATTCTTTCTCAGAGTCAGCCCCGCTCTTCCGTATTAGAACTTAAACGGCAGCGTATTTCTAGCCCATTAGAGTAAAACAATAGAATGGAATTAAAGGCTTCCAAAACTAAACACTATCCCGACCTACAGCTATTCAACATGAATGGCACTTGAACATCAGGAACCGAAAGGTTATCCATCCTGCGTATGGGCATTAGTGACAACCTAAATTGGAACAACCATATAATAAGTATCGTCAAGTAGACTGCAACTGAGAGGAAAGAAATAGAAATATTCCTCTTCTTCGGATTTGGCTATAATTTGCAGGGCGTATATATGTATGTCCTAAATATGCTAGTGTATCTAACACGTCGTTGCACTTCTTAGATAATATCCAAAATCGCGCCATGAGACTCATAGGAGACCCCAACATCACAAAACCGTTTGGTTTACACCTCATAAGAAATTCGAATCACTGAATTGTTATTGACACACTAGATTCTAGATTTCATTATCAAATCAAGTCCACACCTTAGTTTCACGCCAATTCCTACATGAGTACATCAATTCAAGCTTATATTATCAATTTTCAACAGTTTTACATGGAATTTAGCAAATATCCATCTTTCTACTTCGTAGATACGCGAGTACGTGCGTTCCATGAGAAATTTATTCCGTAGCTCTTGACATGTTCCTTCTTTGGCTTCTTCTCCGGCTCGACGAACCATCTCCATCCATTTCTTTCGCAATGAGTAATAGCTTCTTCCTTCGAATTGAACTCAACTTGCAAATTCGACAATGGGTCGCCACTAAAGGTTTAGAATTTTACTTTAATAAAGCTTTGTATATTAAAGAATAAACTTACGTGGATGCCCAACCCATCAGTGGGTTTTCCCATCGTTCGCGATTGTCAAACTCAATTTGCCAATGGTGAACGTTGTCCGTGCCACTTTGCATTGCATTCTTCGGTGGAATATGAATACGTACTCGTCTGGGCTTTAAATGCTCCGAAGGAACTCCATTTATTGGACTAACGTCAACCTACAGGTACAAGCTCTTCAAAACTAATTTTTATCCGAACGTGATCTTACCTTGACAGGCACAGTAATTGTGCCGCTCAGTTTATTCTTCTCTTCGATTTCCTCTGGCTTCGCAAGAGCAGTTGATACATCGATAAGGGGTGCTTCGCGAGCGCCAACTGATTTCCAACGCACTAAAGGGGCTGCTGCCTTAGCCCTGAGAAGAGAATGTTAAGGAAATTTACAAAATAGCTTTATTGTGGAGTAGTGGGTAGGCATACCAATTGTTGGCAATTTGGGATTTGGGTATAACTTTAAATAACGCAGACATCCTTCACAATTTTCGCGATTATGTAAAAAATGTTTTTCTTCCAAGTCAAGTGACATTCGAAAGGATAATTCCCACTTGAGCTGTCAAACTCATTAGTTATGTTCAATGAGGCTATTCCGGACTGTTCCGGACAGAAAAGTACACGTTTTGGTGTTCAGTGAGAAAAAATTCTGTCCGAAAGTGTTCTGCTTTGTGTTTAGCGAAGATGTTCCGAAGAGTTCGAAACGTGATTTTCTGCACCTGTTCTTGAGTCAGAACAGATTTGTGAAAAATTTTGAAAGCAGCTGTCATTAGAAATACACAGTCCTCGCTAAAACGTCTGCATATATCATCACTGGAATCTGTGTTGGTGAGTTACTAATCACACTCATTCTATATCAGTGCCCACCACAACTCTTCCAAAACAATTTTTTTTTTCATTTTATTTATATTTTATTATTTAATTCTAACATATGTTTAATACAATCTGACAAATAAGATGTTTTCGTTTTTTGACAAATGACATACGGCTGTACTTTTCTGTTCAAACTTGATCGGACAGTTTCAACGAATCTGTTCTGTCCTGTGCTGTTCTGTTCTGGTTTTTTCCTCATTGAACACAGCTTAACTCTGTTCGTTTGTTGTACGTTCGATAGGTACTAGAGGGAAATATCTCTGATACTCGTATCATTTTGATTTCTATCAACCGAAGGTTTAATAAAATGAAATATGTTAATATATAGAAGCATACCAATAGAAATATAGCAGTTATTCGGGGGTACGATCACGCATGAGCGAGTAACTCAATTTTTTTGTTCCTGTCGGCTGTAAGATGTTCGAAAGTATTATACAACGCATCCAACAAATTCTCATTACTGCCACAGTAAGCCATTTCTCTTGGGAATACAAATATCGAAAAGTTACAACTAATACAGAGTTTATTCGCTTACTTACTGGTCCACAACCAAAAAGGCTCTGCAGTCGGCACAATCTTTTGTCAGTTGCATCAAGTCCAGGTGTAATGCCTAGCTCTTTCCAATTCCTTTTTCAACTTTGATCCTCTGAGGCAAGCACTTGAGTTTTTCTCGTTGATGAATTTCTTTCAGATCTCGTTATTGAAGATTCTTCGGGACAGAGAGTGTATTCGTTCCACATGGCCAAGTCATTTTAAACGCCTGATTAAGTCTATGGCTTTTTTCAGCTAAAGACGTCTTCATCTATTTTCAATAATGTCCAAGCGAGAGTATGATTAAGGTTTTTTGGTTCCTTAGAGAGGACTCTACTTCTCAGTTGGCTTTTGTATCCAAATACCATAAGCAGCTGTTGACAAGATTTTACGATGTCTATTTGTGAGACGAACGTTTTGACATTTCACCGACATGGCGCACCACTGATGTTCACTTAACAAGCGACGATAGTAAAATGAAGTGAGGATGAAAATTAGCGTATAAGGGGAAAGAGAAACATCAAAGTGAGTCGTGAAGAATTTGGCCCGCGATTCACCGGGAATTCCATTCTCCATCAGAAACCAGAATGAGACTTCCTCCGTGACACCCTGAAATTTTGAAAGAAGTTCAGGTTCGTAGCGACAAAACCCGTTACAAACGATCTTCTATCCGGGAATACGTGTGAGCTCATTTCATTTTACCGCAGTGTACTCCCGCCACACACCCTCATGGAATTATAACAATGTACGTGATTGTTTACAAAATTTTGACAGCACTTGAGGCTCCCACGTGCTCGCCCGAGCTTGTAGGCAAACGTCGGCGGCGATTTTAAGTGGTACGTCTCATTGGTGGTTTTTGCTTAGGATGGCCGACCAAGAAGTTTCCATTGTCATTAGGGATTAAATGAATCCCTGATTGTCACAAATTCAGCCAAATGAGGAGACTCTTTCTAGCTCGTCTTGTGAAAAGAAAATTTGTGTGTTAACCTAAAATTTTGTAAATTTTCTGCAAGATCTGTAAATTGTTTTATTTACCGTGGATTATTCTCACCTGAAATCGCATTAATAGGGACCAATTAGATAGCTCACAAACCATTTCAGGCGTCACAACATAACAGAGAATATATCGTAGGCGATGCTAGCAGATGATGACTCCAATAATTCAGTAATATTTTGATATGAACTGATAAAGGTTTAGCATACACCTTGTTGAGAGTTACAAAAGTGTGTTTGACATTTACATTCGCGGATTACTGTGGCAAAAACTCAAATATTGGTTGACGCTTAGGTAAATTATGATCTATTATTCAAAGAATTTATCGTTTTAAATTTCACTTCTGGTTTCTACTAAGGTTCGCAGCCCTATAACTAATTTATGGTACTTCGAATGAGATAGCAGGTTTAGTTTGTGGTTATAGTCAAACACTTTTGATTCATTTATATTCGACCACTTGAACCATTCTATTAAAAAATCCAAAATTGCGTAGCTCATATTTTATGTATCATTACATTGACCTTAAAGTCCGTGCAGGGACGGGTTAAGAATATCCCTGCAGCGATACCTCTCGCTTGTCGTAAAAGGCGACTTAAAACAAAGGTAAACCAAAATCACATCCAGCAATTTAGAAAACACCAAGGTGAGCCTAGGGACACATATACCACCATTAAACTGCCCCACAAGTGTACATGCAAATCAGTGGGTTGACACGACTCGAGATCACCGGTGTTGTAAGAGTAAGATCAAACAAAAAAATCTGGAGCATGCCCGTGTCACAAAAAACAAAAGGCAGGCCGAAAAACAATTGGTGCAAGCAAATGCAAAAACACCAGCATTTGATTGGCCTCAGCGATGAAGTAATCCCAAACCGGGAAGCCTGCCGCTACTTTCTGAGGTCAAACCGGCGGACCCCACAAGCGGACCAGTAGGAATGCAGTTAAGTGGGAAGGTTATGGTCCTACACTTCTGACCATAACAACGCCGGAAAAAAGGAAAAGAAGAAGAAGAAGAAGAAGATTACATTGACCTTAAATTGCAATAATTTCCTCGCCAGTCAAAACAGATTTAAAACAAAAACAAAGATAATACTTTCTAGCTCTTAAATCTAACAGAACTATAGACTCACAGCTTTCTTATGACAAGCATTTGACATTTCACGACATAGGGTTATGGTCTTTGTCACCTCAGTTCTTATTTAATTTTTGTTTTTTACTTACCTGCGTAAACGTAATTGTTGTTGTTTTCTTAAGACATCTTACGGAAATGAAGAAATCAGTGGAATCTCATCCAAAAAACCTAATTGATCAGTATTTGAAGGCTTCTAATAAACTCAAGAAGTTCGACAGGATAGTGTTCAAGTACCTAGAGTCGTCATGAGAAAAACAAGAGATTTGATTCAATTTGGATCCTTTTAGGAGGTTCGCTCCAAACGTCTGCGAGGTTCTGGACGATTTTAATGATCTCTCATTAAAGTTCGAAGATGCTGGGATATACCAATACGCAGCGATGTGTTACTTGGGCGCCGCCAAGTGCGAAAAGAGCATTGGTAACTCGTATATAAATATGCTCTAAAGTGAATTCATTTTTGTATTCAATTGTAGGAAACAATTTGTCAGAGGTGAATTGCTACCTAAAGTCCGCGCGAGCATTTCTGAAAGCAAACCAGATTTCAAACAACCTGAAAATGCGCTCAAGCAAACAGGAATATCTTGAAGTAAGTATTGCTTTATTAAAACATGCAAAAAATAATCTGACTCTCCTTGTATAGGGCGCACTGAAGGCCTATTACTTGGCACTGTCGAGGGTAGGTGACGACGGTGTGCTTAAAGCTGCCATCATACGCGAAACTACAGCGATCAATCCGAACTATGATGGAACAAGTACGTTCTCCTCTCCTAGTCATCGGATTTTTGACTTAGAATCATGTGCCAAAAAGAACATTGAGAATGGCGACTATTTAGGTGCACTTGAACGACTGACTGATATATTCGATAATCTGTGTGAGCGCAAAAAGCAGCACCTATATTGTGATTTGCTTAAAGAGATTGAAATATCTAGGCTTCTTCTGCTTGTTGTATTGGACCTGCCTCCGTCACGGCAGTCGCCATCCCACATCAAACTTATTGAGTATTACTATAATTTTAAGGAGGAAGACAGCTCAGACTTCGACATGAGTACTCGATGGCTTTCGTTTGAACTAAAGTCAGTGATGTCGGATATAGTCATGGCATGGCACCATAATAGACGCGCTGAACTGAAAAATGCCATCGATGAGCTGTGCAGTATTAGGGAATTGAGCTTGACTCAGTCGCTTCTCATCGATCACGTTATACAGAGTTTAATTAAATGTTAGCATGCTAACACGTATATTTACATATGTTATTAATATCTTATACAAATAAATATATTTTAATTTATTTGATTTAATTTTTCTTGTCCGCTGGAAAAAGATAGGTATAAAAAAATCCCTTGATTGACTGAAACGAATTCTAGTTCATCAACCTATAAGAAGCTTCTGCTTTACCAGCAAGTGATAAGACCTATTTGAACTTTATTTTTGATCTCTATCAGAAACAGCAATGTAAATGACATCTCAGTTGTTACCGTCTCACCACCCCACTTCGCGGTATCGTCCACTAGGCCGCCCGCCAACTCTGCGAGATGTAGATAAAGATGGTAAGAGGGCGCCACGCGATTGGGCCCAGTGGACGATTTACCCTAGTATCAAGAACCGTGACGAGGTACTAGAGCCCGCTTGAACCTACTCCGAGTCCCCGTACAAAACAGAGAGGTTATGCTCCTCTCGGGTGTTTATCGTTTTGTTTTCTTTATTCCTTAAACTGGTTCTTACAGCTTTTTTTTTTTTATAAACCCTATCACCGGTGCCTTAACAAAAAATACTGCTACCCTAAATCGATTGACCGAACATAAACTAGAACATACATATAGATATCAATTAGATAAAGATATGGATATAGAAATAGGTATAAACTATAGAAAGAAATAAACCAAAAAAAAAAATTAAAAAAAAAAACTTTGCTCCTCCACATCTGGAACCGAACTCGCCCTCGCT